>CM060909.1:1053927955-1054549390 GCA_030737875.1 Allium sativum | reverse complement strand
CCTCTCAGGGTGAGCCTGAGACTGGAAGAGTAGGAGATGGAAGCCAATTGGGAGCTTTAGCCGTAGCACCGGAATATCTTGTTATGTTTCGGGCATCCATGATCGCAGCAACTATGTTAAGGATGCCCATTTTAGAAGCAGTGGTAGGACATGGAGTTCCTGTGCAAGTAAGTAGAAGAGATTTCGCTAAGCGACAAAAAGATTGTTCTCCTATAGATGAAGAAGATGAGTTAAGAAGGAGTATAGCTTTGGAGCAACTCCGACGCCGAGTTAAGGAGCGAGAGGAAAGAATCAGTGCTGCTTGGGAAGAGTCTTGTAGAAGCAGGTATGAGCATCACGAAGAAACTTTTATTGGCCCTAGTGCTATAAAGAAAAAAAATAAGAAGAAGAAAAATAAGAAGAATGTTCTCTGCTTCAACTGTCAATTAGAGGGCCATTATGCCAAGGATTGTGAGAAGCCGAAAGCCGAAAGGAAGTGCTTTGAATGCGGCAAGCCTGGGCATAAGTAGAAAGAGTGTTCGGACTTTCCAAAAAATAAGAAACTAGAGGAAGCATGTGTTGCGGAAGCTATTCCGATTTCCTATTGCATTCCTTATGAGAATTAGGAAAATTTGTTGTTGTTTGGATATGCTTCCTGCTAGTGGAGTTTGATTGAGTTCTGTTTGGTACTAGAGAATAATTTCTTTTACCTATAATAAGAATGTACGTCGAATAAGTTTGGAACTTGGAGTTGCAATATACCTCAAGTTGTAACCTATCTAGTATGGGTTCATCTGCTCTTTACGTACTTTGTGGATCCAGTACTATTGATCGTGGATGCTTATTTATGAATGGTTGCTTAGTTGTAAGTTTTGCTGGGTTTTGATCATCTTAGGCATAGATTGGCCCAAGAGGTATGCGGCAAGAGTGAATTGCGAAAAGCTAGAGGTGAGATCGGGGATGTGGAAGGGCGAAAGGTGTTGATTCGGGATAGCCCAAAGATGGTGTTCTCGAAGGTTGTTATATTCACTTGTGATTCCACAAGAAGACGTATCATCTGTGCTAATCGCAAATGAGTTTGAGGATGTCTCTGACGAAGTCAAAGGGCAGCCGCATCGTGAGATCGAGCTTAGGATCGATTTAGTCGAAGATGTTAGACCAATTGTTTTGCCTCTTAGGCGGATGGCGCTTAAGGAACAACGAGAGTTGGAGGTTGCAAATTCGTGACCTTTTAGGAAAGGGATTCATTCGGAGAAGTGTTTCCGAATGGGGTGCACCAGTCATGTTTGCAACCAAGGCAGATGGATCGTTGAGATTATGTATGGTCTATCGTGAACTGAACAAGGTGACCAAGAAGAAAAAGTATCTGTTACCAAGAAAAGATGACTTGTTTGAACAACTTCACAAAGCCAAAGTGTTTTCTTAGATGGATTTTGCAACGGGATTACACCAATTGAGGGTGGCGAAGGATAGTGTGTCGAAAAACGCAAGTTTGGGAGCGATGTTTTTGAACAGAAGAGCCTCGAGAATTTGACAAGGTCTGATTTCAGAACAAGGTGAATTGGAAAGCTCGCATATAGATTAGGGTTACTCGAGAAGATGTCATGTGTGCATGACACTTTTTGTGAATCAACTCTACAAAATATGTGCATGATCCGGATATGGTAGTGTCTCCGGAACAATACGAAGACTTAGAAGTCGAGGCCGTGGTTACGAGACTGCATAAGCAACTTTGTATTGTGGCAAATGACACGAAACAATTTAGGAGGAAGATGGTTAAGCTAGTCAAGGTATGTGGGAGACGGAGGAGAGTATAAAGGCAACCCATCCACAACTCTTCATCCGTATGACCCATTGATATCACGCTATCATTACATCATTATAACTTGTTGATTATTGTTGTTATCTTTGTTGTTTTGTGGTTAGAATTCCGCATGCTAGGATAGGGATACGGATGCATGGTTTGATGGCTGCTAGTTTGAAAGATAGAATTGGATGCTCATGGATGATAGGAATGCGGAATTGTTTTGGTTGCTTGTGTTTGCTTGGAATTTCGGGGGCGAAATTCTTAACGGAGGAGAATGTAAAAGCTCGCATTTTACGTATCAGAAGATCGTAAAATATTTTATTTTATTCCCTGAGGGTTGGATCATTCCCATATTTTAGTATGTTGCTTATGGGAATGTGAAACATGTCTATAATTTTTACCAATTTTGTTTGTGACTATTTTGCCCCTGCCAGTCTTGCACAAGGCATAATAACTTTTGACTCAGGTCGAATCAGGAGGTGAGACTTGTGTCATTGGAAAGGAAATGATAATTGCCTTTCCATAGAGTGGTTATATCAAAGATTTGGCTCAACAGTTTGGGAGGAATCGATCTTTTAAGGTTTTACAGATGGCTGTTCAAGTTTTGGGAGCCTTAATGGGCTGATTTGTAGAAGCCCATTAGTGGGCTGGTGGAAGCTATAAATAGGGAGTGACAGATATGAGAAATGGTTTAGTTTCTCCGTTCTCTCATTTGGTGGCCTATATTCCTCCTTCCTCTAGCACCTTTCCACCATTAAAATTTGAGATCTACATTAGCTAATCGAAGATCTACACCATTTGAGGCTAGATCTACATCATTTCAAGAGGGAATTCATCGAATCAAGGAGTTTGGTTCGAATTGCTTGCTGTCCAAAATCTTAATTCATTGATTTTAGCTTGTTTTGGAGAATCGGTGAGTGTTTTGCATCTCTCATGTGGATTCAATGAAGTATATGAATATTTGATCATGTTTTTCATCAAATTCAAGTGTTTTACCATAGATCTACACCTTGGTAAGTTCAATTTCATACGCATCACCATAGGATATAATTTAGCAATTTAAAACCAATAATTTCTATGTTATTTCATATATTTATGTAAGTTAGATCCATATTTTAGTTCATATGTTCAATTATCATGATTTTGATGAAATTTGCATAATTTTGGTGATAATCGTCATATTCATGTTGTTATTGATTTCAAAACATGCTTGTGGTTGCATTGGATGAATTAGATGAGTATATTTCGTCGATTGTGTCGATTGGTAAAGTTTTGGTCGAAATTAGAGTTGGACTGGGCATGTGCAGGTTTTGGGTTGAATACTGCAGTGATGTGGGTCGAACGTTCCTGCTACAGTGATGTGGGTCGAACGTGCTACAGTGAGGTGGGTCGAACATGTATGCTACAGTGATTATGGGTCGAACGTGCTACAATGATATGGGTCGAACGTGCTCTGCTACAGTGACGCGGGTCGAGCGTGCTACAGTTATGTGGGTCAAACGTGCATGCTACAGTAATTGTAGGTCGAACATGCTATAGTGATATGGGTCGAACGTGCCTGCTACAGTGATGTGGGTCGAATGTGCTACAGTGATATGAGTCGAACATGCATGCTACATTGATTGTGGGTCGAACGTGCTATAATGATGTGGGTCAAACGTGCTCTGCTACGGTGATGTGGATCGAATGTGCTACAGTGATGTGGGTCGATCGTGCATGCTACAGTGATTGTGGGTTGAACGTGCTACAGTGATGTGGGTCGAACATGCCTGCTACAGTGATGTAGGTCGAACGTGCTACAATGACGTGGGTCGAATGTGCATGCTACAGTGATTGTGGGTCGAATATGCTACAGTGATGTGGGTCGAACGTGTCTGCTACAATGATGTGGGTCGAACGTGCATGCTACAGTGATTGTGGGTCGAACATGCTATAGTGTTGTAGGTCGAATGTGCCTGCTACAACGATGTGGGTCGAACGTGCGTGCTACAGTGATTGTGGCTCGAACGTGCTACAATGATGTGGGTTGGGCGTGCATGCTACAGTGATTGTGGGTTGAACGTGCTACATTAATGTGGGTCGAACGTGCCTGCTGCAGCAATGTGGGTCGAACGTGAATGCTACAGTGATTGTGGGTCGAACGTGCTACAGTGATTATGGGTCGAACGTGCTACAGTGATGTTGGTCGAACGTGTCTGCTCCAGATGTGGATCGAACGTGCATGCTACGGTGATTATTGTGGGTCGAACATGCTATAGTGTTGTGGGTCGAAATACAGTGATTGTGTGTCGAACGTGCTACAGTGATGTGGGTCGAACGTGCTCTGCTACAGTGATTATCGGTCGAGTGTGTGTTGCTACAGTGATCGTGGGTCAACCATTTACTGCTAAGTGATTCTAGTCACGCATTGCTACAATTATGGTCATGCAATGCTCAAGGGCATTGAGATGATTGCTTCGATGAGAGTCCGGATGAGGATGTTCGAAGTGGTGTGATTTGTTCGTCGTATGCAATGAATGTGGGAATGACACAAGGATGTATTGAGTTCATATGAAAGGACGATTCAATGATGTATTGAGTTCGTGTGAAGTGATTGCTCTAAAGTGTTCTGATGTAACGACCCGCCCTTTTTGACCACTTCAAATTGGTGGTTAAACCAACTTAAAATGCTCAAAACGACGGAGCGTACTTAGCTTACCGAGTTTAAACACAAAATCTCCACAGCAACACTGAATCAATATATAAGCAGTATTAAACGGCGAAATAAAATTTTTATTTATAAATCGGAATTTTAAATACAATATTTTTCTATATACAGCGGAATATTGAAAAACATGCTTTGAATACAAGAAAAATAATTTACTGTTTTGAAATCTTTAGAGTGCGTCTTCTTCTGAAATCCCCAGCTTCTCCATTCTTTGGATCCTGAACCGTGATGTCTAAATCTGCACTGCTCGGATCTGACCCGAGTATTCCATGCAAAAACATACAATACTCGAGTCAGGATTAATCATAGTTCAAGTAAATTAATTTCAATAGAACTAAAATATAATAGTTAATCCTAACTTACAAAAAAAAAAAAATTGGGTAGCATCTGTCCAAATCAGTTCTATATCCGTGTTTAAGTCAAGTATAGCATTTGCTCGTATCAGCTTTTATCTCAAGGATAAGTGGTTACGGGAATCTGCACGTACACACGTGTACAGGTACACGCGTGCACTGCCTCAACATCCCATAGACAAGGATCCTAAATGTAAGCATACATGACAAGAGCAACATAGATAAAAAAATCGGTGGTGTAGCGCAACAGGAGTAACATGTGTACAACTAGGGAATATGTGCACAATGATGAAAAGGACCACTTTAATTTAAGAAACGGCACACACACAAAACGCAGCAGAAATCAAATGATAAAAATATCATTCATATGTACACAAAACATGAATAACAAAATAAATCAGTAAGGTGAACTAACAGGCCTATAGCTTATTTGTTGTAGCAATGTAGCAAATGTTTTCTTGCATCCAAGGCCTTAAGAAAAATCCCAATTTATTGAATACAGTACTGTTATAAAACAACACGGTGTTATAACATATTTTGGAAGGAGTATAATATAAGTTAACAAGCAGACCAACAATAGTTCCCATTCATACATAATAGTAGGAAATCAGTCACCCAAGTACGGATTCGAATACTACTGCGTACTGACAATATGAGATGCAAGAAATTCACTACTAAATTGTACAGTCAAAGGGTGCTTTACACATGTACTAATGGTACAGCAAGTTATTCAAGTTATTAACATGGTTAAAGCCTTATGTCATTTTTTTTCTTCTCTCTTTTTCTTTCATGAGATAATGAGAAAGTGTGTGTGTGTGTATATGTATATAGATTTACAATTTCAACGCAAAGCAAAGTGTGATGGTGCAGCATGTATAATGTATGAACAAAACAGCTGTGTGCCGTTTAGATAAAAGCGTATAGAGTGGGCATGAATGGTCCATTCACTAGTACAATTGGCAAAACAGTTCATAGTTACTAACATAACAGTTTAAAGGTTCACTGGCACTAGTTTCATGACATCAAAAGGGTGCAGCTATACATATAGCAAGGAATTTGCATATACAAAATCAGCACTTTAAACAACGGAAAATATGGTAACTTAGCAGAGATTAAATAGGCCCATGGTTCAATACATACTTCTACAGTTTATCTTTCTTTCTAAACTCTTACCGTAATACATAATCCATTAAAGATTTAGTTATGAAACTCTAAGGTGACAGTAAGTTTTCACAATCATGTTTTAACATACAAGCCTGATTTCACTGGTTCTGTGCGTTTATTCCCAACTCCAGATTACTATGTATTATGGAAATGTGACATACATACCACTATGGGTATATGTGCTCTAGCACTCTCATAGACATAGGTGCAGCAGTATTTAGGCAAACTAAACAACAGGGTTCTCAATTTCTTACTAGGTATATTAAAAGCATAATGGATTACAAACTTAAACAGTCAAGGATAACACGATAAATAATCTGGAACTTCTTATATTTCATCGTTACTGGGAATTCGGTGCTATTACTTTTATACAAATGTGTTAATTCAGGATGGTAAAATTAAATAACATACATGGACCAGAAAAAGGCACACACAGGCCAACCGAAAGTAAGATAACATGGCAGCAACAATATCCTACAGAATGTCAGAAACTTCCATTTCTACTTATATGACCATCCACATATGTCTTTATGCAGATGTCAACGCAGCAAGATTCATTTTAGTGTGTTCAGCACAAAGATTAGACCAGGAGACCACTAAATGAAACTGGCCAAGTACGGTATTGGTTTATCAGTGTAAAGCAAATCAAACAGCAACCCCATCGCAACAACCATCAACACAATCCATTATCCATCGATTCAACCCCCAGTCAAAACACCCCAAAAATCATATATCAAAATTAGTTTGTATTAAAATTAAAGTACTTGAACTATAATTAATCAATCGTGAGTTCCCAAAAGAAACTCACCTTGAATCTGTAGAAGGCGTGGCAAATGAATTACAACTGACGAGGTGGCTTTGGTCGGGGTGCGATTTAGGGCTTAATGAGATGGATTTTGCTCTTTGACGACGGCGGCAACGATGGCTTCGATTCGAGATGCTGAAACTGGAATGGTCTTCGATCTGCGTTGGATCTTCAATTTGAAAGAGGCTTGACAAAGATCAGAGGCCAAAATAGCGAGATCGTCGATGATGAAGCGACACTGGATGCGCGCAGAGCAGCAGCGATTCAATTTGAAGAGGGTGAAGACCGATAGAAAGCTTCGGCCATTAAAAGGGAAAAAGGAAGAAAGATTTGCTGTTGAAGAAATTGGGGTATTGCGTTATTTTTATAGAGGAAAAATAAAGGGATAAGAACGATGTCCATCGTTAGAGTATAGGTTAGCTGTGATGGATTACAGAATAGGTCGGCGTAATATTTTACTGAGAAAGGTGGTGTTTTAAGGTAGGTAATATTTGGGAAAATTTTATTTATGTGAAATTTAATATCTATTGCACCGTAAATTGACGTTGAACGCTCAAATTTCATACAATCAATACCATCTCCAAATGGAACGAAAATTATACATACTGCTTCGTCTCCGTGTTCTGAATCTATAAAAATTAGTCTGGTTGTTGTCTGACTCTGTTAGTATACACCGTTATTTATTTATAATATATACCGGTTCACAAACTTTATTCTGTTTGTCCTCCAATAACTCTGTTTGTTTCCAAACTTTGAAATGTTAAATTTCAATTCCTTCATCTATACAAATACACACATATTCAAGCCAATTTCCCATATATTTAAACAAATACAATCTCTTATTTATTTATCGTTTATTTTAAATTCAACCGCTTATATTTCTCTATGAAATTTCAAATTCAATTCAAATACTCGACCAAATTAAATTCAATATACAAAAATAAATATTTGATTCTCAACTAACCATTGAATTCAATTCATATTCAAAACCATATATTTGATTTTAAATTTCTAACCTCAAAATCAATTGATTATTCATAATTAAACCTTATTTAATCTCATATTTCAGTTGTCGAAATTTCTAAGTCGTTACATTCTTTCCCCCTTTAAAACTTTTCGTCCTCGAAAAGAAAGATCGTCAGAGTTATACCAATGTATACTTTAAATTTCATATTTATTGCAATTTTTCCACAACTAATTTAAATATCGATATTTAACTTATCGATCCTCTTCGTTTGTTATCATATCCAATTAATTTGGAAAATCCCTTCTCTCTCAAAATTAATCTATTCTTAAATTTCAAATCCTGCAAATAATCCCAAATTTTTTTATAATCTCTTATGTCAACATCTACTTATCCATTATTTCACAAATTCAATTACATCACCACATATTCAACCTTCACTACACTCATTGAGTGTAATTATTATTTTCCTTTCAAGTCACAAATTATCGACCTAAAATTTTTCAAAATCAGAAACCTTTTATACTTCTATATGGAAAATATTGGTATTATTATTCCAAGATTCTTTTTTTTTCTCGATTTTAGTCTCAAATTATTTATTTGTAAATACTTTATAACTCGAAGTTTGACAAGTTTATTGTCGTTCTCACAGATGTTAGGCATACGCTGGCCAGGCGTACGACTAAAATCTCCAAGTACTAAAATATCCTTGCTTCAGCTCCCAGTGAAAATATTTCAAAAATTCTTTTAAAACAGATACGGGAAGTACCAATGTGATAATGCTGCGTTGATTGTTCATGAATCGCAGATACACAATGGTTTCGTCTGGATCCCCCAGAAAACATCCGTATCCGTAAGAAATCACTTCCCTGCGAATTCCGTCATGGACAAATCAACGGAAAATACTTAAGAATCAAAAGACAATCTGAGGTCATTGAGCGTTGGTTGCTCTCTCTCAGGATCACGAAATCAAATCATCCAATTATGAAGATGAATCAAGTCACGAGGACAAAACAAGTCACAAAGACAACTCAGGTCACGAAGACCAATCAAGTCACGAAGACTAACTGCTGCATCAAACAGGTGGCTCACTATCACTAAGATATCTCAAATACTGTGGACCGCAGGTACACAATGGTTACGCCTGGGTCCCCCAGGAAACATCCATACCCGTAAGCTTTCACAGCTCTGCGGATTACGCCCTTACATTCGACTGTAGATCGCAGCAGTCACAATGGTTACGCTTGGTTCCCCCAAGAAATATCCGTCTGCCGTAGGCTATCTGCAGCCCTGCGAATTTCGCTACACGGTCGAATTCCAACGACTCTAGATCGCAGCGATCACAATGGTTACGCCTGATTCCCTCAAGAAACATCCGACCGCCGTAGGCTATCTGCAGCCCTGCGAATTACGCTAGCAGTCGTACTCAATGGCAACTCATGAGTTTTATGTCCGGACAACCTACTTCCACCAGCAGCATATCTCAACCAAGCTCGAAATTCAAGAGAAGGAGGGTACTTTCCTTATCTTTACTTTGAAAAACATACCATATTATATACATATAGTATTTTATTTCATAAACCATACTTATGTCATTTGCATAAGATTTTCTTTCCAAATCATATTTCAAACATCTCGTCTTATATAAATTCCGTTATATAAGATTTTATCTAAATCGATTACCTTTCAAATCAATAGTTCTCGACTTCGCTATATTTTTATGCACTTCTTATATAAGTTCTGAAAATTTCTATATCCACTATCTCACATCGAGCATCCTCAAATCTCCATTCAATTTCAGTTTTGATCTCTTATCCAATTCAGATATCTAATATTTCCTTTAACTCAAATTTATGAATCTATTGGTTATAACCAATTCTTCTTCCAAACCTCTAATTAAAAATTCATCACTTCAGTCACAACTTTATTCTCTCAAAATTCCATATTTTTTCACAAATTTTTTCTTCATGCATTATCACTCCTTCACGTCCACACCTCGACTATCAATTAGCAAGCGAACAATTCCCTAAGTATTAACCCCGAAGGCCGAAACCAACATCAGATCAATACTCAGAAAACTATTCAACTTAACTAATCTTTTAGTCAGTTTCTAAATTCCTTAACTCCACTCCTTAATTTCTTATCAATCATTGTTTACGAAATTCTCGGATTCAATTTACAATTCCACTTCTCTTTACGTTCTGCCCTCCTTCGTCTTCGACGTAGCTCTTTGTTCTTCAGTTCTTGTTATTCTAAATTATGTTAACCTCTCACTATCCTTTGAAAATATTTCCAATTGTTCTATTCATTTTCTCCATTCTTAAAAATCATTTATTGTCACCGAAAAATATTTCCATATATTCACAAAGCTTTATTTTTTTATCGAGAATATACTTTATTCTTGCAACATCTCTAAATTTGTTAGTTTGATTTAAACAAATGTTAAATAAAACATCGTCATCTCTTCACTTAACCCTTTTTATTTGATTTTTCATCAACTTATATTCTTAACAAAATTCATCGTTTCTTCTTTGAAATGATTTCAAATTTCCTTTTTCTATTCAAATTGAATTTTCATTTACAATCAACTTCAGTTAGCTTTGATTTCTAAAATTCACGCTTAACGAAATTAATTCGTTGATTCTCTCCTATCTATCCTAGATACCATCCGATGATGGATTCTAGATTCAAATCCTAAGGGAACTTATTGAAGAATAATTCTCGCAAACCTGGATTTGAAGACTTCTGAAGACTGGGGATTCCGAACAAAATTTTCAAATCTCTAAATAAATTTTTATTTCCGCTGTACTATTTTCAAATACTAGTTTCAAAATATATAATATTTTCAAAATATTTTTCCTTTCAAAATTTATTTTAAAATTATTTACACTTTTCAAAAATATATTTCGAAATCTTTTTATTTTCAAAATCCGCTGTTCCAGTGTCGATTCTATTTCAAACTCGATAAGCTACGCTTTGAATAAACCAAAGCTCTGATACCACCTGTAACGACCCGCCCTTTTTGACCACTTCAAATTGGTGGTTAAACCAACTTAAAATGCTCAAAACGACGGAGCGTACTTAGCTTACCGAGTTTAAACACAAAATCTCCACAGCAACACTGAATCAATATATAAGCAGTATTAAACGGCGAAATAAAATTTTTATTTATAAATCGGAATTTTAAATACAATATTTTTCTATATACAGCGGAATATTGAAAAACATGCTTTGAATACAAGAAAAATAATTTACTGTTTTGAAATCTTTAGAGTGCGTCTTCTTCTGAAATCCCCAGCTTCTCCATTCTTTGGATCCTGAACCGTGATGTCTAAATCTGCACTGCTCGGATCTGACCCGAGTATTCCATGCAAAAACATACAATACTCGAGTCAGGATTAATCATAGTTCAAGTAAATTAATTTCAATAGAACTAAAATATAATAGTTAATCCTAACTTACAAAAAAAAAAAAAATTGGGTAGCATCTGTCCAAATCAGTTCTATATCCGTGTTTAAGTCAAGTATAGCATTTGCTCGTATCAGCTTTTATCTCAAGGATAAGTGGTTACGGGAATCTGCACGTACACACGTGTACAGGTACACGCGTGCACTGCCTCAACATCCCATAGACAAGGATCCTAAATGTAAGCATACATGACAAGAGCAACATAGATAAAAAAATCGGTGGTGTAGCGCAACAGGAGTAACATGTGTACAACTAGGGAATATGTGCACAATGATGAAAAGGACCACTTTAATTTAAGAAACGGCACACACACAAAACGCAGCAGAAATCAAATGATAAAAATATCATTCATATGTACACAAAACATGAATAACAAAATAAATCAGTAAGGTGAACTAACAGGCCTATAGCTTATTTGTTGTAGCAATGTAGCAAATGTTTTCTTGCATCCAAGGCCTTAAGAAAAATCCCAATTTATTGAATACAGTACTGTTATAAAACAACACGGTGTTATAACATATTTTGGAAGGAGTATAATATAAGTTAACAAGCAGACCAACAATAGTTCCCATTCATACATAATAGTAGGAAATCAGTCACCCAAGTACGGATTCGAATACTACTGCGTACTGACAATATGAGATGCAAGAAATTCACTACTAAATTGTACAGTCAAAGGGTGCTTTACACATGTACTAATGGTACAGCAAGTTATTCAAGTTATTAACATGGTTAAAGCCTTATGTCATTTTTTTTCTTCTCTCTTTTTCTTTCATGAGATAATGAGAAAGTGTGTGTGTGTGTATATGTATATAGATTTACAATTTCAACGCAAAGCAAAGTGTGATGGTGCAGCATGTATAATGTATGAACAAAACAGCTGTGTGCCGTTTAGATAAAAGCGTATAGAGTGGGCATGAATGGTCCATTCACTAGTACAATTGGCAAAACAGTTCATAGTTACTAACATAACAGTTTAAAGGTTCACTGGCACTAGTTTCATGACATCAAAAGGGTGCAGCTATACATATAGCAAGGAATTTGCATATACAAAATCAGCACTTTAAACAACGGAAAATATGGTAACTTAGCAGAGATTAAATAGGCCCATGGTTCAATACATACTTCTACAGTTTATCTTTCTTTCTAAACTCTTACCGTAATACATAATCCATTAAAGATTTAGTTATGAAACTCTAAGGTGACAGTAAGTTTTCACAATCATGTTTTAACATACAAGCCTGATTTCACTGGTTCTGTGCGTTTATTCCCAACTCCAGATTACTATATATTATGGAAATGTGACATACATACCACTATGGGTATATGTGCTCTAGCACTCTCATAGACATAGGTGCAGCAGTATTTAGGCAAACTAAACAACAGGGTTCTCAATTTCTTACTAGGTATATTAAAAGCATAATGGATTACAAACTTAAACAGTCAAGGATAACACGATAAATAATCTGGAACTTCTTATATTTCATCGTTACTGGGAATTCGGTGCTATTACTTTTATACAAATGTGTTAATTCAGGATGGTAAAATTAAATAACATACATGGACCAGAAAAAGGCACACACAGGCCAACCGAAAGTAAGATAACATGGCAGCAACAATATCCTACAGAATGTCAGAAACTTCCATTTCTACTTATATGACCATCCACATATGTCTTTATGCAGATGTCAACGCAGCAAGATTCATTTTAGTGTGTTCAGCACAAAGATTAGACCAGGAGACCACTAAATGAAACTGGCCAAGTACGGTATTGGTTTATCAGTGTAAAGCAAATCAAACAGCAACCCCATCGCAACAACCATCAACACAATCCATTATCCATCGATTCAACCCCCAGTCAAAACACCCCAAAAATCATATATCAAAATTAGTTTGTATTAAAATTAAAGTACTTGAACTATAATTAATCAATCGTGAGTTCCCAAAAGAAACTCACCTTGAATCTGTAGAAGGCGTGGCAAATGAATTACAACTGACGAGGTGGCTTTGGTCGGGGTGCGATTTAGGGCTTAATGAGATGGATTTTGCTCTTTGACGACGGCGGCAACGATGGCTTCGATTCGAGATGCTGAAACTGGAATGGTCTTCGATCTGCGTTGGATCTTCAATTTGAAAGAGGCTTGACAAAGATCAGAGGCCAAAATAGCGAGATCGTCGATGATGAAGCGACACTGGATGCGCGCAGAGCAGCAGCGATTCAATTTGAAGAGGGTGAAGACCGATAGAAAGCTTCGGCCATTAAAAGGGAAAAAGGAAGAAAGATTTGCTGTTGAAGAAATTGGGGTATTGCGTTATTTTTATAGAGGAAAAATAAAGGGATAAGAACGATGTCCATCGTTAGAGTATAGGTTAGCTGTGATGGATTACAGAATAGGTCGGCGTAATATTTTACTGAGAAAGGTGGTGTTTTAAGGTAGGTAATATTTGGGAAAATTTTATTTATGTGAAATTTAATATCTATTGCACCGTAAATTGACGTTGAACGCTCAAATTTCATACAATCAATACCATCTCCAAATGGAACGAAAATTATACATACTGCTTCGTCTCCGTGTTCTGAATCTATAAAAATTAGTCTGGTTGTTGTCTGACTCTGTTAGTATACACCGTTATTTATTTATAATATATACCGGTTCACAAACTTTATTCTGTTTGTCCTCCAATAACTCTGTTTGTTTCCAAACTTTGAAATGTTAAATTTCAATTCCTTCATCTATACAAATACACACATATTCAAGCCAATTTCCCATATATTTAAACAAATACAATCTCTTATTTATTTATCGTTTATTTTAAATTCAACCGCTTATATTTCTCTATGAAATTTCAAATTCAATTCAAATACTCGACCAAATTAAATTCAATATACAAAAATAAATATTTGATTCTCAACTAACCATTGAATTCAATTCATATTCAAAACCATATATTTGATTTTAAATTTCTAACCTCAAAATCAATTGATTATTCATAATTAAACCTTATTTAATCTCATATTTCAGTTGTCGAAATTTCTAAGTCGTTACATCTGAGCTTATGAATAGTTGTAATTGATAACGACTAGAGATGAGAAGGATGAGGAATTATCATTGTCGTAGGTTCTAGTGGGCTCAAAGTAAGGGTATGATTGAAAGACCGATTGTAGGTCGAGTATGGCCGAGACATGTGTTGTGTATAGCGTGTGAGGTTTCTGCTAGAACCAGGGCGTCGAGTATGGTCCTTGACAATTGTAGGAAAATTGTTAGTCAGTCATATGATTAACGATGGTTTCAAAGCAAGGTTGGCGGTGATAGCCAGAGTCAGTCATGAACGTTTGAATGCTTGGTTGTATTGACTGTACCATCTCACGGAGATTATCTGACTTCGAAGGAGGAGTTCCTTGGGTGCTTGTCTGATATTGGTTTCGGCTTCTGGGGCTTGTGCTTGAGGGATGCCAAGTTCAATTAAGGTGGTTTTTGTGAGAGATAACTAGATGTTGTAGGAGTTACTTTTGCAATGTATGAATGGTCGTCCTGATTGCCATGGTTGAGTTGTTGTTCCTTGGGATGTATGGATTGTAAAGGCTATCACTGTCGGAAGTGGAGAAGGCAGTCATGGGTACTTCTCTGGTGATTAGGTAGATTAGTTCGTTTATCTACCTATTCTCATATACTTTATTGATGAAGTTTGTTAGTTGTTTTATTGCTCACTGGGACTATTGGCTAACTCAAGGTTTTATGTTTTCCACTTACTACCTTGGGTTGCTCATCCGTTTTTGGATGGGAAAACTAGGTAACAGGTGATTGCTTAGTGAGGACGATATAGCTGTTCGGAGGCGAGCAGGAGGCTGGTGTACTATCTTACTTACTATCTATTATTTCTATTAACGCTGTTTGTTATTCTTTGAATGCTGTACCGAGGTAATTTGTATAAACACTTGTAACACCCCGTACTTCCTGTGAATATTAAAATAACGAATTAAAGAATACTTAATTGTAAAACTAAGAATTAAGGGAAATGGGTTACGCCATTGCGTTCGTCTCGGAATTCTGCTTGAGATAGAGTCCGAGTTTGCATAAATCGGACACCGTATGAAAAAGTTATAAGCCTTAGAAGTCTGTATACGCGCAAGGATATATATATATATACAAATAATAATTAAACATCTCAAACCAAGTTCAAAATTCGAAATTCAAGCAGAATAGGCTGAGCGGGAAAATTCCCGCTCAGGGTGTCGCCCCCCCCCCCAGGGGGAGTCGACATAGGTGTCGACCCCCCTATAGGGGTGTCGACCCCTGTAGGCCCAAATCTGTCCAATGACGTGTTTTGCCACATGTCGCTCTCTGATTCGCTGTGTGACGTGGTATTCTATTCTGGACGATTCTGATGACTTCTAAACTGATCTAAAGGCTCTAAATCTCCCTATACACCTATAAGAAGACCCCTAAACCTATTGTTTTCTACACACGAATTCATAAGCATTTATATGCTGTTAAAACCTAAAGTGACCTAGCCTCCTCCTTAATCAATCAAATTTGAGTTTTCAAGTTTATAATCAAAGTCTACATCAAAGGAATAGATAATCAAATTCAGAAATCAGATCCCAGAATTCAAGACCGTTCTATAATTTGTAAGTTCACGTTACTTTCAGAAATAAAAGTTAATTGTGATTCTGACATTGTAATAAATCTGAATCTGAGATTATGCCTATTTGTATCTGTCTTTCTATATCCATTGGATCTATCTCATTGATAATATTATGTCCACTCTTTGTCTCTTCTTTCCTTCTTCCCTTTTTGTTTTTATAGCCAGGCTACTACGAGCCTGAGCAAAATCTCATAAGAGATGAACGTACGTTGGAAATAAAATTGGGCATAATATAAGATTTGGACATGACCAGCGCTAAAATTAGGCATAATATATGATTTGGACATGACCAGCGCCAAAATTGGGCATAATATATGATTTGAACATGACCAGCGCTAAAATTGGGAAAAGTATTTAATTATGAATATTTGGGCATAACTGATTTGTAATGGATTTGAGGACATAACATATGTTGTATTTAAAACATAAAGTGGATCGAACATTTGACTTGAAAAATTGAGGCATAAAGTATATTGGACATATGACTTGGGGTTTGGGGCGTAAATTGAACTGGAAACATGTAAGGCATAGTACATGTCATGGTTTAAGACCTAAAAATTGGGGCATATTTTATATAATAGTTTATGACTTGGAAGAAGGAGATTATGCATGAAAACCTATAGTAAGATAGGGATAACTGTTAAATGTGAACACGCCTAAATTGGGATTTTGGGTAAATTGGCATGCACTGTAATTAAAGGCTATAATTTGGCATAGTTTATACTATGAATCATGATTGGGGGTTTTTGGAGAATATTTTGTATGGTGCAATATGACTAAACCTTAGGGCATGTGTTATATTGTGAATTATGACCATGATTTTGGGCATGTAAGTTTGTAGGCTTAATTTATGATTAGGCGAGATACGTTAATGGAAATTTAACCGAGGTTTAATTTGTTAAATTAATATGCTGAAATCTGTTGAAAGTGAATTTGTGGGGCATAACTTGAAATTAGCTTTGTTGAGGTATAACTTGAGAATTGGAACATGACTAGCTTTGTGAATTTGGGGTAATTAGCATATAAAATCTAGACTTGGACATGTATGGTAATTATGCTAAAAGATAAACTTGCCTAACCCGAGGTTAGATTGAGTTGCGGTGTAAAACTGCCCGGAACGCCCGACACATCTAGTAACAACAAAAATACCTATCTAATGTGAGTGGTTAGTGAATCATGCCCAAGAAAAACTCTAGGTTAGATTGAGTTGTGGTGTATAACTGCCCGGCACATCCAGTAACCGCAACAACATAGATCTAATGTGAGAGGTTGGTGCATTAATAAATCAATTAATGATAATGAACAAGACATATTAAGAATGGTAGGGTTAAGTTAACTAAGGCAACACTTAACCATTATAACATGTTAAGTAGACAAGAAGATGGGGTTAAGTAAATTTAGAACACTTAACCGTTATAACAGGTTAATTAGACAAGTAAGCTGGGTTAAGTTAACCAGTATAACATGATGAATGAGAAGGGTTAAGTTAATAAAAAACACTTAACCAATACGACATGATGAATGGGTAGGGTTAAGTTAAAACTAGAAGGCAACACTTAACCAATATAACAGGATATGTGGAAGGGTTAAGTTAACACAAGAAGGCAACACTTAACCAATGTAACACAACAAGTAGGTGTGTTAAGTTAACTTGAATTGATTGATGACACTTAACCAATACAACATGATGAACACATGGGGTTAAGTTAATAAGAAACACTTAACTAATGTAACTTGATGAACGAATGGGGTTAAGTTAATGGAAAATAATTAACCAATATAACATGATGAATGAACGGGGTTAAGTTAATAGGAAACACTTAACCAATCCAACATGATGAGTGAGAAGGGTTAATAAGAAACACTTAGCCAACATGACATGATGAGTGGGTGAGTTAAGTTAACATGAATGGACAACACTGAACCAATATGACATAATGTGTGGGAGGGTTAAGTACATATCGTGTTGGTGGGTAATATTAGTAAATATAGGCCCACAAACTTAACCATTAAGTAAACATGTTTGAATCAGTGGGAGGGTTAAGTACATATCAGGTTGGTGGGTAATATTAGTGAATATAGGCCCACAAACTTAACCAGTAAGAAACCCTAGTAACGGGGACCCATTTCAGCAGTAACCCACATAGATGTATCAAGGAACCCTGAAACTAGGCAGGGTGGGGCATGATTACTGGTCTGATTATAAGCGGTCAAATTAGCGGCGGGGGTACGTCAATGTAGGTACCGACGGATTACGGGTGTGAACGTATCCGAAGTGGGAAAAAGCAGGCACTGGGTACTAGTAGTTATACACTGTGCATCTTGAATCGTGTCGGGTTGCTATCATGAGGATTGATAAACCTTATGGTGGGACCAGCACAGGGTATCTACACGCAAGAGAGGGCCAATTGACACAGACACATGGAACATTAATACAAGTAGGGAGCCGATTGATAGGGTAGTAAGGATACATCTAACATATTCATGGCAATTAGGCAAATTGAGGTGGAATCCTCACAATAGATGTACACCTGAAGGCTACCACAATTGCGGGGATTGGGATCACATTATTATATAAACATTTTGCACATATTACTAGTTGGGACACTAGCTAGGCAGTGCAGAGATATAAAACCCAGAATAACAACGTAGTAGCGAAGCAGAGAAAGAGTAGAAGTGCATTCAGTTTATCTTGCCTTATCATATCTATGTTATCTTGTCATCCTTGTTCTCACGGTATTGTCTTATATTCAGTTTATTCATGTCATGATGCTTTTGCCTATTTACATGTTGAAAGCCACTGGACTTACCATACTTATGTCTGACCTAGTTTGTTTCGCCTCTTTTCTTCCATCCCCCCCCCCCCAGGTTCATAGGGAGGAAATGTTACCACTTATCTCAGCTTTCTTTCCAAGCACAGAGATAGTCGATGAATTGCTTTGGACTCTCTCTTCCACTGCTATGGGTGGTTCATGCTTTATTGGGGAATATCATTGTTATTTTTATGCTTCTTTTATACTTGGAAGTTTTTAAATCAAGACAGAAGTTCTATGTATTATTTTTAAGTATGATTGAGACAATTGTTGTAAAAGTTTTACTGAACCACATTGTTTATAAAATGACTTTATTTTCTGCTGCTTTATTTGTCTGTCTTGTAATTTATCTGCATCTTCTACCTAAAACGCTCCACCGAAGTTAAGGCATTCCATTTTTGAGTGACCTTAACGGAGGCGGGGTGTCTCACTTGGTATCAGAGCTGAAGGTTACTAAGTCAGATAAAAGATTTAAAAAATTATTTTCAAGATAGTTTTAAAAGAAGCATTTTCTAAAGAAAAGTTTTGTTTTAAAGGCTTATTCCCCAAAGCCATATGCACTATCTTTTGATCCTCTGCTTGAATCCTTGTTTCCTTCTTTCCTGAGTCTCCGGGGCTTCTGGCTTTCTGGGAGGTAACCTCATCGCGGTATGGTTCCGTAGGTTTGAAGATACTACGACACCTGTCAAAGGGCAAAGAAGTGCCCAACTTCTATTTATAGCCGAAATAGTTCTACCTACAGCTAATTTTCTTTCAAGCGTTGTAGGGATTTCCGTGCGATGGAGGTAGCTTTCAAGAGACTTGTCAACAAGTTACACAAAGATGGCAAAGATGAGAACAAGGGAGTTTGGCTAAGGAACACAACCCAAGGATGAGAAACTCATGGATATGGACTTGGTTCACGAAGGAGGAAAGAATAGGAAAATCTAAGACAAGAGGAAGTGTCGTTATTATGATATAACGGGTCATATAATTAACGATAAGGGCAAGAACAAAGGACATGATTTTCAGGAAGGCAAGAGCATGCTTTCACCGCCCGCGTACCTGAGAGAGATAGTAAAAGTCTAGTTTTTCTTTTTGATCATCCTGTTAGTACTCTTTTTGATTTTAGCGCTTCACATTCGTTTATATCTGCTTCCATTTTTGAGTCTCTGCACCTTAGTGCTTGTATAGTAGAAGATCCCATTATTGTCTCAAATCCAATTGGTGGTTCGGCTCATTTATCGTTGGTTTGTAAGGATTTGAGAATAGCTATATTAAGTATTGAGTCTAAGTGTAATGCTTATGTTTTTGGTTTCATGGGCTATGGGTTGATTCTAGGCATGGATTGGTTAGCTAGTAATTGTGAAAGGAGGGTAGTTAGACTTTTGACTTGCTTCGGGAATACCCTTGAGATTTCGTGTAATCCTAAGGGATCAGTTTGTCTTAGCTACCTAGAATCAATTGATGCATCTATCGACGATTTGCGATCCGTTGGAGTAGTCTATGAGTACGCAGATGTTTTTGATTAGGTTAGGGATTTGTCCCCTAAAATGCGGAATAGACTTCCGCATATATCTAATTGACAATGCAAAACCAATTGCATTACTTGTACGACACATGAATCCAAGGGAAAGGAAGGGCTCAGTAAACAAGTAAAAGAGTTACTTGAAAAAGGGTTCATAAGGCGAAGTATTTCTGAATGGGGTGCTCCAATTGTTTTCATTACAAAGGCGGATGGTTCACTTCGCTTGTGCATAGATGATATTTTGGAATGAGGAAGAGCATGCTTTGCATCTAAGGGAAGTCTCGGATACCCTCCAAGCGCATCTACTTAAGGCGAAGTTCTCCAAAAATGTCATTTTTGGAGAAAAGAAGTAAAATTTCTAGGACATGTGGTACTCAAAGAAGGGATAGCAGTAGATCCCGGAAAAGTACTTGCGGTGCAAGACTGGAAGGTCCCAAGGATAGCAACAGAAGTAAGAAGCTTTCTTCGACTAGCGGGCTAATATAGGAAATTCATTAAGGACTTTGCGAAGGTATTAGCCCCACTTACAAGATTGACATAGAAGAATCTAATCATCTTAGTATATACACTTGGTAACATGGTTAGCATCTGCTTATTTTCAAGAGATAGTTCTGGAAATGTTATCATGACATGGCAGAGGTTGTAGTGCCAAGTATACTATAAGAAGAATAGGTGGAACGAGAGGCGATAGTGAAATGAGTTCTAACGCATATTCTGGAAACATAAATTAAGAAGCTATGCAAATCATGAAGTTAAGACAATCATAGGAATATGGAATGAAGCCGAAAGACTAGATATGCGCATCATACTGTTTTTGAGGGTATATCCTTGATCTCTTTTTTTTCTGTAAAGTTTATTTGCTAGTCTTTATCTTTTAAGTATATCCTCTCAATCTTATCCTCGATCCTTAGGTAGAAGCCAATGGATGTAAACATGTGTTTGAAACATGTTATGTTTGGTGGATGCAACTGGATGTAAGTGTTTGCTAGTGGTTGCTCATGGATGCATATGCACACATTAGGCACTAGATTGGCTCACTCACTTTCATATTGCATATGCATGAGTGAATTTTTATATATATAAATTGAAACTTGATGTGTTATCATATGGATGTTGCATTTGTATGAATGATTGTGCATTCATGTAGAAGTTATAAAGTACGATTAGGAATAATTGCATACATGATGGACTCATGGCACTAACATAATTCGCATTAAGGAGGTCGACTGAATCAATAAACCGCCTGTTTTTGCATTAGATAAGGACATGTACACACACTATGCATATGATCATGAAAGCATTAGAAATCTTTTTAAGGACAATGGATGCCTGTGATTGAATGGTTGAGTAGATGGATGTTGGATTTTACGATACATTCTCCTTGACTTGGAGATTTCGGGGACGAAATCCTTTAAAGGAGGAGCGAATGTAACACCCCGTACTTCCTGTGAATATTAAAATAACGAATTAAAGAATAATTAATTGTAAAGGTAAGAATTAAGGGAAACGGTTACGCCATTGCATCCGTCTCAGAATTCTGCTTGAGATAGAGTCCGAGTTAGCATAAATCGGACACCGTATGAAAAAGTTATAAGCCTTAGAAGTTTGTATACACGCAAGGAAATATATATATATATATATATATATAATAATTAAACATCTCAAACCAAGTTCAAAATTCGAAATTCAAGCAGAATAGGTTGAGCGGGAAAATTCCCGCTCAGGGTGTCGACCCCCCCCCAAGGGGAGTCGACATAGGTGTCGACCCCCCTATAGGGGTGTCGACCCCTGTTGGCCCAGATCTGGACAATGACGTGTTTTGCCACGTGTCGCTCTCTGATTCGTTGTGTGAATTGGTATTCTACTCTGAATGATTCTGATTACTTCTAGACTGATCTAAAGGCTCTAAATCTCCCTATACACCTATAAAAAGACCCCTAAATCTGTTGTTTTCTACACACGAATTCATAAGCGTTTATACGCTGCTAAAACCTGAAGTGACCTAGCTTCCACCTTAATTAATCAAATTAGATTTTTCAAGTTTACAATCAAAGTCTACATCAAAGGAGTAGCTAATCAAATTCAGAAATCAGATCCCAGAATTCAAGACCGTACTGTAATTTGTAAGTTCATGTCACTTTCAGAAATAAAAGTTAATTGTAATTCTGACATTGTAATAATCTGAATATGAGATTATACCTATTTCTATCTGTCTTTCTATATCCATTGGATCTATCTCATTCATAATATTATTACCATTCTTTGTCTCTTTTTTCCTTCTTCCCTTTTTGTTTTTATAGCCAGGCTACTACGAGCCTGAGCAAAATCTCGTAAGAGATGAACGTACGATGGAAATAAAATTGGGCATAATGTATGATTTGGACATGACCAGCGCTAAAATTGGGCAAAATTTATGATTTGGACATGACCAGCGCTAAAATTGGGCATAATATATGATTTGAACATGACCAGCGCTAAAATTGGAAAAAGTATTAAATTATGAATAATTGGGCATAACTGATTTGTAGTGGATTTGAGGACATAACATATGTTGTATTTAAAACATAAAGTGGATCGAACATTTTACTTGAAAAAATTGAGGCATAAAGTATATTGGACATATGACTTGGAGTTTGGGGCGTAATTTGAACTGGAAACATATAAGGCATAGTACATGTCGTAGTTTAAGACCTAAAATTTGGGGCATATTATATATAATAGTTTATGACTTGGAAGGAGATTATGCATGAAAACCTATAGTAAGATAGGAATAACTATTAAATGTGAACACGCCTAAACTGGGATTTTGGGTAAATTGGCATGCATTGTAATTAAAGGCTATAATTTAGCATAGTTTATACTATGAATCATGATTGGGGTTTTTGGAGAATATTTTGTACGGTGCAATATGACTAAACCTTAGGGCATGTGTTGTATTGTGAATTATGACCATGATTTTGGGAATGTAAGTTTATAGGCTTAGTTTATGATTAGGCGAGATATGTCAATGGAACTTTAACTGAGGTTTAATTTGTTAAACTAATATGCTGAAATCTGTTGAAAGTGAATTTGTGGGGCATAACATGAAATTAGCTTTGTTGATGTATAACTTGAGAATTGGAACATGACTAGTTTTGTGAATTTGGGGTAATTAGCATATAAAATCTAGACTTGGACATGTATGGTAAATATGCTAAAAGATAAACATGCCTAACCCGAGGTTAGATTGAGTTGCGGTGTAAAACTGCCCGGAACCGCCCGGCATATCCTGTATCCACAACAACACCTATCTAATGTGAGAGGTATGTTCATCATGCCTAAGAAAAACCCAAGGTTAGATTGAGTTGTAGTGTAAAACTGCCCGAAACCGCTAGGCACATACAGTAACCGCAACAACATAGATCTAATGTGAGAGGTTGGTGCATTAATAAATCAATTAATGCTGATAAACAAGACATTTTAAGAATGGTAGGGTTAAATTAACTAAGGCAACACTTAACCGTTATAACATGTTAATTAGACAAGAAGATGGGGTTAAGTAAATTTAGAACACTTAACCGTTATAACAGGCTAATTAGACAAGTGAGCAGGGTTAAGTTAACTAGTATAACATGATAAATAAGAAAGGTTAAGTTAATAAGAAATAACCAATATGACATGATGAATGGGTAGGGTTAAGTTAAAACAAGAGAGCAACACGTAACCAATATAAGAGGATGCATGGAAGGGTTAAGTTAACACAAGAAAGCAATACTTAACCAATGTAACATGACAAGTGGGTGGGTTAAGTTAACTTGAATTGATTGATGACACTTAACCAATACAGCATGATGAACGTGTGGGGTTAAGCTAATAAGAAACACTTAACAAATGTAACTTTATGAACGAATGAGGTTAAGTTAATGGGAAATACTTAACCAATATAACAAGATGAATGAATGGGGTGAAGTTAATAGGAAACACCTAACCAATCCAACATGACGAGTGAGAAGGGTCAATAAGAAACACTTAACCAACATGACATGATGAGTGGGTGGGTTAAGTTAACATGAATGGACAACACTTAACCAACTTGACATAATGTGTGGGAGGGTTAAGTACATATCGGGTTGGTGGGTAATATTAGTAAATATAGGCCCACAAACTTAACCATTAAGTAAACATGTTTGAATCAGTGGGAGAGTTAAGTACATATCGGGTTGGTGGGTAATATTAGTGAATATAGGCCCATAAACTTAACCAGTAAGAAACCCTAGTAACAGGGACCCATTTCAGCAGTAACCCACATAAATGTATCAAGATACCCTGAAACTAGGCAGGGTGGGACACGATTATTGGCTGATTATAAGCGGTCAAAATAGCGGCAAGGGGTACGTCAGTGTAGGTTCTGACAGATTACGGGCATGCACGTACTCCGGAGTGGGTAAAAGCAGGCATTGGGTACCAGTAGTTATACAATGTGCATCTTGAATCATGTCGGGTTGCTATCATAAGGATTGATACACCTTATGGTGGGACCAGCACAGGGTATCTACACGCAAGAGAGGGCCGATTGACACAGACACATGGAACATTAATACAAGGGAGCCGATTGAATAGGGTAGCATGGGTACATCTGACATATTCATGGCAATTAGGCGGATTGAGGTGGAATCCTCACAATAGATGTACACCTGAAGGCTACCACAATTGCGGTGATTGAGATCACATTATCAAATGAACATTTTATACAGATTACTAGTTGGGACACTAGCTAGGTGGTGTAGAGATATAAAAATCAGAATAACAAGGTAGTAGCGAAGCAGAGAAAGAGTAGAAGCGCATTCAGTTTATCTTACCTTATCATATCTATGTTATCTTGTCATCCTTGTTCTCACGGTATTGTCTTATATTCAGTTTATTCATGTCATGATGCTTTTGCCTATTTACATGCTGAAAGTCACTGGACTTACCAGACTTATGTCTGACCTAGTTTGTTTCGCCTCTTTTCTCCCCCCCCCCCTCCGGTTCACAGGGAGGAAATGTTACCACTAAGCTTAGTTTTCTTTCCAGGCACGGAGATAGTCGATGAATTGCTTTGGACTCTCTCTTCCACTACTATGGCTAGTTCATGCTTTATTGGGGAATATCATTGTTGTTTTTATGCTTCTTTTATAATTGGAAGTTTCTGAATAAAGACAAAAGTTCTATGTATTATTTTTAAGTATGATTGAGACAATTGTTGTAAAAGTTTGACTGAACCACATTTATAAAATGACTTTATTTTTCGTTGCTTTATTTGTCTGTCTTGTAATTTATCTGCATCTTTTACCTAAAACGCTCCACCGAAGTTAAGGATTCCCTTTGTGAGTGACCTTCACGGAGGCGGGGTGTTTCAACACTATTGTTGTAAATCTAGTTTGTGTATTACTTTCTAGTCGTTATGAAAGTTTTGCTTTTTCTGCTTCACTGTTAAACATGTTGTATATATTATATTATATTTTATCCTTGCGCTGCGAGATTTACGTCAGGTTCCGTTTGTGTTTACCTACAATGATGATCGTCCATAGCTGTTTGGCACACCTTTCATGCATTATTTCCCTTGTATAGTGTGGGGGAATTGGGTGGTTTTCACACATATGAAACATATAACATACATATATGCTTCATCATAACCATCAGACTTGTAGAAAACAGAATGCAATATAAAATAGGAATTGCTTCGAAAACAAGCACCAAAACAAACCTAGCAATGTTAATGGAGAATGAAGTGCTAAAGCGCCATGATATTCTTCATAGTCTTCTCCACGAGAGCGTACTAGTATATTTGGCCTGAAAGTTGATGTCCCATTGAACAACAACAAGGTATATGTCAGTCTCAAAATGGAAAATTTGCTGTCTATACAAATATAGAAAAATATTGTTATAAAAAGTTAAGCAGGCCTACAAGGATTACCTGTGCTCGCATAGGCATTGCCTGACTCCAGCCACTTCTGTCCAGTGACACACCATCTCAAGAGTTTCAGGTGCTTGCAAGTTTAACCTGGCACAAAGTGTTTACAACCAACCGTTGTAAATAAAATATCCTTGATAATATATAATGAACTAAAGATTAGTTCACGATAATAGAAATATTTGCAGCTTGCCTTTGATGATGATGATGTATTCTTCTCTTGATTTCTTCACGCCTTTCATGACCCCAACACAAACGCAACAATTATAATTTCATAAGAATCGTACTTGATAATTAAAAATTGAGGAACATGCGCAGCACTTACAGATACATGCATGCATAGCCGATTTTACCTTTCCTTTTGTAGAACTGCAGCATTCAAGGATTGCTTCATAAATCTTTGTAACTCTTGGAATTCTTGAATTGCATTCATATATCATTGTTTCAACAAAATTAAAAAGAAAATGAAAACTTGAAATTTGATAAAAGCATAACAAAGGACTGCATAAACAAATAGTAACTTTTATTAATTAGCTAAACAATGGTTAAAGCAATGAATTAAAAGTGAAACATAACTGTTACTAATCAACCAGTACCTTAGAGCACTCCGAGCAGAAGGTGGAGAAATGAGGTGAGGAGAAGAAAAAGTAGCGAGACGCTCGTTCTTCCCAGCAGTGGATGGCAAGAAGAAATAAATAATAATAATAAACCTTAAATGAGGATCACTTCCTCGTTTAGTGATTTTTTATAGCTTGGAAGTCCCTAAACGGGAATCAGTTTCACATTTGGGGATCGCCACTTGAAAAAAATAAGCGTGGTATTACAAATGAGATAAAAACACAAACCGATAGCATATGAAGAGTTATGTTACATTACACGGATTGCATACATGGCACCCCTATCAACCGTTCATCTCAGTTATCATCAGCCGCTCCTTTTATTCATCCAGAGCATTATTTTGTAACCAATTACCTCTCAGCCCAAAGCCCAACTATTTGTATATATATTCTGGGCTTGTGCAACTTGTAACTGTGTGTAAAATCATTTTCCGTGCAATAAGAATTTCATTTTTTAGTTTCAAAACATTTCTGTAAAACTTTGATTTGGTATCAGAGCCATCTCTAAGCCTAATGGCATCAAATCTTTGAAAGTTTTCAGTAAAAGTTTACCCATCAGCTTGGTTTCATCATCTGGTTATAAATTCTCTCATCAGACAAGTTTTCATCATTTGAGAGAACAAAGTATAATATGATCATCGGTGCCACGCCTGAAATTACTATAAATTCGGCTGCATCACGATAAATCATACTATACTTGTTGAAATTCTGTATCAATCATCAAGAATCCAATACAAGATAGTAAAAGAAACTCACCAAAACTCAGTTGAAGCCTCGCCAGAGAGTTCTCATCAGATTATGTAATTACTCTTACTGATTTCATCATCAAACTCTCGGCTGCTCCTCTCTGAGCATCAGCTATTTCTCACTTTCGATCAGAAACGACATTTGATTCAGAATTTCTTGAACTTCTTGAAGTTCTTGATATATTTTCATTATGGTAGACCCAGTTACATCCTCTACATCAGGCACAGGAACAGATGTTGGATCAAATCCACTAATCCTACCATCTGGACCTGTACATCAAGTTAAAACAGGTATTAGTCCTCAAAGTCAGTTAATTACTGTACAACTTCAAGAAGAAAACTATTTGCTATGGAAACTACAAGTCGAAACTGCCATTCAAGGCTACGGCCTGGAGGGATTCATGCTTGGCACCACCACTGTCCCTGCCAAATTCATCACTGATCAAGACAACAGAACTGTTGCCAATGAGGCATATGTTCAGTATCATAGACAAGATCGATTAATTAGTTCTTGGCTCTTATCCTCAATAAGTGAAGATCTGTTACCAACTATCATTGGATGCACATCGGCTAATGATATATGGACCACAATAGAAAAAGAATTCAATAATCAGTCATCCGCAAAGGTTTTACATTTCAAAAGACAGCTTCAAAATATAAAAATGGAAAATCTGAACATGAGAGAGTACATAGCTAAGGTCAAAAAGCTATGTGATCTACTAGGTGCTATAGGCAATAAAGTGCCTAATGGAGATCATGTCCTCTATCTACTAAATGGATTAAATGAAGAATACGAGGCAGTTGTTGCAATCATCACTACTCAAAGAATTGTTCCTCCTATTGATGAAGTTCATGCTATCCTACTATCTCATGAATCAAGAATAAGTAGCAAAAGGATTCAAGAAATTGAACTTAATGCAAATCTAGCCACAGGAAGCAAGAACAAAAATCAAAACTCAAATAACAAAACTGAATCAACTTACCAAAGAGGTGGCAGTGCTAACAGAGGAAGAGGCAGAGGCAGATGGAACAACAATAACAGACCAAAGTGTCAGATCTGCGAGAAAGTCGGTCATACTACCCTAAAATGTTATTTCAGGTATTCCAACAATAATCAGATCCAGAAAAACAGCAACAATCCTAATGTAAATGTTGCACAAATGGATCAAGAACCAAACAGTCAAAACAAAGGTAATGAAACTGCCAGAGCAGAACACTTGCAAGATGACAGCTGGTACCCTGATTCAGGAGCAACCAATCATCTCACAAGCAATCTGGACAATCTGAATGTTGGGTGCAAGGACTATCGAGGTAATAAAACTGTTTCTACTGATAATGGTAAACACATGCAGATCACACACATTGGAGATACTTACATTAGTGGCAGTAAACAATTACTCTTAAGTAATCTTTTAAGAGTACCAAGAATTACTAAAAATTTGATTAGTGTGTCCCAATGTGCTAAGGATAACAATGTTTATTTTGAATTTTTCCCAAAATATTGCCTTGTCAGAGATATTCTAACTAGAAAAATCATTTTACAGGGTGATCTAGCAAATGGACTATACAAGTTTAAATCTGTTAAGTACAAGAATGATGTTAACTAAGAAAAATGCAATGCCACATGTAATTTGAGTGTTAAGGCTGATATCAGCATGAATGTATTTGATTTCTGGCATTGCAAGCTTGGGCACCCTAGTGTTAAAATTGTTCAAACAATATTGAATGACAATCATATCAAGTTTGATCCTGTATCCTTACCTTACATTTGTGAATTTAGTCAAATGGGAAAAAATCATAAACTGCCATTTACTGATTCCAATACTATATACACTAATCCATTACAATTAATTGCCATAGACCTATGGGGTCCATCGCCAGTTTGTTCTGACTATGGTTATAAGTATTATGTGTCACTTGTTGATGCTTATACTAGATTCACATGGATATATTTCCTAAAAACCAAGTCAGAAACTCATAATGCTATCACCAATTTCATTACCATGGCTGAAAAACAATATGATCATAAGGTTAAGATTATTCAAACTGATGGTGGTAGTGAGTTTAAAACCCTACATAAATTCTTTCAGGAAAGGGGCATTATCCACAGAACTACTTGTCCATACACTTCACAACAAAATGGAATAGTAGAAAGAAAACACAGACACTTGGTTGAATCAGGCTTGACATTGCTTGCACAAGCAAATATGCCATTAAAATTCTAGCCAGATGCCTTCAATACAGCTGTTTATCTAATTAATAGACAACCAACTTCTGTATTAAAGGACATATCTCCATATGAAAAATTATACAATGTCAAACCTGGTTACAAGCAATTTAAAATGTTTGGATGTCTGTGTTTTCCATACTTAAGGCCCTATAACACAAATAAACTGAATTTCAGATCAAAACAGTGCACTTTTATAGGATATGCCACTAACCAAAAGGGATACAAGTGCATTGACCATACTGGTAGAATATATGTAAGTAGGCATGTGGTGTTTAATGAAAAGGAGTTTCCATATAGTACAACAGACATAAGCACTACAGGTAAGGTTAGAAATCCAAAATTTTCCATACCTCATGTACCCCATATCAATGAAAGTTGGCAGCAAATAGAGGATCTTCAACAACCTGATGCTCAAAGCTCACCAATCAATAATGACTATGAGAGCTTTGAACCACCCAGTTTGACATCCCATTCATCTGCACAAAGTCAAAATCAAGTAAGTGATGAGTCAAACAGTCATCAATCAACTTCATAAAGGTCAGAAAGCAACATTGACTCACCACCAACTAGACAACCAGCTCCTACTGGCCATCCTATGATTACTAGACCTAAAAGCAGTATTTTTAAACCCAAAGCATTTGATGTTACATCCAGTACTGATAAACCTAAAACTTTTGATCAGGCAATCAAAAATCAGCACTGGAAAACAGCAATGGATGAAGAGTATAATGCTCTAATGAAGAACAATACTTGGGACATTTTATGTCCACCTGCTAACAAAAACATAGTTTGTTGCAGGTGGACATATAAATTAAAAAGGAATCCTGACGAATCCATAAATAAATACAAAGCCAGACTTGTAGCTAAGGGTTTTACACAGGAGTATGGGTTTGACTTCAATCAAACTTTTTCTCCAGTAGTGAAACCCACAACTATAAGACTTGTTTTGACTATTGCTATAAGTAAGAACTGGCATATCATACATTTAGATGTCAATAATGCCTTCGTAAATGGGGTACTCAAGGAGGATATTTACATGAGTCAACCACCAGGGTATAATGTCAATCTTAACTATGTCTGTAAACTAAACAAGGACATATATGATCTGAAACAATCTCCTCGTGTATGGTTTGATAGGCTGAAAAACACCTTATGTAAATTGGGGTTTCAGTCAACCAAATCAGACAATTCCCGGTTCACAAAAGTTAATCAGTCATCCACAACATACATTTTGATATATGTAGATGACTTGATAATAACAGGTAACAACATTAAAGACATAGATGAATTGACATTATACTTAGACAGGCAATTCTCCATTAAAAACTTGGGTAACATCAAGTATTTCTTGGGCATAGAAATAACCAGATCTAACAATCAATTATTTTTATGTCAAAGAAAATACATAACTGAGCTACTCAGCAAAAAAAATATGTTGAATGTCAACCCCCAACCAACCCCTATGATAAGCAGTCAGCAATATTCTAAGTTCAGGAGAGAGGCTATTTTCAACATTACAGAATATAGGATGGTTGTGGGGGCATTACAATATGCTACTATAACCAGGCCTGACATTGCTTATAGTGTCAATAAAGTATCTCAGTTTATGCAGAAACCATTGGACACACACTGGAAAGCAGTCAAGAGAATATTAAGATATCTCAAGGGAACCATCAACTACGGCCTTACTCTAAGGAACAGCCAACAACTAAACATAGTGGGATATGCAGATGTTGACTGGGCCTCAGATCCAAATGATAGAAGATCCACAAGTGGATACTGTGTTTATGTTGGCCAAAGCCTAATCTCATGGAGTTCAAAGAAACAAACTACTATTTCAAGGTCAAGTACCGAATCTGAATACAGAAGCATAGCGAATGCAGCAGCTGAAATAAAATGGGTTCAATCTATGCTAAAGGAACTTATAGTTACAACTACAGCAAAGCCAATCCTATGGTGTGACAATACAAGTGCTGTATATATGACAGAAAACTCAATCCAACACGCTAGAACAAAACATATTGAAATAGATCTACACCTTGTCAGAGAAATGGTGCAGAGGGGAGAAATTGAAGTCAACCACATACTTGGCACTTACCAGAAGGCAGACGTACTGACAAAAGCAACGAGTATGAAGAACTTTACCAGATTTCGCTTGGAATTCAACGTCGATGAACTCAAGGACGAAACCAAGGCCCAACAATAACAGCAGATTGAACAAGCATAGCAACGGTGAACATACTTCCATACTCAAATCAAAAGTCAACAAAGCCAGAGAACCCTCGATGGAGCAAGCGCCGCCATCCATACTCAAATCGAAAGTCAATAAAGCCAGAGAACCCTCAATGGAGCAAGCGCCGCCATGATCAGTGTGAAAACTAGGGTTTGAGAAACCCTAGGTTCCAGAGGGGTGCATTACAAATGAGATAAAAACACAAACCGATAGCATATGAAGAGTTATGATACATTACACGGATTGCATACATGGCACCCCTATCAACCGTTCATCTCAGTTATCATCAGCCGCTCCTTTTACTCATCCAGAGCATTATTTTGTAACCAATTATCTCTCAGTCCAAAGCCCAACTATTTGTATATATATTCAGGGCTTGTGCAACTTGTAACTGTGTGTAAAATCATTTTCCGTGCAATAAGAATTTCATTTTTCAGTTTCAAAACATTTCTGTAAAACTTTGATTCGTGGAGAGTTCCCACTTCTTCCCCTTCCTCACACGCAAACTTACACTGTTGTAGTGTGAGAGAAGAAGAAAATAAGCATGAATTCATCCCTTTTTCTCCCCCCTTCACAATCCCGTAAGTGCTCTTAGACTGCTTCCTTTTAACTCCACTGCAGTAAACTCTACCCTATCAATGTTGCTCGCATGAATCATCCTTTTTTTGCGTTGAATTTGGAGAGTAAAAAAAAATGGTAGTCCTTTTACATGACAAATGCTTAACATATTTACATTTACTAATTTATTTAAAAAATCAATTCATTAGAGCCTAAGCTTCTTGTCTAGGTTTGTTCCTTACTCTAGAAGAATCAGCTCAGCAGCAGCAGCTGCTATCTCTCTAAGTGTTATTCCATCTTCATCTTCTACACTTTCCCTCTCCTCCTCGTTCTCTTTCTTGTTTAGGTGTATTTTTGCTTTTGTTTACCAGTTAACATCCTACACGTACGATAAATTAACTCATGTGATATTATTAATATTAATAAAAAAAATAGTAGACTCTCACTTAAAACACACAAAAAAAACCTTGCAATTTCATAAAGTTCGATGACATATTCATAATTGTTCATTTAATGATACTAAAAAGTGTAAAGTTTCATCCCTTATTAAATTCAAATATTATTTAGGTTTCATCTTAAAACAGATGTGTAGAGAAGTGAACTCAACAAATTCCATGGACGTATAACCACTAAACTAATAAGTGGACTTAACTCAATGCTATAAGACCAAATTTTAGGTGTAATAAATGCTAATGTTACATCAGTATGTGGATCCATTTCAGCAAAATAAAGTCTACCAGTCAGCAGCCCAAGTAATAACAATGACCACCCTTAAGAAAATAGTATTCCAATACTTCAAAAAACTACAAATAAAAAAATCTGTATGTGGAAGAATGAGACCTAAGTAATATTCAGAGTAATAGAATGAACGAAACATTGTAACAGGAAAATAAATGTACTTTTTTTTACAGATTATAATTTTTAACGTTCATCCTAAATCTCATAGCATGGTAAAGCTAATGAGGTAGAGAAAAAAACAGTAAAGTTATTTTCATACGTTTTTCATGCATTTTAAAGTCATTTTTTGTTGTAAATGAGAAAACGCCAAAAATGAAAGGCATACATGTATGTAAATACTACTTAGAACAAAATAACTCCTCGATATGAAAGCGAATTCAATGAGAACTAGAAATTGCACGTGACAAGAGTCATAACAAAAAAGAAAGGAATTCAAAGAGCAGATTATAGTTGAAGACAAAAGCATCTGATAATTAAAAATGAAATATAAATGCAAAGAGTTATTGAGACAATTGAGGATAGCAAAAGGAGATTATCCCGTATAAATAAACATTAAATTTCATTTTAACTCTTCCACTACCACAAACGACCTTTGAATTTTGTTTTTGTTTGTGCGATTAAAATTTCCACTTTCTTTGAATTAAACGTAACTCAACTTAATGCCCTGCTAAATGAAAACACTAGACTATTTACTCTTGCCATCAATACAATATTATATTGATCAATGCAACATTTCAATAAAGTGTATTATGCAATGTGAAAACGACATTTTGTTGGACTTCCTCGACCATGCTAAGAAAAGCAATAAAAGTTGAAAACGTTATAAGCTTTCTTAAGGTTTAACATATATGAAAGTGCTTTTTCTACCCATTTATGAGTGGTTTTATGGTGTTACAAAAAAATTCAAGTTGGATGAAAAAATATTTTTCATACATACATACATATATGTATATGTGTGTGCGTGTGTGTGTGTGTGTGTGTGTGTATATATATATATATATATATATATATATATATATATATATATATATGTGTGTGTGTGTGTGTGTGTGTGTGTATACACATACATACATACATACCGTCATGCATTTTAGTATTCATTCAAAGTTCCTAGATATCATGTTTCCTTTGATTAGGGGAAACCAACCTAAGCATCTGATATCCATTTATTTCTTATATATACATACAAAATGAAAGCAACCATATTATGGAAGAATTACAGAATACATGGAGGTATTGCAGATTATTTAAGTTTCAAAAATATATTCTTTAACATGTAGATGGTTAGTAATGTGTTCTTTAACAGTATGCGCTCTCCTCTACTATGCATTTTCTCGACTAATTTTGAAAAAGGATATTCAAATAAAATGAAGGACCGGTTGTTAAGCAATACATGTTTGGATCAGTTGTTACTCATGACTACGAAATTATTTTACCATATAAACTTGGGCGTTGAAAGAAAATAGAAAAAAAAAACTTAATTTATTTCCATTTTGAAATAGTTATATAAAACAACGTAATGTCATTAATGATGTGGAATTGAAAGCTATATACAGCTAAAGATGAATAGCAGAGGCAGCCAATATATCTCTCAAGGCAATTTAATAAAGAAACCAATGGAATAAAGAAAACGGGAAGAAGGCTAACCGTTAAAATTAACTAGGGTGATAATGCTTACTAAATAGTTCATTCTTCAGCCTGAACTTTTAGATCATCGCAGATAGATAAGTAACATAACATTTTTCTTTTGTTTTTGAACATTGGTTACTTGTTCATAAGTGTAGGTAGTATATAACATATTACATGTCAAGTGGGTTAGATTCCACAATGCGGCATTCGCACCCGATGACATCTCGTATCGGAGTGTATTAACTGCTTGGACAATGGTGCTTGTCAAGTATCGTAACATTAAAAACCAATATAAATATTTTTTTCCATAGGTGATATTGCACTAAAATTCAATTGATATGCCAAAAAGAAAACGTTAAAGCAAAATGAACCAAGAATGATATGAACTTTCATACGCAGGTAGATTTGATTAAATATCCAGAACACGTATCCACAATGCCTATAACAAACTGCATGAAGGATTGAAGGATTGAAGCATTGACATAATTTGTATTTCAATTGCTCAAAAAGTAATAATGTATTTTGCTCTATCAAATTATCTTGAAGGAGACCTAATAACAAACAGTTGTATACTACATTCCTATACCAAATCCAATAGTAACCAAATTGACAAACCATCAAGGATTAGTTATTAATGCTTTCCTAAGAAATAATAGCCACATTTATAAAACACAGACTACTAATTGATAAGAAGAATATAAAAACTACTACTGGCACATATGATTTGTCTGATTAATTTTTAGCATATGTAATCAACCACTTTGACCTATTGTTTACAGACCAAAAGTTGTTATGTCCCATTATTCCATTGAAAAATGATGCAATATTCAAAAATCAGTAAAAGAAAGTCAATTCAGATTGAACAAAGTAGAAATAAGATAAACAGCCATACAGTAATTGTTCATAAATCAATTCCAGATCACAACTCTAGACTAAAAAAGAAAGAGTCAAAATAAAAAAATTATAACAATTTGTTTCCATTTAATGGAAATCAGATTGGTGATATTAACTATATTATGTTCGACACAAATCAAATCAATAAAAAAAAAAAAAAGAGTAACAACCTCAAAAATCAAAGAACGTAAACATTTAATTAGAACATATACATTACTTATATCTTCGAGAAGAAGTGGAAGGTAAAGGGACACCTGAGATATCTTTAGCGACCCATCCAGTCTCTTACCTTGAATCCTATATGTAGTATGGTTCCATCACATGAATCATCCTTCATTAAACATAAAGGTAAAACAAAGGTAAAAGGTCATGCTTTCAACACTAACAAATTGATAAAGTGATTATATTCTTTATGTATTTCAATATTGAGTGTCTTCTCGTAACCTTGTAAAGTAAAAATTACTGGAATTCTATGATACGCCATCTCATCCATAATTGTTTTCTCATCTTGATTGCAACCACTTACATTCAGTGACACACCATCTCATTTCCATAATTTATAGTGACAAAATCAGGATTTCTTTGTTAAAACTTCTTAATTGGTGCTTCATTTTATTTTACTAGTATATGTCAATTATTAGATGGACACTGTAGTTGCATCTCCTCCCTGTTTTATCGCTTCGTGCTTTTGTTCAATATTGACGTCAAAACCACCAAAGAGCTAAAGATCATAGCAACCATCATAGCGTCGCCTTCCATTTGAAGAAAAATACTCAATGTGTTATTAAATATAATTATTCACACCAACTTCACTTGCATAAGACTGAAACTGAAAACAAGCCAGTTATACCGTGAGAACTTCCTCGTCGAATAAAAATACAAAAAAGTGGCACCACAAGGCATTCAAGCAGCCATAAGAAATCACTTGTAAGCTGTTGGGAAACAATGGCTGAGTCACGAACTTTGTCGTTTCTTGAAGACGATTCAACGATCTGGTCGGTGGTGCAAAACCAGTTCGTACTTCCGTCGTCGCCTCTAGGATAAAACAGCCTCTGTAAAATGAATAACTGATTTGCTTTGCACAACAAATCAGTGTAGATTTTCACTTTCGAATGTAATTGCTCGAAAATTTCTGGAAGAATATTTTTTTTTAATGGCGAAGGAAGAGAAAAAAAATTCTATGCAAATCTCGTCTACAACTGAAGATAATATATAGACGGGAATAGGGTTGAACGAAAATACTGGTCAGTGGAGGAAAATAGGATCTGCGAAATACTTGGTCAAAAGTTTACCGCTTCATATATAAAAGTCGGCACAGAAATATTTTCCGTATTGAAAAACTGGTTTGAAAAATGCAGTGTTTTTTGGACTAAAAATATAAGTGTCTACACCACATAGCCAAGGCCCAAGGCCAATCCCGAACCGAACCGAACCGAGCCGGGTCGGGTCGAGTCAGTCGGTTGGTCGGTCGCGCGCGCGTGTGTGGTGGTCATGATGCATGGTCTCCCTCCTCACAACAAAGCATGCATTGGGAGCCCAAGGCCCCAACATGACTTCTTAGAAACAAGTATAAATACTTGCATCTTTCTTATAATCACATGATGTGCGACTATTCACAAATAGGAAGCATCATAAACTTATTTCATATTTTAAATAATTCATAAAATCTCCAACAATCCCCCACTTGAATTTTTTAAAATATTATTCAGTATTTTCTAAAAACATAAGACTGTGCATAAACAAATGTGTCATCCGACTTGAACCTTTGTATAGTGAATAAGATTCAGTTTTTACTAGAGTGAAACGTAGTCTTGAACTCTATTCCTGACATCAAAACACACACAATCTTTTCTATAGTGCAATCAATTAAGCCCGTGCATTTATGGCCATACACGTCTATCCCAGTTTAGTGAACGCTCTAGAAGTTTTGCCCAAAACTCCATAGGAAACGACCACATTTCCACATTCACATAGGTGAGTCTATCAAGAGTACTCTTGAAGGTAGGTACTCCACTCCAAATAGAGTATAGATCTCATTAAGAGTTTCTATTAACTCATCCTCTATCACTTCAGGAATACATGCTTCTTAGTTTTTCATACAGCATGTTCAACTTCTATCACTACACAACTTGTTTTTACCCATTGAGCCTATTTCTTGGGATCTCCAGTCATTTAGGTCTGGTTACCATTGTGTGTGACTCAACAATCTAAGGGCAATAGTCCCATTCTTTTAGAAGAATTATGGACTTTCTCTCTGGACAGTCCTTTCTTCAAAGGATCTGCCAAATTTTCTTCGCTACGTACGTAATCTACTCTAACGGTACCTGTAGAGATTAGCTCTCTAACCATGTTGTGCTTACGACGTATTTGTCGTATCTTACCATTATAATAACGGTTCTGAACTTTTGCAATAGCCGCGGTACTATCGCAATGTATCAACACAGCCGGTATCGGTTTTTCCCATAAGGGAATCTCTGCTAGTAGATTTCTCAAATACTCGGCTTCTTCACCAGCTGTAGCTAGTGCTATCATCTCAGAATCCATAGTAGACTGAGCCAAAATAGTCTGTTTCTTGGATTTCCAAGAAACAGCTCCTCCAGCGATGCTAAATATATAGCCACTGGTCGCTTTAGAATCATCTGATAAAGTATTCCAGTCTGCATCTGAGAATCCTTCAAGTACAGCTAGAAACTTTTCATAATGTAATCCAAGGTTCATAGTTCGTTTAAGGTATCTCATGACCCTTTCAATAGCATGCCAGTGCTCTATACTAGGTCTACTAGTAAACCTGCACAATAATCCCACGACATAGGCAATGTCGGGTCTAGTACAATCAGTGGCATACCGAAGGCTGCCAATGATGCTCGCATAATCAGACTGTCTTACACCTTCGCCAGTGTTCTTAAATAACTTTACACTTGGATCGTATGGTGTACATGCAGGTTATCAGTCAAAGTAATTGTATTTCTTTTGTATCTTCTCAATGTAATGAGACTGATCCAAAGAAATTCCCTTTTCTGACCTAGTAATTTTAATACCAAGAATTACACTCGCCTCACCTAGATCTTTCATGTCAAAATTGGCATTTAATAAGGATTTGACTGAATTTATGGCATGAATGTTTGACCCAAAGATGAGTAGGTCATCTACATAAAGGCATATAATAGTGCAAATGTCATTCTCAAATTTGTAATAAATGCATTTGTCACTTTCATTAACTTTAAAATCATTTGAAATTATTAAGTTATCAAATTTTTCATGCCATTGTTTTGGTGCTTGTTTTAAACCATATAATGATTTATCTAGTTTGCATACTTTATGTTCTTGACCATGTACTACAAATCCTTCAGGCTGGTCCATATAAATTTCTTCGTCTAATTCACCGTTCAAAAAAACGGTTTTAACATCCATTTGGTGTATTAGTAAATTATGAATGGAAGCAAGTGAGATTAATACTCGAATGGATGCTATTCTAGTTACAGGTGAAAAAGTATCGAAGAAATCTATATTTTCTTTTTGTCTAAAACCTTTAGCTACTAGTCGTACTTTGTATTTATCTATAGTACCATCAGTTTTAGTTTCTTTTTAAGTACCCATTTACAGCCTATACATTTACAACCAGGGGGTAAATCTGCCAAATGCCAAGTCTTATTGGATTCAAGAGAATCCATCTCATCATTTATAGCCTCTCGCCAGAAATCAGCATCTAATGAAGATAAGGCCTCTTGGAGGTTTAAGGGATCCTCCTCTATAGTAAAAGCGCTAAAATCAGAACCAAAATCTTTTACGGTTCTTGCTCTTTTACTTCTTCTAGATTCAGCTTCAGAACTTTTATTAAGTTATGTTCTAATAGGCATACTTAATGTGCCCCACTATTCCTTAATTTAAAAGGAAATTTAGTTTCATAAAAATCGGCATCATTTGATTCAATTATGTTATGTGCATTTATATCATAAAATCGATATGCTTTGCTATTAATAGCATAGCCTACAAATACACATTTATATGCTCTACTTGCCAATTTTATTCTCTTAGGGTCTGGAATGCGAACATATGCTAGACAACCCCAAGTTCTAAAGTATGAGACATTGGGTTTATGATTCTTTAAAATTTCATAAGGTGAAATTTTATTCTTAGATTTAGGGATTCTATTTAGAACATAACATACAGTCAATAAAATATCCCCCCACCAATGCTTTGCTACACCAGAATTTAGTAGGATGGCAACTACTAATTCAGTAAAAGTCCCATTTTTTCTTTCAGCTTTATCGTTCATTTCAGGTGAATAGGGTGCAGTTCTCTCATGTACAATACCATGTAATTTTTAGAAGTCCAGAATTGAATTAATTCATATTTTATTCCTCTATCACTACGAAATCTCTTGATTTTCCTATTTGTTTGATTCTCAATCTCAGTTTTGAATGTTTTAAACATGTCAAAAGCATCACTTTTATTTTTCATAAGATAAACATATGTGAAATCAGAACAATCATCGATAAAAGTGATAAAATAACGATGTCCGTGTCTAGTCAATGCGCCATCAAGTTCACATATGTCAGAATGAATCAAGTCTAAGGGTTCAGATTCTCTGTCAACAGATTTATGAGGTTTCTTTGTGATTTTTGCTTGTGTACAGAATTCACATTTATCAGATTCAGATTCTGCTATCTTAGGTATCATATTTAGAGTGCTCATGTTATGAATTATCCGTTTATTAACATAACATAATCTAGAGTGCCAAATATTAAAATCACACAACATATCAGCAGAATTATTCACTTTATTAGATTCAACATTTAATTTGAACATTCCCTCACAAGCATAACCCTTTCCTACAAAGTTTCCCTTATACACTATGGTATACAAATCAGCCCCAATAAATTGAGTAAACCCTGCCTTATTAAGGAGATAGCCAGACACTAGATTCTTCCTCATCTCTGGAGTATGCAAAACATCTTTGAGGATCACAGTCTTTCCAGAGGTAAACTTGATCTCCACGTTTCCAATCCCTGCAACTTTAGTGGTGTGAGAATCTCCCAGCAACACTTTCTGATCATCAGCAGCCGTGTATGTGGAAAACATAGCACGATCATAGCAGACATGGCGAGAAGCACCAGTGTCTACCCACCAATCCTCTGATCCACCAACAAGGTGAATCTCAGTAATCATAGCCATAAGAGGCTCCTTCTAAGTCAAATTAGCCTCTGGTACAGAGCTAGGCTTGTTCCGACACTTTCGTGCCATATGACCTGGTTTTCCACAGTTGTAACATAGAAACAACTGTCCAGAGTCATTCTTTTGGGCTGATTTTTGCTGTCCTTTTGGGTTTCCTTGCGGATTCCCATTATGTTTGTTGCATCTGTTCTGATTCTTAAAAGACTTCTGGTTTGGTTTCAGAACTGCGGGTTAGGTCTTTTTAGTGTTGTTGTTTGAAACAAACAACACTTCCTCTTTAAGGTCCTGTTTTCGTGTCGCCTCCTCAATGCGAAGGCGAGTGATCAAACTATCTAAGGAAAATTCCTTAGTCTTATGCCATAAGAAAATTTTAAAGTCTTTCCAACCTGGGGGCAGTTTGTCAATAATAACAACAATTTGAAACTGTTCATCCAAAACCAAACCTTCGGAGATGATCTCATGAGCTATTTTCTGCAGCTCATGAGACTGCATCTCTACTGACCTATCGTCTGTCATCTGGTACTTGAGATAGCGGCTTACAGCATACTTCTTTGCCCCTGCCTCCTCTGTATCGTATTTCTTCTGCAGTGCTTCTCATATCTGCTTTGTTGTCTTGTCCTCTGAGTTATAGTAATCATACAGATCATCACTCAATACGTTCAGAATAAAATTCTTGCATAGATAATCCTGTTCAGTCCAGGTCTGCAACTGCTTTGATTGTTCAGTCCAGGATGTCATCTGCGCTTCATCAGTTCCGTCAGGCTTGTCTGGCAGCTGCGGTTTGTCGGTGGTCAGAGCAGCAGCCACCTTCCTCATCGTCAGGTAGAACTCCATTTTATGACGCCATCATTTGAAGTGAAGACCTTCGAAACGAAACAGGGCAGCAGTCACCAATGGGATATGGAATGCAGAGGAAGGAGCAGCATCATCTATAGTTGTTGTCGAAGCCATTGTTTCTGATCGTCTTCAAATTGTTGGGAAACAATGGCTGAGTCACGTACTTTGTCGCTTTCTTGAAGACGATTCGACGGTCTGGTCGGTGGTGCAAAACCAGTTCGTACTTCCGCCGCCGCCTCTAGGATAAAACAGCCTCTGTAAAATGAATAACTGATTTGCTTTGCACAATAAATCGGTGCAGATTTGCGCTTTCGAATGTAACTGCTCGAAAATTTGTGGAAGAATATTTTTTTTAATGGCGAAGGAAGAGAAAAAAATTTCTATGCAAATCTCGTCTACAACTGAAGATAATATATAGACGGGATTAGGGCTAAACGAAAATACTGGTCAGTGGAGGAAAATAGGATCTGCGAAATACTTGGTCAAAAGTTCACCGCTTCATATATAAAATCGGCTCAGAAATATTTTCCGTATTGAAAAACTGGTTCGAAAAATGCAGTGTTTTCTTGACTAAAAATATAAGTGTCTACACCACATAGCCAAGGCCCAAGCGCAATCCCGAACCGAACCGAGCCGAGCCGGGCTGGGTCGGGTCGAGTCGGTCGGTCGGTCTCGCGTGCGTGTGTGGTGGTCATGATGCATGGTCTCCCTCCTCACAACAAAGCATGCATTGGGAGTCCAAGTCCCCAACATGGCTTCTTAGAAATAAGTATAAATACTTGCATCTTTCTTATAATCCCATGATGTGGGACTATTCACAAATAGGAGGCATCATAAACTTATTTCATATTTTAAATAATTCATAAAATTTCCAACATAAGCTATATAAAATCCTGAGCTATATAAAATATTGTTATAAAATCCTGATTATTGAGATAACACTGGTGAGCCATAAAGGGAATATGGGAGCAAATTGCACTTTGTAAGTTGTCAGCTTCTCTTTTAATATGTGCTTATCATTACACTATTGCTCATGTTTTTGTTTCTCGTTATATGAAGTAAAGAACTATCAACCCACTAAGCTAACGTTGTTGGCAGGACAATTTGACTTTTACCATATACATGAGCGTTACGTGTAATGTGTAAGCTATGTTTTCCTCCCATTTGTTATAAGAGCCAACATACAACAACTTCTTGATACTATATACATGGTTAGTGTGCGATCATGTGTAATACAGAAGTTTCCCTAAATACAGAGCATGGTACATCATGTGCGTTTCAGTGCCATTACTCGATAAAATTAAAGACCATAGCTTGTGGATTAGCTGAATAACTTTTTTGTCTTAAATTATTGATCTTTTTGGACTAGATACGCTAATGGTTCGATGAAATTAGCATTTATTTCATTCAGTTATACAACATCTCATTTCCATAATTTTTACTTCATCTCGGTATTATTATATAGACAAATATTGTTATAAAAAGTTAAGGCAGTTAACATTGGTAATTTTAGAGCCCAATAAAGGAAGCAATGATATTGATTTGATCAATGAATGGTTGCCACCAGTTAGAAAATGCATGATGGTTTTCCCTTACATTTCAGCAATGAAGGACAAATTAAAGAACCAAAATAGTGTTAGAATTCAAAAGATGAATGACATATACTTTAGTCCCACATTGGCAAAAATAAGATTAGATCTATGTATATATATCTATTCCCCATTCCTTATATTGGCCCTTAGGGTCACGTAATTTTATGCGAAGGGGAGGACCTATATCACATGGACCAAACACACACGCGCACGCCGCCCGTCACGGGCCGGGTTGGGTTTCGGCTTGGGTCTAGAATGAAATCATATTTTTGCTACAAAAAAATAAACCAATTTTGCAGGTTTTTCTTTTGGATGCGACAATGACTATGGGCGCGGCCCAATGGAAATCAAACGGGTTTACAGCCCGTTAAACAGATGAAGATAAACGGGTGCGGCCTGTTCTAAATAGATGCGACGGTTTTAATTCAAAATCAAACGTCAAACGGACACGACTATTCACCAATTTTCTAATCTTCTTCCTCTTCCTCTGTCAAAATAGAAACCGCCATTGCTGCCAAATCTCTTTACTCAGACTGACGTGATCATCACATACTCGAGCAGTTTCATCTGTTGTATCCTGGGAGACTCCGAATAAAGTCTTAACGAAATTGGTACGCCGAGCCTAAGTCAATTTCTCTACCCTTTTGCTAATTACTTCTTCGTTGCCAGTATATCATATACTTGATTGCAACCGATTCTTGTTTTGTTTCACTGAATCATTCATCGTGTACGAAAGATCGAGTTCTAATACTTATTAGTGTTGTTGTTTATGCGTTTTGTGCTAACGCATGTGGCTGTTGCTTCTGTTGTCTATTGTATTGAAATAACATCTTAAGACTTTATTGTTTTCATGAAAACAGAGATGGCAGCAGAACAAATATCGATAAAGACAACCAACTTGAACAAACCAGACTTGTTTAAGGGAGAAGGTGATGATTTTTTGACATGGCAAATTCAGATGCTTTTTAATCTCACTATTCTCAGTCTGCAAAAGTATATTGAGGAAGATGAACCAGTGCCGCCTACGCCAGGCAAAACCAAGGAGTCAGATAAGATTCCGAACATTGATGCATGGGGGCACTCAGATTTCCTATGCAGGAATTACATCCTCAACTGTTTAGACAAAAGTTTTGTACAAAGTGTATCAGCCAATCAAGACTGCCAAAGCCCTCTGGAATGCACTTACCACAAAGTACAAAACACAAAATGTGAGCCTGAAGAAGTTTATAGTTGATGAGTTCATGGAATACAAAATGGTTGATTCAAAACCTATTCCTATGCAACTACATGAACTTCAGATCATCATCCATGAAATGGAAGCAGAAGGCCACGAAGTGGGTAAATCTTTTCTCGTTGAGGCGATCACTGGAAAGTTGCCACCATCTTGGAAAGACTACCGCAACTATTTAAAGCACAAGAAGAAGGAGATATCCTTACAAGACCTAATCGTTAGATTGAAGATTGTGGCAGATAATCGCGGAGTCACTAAACCAAAAAGCGAAGAGGCTTTTGTTGCAGAAGGGTCAAAGAAAAAGGGCACCCTAACAAAAATAAAAAGAAAAGGAAGGCGCCAGAAAACAAGCAGCATGATCAGAAGCAGTCCAAGAAATTCAATGGCGAATGTTAGGTTTGTGGAAAAACTGGTCATCTGGCAAAAGATTGCAGACACAAGAAACAGAAAAATTCAGAAGCGAATGTGGTGGACAACATGGACATCGATGAGCCTAACTTTTTTGGAGTTGTGTCAGAATGCAATCTAGTCTAGAATCCTTCTCAATGGTGGTTTGACACAGGCGTTACACGACATGTGTGTTATGAAAAGTCCATGTTCTCCACATACAACAAACTGGATCGTGGAGAAAAATTGTACATGGGTAACTCGGCAGTGTCAACGATTGAGGGCAATGGGAAGGTAATCCTCAAATTCACATCTGGTGAAACAGTTACACTAAATGATGTGCTTCATGTTCTAGATATCCGAAAAAACTTAATTTCTAGACCTATACTCTCAAAGAAAGGCTTCCGAATGGTCTTTGAATCAGATAAAGTTGCTCTGCCCAAGGCTGGGGTCTATATAGGGAGAGGATACTTGTGTGATGGCCTATGTAAGGCTAATGTAGTCGTAATCGGCAATAATAATGTGTGTTATTATTCTGAAATGAATAAAAAGGAAGTTTCTTATGTTGTCGAGTATGATGTTCTATTATGGCATGAAAGATTAGGACACATAAACTTTCGGAAAATGAAAAAACTTGCAATTCTGGATTTAATTCCAAAATTTCAAGTAGATAAAAAATATAAATGTGAGACTTGTGTAGAAGCAAAAATAGTTAAGAAACCATTTCATACAATTGAAAGAAGTACTGAACCATTACAAATGGTTCATACTGACTTATGTGATTTCAAAAACTTACCTACAAGAGATGGGAAAAGGTATTTTATCACATTTATTGATGATTATACTCGATATTGCTATATATACCTTTTAAATAGTAAAGATGAAGCAATAGCATCGTTTATAAAATATAAGGCTGAAGTAGAAAATCGGCTAAATAAAAAGATCAAGAAGCTAAGATCTGACCGAGGTGGAGAGTATGAATAACCACCCGAACAATTCTGTGTTGAGAATGGTATAATTCATCAAACAAAAGCTCCATATTCACCACAACAAAATGGTATTGCTGAGAGAAAGAACAGAACGTTAAAAGATATGGTTAAAGCAATGCTCATAAACTCAGGTTTACCAACAAACTTGTGGGGGGAAGCCTTAAATATGTCTAACCACATTTTAAACAAGGTACCTCACAATAAAACGGGAACGATTCCATATGAGCTATGGAAAGGACATAAACCAAGCTTTAAATACTCAAAGTTTGGGGTTGCTTTGCAAAAGTTCCAGTTCCGCCTCCTAAAAGAGTCAAACTTGGACCAAAAACAGTTGACTGCTACTACCTAGGGCCAAACCAAAATAGTAGCGCCTACAGATTTTTGGTATTCAAGTCTGATATAGCTGATATTCGAATAAATACAATCATGGAATCGAGAGATGGCTCATTCTTGGAAGATGTGTTTCCACACAAAAGGAACGAAGGAACTTATGTCCCTAAAAGGACAAGAGAAGAATCGACCAATTCACATGAAGATGAAAGTCATCGTGAAATTGAGGAAATAGAACCCAGTAGAAGTGTATGGGCTAGAACTTCCAAGACATTTGTTCCAGAGTTTTTAACATATATGTTAGAGCACGAACCTCAAACTTACAAGGAAGCAATGTCATCTTCTGAATCTGCATGTTGGAAAGAAGCAATCCAAAGTGAGATTGATTCAATTCTAAGCAATAAAACTTGGGAAATTGTTGATATTCCACCTGGAATAAAACCAATTGGCTACAAATGGATTTTCAAAAACAAAATGAAAGCAGATGGCTCTATTGGCAAATATAAAGCCAGATTAGTGGCCAAAGGCTATCGTCAAAAAGAAGGAGTAGACTTCCTTGATACATATTCGCCGGTAACACGGATAACCTCTATAAAAATGTTGATAGCAATTGCATCCATCTATAACTTAGAAATTCATCAAATGGATGTAAAGACAACATTCTTAAATGGAGATCTCGATGAGGAAATCTACATGGAGCAACCAGAAGGTTTCATTTCCAAAGGAAATGAAAATAAAGTCTGTAGATTAGTAAAATCATTATATAGACTAAAACAAGCTCCAAAACAATGGCACGTAAAACTTGATGGTGTCATGATGAAAAATGGTTTTCGTATAAACGAATGTGATAAATGTGTTTATTATAAACAAATTGGAAATTCATATTTAATGATTTGTCTGTATGTAGACGATATGCTAATTTTTGGTCCGAATACCCGAGTAATAGAGACCATCAAGAAAATGTTAATCAACAATTTTGATATGAAAGATTTAGGAGTTGCGGACGTTATTTTGGGAATCAAAATAATAGGAACATCTAATGGAATTGAATTGTCTCAGTCACACTATGTAGACAAAGTGATTGACAAATTTAAAAAATTTGGAATAAAAGTAGTACGAACACCTTTTAATCCATCTAAAGTACTGCATAGAAACACAAATGAATTGTCATTCAACTGGAATACTCTCGTGTAATAGGATGTCTCATGTTCTCATGAATTGCACAAGACCAAATGTAGCTTATGCAGTAAGTCGATTAAGCAAGTACATAAGCAATCCAGGGAAGGAACACTGGAAAGCAGTAATGAGAGTGCTAGGATATTTGAAAAATACTACAAACTATTCCTTACACTATGGAAAATATCTAGCCGTATTTAAGGATATACTGATGCAAACTGGATTGCTGATTCAGAGGAATCAAAATCAATGAACGGTTATGTATTTACCCTAGCAGGGCAGTAGTGTCATGGAAATCTTCTAAACAGACATGCATAGCTTGAAACACTATCGAATCAGTGTTCATAGCATTAGATAAAGGCGGCGAAGAAGCAGAATGGCTTCGTCATTTTTTAGAAGATATCCCATTCTGGCCTTAACCTGTACCGGCCATATGCATACACTGCGATAACCAAGCAGCGCTAAGTAGAGCACATAATTTTGTGTATAATGGAAAGTCATGACATATTCATAGACGCCATAACACAGTTCGGCATTTACTCTCAAAAGTTACTATTTCCATAGATTATGTGAGAACAAATGATAACCTAGCGGATACGTTTACTAAAGGTTTATCAAGAGAGAAAATTGACTGCGCATCAAGGGGAATGGGTTTAAAAGCCTAAACCAACAAGAGCTATCTTATACAGAAACCTATCCTAGTGACTGGAGATCCCACAATCTAGGATCAATAGGCCAACCAGTTATGAATAACTCAAGACGTAATGCATTTTGGATACAGTCCTACTCCATTCCTATGGTACACACTATAAATGCATGCCTACAGAAGTATTACAAGGTTAAAACCATGTTTTTTAATGATGACCATATCTTGAAAATAACAAGTGGGGTATATGTAGGATACTCTTAATGGTTGCGATCACCTATGTTAGTGTGAGCTGGGTCGGCTCTATGAGAATTTTAAAAGGTTGAATTCTCTATGACACTCGCAGAACCAGAAAGTGTTCAGGACCAAAATGAACACAACCAAGAGAATGGATGAGAAGGAAATCAATGCTTCGTAAAGCTTATTGTATACAATAAAGGCTGACGGTTCAAGATGAAATAATTCACCGATTAGCCGAGTAGATCTGATAAGTTTTAACTAAGGAAAGTTCAAAGTGAAATATCTACTTATCCACGATAAAGCATTATTCCATACGTAGTCTGAGATATTACACTTTGTGTAGGGGAAAAGTATATTATCATTCATGTAGGGGGTTGTTAGAATTCAAAAGATGAATAACATATACTTTAGACCCACATTGGCAAAAAGAAGATTATATCTATATATATATCTATTTTGCATTCCCTATATTGGCCTTTTGAGTCAAGTAATTTTGTGCGAGGGGGAGGACCTACATCATATTAACCAAACACACAAGCGCGCCGCCCGTCCGTCCCATACCGAACCGGGCTGGGTCGGGTTCGGGTTTGGGCTTGGGTCTAAAATGAAATCTTATTTTTGCTACAAAAAATTTAAACAATTTTGCGGGTTTTTCTTTTGGATGCAGCAATGACTATGGGAGCGGCCCAACAGAAATGAAACGAGTTTACAGCCCGTTAAACAGATGAAGAGAAACGGGTGCGGCCTGTTCTAAATAGATGTGATGGTTTAATTCAAAATAAAATGTCAAACGGATGCGACACTTTGAATTATAACATTTTGAAGATTATAAATAAGTGGCGAATCCTGATCACATTCTTCACTGATTTTCTAATCTTCTTCCTCTTCCTCTGTCAAAATAGAAACTTCCATTGCTGCCAAATCTCTATACTAAGATTGACGTGATCATCACATAATCGAGTAGTTTCGTCTGTTGCATCCTAGGAGACTCTGAATAAAGTCTTAAGGAAATCGGTACGCTGAGCCTCAGTCGATTTCTCTACTTTTTTGCTATTTACTTCTTCGTTGCCAGTATATCATATACTTGACTGCAACTAATTCTTGTTTTATTTCACTGAATCAAACATCGTGTACGCAAGATCGAGTTCTAACACTTAATAGTGTTGTTGTTTATGCGTTTTGTGCTAACGCGCATGGATGTTTCTTTTATTATCTGTTGTATTGAAATAACATCTTAAGACTTTACTGTTTTCATGAAAACAGAGATGGCAGCAGAACAAATATCGATAAAGACAGCCAACTTGAACAAACAAGACCTGTTTAAGGGAGAAGGTGATGATTTTTTGACATGGAAAAGTCTGATGCTTTTTTATCTCACTACCCTCAGTCTGCAAAAGTATCTTGAGGAAGATGAACCAGTGCCGCCTACGCCAGGCAAAACCAAGGAGTCAGATAAGATTCCGAACATTGATGCATGGAGGCAATCAGATTTCCTGTGCAGGAATTACATCCTCAACTGTTTAGACAAAGTTTTGTACAAAGTGTATCAGCCAATCAAGACTGCCAAAGCCCTCTGGAATGTGCTTAACACAAAGTACAAAACACAAAACATGGGCCTAAAGAAGTTTATAGTTGACAAGTTCATGGAATACAAAATGGTAGATTCAAAACCTGTTCCTGCGCAATTACACGAACTTCAGATCATCATCCACGAAATGGAAGCAGAAGGCCACGAAGTTTGTGAATCTTTTCTAGTTGAGGCGATCACTGGAAACTTTCCACCATCTTGGAAAGACTACCGCAACTATTTAAAGCACAAGAAGAAGGAGATATCCTTACAAGACCTAATCGTTAGATTGAAGATTGAGGCAGATAATCGCGGAGTCACTAAACCAAAAAGCGAAGAGGCTTTTGTTGCAGAAGGGTCAAAGAAAAAAGGCACCCTAGCAAAAAGGAAAAGAAAAAGGAAGGCACCAGAAAACAAGCAGCATGATCAGAAGCAATCCAAGAAATTCAATGGTGAATGTTGGGTTTGTGGAAAAACTGGTCATCAGGCAAAAGATTGCAGACACAAGAAACAGAAAAATTCAGAAGTGAATGTGGTGGACAAAATGGACATCGATGGGCCTAACTTTTCTGGAGTTGTGTCAGAATGCAATCTAGTCCAGAATCCTTCTCAATAGTGGTTTGACACAGGCGTTACACGACATGTGTGTTATGACAAGTCCATGTTCTCCACATACAACAAACTGGATCATGGAGAAAAATTGTACATGGGTAACTCGGCAGTGTCAAGGATTGAGGGCAACGGGAAGGTAATCCTCAAATTCACATCTGGTAAAACGGTTATACTAAATGATGTGCTTCATGTTCCAGATATCCGGAAAAACTTGATTTCTGGACCTATACTCTCGAAGAAAGGCTTCCGAATGGTCTTTAAATCAGATAAATTTGTTCTGTCCAAGGCTGGGGTCTATATAGGGAGAGGATACTTGTGTGATGGCGTATTTAAGGCTAATGTAGCCGTAATCGGCAATAATAATGTATGTTGTAATTCTGAAATGAATAAAAAGGAAGCTTCGTATGTTGTCGAGTGTGATGTTCTATAATGGCATGAAAGATTAGGACACATATACTTTCGGAAAATGAAAAGACTTGCTAATCTGGATTTAATTCCAAAATTTCAAGTAGATGAAAAATATAAATGTGAGACTTGTATAGAAGCAAAAATGGTTAAGAAACCATTTCATAGTATTGAAAGAAGTACTGAACCATTGCAAATGATTCATACTGACTTATGTGATTTCAAAAACTTACCTACAAGAGGTGGGAAAAAGTATTTTATCACATTTATTGATGATTATACTCGATATTGCTATATATAACTTTTAAATAGTAAATATGAAGCAACAGCATCGTTTATAAAATATAAGGCTGAAGTAGAAAATCAGCTAAATAAAAAGATCAAGATACTTTGATCTAATCGAGGTGGAGAGTATGAATCAACATTCGAACAATTCTGTGTTGAGAACGGTATGATTCATCAAACAACAGCTCCATATTCACCATAACAAAATGGTATTGCTGAGAGAAAGAACAAAACGTTAAAAATATGGTTAATGCAATGCTCATAACCTCAGGTTTACCAACGAACTTTTGGGGGGAAGCCTTAAATATGTCTAACCACATTTTAAACAAGGTACCTCACAATAAAACAGGAACGATTCCATATGAGTTATGGAAAGGACACAAACCAAGCTTTAAATACCTCAAAGTTTGGGGGTGCTTTGCAAAAGTTCAAGTTCCGCCTCCTAAAAGACTCAAACTTGACCAAAAACAGTTGACTGCTACTACCCAGGGCCAGCCCAAAATAGTAGCCCTACAGATTTTTGGAATTCAAGTCTGATATAGCTGATATTCGAATAAATACAATCATGCAATCGGGAGATGGCTCATTCTTTGAAGATGTGTTTCCACACAAAAGGAACGAAAGAACTTATGTCCCTAAAAGGACAAGAGAAGAATCGACCAATTCACATGAAGATGAAAGTCATCGTGAAATTGAGGAAATAGAACCTAGAAGAAGTGTAAGGGCTAGAACTTCTAAGACATTTGATCCTGAGTTTTTAACATATATGTTAGAACACGAACCTCAAACATACAAGGAAGCAATGTCATCTTTTGAAACTGCATGTTGGAAAGAAGCAATCCAAAGTGAGATTGATTCAATTCTAAGCAATAAAACTTGGGAAATTGTTGATATTCCACTTGGAATAAAACCAATTGGCTGCAAATGGGTTTTCAAAAAGAAAATGAAAGCAGATGGCTCTATTGACAAATATTAAGCCAGACTAGTAGCCAAAGGCTCTCGCCAAAAAGAAGGAGTAAACTTCTTTGATACATCTTCGCCGGTAACACGAATAACCTCTATAAGAATGTTGATATCAATTGCATCCATCTATAACTTAGAAATTCATCAAATGGATGTAAAGACAGCATTCTTAAATGGAGATCTCGATGAGGAAATCTACATGGAGCTACCAGAATGTTTCATTTCCAAAGGAAATGAAAATAAAGTCTGTAGATTAGTAAAATCATTATATGGACTAAAACAAGCTCCAAAACAATGGCACGCAAAATTTGATAGTGTCATGATGAAAAATGGTTTTCGTATAAACGAATGTGATAAATGTGTTTATTATAAACAAATTGGACAATCATACGTAATGATTTGTCTGTATGTAGACGATATGCTAATATTTGGTCCGAATACCCGAGTAATAGAGACCATCAAGAAAATGTTAATCAACAATTTTGATATGAAAGATTTAGGAGTTGCAGACGTTATTTTAGGAATCAAAATAATAAGAACATCTAATGAAATTGAATTGTCTCAGTCACACTATGTATACAAAGTGATTGACAAATTTAAAATTTTTGGAATAAAAGGAGTACGAACAACTTTTAATCCATCTGAAGTACTGCATAAAAATACAAATGTGATTGTCATGCAACTGGAATACTCTCATGTAATAGGATGTCTCATGTATCTCATGAATTGCACAAGACCATATATAGCTTATGTAGTAAGTCGATTAAGCAGGTACACAAGCAATCCAGGGAAGGAACATTGGAAAGCACTAATGAGAGCGCTAGGATATTTGAAAAATACTACAAACTATTCCTTACACTATGGAAAATATCCAGCCGTATTAAAAGGATATACTGATGCAAACTGGATTGCTGATTCAGAGGAATCAAAATCAATGAGTGGTTATGTATTTACCCTAGCAGGGGCAGCAGTGTCATGGAAATCTTCTAAACAGACATGCATAGCTCGATCCACTATGGAATCAGAGTTCATAGCATTAGATAAAGCAGGCGAAGAAGCAGAATGGCTTTGTCATTTTTTAGAAGATATCCCATTTGGCATAAACCTGTACCGGCTATATGCATACACTGCGATAACCAAGCAGCGCTAAGTAGAGCGCATAAATCTGTGTATAATGGAAAGTCACGACATATTCGTAGACACCCTAACACAGTTTGGCAGTTACTCTCAAATGGAACTATTTCCATAGATAATGTGAGAAAAATGATAACCTAGCGGACCCGTTTATTAAGGTTTATCAAGAGAGAAATTTGACTGCGCATCGAGGGGAATGGGTTTAAAAGCCTAAACCAACAAGAGCTATCTTATACGGAAACCTATCCTAGCGACTGGAGATACCACGGACTAGGATCAATAGGCAAACCAGTTATGAATAACTCAAGACATAATGCATTTTGGATACAGTCCTACTCCATTCCTATGGTGCACACTATAAATGCATGCCTACAGAAGTATTACAAGGTTAAAACTATGTTTTTAATGATGACCATATCATGAAAATAACAAGTGGGGTATATGTAGGATACTCTTAATGGTTGAGATAACCTATGTTAGTGTGAGCTGGGTCGGCTCTATGAGAATTTCAAAAGGCTTGAATTCTCTATGACACTCGCAGAACCAGAAAGTGTTCAAGACCAAAATGAACACAACCAAGAGAATGGACGAGAATGGAATCAATGCTTCGTAAAGCTTATTGTTTGGATATACAATAAAGGCTAACGGTTCAAAATGAAATAACTCACCGATTAGCCGAGTAGATCCGATAAGCTTTAACTAGGGAAAGTTCAAAGTGAAATATCTACTTATTCACGATAAAGCATTATTCCATACGTAGTCTGAAATATTACACTTTGTGTGAGGGAAAAGTATATTATCATTCATGTGGGGGATTGTTAGAATTCGAAAGATGAATGACATACACTTTACTCCCACATTGGCAAAAAGAAGATTAGATCTATGTATATAAATCTATTCCCCATTCTCTATATTGGCCCTTAGGGTCAGGTAATTTTGTGCGAGGGGGAGGACCTATATCATATGAACCAATCACACACGCGCGCGCCACCTTCCCGTCCCGTACCGAACCGAACCAGGCCGGGTCGGGTTCGGGTTCGGGCTTGGGCTTGGGCCTAGATTGAAATCTTATTTTTGTTACGAAAAAATTAATAATTTTGTGGGTTTTTCTTTTGGATGCGGCAATGACTATGGGCGCGGCCCAACGGAAATCAAACGGGTTTTGTAGCCCGTTAAACAGATGAAGAGAAACGGGTGCGGCCTGTTCTAAATAGATGTGATGGTTTTAATTCAAAATCAAACGTCAAACGGACGCGACTATTCACTGATTTTCTAATCTTCTTCCTCTTCCTCTGTCAAAATAGAAACCGCCATTGATGCCAAATCTCTATACTCAAGCTGACGTGACCATCATATACTCGAGCAGTTTCGTCTGTTGTATCATGGGAGACTCCGAATAAAGTCTTAAGGAAATCGGTATGCCGAGCCTCAGTCGATTTCTCTACTCTTTTGCTATTTACTTCTTCGTTGCCAGTATAGCATATACTTGATTGCAACCGATTCTTGTTTTGTTTAACTGAATCAATCATCGTGCACACAAGATCGAGTTTAACACTTAATAGTGTTGTTGTTTATGCGTTTTGTGCTAATGCGTGTGGCTGTTGCTTCTATTGTCTATTGTATTGAGATAACATCTTAAGACTTTACTGTTTTCATGAAAACAGAGATGGCTGCATAACAAATATCGATAAAGACAGCCAACTTGAACAAACCAGACCTGTTTAAGGGAGAAGGTGATGATTTTTTGACATGGCAGAGTCAGATGCTTTTTTATCTCACTACTCTCGGTCTGCACAAGTATCTTGAGGAAGATGAACCAGTGCCACCTACGCCTGGAAAAACCAAGGAGCCAGATAAGATTCAGAACATTGATGCATGGAGGCACTCAGATTTCCTATGCAGGAATTACATCCTCAACTGTTTAGACAAAGTTATGTACAAAGTGTATCAGTCAATCAAGGCTGCCAAAGCCCTCTGGAATGCGCTTACCACAAAGTACAAAACACAAAGCATGAGCCTGAAGAAATTTATAGTTGACAAGTTCATGGAATACAAAATGGTAGATTCAAAACCTATTCCTACGCAACTACATGAACTTCAGATCATCATCCATGAAATGGAAGTAGAAGGCCACGTAGTTGGTGAATCTTTTCTGGTTGAGGCGATCACTGGAAAGTTGCCACCATCTTGGAAACACTACCGCAACTATTTAAAGCACAAGAAGAAGGAGATATCCTTACAAGACCTAATCGTTAGATTGAAGATTGAGGCAAATAATCTCGCAGTCACTAAACCAAAAAGCGAAGAGGCTTTTGTTGCAGAATGGTCAAAGAAAAAAGGGCACCCTAACAAAAATAAAAAGAAAAGGATGACGCCAGAAAACAAGCAGCATGATCAGAAGCAGTCCAAGAAATTCAATGGCGAATGATGGGTTTGTGGTAAAACAGGTCATCAGGCAAAAATTGCTGACACAACAGACAGAAAAATTCAGAAGCGAATGTGGAGGACAACATGGACATCGATGGGCCTAACTTTTCTGGAGTTGTGTCAGAATGCAACATAGTCTAGAATCCTTCTCAATGGTGGTTTGACACAGGCGTTACACGACATGTGTGTTATGAAAAGTCCATGTTCTCCACATACAACAAACTGGATCATGGAGAAAAGTTGTACATGGGTAACTCGGCAGTGTCAATGATTGAGGGCAATGGGAAGGTAATCCTCAAATTCCCATCTAGTAAAACGGTTACACTAAATGATGTGCTTCATGTTATAGATATCCGGAAAAACTTGATTTCTGGACCTATAATCTCGAAGAAAGGCTTCCGAATGGTCTTTGAATCAGATAAAGTTACTCTATCCAAGGCTGGGGTCTATATAGGGAGAGGATACTTTTGTGATGGCCTATTTAAGGCTAATGTAGCTGTAATCGGCAATAATAATGTGTGTTATAATTCTGAAATGAATAAAAAGGAAGTTTCTTATGTTGTCGAATATGATGTTCTATTATGGCATAAAGGATTAGGACACATAAACTTTCGGAAAATGAAAAAACTTGCAAATCTGGATTTAATTCCAAAATTTCAAGTAGATAAAAAATATAAATGTGAGACTTGTGTAGAAGCAAAAATGGTTAAGAAACCATTTCATACTGTTGAAAGAATTACTGATCCATTACAAATGGTTCATAATGACTTATGTGATTTCAAAAACTTACCTACAAGAGGTGGGAAAAGGTATTTTATCACATTTATTGATGATTATACTCGATATTGCTATATATACCTTTTAAATAGTAAAGATGAAGCAATAACATCGTTTATAAAATATAAGGCTGAAGTAGAAAATCAGCTAAATAAAAAGATCAAGATGCTAAGATCTGATCGAGGTGGAGAGTATGAATAACCACACGAACAATTTTGTGTAAAGAATGGTATAATTCATCAAACAACAGCTCCATATTCACCACAACAAAATGGTATTGCTGAGAGAAAGAACAAAACGTTAAAAGATATAGTTAACGCAATGCTCATAACCTCAGGTTTACCAACGAACTTGTGGGGGGAAGCTTTAAATATGTGTAACCACATTTTAAACAAAGTACCTCACAATAAAACAGGAACGATTCCATATGAGTTATGGAAAGGACATAAACCAAGCTTTAAGTACCTCAAAGTTTGGGGGTGCTTTGCAAAAGTTCCAGTTCCGCCTCCTAAAAGAGTCAAACTTGGACCAAAAACAGTTGACTGCTACTACCTAAAGCCAAACCAAAATAGTAGCGCCTATAGATTTTTGGTATTCAAGTCTGATATAGCTGATATTCGAATAAATACAATCATGGAATCGAGAGATGGCTCATTCTTTGAAGATGTGTTTCCACACAAAAGGAACGAAGGAACTTATGTCCATAAAAGGACAAGAGATGAATCGACCAATTCACATGAAGATGAAAGTCATCGTGAAATTGAGGAAATAGAACCCAAAAGAAGTGTAAGGGATAGAACTAACAAGATATTTAGTCCAGAGTTTTTAACATATATGTTAGAACACGAACCTCAAACTTACAAGGAAGCAATGTCATCTTCTGGATCTGCATTTTGGAAAGAAGCAATCCAAAGTGAGATTGATTCGATTCTAAGCAATAAAACTTGGGAAATTGTTGATATTCCACCTAGAATAAAACCAGTTGGCTGCAAATGGATTTTTAGAAAGAAAATGAAAGAATATGGCTCTATTGACAAATATAAAGACAGATTAGTAGCCAAAGGCTACCGTCAAAAAGAAGGAGTAGACTTCTTTGATACATATTCGTCGGTAACACGAACAACCTCTATAAGAATGTTGATAGTAATTGCATCCATCTATAACTTAGAAATTCATCAAATGGATCTAAAGACAGCATTCTTAAATGGAGATATCGATGAGAAAATCTACATGGAGCAACAAGAAGGTTTCATTTCCAAAGGAAATGAAAATAAAGTATGTAGATTAGTAAAATCATTATATGGACTAAAACAAGCTCCAAAACAATGGCACGCAAAATTTGATAGTGTCATGATGAAAAATGGTTTTCGTGTAAACGAATTTTATAAATGTGTTTATTATAAACAAATTGGACAATCGTATGTAATGATTTGTCTGTATGTAGATGATATGCTAATTTTTTGTTCGAATACCCGAGTAATAGAGACCATCAAGAAAATGTTAATCAACAATTTTGATATGAAAGATTTAGGAGTTGCAGACGTTATTTTGGGAATCAAAGTAAGAAGAACATCCAATGGAATTGAATTGTCTCAGTCACACTATGTAGACAAAGTGATTGACAAATTTAAAAAAATTGGAATAAAAGGAGTACGAACACCTTTTAATCCATCTGAAGTACTGCATAAAAACACAAATGAGATTGTCATGCAACTGGAATACTCTCGTGTAATAGGATGTCTCATGTATCTCATGAATTGCACAAGACCAGATATAACTTATGCAGTAAGTCGATTAAGCAGGTACACAAGCAATCCAGGGAAGGAACACTGGAAAGCACGAATGAGAGTGCTAGGATATTTGAAAAATACTACAAACTATTCCTTACACTATGGAAAATATCCAGCCGTATTAGAAGGATACACTGATGCAAACTGGATTGCTGATTCAGAGGAATCAAAATCAACGAGTGGTTATGTATTTACCCTAGCAGGGGCACCAGTGTCATGGAAATCTTCTAAACAGACATGCATAGCTCGATCCACTATGGAATTAGAGTTCATAGCATTAGATAAAGCAGGCGAAGAAGAAGAATGGCTTCGTCATTTTTTAGAAGATATCCCATTCTGGCCTAAACCTGTACCGGCCATATGCATACACTGCGTTAACCAAGCAGCGCTAAGTAAAGCGCATAATTTTGTGTATAATGGAAAGTCAAGACATATTCGTAGACGCCATAACACAATTCGGCAGTTACTCTCAAAGGGAACTATTTTCATAGATTATGTGAGAACGAATGATAACCTAGCGGATCTGTTTACTAGAGGTTTATCAAGAGAGAAAATTGACTGCGCATCGAGGGGAATGGGTTTAAAAGCCTAAACCAACAAGAGTTATCTTATACGGAAACCTATCCTAGCGACTGGAGATCCCACGGACTAGGATTAATTGGCAAACCAGTTATGGATAACTCAAGACGTAATGCATTTTGGATGCAGTCCTGCTCCATTCCTACAGTGCACACTATAAATGCATGCCTACAGAAGTATTACAAGGTTAAAACTATATTTTCTAATGATGAACATATCTTGGAAATAACAAGTGGGGTATATGTAGGATACTCTTATTGGTTGCGATCACCTATGTTAGTGTGAGCTGGGTCGGCTCTATGAGAATTTTAAAAGGCTTGAATTCTCTATGACACTCGCAGGACCAGAAAGTGTTCAGGACCAAAATGAACACAACCAAGAGAATGGAAGAGAAGGGAATCAATGCTTCGTAAATCTTATTGTTTGGATATACAATAAAGGCTGACGGTTCAAGCTGAAATAATTCACCGATTAGCCGAGTAGATCCGATAAGTTTTAACCAGGGAAGTTCAAAGTGAAATATCTACTTATCCACGATAAAGCATTATTCCATACATAGTCTGAGATATTACACTTTGTGTGGGGGAAAAGTATATTATCATTCATGTGGGGATTGTTAGAATTCAAAATATGAATGACATATACTTTAGTCCCACATTGGCAAAAAGAAGATTAGATCTATGTGTGTGTATATATATATATATATATATATATATATATATATATATATATATATATCTATTCCCCATTCCCTATATTGGCCCTTAGGGTCAGGTAATTTTGTGCGAGGGGGAGGACCTATATCATATGAACCAAACACACACGTGTGCGCCACCCGCCCATCCCGTACCGAACCAGGCCGGGTCGGGTTCGGGCTCGGGTTCGGGCTTGGGCTTAGGTCTAGAATGAAATATTATTTTTGCTACGAAAAAATTAACCAAGTTTGCAGGTTTTTCTTTGGACGCAGCCCAACGGAAATCAAACGGGTTTACAGCACGTTAAACATATGAAGAAAAACGGGTGCGGCCTGTTCTAAATAGATGCAACAGTTTTAATTCAAAATCAAACGTCAAACGGACGCGACTATTTGAATTATAGTGGTTCGAATATTATAAACAAGTGGCGAATCCTGATCACATTCTTCACCGATTTTCTAATCTTCTTCCTCTTCCTCTGTCAAAATAGAAACCGCCATTGCTGGCAAATCTCTATACTCAGACTGACGTGATCATCACATATTCAAACAGTTTCGTCTGTTGTATCCTGGGAGACTCCGAATAAAGTCTTAAGGAAACCGGTACGCCGAGCCTCAGTCGGTTTCTCTAATCTTTTGCTATTTACTACTTCGTTGCCAGTATATCATATACTTGATTGCAACTGATTCTTGTTTTGTTTCACTGAATCAATCATCGTGTATGCAAGATCGAGTTCTAACACTTAATAGTGTTGTTGTTTATGAGTTTTGTGCTAACGAGGGTGGCTGTTGCTTCTGTTGTCTATTTTAATGAAATAACATCTTAAGACTTTACTGTTTTCATGAAAACAGAGATGGCAGCATAACAAATATCGTTAAAGACAGCCAACTTGAACGAACCAGACCTGTTTAAGGGAGAAGGTGATGATTTTTTGACTTGGCAAAGTCAGATGCTTTTTTATCTCACTACTCTTGGTCTGCAAAAGTATCTTGAGGAAGATGAACCAATGTCGACTACGCCAGGCAAAACCAAGAAGTCAGATAAGATTCCGAGCTTTGATGCATGGAGGCACTCAGATTTCCTGTGCAGGAATTACATCCTCAACTGTTTAGACAAAGTTTTTTACAAAGTGTATCAGCTAATCAAGACTGCCAAAGCCCTTTGGAATGCGCTTACCACAAAGTACAAAACACAAAACGTGAGCCTGAAGAAGTTTATAGTTGACAAGTTCATGGAATACAAAATGGTAGATTCAAAACCTATTCCTGCGCAACTACATGAACTTCAGATCATCATCCATGAAATGGAGGCAAAAGGCCACGAAGTTGGTGATTCTTTTCTGGTTGAGGTGATCACTGGAAAGTTGCCACCATCTTGGAAAGACTACGACAACTGTTTAAAGCATAAGAAGAAGGAGATATCCTTACAAGACCTAATCGTTAGATTGAAGATTGAGGCAGATAATCGCGGAGTCACTAAACCAAAAAGCGAAGAGGCTTTTGTTGCAGAAGGGTCAAAAAAAGGGAACCCTAACAAAAATAAAAAGAAAAGGTAGGCGCAAGAAAACAAGTAGCATGATCAAAAGCAGTCCAAGAAATTCAATGGCGAATGTTGGGTTTGTGCAAAAACTTGTCATCAGGCAAAAGATTGCAGACACAAGAAATAGAAAAATTCATAAGCGAATTTGGTGGACAACATGGACATCGATGGGCCTAACTTTTCTGGAGTTGTGTCAGAATGCAATATAGTCCAGAATCCTTCTCAATGGTGGTTTGACATAGGCGTTACATGACATGGGTGTTATGAAAAGTCCATGTTCTCCACATACAACAAAATGGATCATGGAGAAAAATTGTACATGGGTAACTCGGCAGTGTCAATGATTGAGGGCAATGGGAAGGTAATCCTCAAATTCACATCTGGTAAAATGGTTACATTAAATGATGTGCTTCATGTTCCAGATATCCGGAAAATCTTGATTTCTGGACCTATACTCTCAAAGAAAGGCTTCAGAATGGTCTTTGAATCAGATAAGGTTGTTCTATCCAAGGGTGGGGTCTATATAAGGAGAGGATACTTGTGTGATGTCCTATTTAAGGCTAATGTAGCCGTAATCGGCAATAATAATGTATGTTGTAATTCTAAAATGAATAAAAAGGAAGTTTCTTATGTTGTCGAGTATGATGTTCTATTATGGCATGAAAGATTATAACACATAAACTTTCGGAAAATGAAAAAACTTGCAAATCTAGATTTAATTCCAAATTTAAAGTAGATAAAAAATATTAATGTGAGACTTATGTAGAAGAAAAAATGGTTAAGAAACCATTTCATACTATTGAAAGAAGTACTGAACCATTACAAATGATTCATACTGACGTATGTGATTTCAAAAACTTTTCAAAAACTTACCTACAAGAGGTGGGAAAAAGTATTTTATCATATTTATTGATGATTATACTCGATATTGCTATATATACCTTTTAAATAGTAAAGATGAAGCAATAGCATCATTTATAAAACATAAGGCTGAAGTAGAAAATCAGCTAAATAAAAAGATCAAGATACTAAGATCTGATCGAGGTGGAGAGTATGAATCACCATTCGAACAGTTCTGTGTAGAGAATGGTATAACTCATCAAACATCAGCTCCACTTGCTGAGAGAAAGAACAAAACGTTAAAAGATATGTTTAACGCAATGCTCATAAACTCAGGTTTACCAACGAACTTGTGGGGGGAAGCCTTAAATATGTCTAACCACATTTTAAACAAGGTACCTCATAATAAAACAGGAACGATTCCATATGAGTTATGGAAAGGACATAAACCAAGCTTTAAATACCTCAAAGTTTGGGGGTGCTTTGCAAAAGTTCCAGTTCCACCTCCTAAAATAGTCAAACTTGGACCGAAAACAGTTGACTGCTACTAACTAGGGCCAGCCCAAAATAGTAGCGCCAACAGATTTTTGGTATTCAAGTATGATATAGCTGATCTTCGAATAAATACAATCATGGAATCGAGAGATGGCTCATTCTTTGAAGATGTGTTTCCACACAAAAGGAACGAAGGAACATATGTCCCTAAAAGGACAAGAGAAGAATCGACCAATTCACATGAAGATGAAAGTCATCGTGAAATTGAGGAAATAGAACCTAGAAGAAGTGTAAGGGCTAGAACTTCCAAGACATTTGGTCCAAAGTTTTTAACATATATGTTAGAACATGAACCTCAAACTTACAAGGAAGCAATGTCATCTTCTGAATCTGCATGTTGGAAAGAAACAATCCAAAGTGAGATTGATTCAATTCAAAGCAATAAAACTTGGGAAATTGTTGATATTCCACCTGGAATAAAACCAATTGGCTGCAAATGGATTTTCAAAAAGAAAATGAAAGCAGATGGCTCTATTGAAAAATATAAAGCCATATTAGTAGCCAAAGGCTATAGTCAAAATGAAGGAGTAGACTTCTTTGATACATATTCGCCGGTAACACGGATAACCTCTATAAGAATGTTGATAGCAATTGCTTCCATCTATAACTTAGAAATTCATCAAATGGATGTAAAGACAGCATTCTTAAATGGAGATATCGATGATGAAATCTACATGGAGCAACCAGAAGGTTTCATTTCCAAAGGAAATGAAAATAAAGTCTGTAGATTAGTAAAATCATTATCCAGACTAAAATAAGCTCCAAAACAGTAGCACGCAAAATTTGATAGTGTCATGATGAAAAATGGTTTTCCTATAAACGAATGTGATAAATGTGTTTATTATAAACAAATTGGACAATCATATGTAATGGTTTGTCTGTATGTACACGGTATTCTAATTTTTGGTCTGAATTCCCGAGTAATATAGACCATCAAGAAAATGTTAATCAACAATTTTGATATGAAAGATTTAGGAGTTGCGGACATTATATTGGGAATCAAAATAATAGGAACATCTAATGGAATTGAATTGTCTCAGTCACACTATGTAGACAAAGTGATTGACAAATTTAAAAAAATTGGAATAAAAGGAGTACGAACACCTTTTAATCCATCTGAAGTACTGCATAAAAACACAAATGAGATTGTCATGCAACTGGAATACTCTCGTGTAATAGGATGTCTCATGTATCTCATGAATTGCACAAGACCAGATATAGCTTATGCAGTAAGTCGATTAAGCAGGTACACAAGCAATCCAGGGAAGGAACACTGGAAAGCACGAATGAGAGTGCTAGGATATTTCAAAAATACTACAAACTATTCCTTACACTATGGAAAATATCCAGCCGTATTAGAAGGATACACTGATGCAAACTGGATTGCTGATTCAGAGGAATCAAAATCAACGAGTGGTTATGTATTTACCCTAGCAGGGGCACCAGTGTCATGGAAATCTTCTAAACAGACATGCATAGCTCGATCCACTATGGAATTAGAGTTCATAGCATTAGATAAAGCAGACGAAGAAGAAGAATGGCTTCGTCATTTTTTAGAAGATATCCCATTCTGGCCTAAACCTATACCTGCCATATGCATACACTGTGATAACCAAGCAGCGCAAAGTAAAGCGCATAATTTTGTGTATAATGGAAAGTCAAGACATATTCATAGACGCCATAACACAATTCGGCAGTTACTCTCAAATAGAACAATTTCCATAGATAATGTGAGAACAAATGATAACCTAGCGGATCCGTTTACTAAAGGTTTATCAAGATAGAAAATTGACTGCGCATCGAGGGGAATGGGTTTAAAAGCCTAAACCAACAAGAGCTATCTTATACGGAAACCTATCCTAGCAACTGGAGATCCCACAGACTAGGATCAATAGGAAAACCAGTTATGAATAACTCAAGACGTAATGCATTTTAGATACAGTCCTACTCCATTCCTACGGTGCACACTATAAATGCATGCCTACAAAAGTATTACAAGGTTAAAACTATGTTTTTTAAATGATGACCATATCTTGAAAATAACAAGTGGGGTATATGTTGGATACTCTTAATGGTTGCGATCACCTATGTTAGTGTGAGCTGGGTCGGCTCTATGAGAATTTTAAAAGGCTTGAATTCTCTATGACACTCGCAGAACCAGAAAGTGTTCAGGACCAAAATGAGTACAACCAAGAGAATGGATGAGAAGGGAATCAATGCTTCGTAAAGCTTATTGTTTGGATATACAATAAAGGCTGACGGTTCAAGATGAAATAATTCACCGATTAGCCGAGTAGATCTGATAAGTTTTAACTAGGGAAAGTTCAAAGTGAAATATCAACTTATCCACGATAAAGCATTATTCCATGCATAATCTGAGATATTACACTTTGTGTGGGGGAAAAGTATATTATCATTCATGTGGGGGATTGTTAGAATTCAAAAGATGAATGACATATACTTTAGTCCTACATTGGCAAAAAGAAGATTAGATCTATGTGTGTGTATATATATATCTCTATTCCCCATTCCCTATATTTGCTCTTAGGGTCAGGTAATTTTGCTCGAGGGGGAGGACCTATATCATATGAACCAAACATACACACGCGCGCCGCCCGCCCATCCCGTACAGAACCGAACCGGGCTGGGTCGGGCTCGGGTTCGGGCTCGGGTTCGGGTTCGGGCTTGGGTTTGGGTCCTGAATGAAATCTTATTTTTGCTACGAAAAATTAACCAATTTTGCGGGTTTTTCTTTTGGATGCGGCAATGACTATGGGCGCGGCCCAACGAAAATCAAACGGGTTTACAGCCCGTTAAACAGATGAAAGAAACGGGTGTGGCCTGTTCTAAATAGATGCGACGGTTTTAATTCAAAATCAAACGTCAAACGGACGGGACTATTTGAATTATAACGGTTCGAAGATTATAAATAAGTAGCGAATCCTGATCACATTCTTCACCGATTTTCTAATCTTCTTCCTCTTCCTCTATCGAAATAGAAACCGCCATTGCTGCCAAATCTCTATACTCAGACTAACGTGATCATCACATACTCGAGCAGTTTCGTCTATTGTATCCTGGGAGACTCCGAATAAAGTCTTAAGGAAATCGGTACGCCGAGCCTCAGTCGATTTCTCTACTCTTTTGCCATTTACTACTTCGTTGCCAGTTTATCATATACTTGATTGCAACTGATTCTTGTTTTGTTTCACTGAATCAATCATCGTGTACGCAAGATCGAGTTCTAACACTTAATAGTGTTGTTGTTTATGAGTTTTGTGCTAATGTGTGTGGCTGTTGCTTCTGTTACTTGTTGTATTGAAATAACGTCTTAAGACTTTACTGTTTTCATGGAAACAGAGATGGCAACAGAACAAATTTCGATAAAGACAACAACTTGAACAAACCATACATGTTTAAGAGAGAAGGTGATGATTTTTGGACATGGCAAAGTCAGATGCTTTTTTATCTCACTACTTTCGGTCTGCAAAAGTATCCTGAGGAAGATGAACCAGTGCCGCCTACGCCAGGCAAAACCAAGGAGTCAGATAAGATTCTGAACATTGATGCATGGAGACACTCAGATTTCCTGTGCAGGAATTACATCCTCAACTATTTAGACAAAGTTTTTTATAAAGTGTATCAGCCAGTCAAGACTGCCAAAGCCCTTTGGAATGCGCTTACCACAAAGTACAAAACATGAGCCTGAAGAAGTTTTTGGTTAACAAGTTCATGGAATACAAAATGGTAGATTCAAGCCTGTTCCTGTGCACTACATGAACTTCAAATCATCATCCATGAAATGGAAGCAGAAGGCCACGAAGTTGGTGAATCTTTTCTAGTTGAGGCGATCACTGGAAAGTTGCAAACATCTTGGAAAGACTACCGCAACTATTTAAAGCACAAGAAGAAGGAGATATCCTTACAAGACCTAATCGTTAGATTGAAGATTGAGGCAGATAATCGCGGAGTCACTAAACCAAAAAGCGAAGAGGCTTTTGTTGCAGAAGGGTCAAAGAAAAAAGGGTACCCTAACAAAAATAAAAATAAAAGGAAGGCGCCAGAAAACAAGCAGCATGATCAGAAGCAGTCTAAGAAATTCAATGGCGAATGGTGGGTTTGTGGAAAAACTGGTCATCAGGCAAAAGATTGCAGCCACAAGAAACAGAAAAATTCAGAAGCGAATGTGGTGGACAACATGGACATCGATGGGCCTAACTTTTCTAGAGTTGTGTCAGAATGCAATCTAGTCCAGAAGTCTTCTCAAAGGTGGTTTGACACAGGTGTTACATGACATATGTGTTATGAAAAGTCCATGTTCTCCACATACAACAAACTGGATCATGGAGAAAAATTGTACATGGGTAACTCGACAGTGTCAATGATTGAGGGCAACGGGAAGGTGATCCTCAAATTCACATCTGGTAAAACGGTTACACTAAATGATGTGCTTCATGTTTCGGATATCCAGACAAACTTGATTTCCGGACCTATACTTTCGAAGAAAGGCTTCCGAATGGTCTTTGAATCAGACAAAGTTGTTCCATCCAAGGCTAGGGTCTATATAGGAAGAGGATACTTGTTTGATGGCCTATTTAAGGCTAACATAGCTGTAATCGGCAATAATAATGTATGTTGTAATTTTGAAATGAATAAAAAGGAAGTTTCTTATGTTGTTGAGTATGATGTTCTATTATGGCATGAAAGACTAGGACACATAAACTTTCGGAAAATGAAAAAACTTGCAAATCTGGATTTAATTCCAAAATGTCAAGTAGATAGAAAATATAAATGTGAGACTTGTTTAGAAGAAAAAATGGTTAAGAAACCATTTCATACTACTGGAAGAAGTATTGAACCATTACAAATGATTCATACTGACTTATGTGATTTCAAAAACTTACCTACAAGAGGTAGGAAAAAAGTATTTTATTACATTTATTGATGATTATACTCGATATTGCTATATATACCTTTTAAATAGTAAAGATGAAGCAATAGCATCGTTTATAAAATATATAGCTGAAGTAGAAAATCAGCAAAATAAAAAGATCAAGATACTATGATCTGATCGAGGTGGAGAGTAAGAATCACCAATCAAACAATTCTGTGTTGGGAATGGTATAATTCATCAAACAACAACTCCATATTCACCACAACAAAATGGTATTGCTGAGAGAAAGAACAGAACGTTAAAATATATGGTTAACGCAATGCTTATAATCTCAGGTTTACCAACGAACTTGTGGGGGGAAGCCTTAAATATGTCTAACAACATTTTAAACAAGGTACCTCACAATAAAACAGGAACGATTCCATATGAGTTATGGAAAGGACATAAACCAAGCTTTAAATACCTCAAAGTTTGGGGGTGCTTTGCAAAAGTTCTAGTTCCGCCTCCTAAAAAGACTCAAACTTGGACCAAAAACAGTTGACTTTTACTACCTAGTGCCAGCCCAAAAGAGTATCACCCACAGATTTTTGGTATGCAAGTCCAATATAGCTGATATTCGAATAAATACAATCATAGAATCGAGAGATGGCTCATTCTTTGAAGATGCGTTTCCACACAAAAGGAACGAAGGAACCTATGTCCCTAAAAGGACAAGAGAAGAATCGACCAATTCACATGAAGATGAATGTCATCGTGAAATTGAGGAAATTGAATCCAGAAGAAGTGTAAGGGCTAGAACTTCCAAGACATTTGGTCCAGAGTTTTTAACATATATGTTAGAACACGAACCTCAAATTTACAAGGAAGCAATGTCATCTTCTGAATTTGCATGTTGGAAAGAAGCAATCCAAAGTGAGATTGATTCAATTCTAAGCAATAAAACTTGGGAAATTGTTGATATTCCACCTGGAATAAAACCAATTAGCTGCAAATTGATTTTGAAAAAGAAAATGAAAGCAGATAGCTCTATTGACAATTATAAAGCCAGATTAGTTGCCAAAGGCTATCGTCAAAAAGAAGGAGTAGGCTTCTTTGATACATATTCGCCGGTAACACGAATAACCTCTATAGGAATGTTGATAGCAATTGCATCCATCTATAACTTAGAAATTCATAAAATGGATGTTAAGACAACATTCTTAAATGGAGATCTTGATGAGGAAATCTAATGGAGCAACTAGAAGATTTCATTTCCAAAGGAAATGAAAATAAAGTCTGTAGATTAGTAAAATCATTATATGAACTGAAATAAGCTCCAAAACAATGGCACGCAAAATTTGATAGTGTCATGATGAAAAATGGTTTTCGTATAAACGACTATGATAAATGTGTTTATTATAAACTAATTGGACAATCATATGTAATGATTTGTCTGCATGTAGACGATATGCTAATTTTTGGTCCGAATACCCGAGTAATAGAGACCATCAAGAAAATGTTAATCAACAATTTTGACATGAAAGATTTAGGAGTCGCAGACGTTATTTTGGGAATCAAAATAATAAGAACATCTAATGGAATTGAATTTTCTCAGTCACACTATGTAGACAAAGTGATTGGAAAATTTAAAAATTTTGGAATAAAAGGAGTATGAACACCTTTTATTCCATCTGAAGTACTGCATAAAAACACAAATGAGATTGTCATGCAACTGGAATACTCTCGTGTAATAGGATGTCTCATGTATCTCATGAATTGCACAAGACCAAATATAGCTTATGTAGTAAGTCGACTAAGCAGGTACACAAGCAATCTAGGGGAGGAACATTGGAAAGCACTAATGAGAGTGCTAGGATATTTGAAAAATTCTACAAACTATTCCTTACACTATGGAAAATATCCAGTCGTATTAGAAGGATATACTTATGCAAACTGGATTGCTGATTCAGAGGAATCAAAATCAACGAGTGGCTATGTATTTACCCTAGCAGGGGCTGCAGTGTCATGGAAATCTTCTAAACTGACATGCGTAGCTCGATCCACTATTGAATCAGAGTTCATAGCATTAGATAAAGCAGGCGAAGAAGCAGAATGGATTCGTCATTTTTTAGAAGATATCCCATTCTGGCCTAAACCTGTATCGGCCATATGCATACACTGCGATAACCAAGCAGCGCTAAGTAGAGTGCATAATTTTGTGTATAATGGAAAGTCACGACATATTCATAGACGCCATAACATAGTCTGGCAGTTACTCTCAAATGGAACTATTTCCATAGATTATCTGAGAACAAACGATAACTTTGAGGATTCGTTTACTAAAGGTTTATCAAGAGAGAAAACTAACTGCGCATCGAGGGGAATGGGTTTAAAAGCCTAAACCAACAAGAGCTATCTTATACGGAAACCTATCCTAGCGACTGGAGATCCCACGAACTAAGATCAATAGGCAAACCAGTTATGAATAACTCAAGATGTAATGCATTTTGGACACAGTCCTACTCCGTTCCTACGGTGCACACTATAAATGCATACCTATAGAAGTATTACAAGGTTAAAACTATGTTTTTTAATGATGACACCTACGTTAGTGTGAGCTGGGTCGGCTCTATGAGAATTTTAGAAGGCTTGAATTCTCTATGACACTCGCAGAACCAGAAAGTGTTCAGGACCAAAATGAACACAACCAAGAGAATGGATGAGAAGGGAATCAATGCTACGTAAAGCTTATTGTTTGGAAATACAATAAAGGCTGATGGCTCAAGATGAAATAATTCACCGATTAGCCGAGTAGATCCGATAAGTTTTAACTAGGGAAAGTTCAAAGTGAAATATATACCTATCCACGATAATGCATTATTCCATACTTAGGCTGAGATATTACACATTGTGTGGGGGAAAAGAATATTATCATTCATGTGGGGGATTGTTAGAATTCAAAAGAAGAATGATATATACTTTAGTCCCACATTGGCAAAAAGAAGATTAGATCTATGTATATATATATATATTCCCCATTCCCTATATTGGCCCTTAGGGTCAGGTAATTTTGTGCGAGGGGGAGGACCTATATCATATGAACCAACCATACACGCGCGTGCCGCCTGCCTGTCCCGTACCGAACCGAACCGAGTCGGGTCAGGTTCGGGTTCGGGCTTGGGCTTGGGTCTAGAATGAAATCATATTTTTGCCACGAAAAAATCAACCTATTTAGCGGGTTTTTCTTTCGGATGCGGCAAAGACTATGGGCGCGTCCCAACGGAAATCAAACGGGTTTACAGCCCGTTAAACAGATGAAGAGAAACGGGTGCGGCCTGTTCTAAATAGATGCGACGGGTTTAATTCAAAATCAAACATCAAACGGACGCGACTATTTGAATTATAAAGGTTCGAAGATTATAAATAGGTGGCGAATCCTGATCACATTCTTCACCGAATTTCTAATCTTCTTCCTCTTCATCCGTCAAAATAAAAACCGCCATTGCTGCCAAATCTCTATACTCAGACTGACGTGATCATCACATTCTCGAGCAGTTTCGTCTGTTGTATCCTGGGAGACTCCGAATAAAGTCTTAAGGAAATCGTTACGCTGAGGCTCGGTCGATTTCTCTACTCTTTTGCTATTTACTTCTTCGTTGTCGGTTTATCATATACTTGATTGCAACTGATTCTTTTTTTTTTTCACTGAATCAATCATCGTGTACGCAAGATCGAGTTCTAACACTTAATAGTGTTGTTGTTTATGCGTTTTGTGCTAACGCGTGTGGCTGTTGCTTCTGTTGTCTGTTGTATTGAAACAACATCTTAAGACTTTACTGTTTTCATGAAAACAGAGATGGCAGCAGAACAAATATAGATAAAGACAGCCAACTTGAACAAACCAGACCTGTTTAAGGGATAAGGTGATGATTTTTTGACATGGCAAAGTCAGATGCTTTTTTATCTCACTACTCTCGGCCTGCAAAAGTATCTTGAGGAAGATGACCCAGTGCCTCCTACGCTAGGCAAAACCAAGGAGTCAGATAAGATTCCGAACATTGATGCATGGAGGCACTCAGATTTCCTGTGCAGGAATTACATCCTCAACTTTTTAGACAACGTTTTGTACAAAGTGTATTAGCCAATCAAGGCTGCCAAAGCCCTTTGGAATGCGCTTACCACAAAGTACAAAACACATAACGTGAGCCTGAAGAATTTTATAATTGACAAGTTAATGGAATACAAATGGTAGATTCAAAACCTGTTCCTGCGCAACTACATGAACTTCAGACCCTCATCCGTGAAATGGAAGCAGAAGGCCATAAAGTTGGTGAATCTTTTCTGGTTGAGGCGATCACTGGAAAGTTGCCACCATCTTGGAAAGACTACCGCAACTATTTAAAGCACAAGAAGAAGGAGATATCCTTACAAGACCTAATCGTCAGATTGAAGATTGAGGCAGATAATCACGGAGTCACTAAACCAAAAGGCGAAGAGGCTTTTGTTGCAGAAGGGTCAAAGAAAAAAGGGCTTCCTATCAAAAATAAAAAGAAAAGGAAGGCGCCAGAAAACAAGCAGCATGATCAGAAGCAGTCCAAGAAATTCAATGGCGAATGTTGGGTTTGTGGAAAAACTTGTCATCAGGCAAAAGATTGCAGACACAAGAAACAGAAAAATTCAGAAGCGAATGTGGTGGACAAGATGGACATCGATTGGCCTAACTTTCCTGGAGTTGTGTCAGAATGCAATCTAGTCCAGAATCCTTCTCAATCGTGGTTTGACACAAGCGTTACACATGTGTGTTATGAAAAGTCCATGTTCTCCACATACAATAAACTGGATCATGGAGAAAAATTGTACATGGGTAACTCGATAGTGTCAATGATTGAGGGCAACAGGAAGGTAATCGTCAAATTCACATCTAGTAAAACGGTTACACTAAATGATGTGCTTCATGTTCCAGATATCCGAAAAAACTTGATTTCTGGACCAATACCCTCGAAGAAAGGCTTCTGAATGGTCTTTGAATTAGATAAAGTTGTTCTGTCCAAGGCTGGGGTCTATATAGGGAGAGGATACTTGTGTGATGGCCTATTTAATCTAATGTAGCCGTAATCGGCAATAATAATATGTTGTATTTCTGAAATGAATAAAAAGGAAGTTTCTTATGTTGTCGAGTATGATGTTCTATTATGGCATGGAAGATTAGGACACATAAACTTTCGGAAAATGAAAAAACTTGGAAATCTGGATTTAATTCCAAAATTTCAAATAGATAAAAAATATAAATGTGAGACTTGTGTAGAAGTAAAAATGGTTAAGAAACCATTTCATACTATTGAAAGAAGCACTGAACCATTACAAATGATTCATACTGACTTATGTGATTTCAAAAACTTACCTACAAGAGGTGGGAAAAAATATTATATCACATTAATTGATGATTATACTCGATTTTGCTATATATACCTTTTAAATAGTAAAGATGAAGCAATAGCATCGTTTATAAAATATAAGGCTGAAGTAGAAAATCAGCTAAATAAAAAGATCAAGATACTAAGATCTGATCGAGGCGGAGAGTATGAATCACCATTCGAACAATTCTATGTAGAGAATGGTATAATTCATCAAACAACAGCTCCATATTCACCACAACAAAATGGTATTGCTGAGAGAAAGAACAGAGCGTTAAAAGATATGGTTAACGCAATGCTCATAACCTCAGGTTTATCAACGAACTTGTGGGTGGAAGCCTTAAATATGTCTAACCACATTTTAAACAAGGTACCTCACAATAAAAAAGGAACGATTCCATATGAGTTATGGAAAGATATAAACCAAGCTTTAAATACCTCAAAGTTTGGGGGTGCTTTGCAAAAGTTCCAGTTCCGCCTCCTAAAAGTGTCAAACTTGGACCAAAAACAGTTGACTGCTACTACCTAGGGCCATCCCAAAATAGTAGCGCCTACGGATTTTTGGTATTCAAGTCTGATATAGCTGATATTCGAATAAATACAATCATGGAATTGAGAGATGGCTCATTCTTTGAAGATGTGTTTCCACACAAAAGGAACGAAGGAACTTGTGTCCCTAAAAGGACAAGGGAAGAATCGACCAATTCACATGAAGATAAAAGTCATCGTGAAATTGAGGAAATAGAACCCAGAAGAAGTGTAAGGGCCAGAACTTCCAAGACATTTGGTTCGGATTTTTTAACATATATGTTAGAACACGAACCTCAAACTCACAAGGAAGCAATGTCATCTTCCGAATCTGCATGTTGAAAAGAAGCAATCCAAAGTGAGATTGATTCAATTCTAAGCAATAAAACTTGGGAAATTGTTGATATTCCACCTGGAATAAAACCAATTGGCTGCAAATGGATTTTCAAAAAGAAAATGAAAGAAGATGGCTCTATTGACAAATATAAATCCAGATTAGTAGCCAAAGGCTATCGTCAAAAAAAAAGGAGTAGACTTCTTTGATACATATTCGTCGGTAACACGAATAACCTCTATAAGAATGTTGATAGCAATTGCATCCATCTATAACTTAGAAATTCATCAAATGGATGTAAAGACATCATTCTTAAATGGAGATCTCGATGAGGAAATCTACATGGAGCAACCAGAAGGTTTCATTTCCAAAGGAAATGAAAATAAAGTCTGTAGATTAGTAAAATCATTATATGGACTAAAACAAGCTCCAAAACAATGGCACGCAAAATTTGATAGTGTCATGATGAAAAATGGTTTTCATATAAACGAATGTGATAAATGTGTTTATTATAAACAAATTGGACAATCATATGTAATGATTTGTCTGTATGTAGATGATGTGCTAATTTTTGGTCCGAATACCCGAGTAATAGAGACCATCAAGAAAATGTTAATCAACAATTTTGATATGAAAGATTTAGGAGTTGCAGACGTTATTTTGGGAATCAAAGTAATAAGAACATCTAATGGAATTGAATTGTCTCAGTCACACTATGTAGACAAAGTGGTTGACAAATTTAAAAAATTTGGAATAAAAGTAGTATGAACACCTTTTAATCCATCTGAAGTACTGCATAAAAACACAAATGAGATTGTCATGCAAATGGAATACTCTCGTGTAATAGGATGTCTCATGTATCTCATGAATTGCACAAGACCAGATATAGCTTATGCAGTAAGTCGATTAAGCAGGTACACAAGCAATCCAGGGAAGGAACACTGGAAAGCACTAATGAGAGTGCTAGGATATTTTAAAAATACTACAAATTATTCCTTACACTATGGAAAATATCCAGCCATATTAGAAGGATATACTGATGCAAACTGGATTGCTGATTCAGAGGAATCAAAATCACGAGTGGTTATGTAGTTACCCTAGCAGGGGTAGCAGTGTCAGGGAAATCTTCTAAACAAACATGCATAGCTCGATCCACTATGGAATCAGAGTTCATAGCATTAGATAAAGCAGACAAAGAAGCAGAATGGCTTCGTCATATTTTAGAATATATCACATTCTGGCCTAAACCTGTACTGGCCATATGCATACACGGCGATAACTAAGCAGCGCTAAGTAGTGCACATAATTTTGTGTATAATGGAAAGTCACGACATCTTCGTAGACGCCATAACACAGTTCGGCAGTTACTCTCAAATGGAACTATTTCCATAGATTATGTGAGAAAAATGATAACCTAGCGGATCCGTTTACTAAAGGTTTATCAAGAGAAAAAATTGACTATGCATCGAGGGGAATGGGTTTAAAAGCCTAAACCAACAAGAGCTATCTTATACGGAAACCTATCCTTGCGACTGGAGATCCCACAAACTAGGATCAATAGGCAAACCAGTTATGAATAACTCAAGACATAATGCATTTTGGATACAGTCCTACTCCATTCCTACGGTGCATACTATAAATGCATGCCTACATAAGTATTACAAGGTTAAAACTATGTTTTTTAATGATGACCATATCTTAAAAATAACAAGTGGGGTATATGTAGGATACTCTTAATGGTTGCGATCACCTATGTTAGTGTGAGCTGGGTTGGCTCTATGAGAATTTTAAAAGGCATGAATTCTCTATGACACTCGTAGAACCAGAAAGTGTTCAGGACCAAAATGAACACAACCAAGAGAATGGATGAGAAGGGAATCAATGCTTCATAAAGCTTATTATTTGGATATATAATAAAGACTGATGGTTCAAGATGAAATAATTCACCGATTAGCCATGTAGATCCGATAAGTTTTAACTAGGGAAAGTTCAAAGTGAAATATCTACTTATCCACGATAAAGCATTATTCCATACGTAGTCTGAAATATTACACTTTGTGTGAGGGAAAAGTATATTATCATTCATGTGGGGGATTGTTAGAATTAAAAAGATGAATGACATATACTTTAGTCCCACCTTGGCAAAAAGAAGATTATATCTATGTATATATATATATATATCTACTCCCCATTCCCTATATTGGCCCTTAGGGTCAGGTAATTTTGTGCGAGGGGGAGGACCTATATCATATGAACCAAACACACACGGGCGCGCCGCCCGCCCGTCCCATACCGAACCGTGCCGGGTCGGGCTGGGGCTTGGGTCTAGAATGAAATCTTATTTTTGGTCCGAAAAAATTAACCAATTTTGCGGGTTTTTCATTTGGATGCGGCAATGAATATGGGTGCGGCCCAACGAAAATCAAACGGGTTTACAGCCCGTTAAACAGATGAAGAGAAATGGGTGCGGCCTGTTCTAAATAGATGCAACGGTTTTGATTCAAAATCAAATTTTAAACAGACGCGACTATTTGAATTATAACGGTTCGAAGATTATAAATAAGTGGCGAATCCTGATCAAATTCTTCACCAATTTTCTAATCTTCTTCCTCTTCCTCTGTCAAAATAGAAACTACCATTGCTGCCAAATCTCTATACTCAGACTGACGTGATCATCACATACCCAAGCGGTTTCGTCTGTTGTATCCTGAGAGACTCCGAATAAAGTCTTAAGGAAATCAGTACGCCGAGCCTCAATCGGTTTCTCTACTCTTTTACTATTTACTTCTTCGTTGCCAGTATATCATATTTGATTGTAATCGATTCTTGTTTTGTTTCACTGAATCAATCATCGTGTACGCAAGATCGAGTCCTAACACTTAATAGTGTTGTTGTTTATGTGTTTTTTGCTAACGCGTGTGGTTGTTGCTTCTGTTGTCCATTGTATTGACATAACAAATAGTGCACTCTTCATGTTATGGACCATGCTTGTACCTAACTCAAGCATCAAAAGCACCTGACATCATTTCAAATCTGCACTACTTCATCTCAGCATATATTTGAACAGACCAGATAGTTAACAATTTGTAACGACCCAGATTTTTGAACAGTTTATTTTAAAGATTTAGTATGGTTTTAAATATTGATTCAAATATAAATGGATTTTTTTTTTCTGGGAATTTATCGGGTTAATAATCAATATACGATTTAGTATCGAATATATTGAATTGCCGTAATACTAGAACGATAAATAATTTGACGTTGAGTTAAAACTGAATTGAGACAATCCAATCGATTAATATAAATTCTATTGAATTAGAACGATAATATTAATTTATTTTCAATAAATTTAACCGCTTGGAATTTAATTATATTTTTAAAACAAATTTAGTTTAAACCATTAATTTAAATTAAATATCTCCTGCGGACAGTAAAATAAAATTCTAGATACTACTCCATTTAGACCAGAATAGCGTTATAATCTGGTATCGTCGGTCGTCACGGTTGAATAGCAGTTCAGGACTTCGAATTGAGAGACCGCAGGATATTTTAGTTCAGAAAAATCAAGTCAAAATAAAAACACATCAAATCAGCCACCCCTATTTCATATAAGCCGACCTCTTCTTCCAACGCAGACCTACCATCTACCTCGAGCTGAAGTATTTGCTCCTTTTCCTCATGACAAAGTAAAACAACTAATTAATGGTGCTGTACATTTTGTTTCCCCTTCGCATTCTATATAAACGAGCCAAGCCTCGTGTACTTCATTCCAAAAACAACCCAGTTCCTCTCATACTCCATTGTTTCTCCTTTTTCCCCTAATCAATGAAAACCGATCCGATTATATAAAAAAAAAAAAATATAGAAAAGGGGGGAAACCAATTCGAGTTCGATTTCAGTTCGTACCCGAGGCTAGATTCTTGAGCGATGCAAATTCCAAGGGCCCCTCTTCGAGCAATGGTCGACCTAAAGCAGACGTCTTCACATGAATGGAGTGAGCCGTGGGGTTCCACAGTGGAGCATATAGGAGGTTCGCGAGTTCAATTTGGCGGTGACTGGGAATATACAAGAATCGAACTGGTCTAAAATGGTAGGGTTCGGGTCTGCAGAGCTTTGTAGATGGTGCGATGCCTAATAGTAAACGTGGATTTGAGAATTCAGACACAACAAGAGGCATTTGTCTTGGCAGTAATGTTTTGTTTCGGAAGTTAGTGATTTTGGGATTGGATGCAGTGTTGGATTTTGGCTATGTACTGGGTGGCTTGGAGTTCATTTGTGTTCACTGGAAGTGGGTCGACAGGTTTGAAAGGGAAGGATAAGGCAGTAGGAAATGGTTGTGACTGGAAGGGAGATCGACTGCGAGTCGCTCGATAAAATGTCAAAGTAGGAAGGGGTAGTATTTTGGGCTGTTCGAAGGTATATTCCGTAGTTGATCAGGAAATTCACAATGTGGCAAGGTATATGTTTTTAAGAAATTTAATATACATAGAAAATTTATTTATTTATTCATTTTAGTTGTTAGTCTAATTAATGATAGCTTGATCATTAATTAAAAATAAATATCATAGGTAAAAAGAAAATCTCATTCGAGTTGATTCATAGACGCCACAAAATGGAATCTAAATGGGAAATTAAACTGGATATTCGGCAAATGAAAATCCGGTGAGTAAATCTCACTCACCTTTAGAATTATTTTTATTTCATTAAAAATAATTGTTTGTTGCTTGTGTGAATATTTTCTGGTTGCTTTATATATATTAGTTATTTAGGCTATATATATATATTGGGTTGATTGATTGGTTGGATTCCCGCAGTCTCATTAGCGGATGCCCGCAGTTTCATAGCGGATGATTACCCTATACGCCCCACGCTATGATTAGTGGATGACCTTCTATACCGCGATATTCTGCCACGAAGCAGAATGGGTATTATTTATGTGCTAACATCTGTGGATGCAGGAAAACAGGTTGGAGGAATCCAACTGGATTCCTCAAAAATATATTATCTGTTTGTTTATTTGTTTGCATATATATTGTTATATATGATGTGTTAGAAAAATAAACAATTGGTTGCTTTGTGTGTTTTACCACTGGGCTTAAGTAATGATATTTAAAAATATCGTAAAAAGAATATTGGAAATTTAAAAAGGGAAATTCTATTTTTAAATAGAATTTGAATTTTGAATGGGAATAAAAATATAAACTTGTTTTGAAAAATAAAACAAGTAGTTTCTTTATAAGCGAAGTTTATAAATAGTTCTTTTATAACGAAATTTAAAAATGGTTCTTTTATAACGAAGTTATAAATGAAGTAAAAAGAATTATCATTCGATAATTCAGAAATAGAAATACAAGTGTGAAATTGGGATTTGAAAAGGAATTTCAAATTAGGATTTGAAATGAAATTTTTAAATATATAAATCAAATGAAATTTGATTATAACATTTGAATAGTAGAATTCAAAGGAGTTTAAATATTTGAATTTTAAAAGGAGATTGAATATTAGAAATTCAAATAGAATTTGAATGGACGAAATTAGAATGGAAAAATAGAATTGGAATTCGGGAGATTAAAATAAAATTTGAATTCAAAAGGAATTCAAATAAAGAAATTCAAATAGAAATTTGAATGTAGAATTTCAAAATAAAATTTGAAATATAGAATTTCAAAGAAGAATTAAAAAGAATTGAAATATGGTATTTCAAGGAAGAAATTCAAAGGTGAAATTTAAATAGAGATTTGAAATAGAAATTCAAATTTGAACATAGAATTTGAATAAAGAAATTCAAATAGGAATTTGAATATAGAATTTCGAAATAGAATTTGAAATAAACTTTGAAAATAGGATTTCAAAGTAGAATAGTAAATCCAAAGGGTTTGAAATGGAATTTGAATTCAAAGGAATTCAAATGGGTTCGAATAAAGAAATTCCAAGAGGATTTAAATATAAGATTTCAAATCGAAATTTAAAAGGGAGTTTAAATATTTAGATTCAAATATGATTTTCAAGTATAACCATTCAAAAAGGGATTTGATTATAGAATTTAAAGTGGAATTTAATTCAAAGGATTTCAAAGGGAATTAAAAATGGAGTTTGAATATCTAAATTCAAGTATGGATTTCAAATATGGAAATTCAAAAAAAAGAGTTGAATTAAGGTGGAAGTCGAATAAAGAATTTGAAATGGAATTCGAATAAGGAATTTGAAATGGAATTCGAATAAAGGGTTTCAAATGGGATTGGAATACAGGATTTAAAACTATGGAATTTGAAATGTAAAGATTCAAATGAATTTGAAATATATATGAATATATATATAAAAGTGGAGTTGAATTCATTTTAAAACGAAGTTTAAAGTTTATATTTATAAATATAATTAAAACGAACTCGCCGCAGCGCTGCAGTTCGTAAAATAGCGATTCGAACTTCAATTGAATATACAGAACGCAATTGAAGTCGAAATTCTTTGAAACAAGAAACGTCAGGACCGGTTTGATAATAGTTTTCAAATGAAAGAGAAAAATCTGAATTTCGTCGTATAGATTTTGAGATATGTCAAACTCAAATTTTCAGAAAAGCAGCGCCAGAATCGTTTTAAAACCATAATGGTTTATTTAATTTTATAAAAGGTTTTTAAGCAAATAAAATCCGAATTTTCTATTTAGAAAATTTCAGAGTTGAGGTGAAAAATATATGCGAATTCAAGTTGTGTAAATGAATATGATTTTTGAAATAGAAATCAGATTTTTGATTTATTGAATAGAGTTAACTAATTCGAATAGAAATTAGTTAACGAGATTTCGAATGAATATCGAGCTTTAAATAAGTGAATTCGATTTGAAAATTTATATTCGAAATCAAACAGAGAACTAGAATTGAAATTGAAACTCGATTTGGTTATGAACGAGTTAAATATTTTGTTCGAGCATGTTTTGTTCACAAAAAGTGAAATAGGCAAAAGGGCCAATTTAAAGAATAAATGGCGAAACTGAATTCAAGCAATTAGATGATATTGAATTGAATTGAAAACAGGTGAACATGTGTAAGCAGGTTTGATATGAAGTATATGAAGATTTAAATTTATGTGCTCGACAAAAAGGTACATGTTTAAATTCATATATGGGTTTTATACGCCGTATCGGCAAGCCGCTTGGCTTCTTCTTTTTCTTTTTGAGATTAGAAGATACCGGGAAGCTATTTGAAATTTCCCGATGCTCCCGATACAGGGGAGGTTATGGCGAATTTTTCCGGGAATTTAAGGAGTTAGAATATTTTTAAGAAATTTGACAATTAGAAATCTATATATCGATATATAGAATTCGACAAGGAAACGAAATCAAAAATAGCGAAAAGAGGCCGAGATGATTATTGAAAATATTTGGTTAACAAATATTGATAAGAGGGTGTAGAAGAGATTTAATTAATGAAATATTAATTAAAGGGCCCAGTGATTTGGTTGATATATTGGATGAACACTTGTTTTTATTCGATAGTTAAATCACAGACTATCGAAGTTTTTGACCATCGTTGTCAATATGGAGAGACCGGTTGGATTATTATCCGAAGAACCACTCCGTATCGGCATAAGCGTTGCGAACCAAGTATGCTGAATATATTGAAGACGGAGTGAAGTGCAAGGGCTTTTTCTATTTATAGAAATAGTGCCTTCGGTGTCGTTCAATCCCAGAACGAACGTAAATGGACGAATGTCTGACAGAGTATTTCCAATGATCAAATGGGTTGGTCTGTATGAATGTATATGGTTGCAACGGATTTATCCCTTAGCATAATATCCAGAATATTTGTGCAAACTCAACTAGTGATTAACGGATCTGACGATGTGGCATTCAAAGTGATTGTGCTATCAAGGAATGGTAAGTAATCGTAGCCTCAGGCCTCAACAACCGGGAAAGGACAAAAATCGGGCAGGCAGCATGGCTATGTGGGTCGCACCCATTAGGGTGTATAATCACCTATCTAGAGAAATTCCTTTTGTTTCTAAATCTATCGATTCTGCCCATTCGGGAAACGGTGGTTTGAGTCCAACCGTTGGTGATATACATTCGATACACTCAAGCGAAATGAGTAGTCGGTCATGTGTGGGCCGGGTTGCAAGACGTTCTTGTTGAACCCAGGTGTATTCGCCTCTAGAGATACATCATCGGAAGGTGGTCCCATACCTTGTCATGTTGGAAATCCAATCTCCAATAAGCGCCATGCGGTTTTTGATTATATACTATATATGTAGAGCGTGAGATGCAAGCGTTCTGCTATTTGGTTATTTACTTGACGTAGACATTATTATAATATCACTGGATTTTCGTATCAAAGTGGCTTTGGGTTATAGTAAGGTAAAAACCGTCCGTGTTTATGTGTGGGCTGGTCTTACTATTATCTTTTCTTTTGAAAGGATTTTTAAAGTTAAACAAGTGGTTGGAGTTTACTCACACCAGTCCCATGACTGACCCAGAGTTTATTTTGTTTTGTTTTCCCTAAACTCTTGGGTGCCCAAATTTGTACGGGCAGTCAAGTGTTTCAGGCTTTTACAGATACACTTGGAGGAGTTCGAAGCAGGAGGCTTCAACGTTAGATATTTCGAGTTACTTCCGCTGAATCAAATGTTATGTGTACTCTGATGATGGTATGTGTATATGTACAAAACAGATTTGTATTTCGAAGCTTATGTTATATAATATATTCGTTCCGCTGTGAGTTGTGATCTTCGTTTTTCTTCTATTCTAATATTTCTTTCTTTCTATTTCTCATCCTCTAACTTCTTTCTAATAATGAGTCGTATTTCTGTGTTATTTGGGTTGGACGTGTGGTGTATTTAGTCAACTCAGATAGCTCGGATTTGCGGGTCGTTACAGGTGGTATCAGAGCTTAGGTTGAGCAAATACCTAGGCTTTGGTGGAAATGTGCTCATTAGAGATAGGGTCAGTAGTACCCTAGAATGAGTTGAGTGTATATATATACGAGAGAGCGTATTTGTAAATTGATATAAAATTGTTTTATAGTGTGGCGGCTTGTCTGTTGAGTGGTTTATGAATTCTGGTCGAATCGTGGGACGCCACGACGTTGATAGGAGTTTCTAAACACTTGAACAGAAAATACGACATGATATTGTTTTAAAGTGGGTGAAAGAAAATAATTTTACCCGAAATTTCTATTTTGATATAGAAAGAAAAATTTTCTAGAATTATTATTATATGGATGTGTTGGATGTTGATTTTATAATCAAAAAAAAAAAAATTGAAATGGTTATATATAACCAAATAGAACTTGTATATGAATTAAATATACGAATGGGATGAATTAGAATTGGATTCAGAATTAGAATTAAGAATTCAAAATCCTGGGAAGTTGAAAAATATTTTTCAAAGTATATTAAAATAATATAGATTTGTTTTAAAGGATTTGAAAGAAAATCATGGATTTTGAAATAACAAGGCACTAAACTCACTTCAGTCGCTGGGAAATAATTCTGATGATGATTGCAACATCATCAGTGTTCATTCCGAGTTTCTAAGTGATGGATTGCTACCTTAGAAAGTTTTGATGGAAATTTGTTGGAAAGAAAACAAATTGGTTTGAATATTCAAATGTTTTGAATTTGAAATGGAATTAAATATATATTTATAGGATTTCAAAAGAATTTGAAAAGAAAACCCAGTGATTTGAATTCTGGAATTTAAATTTAACTTAAACAAGTTAAATGGGTCGAAGTGAATGAATTGATTAAAATCAATTTGAATTGGTTTAATAGAACATAGATTTGATATAAATGGATTGATCGTAGATCATTCAAATTAAAGGAAGGAAGACCAAAAGTTTTGGTGAAATTAAATATGTTGAAATATAAGGAGGTGAGTTTCAACATAAAGGAGTTTGAAAAGTAATAGGTTTGTACCATTTTTCCTACCTTAGCAATTTCGAGGACGAAATTATTTTAAGGGGGGAAGAATGTAACGACCCAGATTTTTGAACAGTTTATTTTAAAGATTTAGTATGGTTTTAAATATTGATTCAAATATAAATGGATTTTTTTTTTCTGGGAATTTATCGGGTTAATAATCAATATACGATTTAGTATCGAATATATTGAATTGCCGTAATACTAGAACGATAAATAATTTGACGTTGAGTTAAAACTGAATTGAGACAATCCAATCGATTAATATAAATTCTATTGAATTAGAACGATAATATTAATTTATTTTCAATAAATTTAACCGCTTGGAATTTAATTATATTTTTAAAACAAATTTAGTTTAAACCATTAATTTAAATTAAATATCTCCTGCGGACAGTAAAATAAAATTCTAGATACTACTCCATTTAGACCAGAATAGCGTTATAATCTGGTATCGTCGGTCGTCACGGTTGAATAGCAGTTCAGGACTTCGAATTGAGAGACCGCAGGATATTTTAGTTCAGAAAAATCAAGTCAAAATAAAAACACATCAAATCAGCCACCCCTATTTCATATAAGCCGACCTCTTCTTCCAACGCAGACCTACCATCTACCTCGAGCTGAAGTATTTGCTCCTTTTCCTCATGACAAAGTAAAACAACTAATTAATGGTGCTGTACATTTTGTTTCCCCTTCGCATTCTATATAAACGAGCCAAGCCTCGTGTACTTCATTCCAAAAACAACCCAGTTCCTCTCATACTCCATTGTTTCTCCTTTTTCCCCTAATCAATGAAAACCGATCCGATTATATAAAAAAAAAAAAAAATATAGAAAAGGGGGGAAACCAATTCGAGTTCGATTTCAGTTCGTACCCGAGGCTAGATTCTTGAGCGATGCAAATTCCAAGGGCCCCTCTTCGAGCAATGGTCGACCTAAAGCAGACGTCTTCACATGAATGGAGTGAGCCGTGGGGTTCCACAGTGGAGCATATAGGAGGTTCGCGAGTTCAATTTGGCGGTGACTGGGAATATACAAGAATCGAACTGGTCTAAAATGGTAGGGTTCGGGTCTGCAGAGCTTTGTAGATGGTGCGATGCCTAATAGTAAACGTGGATTTGAGAATTCAGACACAACAAGAGGCATTTGTCTTGGCAGTAATGTTTTGTTTCGGAAGTTAGTGATTTTGGGATTGGATGCAGTGTTGGATTTTGGCTATGTACTGGGTGGCTTGGAGTTCATTTGTGTTCACTGGAAGTGGGTCGACAGGTTTGAAAGGGAAGGATAAGGCAGTAGGAAATGGTTGTGACTGGAAGGGAGATCGACTGCGAGTCGCTCGATAAAATGTCAAAGTAGGAAGGGGTAGTATTTTGGGCTGTTCGAAGGTATATTCCGTAGTTGATCAGGAAATTCACAATGTGGCAAGGTATATGTTTTTAAGAAATTTAATATACATAGAAAATTTATTTATTTATTCATTTTAGTTGTTAGTCTAATTAATGATAGCTTGATCATTAATTAAAAATAAATATCATAGGTAAAAAGAAAATCTCATTCGAGTTGATTCATAGACGCCACAAAATGGAATCTAAATGGGAAATTAAACTGGATATTCGGCAAATGAAAATCCGGTGAGTAAATCTCACTCACCTTTAGAATTATTTTTATTTCATTAAAAATAATTGTTTGTTGCTTGTGTGAATATTTTCTGGTTGCTTTATATATATTAGTTATTTAGGCTATATATATATATTGGGTTGATTGATTGGTTGGATTCCCGCAGTCTCATTAGCGGATGCCCGCAGTTTCATAGCGGATGATTACCCTATACGCCCCACGCTATGATTAGTGGATGACCTTCTATACCGCGATATTCTGCCACGAAGCAGAATGGGTATTATTTATGTGCTAACATCTGTGGATGCAGGAAAACAGGTTGGAGGAATCCAACTGGATTCCTCAAAAATATATTATCTGTTTGTTTATTTGTTTGCATATATATTGTTATATATGATGTGTTAGAAAAATAAACAATTGGTTGCTTTGTGTGTTTTACCACTGGGCTTAAGTAATGATATTTAAAAATATCGTAAAAAGAATATTGGAAATTTAAAAAGGGAAATTCTATTTTTAAATAGAATTTGAATTTTGAATGGGAATAAAAATATAAACTTGTTTTGAAAAATAAAACAAGTAGTTTCTTTATAAGCGAAGTTTATAAATAGTTCTTTTATAACGAAATTTAAAAATGGTTCTTTTATAACGAAGTTATAAATGAAGTAAAAAGAATTATCATTCGATAATTCAGAAATAGAAATACAAGTGTGAAATTGGGATTTGAAAAGGAATTTCAAATTAGGATTTGAAATGAAATTTTTAAATATATAAATCAAATGAAATTTGATTATAACATTTGAATAGTAGAATTCAAAGGAGTTTAAATATTTGAATTTTAAAAGGAGATTGAATATTAGAAATTCAAATAGAATTTGAATGGACGAAATTAGAATGGAAAAATAGAATTGGAATTCGGGAGATTAAAATAAAATTTGAATTCAAAAGGAATTCAAATAAAGAAATTCAAATAGAAATTTGAATGTAGAATTTCAAAATAAAATTTGAAATATAGAATTTCAAAGAAGAATTAAAAAGAATTGAAATATGGTATTTCAAGGAAGAAATTCAAAGGTGAAATTTAAATAGAGATTTGAAATAGAAATTCAAATTTGAACATAGAATTTGAATAAAGAAATTCAAATAGGAATTTGAATATAGAATTTCGAAATAGAATTTGAAATAAACTTTGAAAATAGGATTTCAAAGTAGAATAGTAAATCCAAAGGGTTTGAAATGGAATTTGAATTCAAAGGAATTCAAATGGGTTCGAATAAAGAAATTCCAAGAGGATTTAAATATAAGATTTCAAATCGAAATTTAAAAGGGAGTTTAAATATTTAGATTCAAATATGATTTTCAAGTATAACCATTCAAAAAGGGATTTGATTATAGAATTTAAAGTGGAATTTAATTCAAAGGATTTCAAAGGGAATTAAAAATGGAGTTTGAATATCTAAATTCAAGTATGGATTTCAAATATGGAAATTCAAAAAAAAGAGTTGAATTAAGGTGGAAGTCGAATAAAGAATTTGAAATGGAATTCGAATAAGGAATTTGAAATGGAATTCGAATAAAGGGTTTCAAATGGGATTGGAATACAGGATTTAAAACTATGGAATTTGAAATGTAAAGATTCAAATGAATTTGAAATATATATGAATATATATATAAAAGTGGAGTTGAATTCATTTTAAAACGAAGTTTAAAGTTTATATTTATAAATATAATTAAAACGAACTCGCCGCAGCGCTGCAGTTCGTAAAATAGCGATTCGAACTTCAATTGAATATACAGAACGCAATTGAAGTCGAAATTCTTTGAAACAAGAAACGTCAGGACCGGTTTGATAATAGTTTTCAAATGAAAGAGAAAAATCTGAATTTCGTCGTATAGATTTTGAGATATGTCAAACTCAAATTTTCAGAAAAGCAGCGCCAGAATCGTTTTAAAACCATAATGGTTTATTTAATTTTATAAAAGGTTTTTAAGCAAATAAAATCCGAATTTTCTATTTAGAAAATTTCAGAGTTGAGGTGAAAAATATATGCGAATTCAAGTTGTGTAAATGAATATGATTTTTGAAATAGAAATCAGATTTTTGATTTATTGAATAGAGTTAACTAATTCGAATAGAAATTAGTTAACGAGATTTCGAATGAATATCGAGCTTTAAATAAGTGAATTCGATTTGAAAATTTATATTCGAAATCAAACAGAGAACTAGAATTGAAATTGAAACTCGATTTGGTTATGAACGAGTTAAATATTTTGTTCGAGCATGTTTTGTTCACAAAAAGTGAAATAGGCAAAAGGGCCAATTTAAAGAATAAATGGCGAAACTGAATTCAAGCAATTAGATGATATTGAATTGAATTGAAAACAGGTGAACATGTGTAAGCAGGTTTGATATGAAGTATATGAAGATTTAAATTTATGTGCTCGACAAAAAGGTACATGTTTAAATTCATATATGGGTTTTATACGCCGTATCGGCAAGCCGCTTGGCTTCTTCTTTTTCTTTTTGAGATTAGAAGATACCGGGAAGCTATTTGAAATTTCCCGATGCTCCCGATACAGGGGAGGTTATGGCGAATTTTTCCGGGAATTTAAGGAGTTAGAATATTTTTAAGAAATTTGACAATTAGAAATCTATATATCGATATATAGAATTCGACAAGGAAACGAAATCAAAAATAGCGAAAAGAGGCCGAGATGATTATTGAAAATATTTGGTTAACAAATATTGATAAGAGGGTGTAGAAGAGATTTAATTAATGAAATATTAATTAAAGGGCCCAGTGATTTGGTTGATATATTGGATGAACACTTGTTTTTATTCGATAGTTAAATCACAGACTATCGAAGTTTTTGACCATCGTTGTCAATATGGAGAGACCGGTTGGATTATTATCCGAAGAACCACTCCGTATCGGCATAAGCGTTGCGAACCAAGTATGCTGAATATATTGAAGACGGAGTGAAGTGCAAGGGCTTTTTCTATTTATAGAAATAGTGCCTTCGGTGTCGTTCAATCCCAGAACGAACGTAAATGGACGAATGTCTGACAGAGTATTTCCAATGATCAAATGGGTTGGTCTGTATGAATGTATATGGTTGCAACGGATTTATCCCTTAGCATAATATCCAGAATATTTGTGCAAACTCAACTAGTGATTAACGGATCTGACGATGTGGCATTCAAAGTGATTGTGCTATCAAGGAATGGTAAGTAATCGTAGCCTCAGGCCTCAACAACCGGGAAAGGACAAAAATCGGGCAGGCAGCATGGCTATGTGGGTCGCACCCATTAGGGTGTATAATCACCTATCTAGAGAAATTCCTTTTGTTTCTAAATCTATCGATTCTGCCCATTCGGGAAACGGTGGTTTGAGTCCAACCGTTGGTGATATACATTCGATACACTCAAGCGAAATGAGTAGTCGGTCATGTGTGGGCCGGGTTGCAAGACGTTCTTGTTGAACCCAGGTGTATTCGCCTCTAGAGATACATCATCGGAAGGTGGTCCCATACCTTGTCATGTTGGAAATCCAATCTCCAATAAGCGCCATGCGGTTTTTGATTATATACTATATATGTAGAGCGTGAGATGCAAGCGTTCTGCTATTTGGTTATTTACTTGACGTAGACATTATTATAATATCACTGGATTTTCGTATCAAAGTGGCTTTGGGTTATAGTAAGGTAAAAACCGTCCGTGTTTATGTGTGGGCTGGTCTTACTATTATCTTTTCTTTTGAAAGGATTTTTAAAGTTAAACAAGTGGTTGGAGTTTACTCACACCAGTCCCATGACTGACCCAGAGTTTATTTTGTTTTGTTTTCCCTAAACTCTTGGGTGCCCAAATTTGTACGGGCAGTCAAGTGTTTCAGGCTTTTACAGATACACTTGGAGGAGTTCGAAGCAGGAGGCTTCAACGTTAGATATTTCGAGTTACTTCCGCTGAATCAAATGTTATGTGTACTCTGATGATGGTATGTGTATATGTACAAAACAGATTTGTATTTCGAAGCTTATGTTATATAATATATTCGTTCCGCTGTGAGTTGTGATCTTCGTTTTTCTTCTATTCTAATATTTCTTTCTTTCTATTTCTCATCCTCTAACTTCTTTCTAATAATGAGTCGTATTTCTGTGTTATTTGGGTTGGACGTGTGGTGTATTTAGTCAACTCAGATAGCTCGGATTTGCGGGTCGTTACACAATTGATTCTTCTTATGTATGTTTGTGTTTAATTCAAGTCACGTCAGTTTGCACCAACAGATCAACGTTCTCTACCTACTCCTGACATTAGTTTTATTCTTATTTTTATGCAGGGTTGAATATATAGTGGCTGAAAAAGGGATTCAAGCGTGATAGTTTTATCAATTATATTAAAGATGTTTCCTTTTTGTCTAATTTGTTGCTCACGGTTATTGTTTGATTTTCGGTTTAACTCTGTAAAAGGAACAACTTAATATAAGGCTTTGGGTGTATTATCAAATATCAATCAAACAAATATATAAGTTGTTTTGTCAATCTTATCAAAATTATAAATGGTAGAATTCATTTTCATATCCATAATCACAACAGTTGTTCACTATTAGAATTAATCTTTACTCACATAAAAAGGTGCAACATACGAATTGTTAACTATTTTAGACAATTTTTGCATCTGAAATAATGTTATAAAAAGTTAACCAGGCGTATACGGATAACAACTGTTATACAAACAAGAGTCGAGGAAGCATTTCCATAATTTTTCCATAGATCTTGTAGTGAACTTCCAATAGTTTAGTCTCGTAATTTCTATAAGGTTACCTCTTATGATTCTCCAATGAAAATGCCATTTTTATTTTTTCATTTATTATTTTGCAAAATGGGAAATCGATATAAGCTTGTTATGAATTTCCGCTGGTTATCATTTGGGAAAAAGCCATAATACTGTTTTGTAGTTTTTCCATAAGTCATTTTAAATAAAATAACTAACCAAAATTTGTGGAAAAAAAAACATTGAAAATGACATTTGTTTATATCTTATAGATTTATTCTAAATTTGGTTTGATGTTTTTTGTCTCTTCTTTTCCCAAAAAATAACTGAAACTGAATAAATTTTAGTTAATTAAGTTAGCCATATTATCTGCAAACATCACCTAATTAGTTAAATCTGAAGACACACAGCAGCAAATTGAAGTTGAATAGTTGCATAAGTTTTTGTTGTTGTAGCAAACTTGTTTGCAAGACCAGTTACATACATTTATGATTCTACCTATAACTTAATGAAGATAACCAAACTCCACCATATGAAAAAGCATGCTTGGAAATATGGACCACATTAAAGTGTTTAACCAAATACAAGGAGGAATACTTAATCTTCCAAATCCATTAGTTCTTATGCATTATCTTTTAACAGATTTCTATATTCTTATGCCAGCATTTCCTTGATTTAATATCTTCACATAAATTCTAATATATTTTTTGCAGTTCAGGTACCATAGCAAAACAGAGTTAAATGAAAAATAAAGTTACCAGCTTTCCATGAGAATCTTATCTTGATTCATCAGCACAAAAGCAGCAATGGGCACTCCTTCTTCATCCTTAGTCAAAACTTAATAATGAGGGCAGCTCCATACTTCCTTACAACTTTGCCATTATCACTAGTCTCCAACTTATAAAACACTATAACAAGCAAGCAATCTCATTATTCTAATGATTATAATTGGAGATTGTGGATTCTCAATAAGAAATTAAGCAGCAATTTTTGAAGGAGAATAATGAGCAATTGGCCTTAATTTATATATGATTTCGATAAGGTCAGTTGTTAGGGTTTCCGCAACATCACTACATAATTAGATTTTGAAAGAGGAAAGAAGATAACAATAACAAGAAAATTCCACAAAATAAACTTTTATTAATCCACCAAATTATTACAATGAAAATCTAAAAGTAATTGAGAATTTATCTCAATCCAAAAACATGTTTTTCTTTCCTTGAAGTACAAGTAAATCTCTCCCTCTTCTATAGGAAAATAGAAAGACTAGGTCTAAAACCTAATTGAGCCCTAAAATATCACAGAAATAAATCCTCCTTAAAACTTGCTCAAAATGAAACTTTCCCTAAAATATCTCAACAGATCCATAAAATCCGCAGCAGATCCTTAAATTCTGCATCTTCCCATTTCTCTATCTTCAATATCCATGTGATAAATATCCCAAACCATAGCACTCCACCTTGATATGAAATCACTCCAACAATCAACAAATCCTTAAACCAAAAAACCACCCATAAATGATGCATCTCTCACATAAGATGCACCACAAAAATAATCTCAAAATTGCTTGTAATACCACAATGGCCTCCATATAGACTTTTTGGCTTTACGTTGATGGCTCCACCTTGATTCAGATGAACTCGCTTCTCCTAATCCAATTTGAGAACTCATAACATTTCCGTTGTTTTTCCTAGCAATTTATATATGTTATCATTTCCCCGTTTTGCACGTAGAAGCTCCTTGTTGCCCCTCCAAACCCCTGTAACTCCACCTCCTGTCGAGAAATTGCAGCCTTTTTGTTCCAACTATCCAATTGAAGCAAGATTCTTCTTAATTTCTAGGATGTACCAAACTTCCATTAGCTTCACTACGTTTCCATCATTCATCTTCAATCAAACTGAACTTATGCCTTTTAAATGCAAATCTCGGCCATTGGCGGATTCCAATTTACTACTATTTTTTTTATAATCAATTAATGCTTCCATTTGATGGTATACATGGAAACAAGCTCCTGAATCAAGTATCCAATCTTTGCTTTCGCCTCCATTAACACATAAAACATTTCCTTCAATCTCCTCACTACAATTTGCCTCATTACCGTTGTTAGTTTGTTCATCGGTCTCTTCTTCCAATGCCTTCGTCTTCTCCTTATCCCTTTTAAACTTGTGACAAAATCTCAGTTGATGTTCGGGTTTGTCATAGTAAAAACAAATGTATTTCTTTCTCACATCTATTCTATTTGGTTGCTTTTCCATATTTCATTGATTAATCCTCTTTGCAATAAAATATTTTTCAATTGGAGTTTCAATTTCAATTGCCTCCTTATCTTTTCCTTCCATAAGGCTTGTCCTTTGCATCTCCTCATTAAGCAAGCTACTGACCACTGACCCCATTGAAACAACGCCATCCGAATTTAAGTTATTCAATGCAACCACAAGTTTTTCCCAACTCTCCGGCAATGAACTCATCGTCATTAAGGCTTATGTTTCATCATCCACCTTAAAATTTACGGCAGCCAATTGATTCATAATTTCCTGAAAATCATTAAGAAACTCTCTAGTTGATCCACCTTCCTTAAGCTTCAGATTCGCCGAGCTTCTCATAAGAAGAGCCTTATTTGTTGTAGAGTTCTTCGCATAAACCCCTTCCAATTTCTTCCATATGGTATATGCAGATGTTTCATTAGCAACAATATGAAACACTGTATTATCCGAAAAAACATTGAATAGACGCAGCAGCCTTCTTATCCAAAGTCTCCCATTTTGCTTCAGATAAATTGCTAGGTTTTTCCCCATTATTCTCCGGTGGCTGATGAAGATCATTAAGATAAAGAAAATCTTCCATCTTTGCCTTCCATAATCCCCAATTTCTTCCATTTAGCTTTTCGATAATTATTTTTATCCATATTCAAACCCTCTTCAAAAAATTTGTGTAGAAGGTTCTGATACCAATTGTTTGGGTGTCCGCAAGATCACTACACAACTAGATTTTGAAAGAGGGAAGAAGATAACAATAATAAGCAAATTCCACCAAACAAACCTTTATTAATCCACCAAATTATTACAATGAAATTCTAAAAATAATTGAGATTTTATCTCAATCCCAAAAACAAGTTTTTCTTTCCTTCAAGTACAAGTAAATCTCTTCCTAATTTGATGCTTATATACGCAAATAGAAAGACTAGGTCTAAAACCTAATTGGACCTTAAAATATCTTAGAAATAATCCTTAGAACTTCCTCAGAATAAAACTTTCCCTAAAATATCTTAATATATCCATAAAATCCGCAGCAGATCCTTAAATTCCGCAAATTCCGCAACTTTCAATTTCTCCATCTTCAATATCCATGTGATAAATATCACAAACCATAAAAATGATTATAATTGGAGCTTGTGGATTCTCAATAAGAAATTAAGCAACGATTTTTAAAGGAGAATGACGATCAATTGGCCTTAATTTCTATATGATTTCGATAAGGTCAGGTTATATGGCTTCCTTCGTTCATATGGATCAATATATGAATCGAAAAACCTAAAAACTAAAATAAGGAATCTTTAAGATAATGATTTAAGGGAAAAAGGGATAACCTGATGAAGGAAAGACGAAATCGGTAGAGAAAATTCATGTTCCTTTTTGGATGTGCGAACAGAAGAGCGGCACTGAGCGATAGGGGGAAACCAAATTTTTTTGGGGGATAACATGAACGAGAGGCGGCAAACCAAAAAAAAAAAAAAAGGGGATAGTACTGTCAGCATTCAAACGAATACGAATTTATTTATAAATTGGCTTGACTGCACTTAACATTTGAATGCTGAGAAAGAAAGCTATTAAAACTAAGTTTTATTGTAGTGTACTGTCCTATTTAAACAAGACAACATCTTGAAAAATAATAAGTACATGCACGTAGTATTACTTATCCATGTCATACATAAATATTGCATGTATACATGCATCAGTAAACAATATGCTAATCTTTATTTGTGTCAATGACTTGGTGATTAAAAACAGCAAGTCAAGCTTAAAAACAAACATGTATGTTTATATATTTACACATAGTAAGTGTGAAATCATATGGCAATTCATAGTCGTTGCAACTATCATGTTTGCAGCATATATATATATATATATATATATATATATATATATATATATATATATATATATATATATATATATATATATATATTGGGGAGTATATATATATATGTGTGTGTGTGTGTGTGTGTGTGTATTTATATATATACATCAAGTATATATGTGTATATAACCCTTTTTTGTTTAAACTCAACTTTATTTCTAAAGTAAGTAATGCCAATCAGTGTAGTAGGAATAGTAGTTTTATTTCTGCAGAGGCAATAATGTCCATATATATAAACCAATTTTAAAATTATTTTGGTATCTAGATACTTACATATATATACAATCATTATAAAATCAAATAGCAATTCTCAGTTGCTGTATTTTTTTTTTTAAATTCATATTAAAAGCATAATTTATATATTCATCAATACGAATATATATACGTATATATATACACACGAACTGTACATCAACAAGTATACTGCTAGTATTGAGTTAATATCCTAATACATATAACCAAGTATGCTTGTTAACAATTAAATCAAATGATTAAAAGGGACATTATTGATTTGATGTGACGACCAATCATCTAAGGATCAAAATAGTACATGTGTAGACTGTATAGTCAACTTTAATCATAACTATATGTATATGCATATCTGTAACTTGTAAGTGATAACAAGTTAACAGATCATACTATTAAAAAAGGTTAATCTATCAATTTTAGGTACAGTGTATGTGTACATAGTATACAAATTCTATCATGTATACGGGTTTTACTATGTTGAAATTGACATAAATGATCAAAGACATCATATCAATGTGAATGAAAGGGCCAAGCTTATATTACAGGAACTTGACTTTCAAGTAAATCATTATATATATGTGTGTGTACATATAAATAGGTGTAATCCCATTTGACTAACAAGAAAAATACAAACTACTATCGTTTGATTTCTAGGGTAGCACATGCATAAAACTAAACATATATGGAACATTAATTGATCATTCATATTGCATATCAATTAAATGTTATGTGCAGTTTTTAACTTAACTGTTGATGATCCAATCACATGCATATACATGCAGTCACAAAATTATATATACACATTGCTATGTGAGTTCTTCTACATATATTTGCATATATATACATATATCTAATATTATGTGTGTGTGTGTGTGTGTATCATTACAAATCAGATTTCAAAATATACAATACATATTTCACTGATTTGGGAGCTAATATGCAAATCACATTTCCATCAAATTTATCTCCTTGAAAATGCAAACAAATGTATACATATATACATTAATGTATGTGCAACTATAAAATCTCCATGCAATATCTTGATATTGTAATATACAAAACAATATTTTAGTAACCAACAATTCAAAATTGATGTGCCTTTCAAATCATGATTGCATTATTGATGTATCACAATATACATGTAAATATAGAAATTATTTTAAAATTTCATACAACTGGGGTGTGTGAAATCCGCAAATCATATTTTCACTATTCATATATCAATATATATGATTATCTTATCATAAGAAGATATTTCTCTCTGTATATATAATTTCAGATATACAAAATTATATAATATATCAAATATATGTGCGTAATAGAACATATCTATTTGCAGAGTATTAAATACATATACTATGCAATCATTTGTACAGCATATTTAACTCAACTTATTTGTCAAAGTCAGCTAAGTTTCAAAATGATTTGAAAAACATTCACGCAACCATGATTAACAAAATAAAATGTAATGCTTTGAGTCTTCATATATTTATTAGGTTTATGCGATGTCAACTTCTGACAATATTAGTAATATAGAACCAATATCAAATCTGGAGCATAATCCGAAACATCTTAAACATGCATAACATTAACAGGTTTGTTAATAAAATTTTGTAATGAGTTAAGAGTCAATTTTTTTATATCAACTTCATCAAAATAAAATCACAAATTGATTAGCATCAAGATTATATAAAATAATATACTTATAGACATTCAACGGATTTTTGAAATCTTGTTTGAATGCCCATATTAAACTGAACTGTTATAGGTTTAACATTAAATTTTTACATAGTGTAAATGGCTTTAAAACACCCAGTTTATCAATACAAACTTTAGCAATAATAATAAATTGATTCAAATTTTGACATAGTTTACAAGATAAGATCCAAACGTACTTTAAATATGCATAAATTTAACAAGTTTAATCAACATTGATATTAAATCCTAAATATCTATTTAATTGAAAAATAACTTTTTATTTTTCAGAATTAAAATAAAACTAGGGATAATGTTGTGACAACAATAAAAGATTCAATTAAAATGGAAAACCCACAATTCCATTCTTATCAACATAATTAATCCAATTTTATAGGATTAACAGGATAGGAATTAACATCAGAATCGATATCCAATATCAATTCCTAAATCGTTTTCGAATTTAAATCAAACACAAATTATATTCTGTTTGAAACGAGTTTACATCATAACAAGATTATGTTTGAAGTCTTTTATTTGAATCGCATCATAACACATAACCAATTATAATATACAATCAAACAAACAGATCGAAATACTAAAACTCAACAAATTCCTTTCATAAAACCTGGCTCCGATACCGTTGTAGGGTTTTAATGATAAAATCGATGGTAGAATTCACCAAAATTAACCCTAATAGCAGGATCTATACGAAAGAGAAATAAATAAGTCGAGTAATCATACCTAGGGTTTGCAAGCTCATGAATTCGAAGACGATGATGAATCAAATCGATTAGCATAGCAAATCGGTGCCCTCTATTGATATCCACGAACGCTTGTTAGATTACATCATAAGAAATCGAAATCAAAGGAATCGATACTAGTTGATAGCCATGATTTCAATTTTCCCTTTGATTTTTATCTTGAATTTTTCTATCTGATAGATCGATGATGAAATGATCGGTATCCCCATTTTGTATACCAAGAATAATATGGTAAATTAAAGTACACGGTATCGACCATTGCAAACAAAATAAAAAACAATGTTTGAATTTTTTTTTAGTTTAGAATAGTTTTTCCTTTTTAAACGTTCTTGTTGTGTGACCCTATAGGTGATTATAAAGTATGTAATGATATTAAATCATATTTAAAAACATAAACAATGAGTGACATCTAGTAATACATCGTTGTTACCCAAATTCTAATAATAAATCAATGGTTCGATAATACCTTTTCTCTGACCAGTGTCTCAACGTAATTTAGTCCGTTTAACCAATATTTACAAGATTAAATTCGAGGCATGGAACGTATCATCCTCTTTATAATTTAATCATTTTAACTTGATCGATGAGTAGACTATATAAAACAAATCAATATTTGAGCACATCCATGCATTTCATAGTCTTACTTAATCAAGAGGCCCATCGATATCTCTACTTATATTATAGGGTTAAATTCCATCTAGATCATTCATAATTTCCATTCGATTCAGAATGTATCTGATAATCACCTTTATCGTCTAGTTGATTAAATTAAACTTTTGATGATATCAAAACACAAAAATCCTCCAATAAAATTATAATGATTTCAGGTCTGGGTACTATTACATCACTATGAGAATAACCAATGATACTTTTAATTATGTTCCAGGTAGTTTTCTCATGTTGGATCTGCCCAATACCCTATGCTCCAATACGTATTTATGTTTGACATTAATATCATGTATATTAATGATCAATGAGATATGATCATCAGTCAATCAACATACTAGTCTCAATGTTTTATTATTATCCTATATAAACTATAAAACTTGACTAGGGACATTTAAGAATTATAATACTTATTATTATATTATATAATCTCATTTTCAAGTAACTTACTTGAACTATATAATTCTATATTATTATTCTAAGGACTTCTATTAGGTTACGCAGTAAATACAAAATAATAGAATCTTTTATTCAAAATAAAATAAAAACATCAACACTGTTATTAATCACATCAAATGGATTGCTTCTAGGGTATAAACTCTAACAGTGCAGGCGTTTGAGAATTTTTTTCTTGGCATTAATTTTGATTGTGATGCGTATATTGTAACAGCCTAACTCATAAATCCGGGTATGAAAAGTTTCTAGAAAGTTTGAATATATTAGTTCAATCCGATACAAATATTTAATCATGATGAATACATACATATATATGTATATATGTATGTATGATATATATGTATGAATATATACATAATACATAGTTTACAAATGGTATATGTGTACAAATTCTAGAATAAGAAAATTGGCTTAAAATGATAGGGACACGTGTCATCAAATGAAAGGAACACATGTCTTGTAAGTAAATAAGGTTACGACACACACACACATTAGGTGTCCATGTGTAGAAATATCTAAAGACACCTAAGGAGGCATGTGTCTTCATCCTAAAGCTAGCATGAAGATAAGGACAAGTGTCCAAAACTAAATTACCAAATTGGCCTTGAAAACTACTATACAGAGGGTGGAAAGGTTCATTTCATTTCACAAATTTCGAAAACAAAAATAAAATAAGATAAAGAGGAGAGGTTTATAAGATGGCAATAGGATAAGTACAAGATCAAGGTACAAGTCTAAGGTAAGAAAAACTATTTAAGTTAATGTATTCATTTCATATTTTGAAGAAAAGTTGACAAATTTATGAATGAATGTTTGGATGTAAACCCCAGAAAATGAGGTTTGGTATTTTGGGCATAACTTTTGCAATTCTTAATGAAATTTTGACTTCTCTATCAATTTGGAAAAATAATTCAAAGGGCTACAACTTTCACCGAGGCATTTTTTTTCTAATTCAGCCGTTTACATACCTAAAAACTGGATGCAAAGTAAGGTAAAAAATCAGCCCGAATTAGACATGTTAAAAAAGCCTTGTATTGTTGAATTTTATTTATTGAACAGATAAATAATTTTAATGGTTTCTTTTTATAATAATTGAGAAGACAAAGATAGCTTTATACTATAAAAAATTTGGGGTCAAAATCTATTTATATCGTAGAGAAACGCGTCAAACATTTCGCCCAAAAACTGGAAATAAAAGCTGATTTTCAGAAATTTGAAACACTTTGGAAAAATTGAAATGCTTTATGAATGTTTCTAATGCTGAAATGTATCGAAACAGTTTTCTATAGCACTTCTGAAGCGCTGTCTTTCCACTGAATTGATTATAAAGCATTGAACATGGCGGAACTTTTTTATAGCGGCCAGAAACGCTGTAGTAGCTGAATTTAGTCTAAAACCATTATAAACCACCCAGAACTTTTCATAGAATGCCTGAAACGCTGTAGATAGCTGTTTTGAGCCTAAAACCATCTAAAACTTGTCATAACACTTTTAAAACACTGCAGTTTTTATTTTGTGATGCTGAAACATTTTATAGTACTTTTTAAATGCTACCTTTTCTTTGTTTCAAGTAGTTTCGAGGTTCTTCTTAACATAGATTGGAATATTATGAGATGGTTTGGTTTTGTCTTAAACCCTTAAAAAGAATGAATTTAAAAGTAGGAGATTTGCCTATTACCAATATAATACCGTAATTGTTGCGCGAATACACATATATTCATAAAGTATCTTTCAAAATGAATGACTGGAATGTTCTAGGTGACAGAGAGGATAGTGTCTAGGCTTGAGTTTGGAAAATATAGTTTCTTGCTCTCCCTGGCTATCCCTAACTGATCCAATGAACGGGTTGGTTAATTCAAATCAAATTTGAAATTATTTGAATTTAGAAAGAATTTAGAACTTTATTCGATATTAAAGAAAAGTAATTTAAGATTACTTTTGAGAATCATTTTTCTTAACTATATTTCTTCGATGGGGTGCGGTATAAGACAATAGATATTGGGTAGTGCACTATTACTCTATGTTGGTATCGAGCCGAGTAGAGTACATCCTATTTTATGACGGGATGCTGACCACAATAGGATAACATATTCTAACATCTAAACCAAATTGAGGGTGTGGTTTAGATTTATAACTATAAATTGGATAAATTATGAGTTTTGATGAAAGGAAGTTATCGTAAATTTGTTTGATTTAGTATTTCGAACTTTTTGTTTTAAACTTTTGATTGACGAAACCTTCGAAGTAAAGAGACATGATGAAACTATAATACAAACCACTAAGAAATGATGTGAAAACTAAGCTTAAATAGTTATCTCACTGGGTCTGTGTTGCTCATGATGCTACCTTAAAACTTTTCAGGTTTAGATGGTTAGTTGGATGCTTTGAAGTGAAGACTTACATTATGTACATTATCTTTTTATGTACTCATATGTTTAATTATTAGACTTGTGAATCTTTGTAATCATATTCTATGATGGGATGATTGTATAATAGCTCTTCCGTTTAAAATCATGTACTAAGAATGATTTTATGTTCCGACAAGTTTCTGTTAGGTTGTGATATTGTTCTATTAGCACCATGGCTTATATGTAGCATCACCGCTTCTAAATAAGTATATCATAGTGGGGGTGTTACAAAGTTGGTATCAGAGCCAAGGTTTAAGGGGTGCTTTTGGAAAACTTTATAGTATCACAATTTAATTTGTCGGAATAGGAAGTTTATACAAGTATTGACATCTTTATGACTATTTGTAGTTATAAGTTATGGCTAGCAACAGAACTTGGTATACGGGGGATACGTGGGTTTGTGTTAAATGCACCACCACACCAAACGAACGATTAGTTGTTGCAAGTCTCACAACAGAGAAGCATGTGCTTAAGAGGAGATCAAGGACTATTCTCCTTGATGAGATATATGAAGTTTATAATAGGGCTAACGATTATGAAGACGGTCTAAAAAGATATTCTGTTCTTTGTCGTCTACGCCAGAAGATGAAACCCTTTGCAATGGCAATTAAACTGGCAGAACTACTGACTATGGAGATGCTTTATAATTTCTAAGGCAAGAAGGAGCATTACTACCACAAGGAGGGAACATAAGACATAAACGACTTCCAAATAAAATAGTGGAACAATATGATGAAAAGGAGTCTGAGACAGTTGGCTCAAATGATTACTCTCAAGAAGTCGCTAGACCTTCTTGAGCAGTAAAGAAGGAAAAGTGCCCTTTTTCATCAAAGAAAATAATAGTAATAGATTAAGAATGAAATAGGAAGTTAAGTATTAGATAATATATCAAGTAGTATGGATGATTATCTATAGTTTGGGAAGGTTGTTGATAAACACCCAAATTTTGTTTGTAAATAAGGGTTATATGAAATACAATATGTTTGTGTGTTCTTGACTTGAGTATGTTATAAGATATTCTTTATAACTAAAGGTGTACTTCATCTGTGACCATAACAAGATATTTTTATTGAAGGTTATGGAAAATCAAAATAACTCAACAACTCAAAGTCAAGAGGTTCATTCCTCCGCACAAACAAATGCTATGGAATTGTTTGCATCTTTCATCAAGCAGATTGAGTAAGTTTCTACAACATCTTCAACAAACCACCTCTTAAGCCGTTTTAAAAGCTTGAAACTTGACAAATTTGTTGGAGGTGAAGATCCAGTTAAGGCAGAGCAATGGATTCAACATCTAGAGGATATATTTGAAATTTTGGAATGTAATGAAGTTGGTTGCCTTTCAATTATCAGAGGAGGCTCGAAATTAGTGGGAGCTAGTTTGAAATACAACTATCCCAGATGAGATGGAACAAATGACATGGGAAGAATTCAAGGTGAAGTTTTTGGATAAGTATTTCCCAGAGAATGAGAGAGAGAAGATGGTGAAAAAAATTCAAAATCTTACTCAAGAAGGTATGTTAGTAGCCCAATATCAAAATATGTTTAAAGCACTATGCCAATTCGGAAATCACTTAATTAATACACCTGAAAAGCGTGCTAGACGATTTGCGAAGGTGTTGATTCCTCTTATAAGAAGACATGTTATTGGAGATAGATGTAAAACTTATGAGATGATAGTAGCTGAAGCTTTAAATCTGGAAGAAGACTATCTTTTGTTCCAGCAAGAAAGGAAGGTTTCAAATAAAAGGAAACCAAATAATCTTTCTGACAATCAAAAGAAACCAGATGAGAAAAAGAAGAAACCAAATGGAGGAAGAAAAGGACCAACGGGATACGAAAAGGAGCCTGATACAATGAAGAGTTGTTTTTGGTGCAATGAGACTGGACACATTTCTCCGAATTGTACAAAGCCAATTGTGTGTTACAATTGCAATGAACCTGGGCACATTAGTCAGAGGAAGGATAAAGAGGAACAACAAGGATGAGTGTATGTAGCTGTTTTTGAACAAGCTCAAGTAGAAGTAACTGTGTTTATTTTTGACTTTCAAGCAAGAATTTTATTCGATACTGGTGCCACGCATTCTCTTATATCCAAAATATTTGCTACTAAGATAGGATTACCTATTGAAAAATTATCAAATCCTTTGATAATATATAGCGTAGTAGGAGGGAGAACTAAACTTGAGAAAGTATGTAGGAACTGTATCCTTAACTTTAACGGTAAGGATATGGTGTCTAATTTAATTATCTTTCCAAAGGAACGTTTTGATATCATCCTTGGGATGGATTGGCTCTCAAAATATCAAGCCATCTTAGATTGTCACAACAAAACCATATGTTTGACAATTCGAGAACATGAAACCTTTGTTTACTTATGTGATAAAGTTGAAGACGCTTTTATATCTGGATATGTTACTCATATCAATATTGAGGATAAGGGTTGAATGGTGGATCAAATACCCATAGTAAAGGAATTTAAAGAAGTATTTCAAGAAATACCAAGGTTACCACCAAAAAGAGAAATTAATTTTTGCATCGACTTATCCCTGCTACAACTCCTATTGCTAAAGCAGCTTACTATATGTCTCTTATAGAAAATCAAGAATTAAAGAGACAAATTAAGGAGATGGAGGATCAAGGATTTATTAGACCTAGTAAATCCCCTTGGGGAGCAACAGTGTTGTTTGTAAAGAAGCACGATGGTACATTTCGTTTATGTGTAGTATATCGAGAGCTTTATAAGGTAATAATTAAGAACAAATATCCATTACCTTAGATCGATGACTTATTTGATCAACTCCAAGGAGCTACCGTAATTTCGAAAATTGACTTGAGATCTGGGTATCATCAATTAAGAATAAAAGAAGAAGATATTCCAAAGACAGCTTTCCAAACACGATATAGACACTACGAATTCTTGGTGATGCCTTTTGGCCTTACCAACGCACCAGCAGTATTCATGGATCTAATGAATCGTGTGTTCCGTCCATATCTTGATCATTTTGTTATTGTGTTTATTGATGATATCCTTATCCATTCTAAGACAAAGGAGGAACATGAATGCCATTTGCGTTTATGCCTCAAAACACTAAAAGAGCATCAGTTATATGCAAAATTTAGTAAATGTGAATTTTGGTTGGAGGACTCTCAAAGAATGGAATAGGAGTAGACCCATCAAAGGTTGAGGCGGTGTTGAAATGGAATCCTCCGATAACACCAGCAGAAGTTCGAAGTTTTCTAGGATTAGCTGGTTGCGACCGAAGATATATTCAAGATTTCTCAAAGATTGCATCTCCATTAACAAAACTAACTCATAAGGAAACCAAGTTTATTTGGGATGAAAAATGTAAGATAGCATTTGAAACCTTAAAGAAAAGATTGACAGAGGCACCAGTTCTGTCTTTGCCAAGGAGTGGAGTCCTATATAAAGTATATTCTGATGCATGCAGACAAGGATTAGGATGCATACTAATGCAGGATGACAAAGTTATTGCTTATGGCTCTCGTCAATTAAAGCCCCATGAAGCTAATTATCCAACTCATGACTTAGAATTGGTCGCAATTGTGTTTGCTTTAAAAATTTGGAGACATTACCTTTATGGAGAACAATTCCATGTTTACTCTGACCATAAGAGTTTAAAATAATTATTCTCTCAAAAGGAATTAAATATGAGACAAAGAAGGTGGATGGAATTCATAAAAGATTATGATTTTACATTACATTATCATCCAGGAAAGGCAAATATAGTTGCAGATGCATTAAGTCGAAAGAGCTATAGTGTAATAGCTTATTTAATGATAAGAGAATGGAGAGCTCTAGAGATTCTTGTTGAGATGAATGCTTGCACAAGGACGGTTAATGGATCCATGATTAACAAAGTAGCACTTCTATGTAATCATATTATTCAACCAACTCTGATAAGTAAAATACTGAAAGCCCAAGAAGAAGATGAGGAACTAAAAGAGTTATTTATGAAAATGAAGGATAAGGAATCTGTGGATTGGAACACTGATAAAGATGGCGGTTATAGATTCAAAAATCGACTTTGCGTCCCAAATCATACTGAATTGAAAAATGAAATTCTTAGTGAAGCACATTGTTCAAGGCTAACAGTGCATCCAGGAAGCACAAAAATGTTTAAGGATCTTAAGCATCAATTTTGGTGGAATGGAATGAAGAAGGACGTTTCTGAATTTATTGCAAAGTATCTTACGTGCCAACAAACTAAAGTAGAGTAGCAATGACCAGCAGGACTCCTGCAACCACTTCCTATTGCTGAATGAAAATAGGAGCATATAACAATGGATTTTATCACTGAATTACCAATGACAAAACAAGGTCATGATGCAATATGGGTAGTGATGGATTGCTTGACAAAGTCAGCACATTTCATACCTTACAACATGACTTACTCAATAGAGAAATTAAGTAGACTCTATTTGAAAGAAATTATTCGACTACATGGTATACCAATTACCATAGTTTTAGATAGAGATTCATGATTCACTTCAAGGTTTTGGAGAAGTCTACAAAAAGCATTAGGGACATCACTAAACCTGAGTACAACCTTTCATCCTCAAACAGATAGACAAACTGAAAGGGTAAACCGAATTATAGAAGATATGTTAAGGTCTTGTATAATGGAATTGAAATCACCTGGGAAACTCACATGCCATTAATCAAATTTGCATATAACAATAGTTATCATGCAAGTATTGGTATGGCCCCATATGAAGCTTTGTACGGAAGGCCTTGATGCTCACCAGTATGTTGGGCAGAAGTTGGAGATCGTGAGCTTCTTGGTCCAGACCTAGTTAAGGAAACAACTGAGAAGATTTCTATCATAAAGGAAAGATTGCAAGCGGCTCAATGTAGGCAAAAGAGTTATGCAGATCATAGAAGAAATAATTTGGAATTCGAAGTAGGAGATCAAGTCCTTCTTAAGGTTTCTTCGGTATGAGGGGTAACACGATTTGGAAAGAAGAAAACAAAACTATCACCAAGATTTATCGGACCATTTCGTATTACCAAGAAAATTGGAAAAGTTGCATACGAACTCGATTTACCTGAGAAATTATCAGGTATACATAATGTGTTTCACATATCAATGCTACGAAAGTACATTTTTGACCCATCTCATGTGATTGATTTAAGCGGAATTTAAGTTAAAATAGGGACCAAGTACATTGAAAGACCTGTTCGAATTCTTGACAGAAAAGTTAGGAAACTAAGAACGAAAGAAATTCCCTTAGTAAAAGTTCAATGGAACCATCATAACGAAGACGAAGCATTATGGGAAGTGGAGTCAGAAATTCGCAAAGATTATCCAAAATTGTTTGAAGCCTAGATTTCGGGGACGAAATATTTCTCTATGGATGGTAGAGTGTAACAGCGTAACTCAAAAATCTGGGTATGAAAAAGTTTCTAGAAATTTTGAATATATTAGTTCAATCTGATACAAATATTTAAGCATGATAAATACATACATATATATGTATATATGTAAATATGTATGATATATATGTATGAATATATACATAATACATAGTTTACAAATGGTATATGTGCACAAAATCTAGAATAAGAAAAATAGCTTAAAATGTTAGGGACACGTGTCATCAAATGAAAGGAACACATGTCTTGTAAGTAAATAAGGTTAAGACACATACACATATTAGGTGTCCATGAGTAGAAACATCTAAATACACCTAAGGAGGCATGTGTATTCATCCTAAAGCTTGCATGAAGATAAGGAGGACAAGTGTTCAAAACTAAATTACCAAAATAGCCTTAAAAACTACTATATAAAGGGTGGAAAGGTTCATTCACATGTTTTGAAAACAAAAATAAAATAAGATAAAGAGGAGAGGTTTAGAAGAAGGCAAGAGAATAATAACAAGATCAAGATACAAGTCTTAAGGTGAGAAAAACTATTTAAGTTCATGTATTCATTTCATATTTTGAAGAAAAGTTGACAAATTTATGAATGAATGTTTGGATGTGAACCCCTGAAAATGACGTTTGGTATTTTGGGCATAACTTTTGTAATTCTTAATGAAATTATGACTTCTCTATCAATTTGGAAAGATAATTCAAAGGGCTACAACTTCCACCTTTCTAATTCGGCTGCTTACATACCTAAAAACTAGATGCAAAGTAAGGTAAAAATCGGCCCGAATTAGACATGTTAAAAACGCCTTGTATTGTTGAATTTTATTTAGATAAATAATTTTAACGGATTTTTATGATAATTGAGTAGACAAAGATAGCTTTATATTGGAAAAATTTTGGAGTCAAAAATCTATTTTTATCATAGATAAACAGCGTTAAACATTTCACACAAAAACTAGAAAAAAAAGCTGATTTTCAAAAATTTGAAATGCTTTATGAATGTTTCTAATGCTGAAGTGTATCAAAAAAGAATTTTCTATAGCACTTCTGAAGCGCTGTCTTTCCACTGAATTGATTATAAAGCCTTGAACACGACCGAAACTTTTATATAGCAGCCATAAACGTTGTGGTAGGTGAATTTAGTCTAAAACCTTTATAAACTACCCAGAACTTTTCATAGCATGCCTGAAATGCTGTAGATAGCTGTTTTGAGCCTAGAACCATCCAAAACTTGTGCAACACTTTTAAAACGCTGCAGTTTTTATTTTATCATGCTGAAACTTTTTATAGTACTTTTTAAATGCTACCTTTTCTTTGTTTCAAGTAGTTTCGAAGTTCTTCTTAACATAGATTGGAATAATTTGAGATAGTTTGGTTTTGTCTTAAACCCTTAAAAGGCATGAATTTAAAAGTAGGATACTTACCTATTACCAATATAATACCCTAATTGTTGCGCGAGTACAGATATATTTATAAAGTATATTTCAAAATGAATGACTGGAACGTTCTAGGGTGACAGAGAGGATAGTGTCTAGGCTTGAGTTTGGAAAATATAGTTTCCTGCTCTCCCTGGCTATCCCTAACTGATCCGATGAACGGGATGGTTAATTCAAATCAAATTTGAAATTATTTGAATTTATAAAGAATTTAGAACTTTATTCAATATTAAACAAAAGTAATTTAAGATTACTTTTGAGAATCATTTTTCTTAACTATATTTCTTCGATGGGGTGTGTTATAAGATAATAGATCTTGGGTAGTGCACTATTACTCTATGTTGGTATCTAGCCGAGTAGAGTACATCCTATTTGATGATGGGATGCCGACCGCAATAGGATAACATATTCTAACATTTAAACCAAATCGAGGGAGTGGTTTATATTTATAACTATAAATTGGATAAATTATGAGTTTTGATGAAAGGAAGTTATCGTAAATTTGTTTGATTTAGTATTTCGAAGTCTTCCTTGATTTTTGTCTTAAACTTTTGATTGATGAAACCTTCAAAGTAAAGAGTCATGATGAAACTATAATACAAACCACTAAGAAATGATGTGAAAACTAAGCTTAAATAGCTATCTCACTAGGTTTGTGTTGTTCATGATGCTACCTTAAATCTTTTTAGGTTTAGGTGGTTAGTTGGTTGCTTTGTAGTGAAGACTTACATTATGTAGATTATCTTTTTATGTACTCATATGTTTAATTATTAGACTCGTGAATCTTTGTAACCATATTCTATGATGGGATGATTGTATAATAGCTCTTCTGTTTAAAATCATGTACTAAGAATGATTTTATATTCCAACAAGTTTCTATTAAGTTGTGATACTGTTATATTAGCACCAGGGCTTATATGTTGCATCACTGCTTCTGAATAAGTATATCAGATTGGGGGTGTTACATATATATTGGGTTTCATGGGGTACGGTCTTTTTCTTGGGATGGATTAGCTGATCGTGTATGGTGAAATCCTTGACTACAAGAGAAGAGTTGTGAGGCTTTTTATGTGCCATAGTAGGACTCTCGAGATTTTTTGCGACCCAAGTTGGTCAATCATGCTCAGTTTCTTGCATTTTTAAATGCTTTTGTAGATGATCTCAGTTTGGTGTCTATAGTTAGATACTTTCTAGACGTATTCGTGAAGGTGAGAGGGCTACCTCATATGCACGAGATTGATATACAAATACACTTTTGGAGAATGCTAAGCCTGTTGCACTGCCAATGCTCCACATGGCTCCGAGGAAGAGGTCTTAGTAAGTAGGTGTGTGAGTTGTTCGATTAGGCGAAGTATTTCTGAGTGGGTAGTACCAGTCATCTTCATGTCTAAGGCAGATGGTTCTCTTCACCTATGTGTGGACTACAGAGAATTGAACAAGCTCATGATGAAGAATAGACACCCACTCCCTTGTATAGATGACTTGTTCGATCAATTGGTAGGCGCTTTAGTTTTCTCATGGTTAGATTTGGCTATAGGTTTTCATCCGCTTAGAGTGGCGGATGATAGTATTGATAAGATTGCCTTTAGGACTCCAGATGGATTCTTTGTTTTTTTTTGTTATGGCTTTTGGGATAACCAATGCACTGGCGTATTTTGTTGATTTGATGACTCGGTATTTAGAAAGATCCTAAACAAGTTCGTGGCAGTGTTTGTTGATGATATCTTGGTGTTCTCGAGGAGCGAGCATGAGCGCACCTCGCACTTGGGAGAGGTCCTCCGTACTCTTCGTGCACATCAATTGAAGGAGAAGTTCTCTAAGTGCCATTTTGGCAGAAGAAGGTGAGGTTCTTAGGGCATGTTGTTTCTAGAAGTATAGCGGTGGATCCTGCTAAGGTTGTCATGGTGCAAGATTGGAACACCCCCAAGTATGCGATAGAGGTGAGGAGCTTTCTAGGTTTGGCAGGATAATATCGAAAGTTCATTAAGGGTTTTGTGCGGATATCGGCTCCACTTACCCTCTTTCTGTTGGTCCTTGCTCTCCAGCTTTGTCTGGTTTGTTTGGGCCTTTACTTTCTGGTTAGGCTCGGTTCTCTTTTCATCTGTTCTTGGGCATGATTTCTCCGCTAGTCACTACGAGGCCTCCTCCGTGTCGCTAGTGACTAGGTTGTCTTGGTTTTGGTTTTCATTTGGTTTTGGCCCCTTTTTTTGGCTTCCTTGTGCTTTGACTTCAGGGGATGGGTGGCATCTCTATTGTAGGCGTATAGTGGACGCTGAGTTTGTTCACTATACGGTTTACCAGAGATGTGGCCTCCCATGTTTGTTGTGGCATTCGGGAGGTTTTTCGAGGTCCGTTGATCGAACTTTACCTAAAGTGCAGGTCTATCAATCTGATGATAGATCTGACTTGGTAAAGTTCATACAGCAATTGGTGTTTTCTCCTTCGAGCAACCCCATACTGTCTTTGGTCTCTCAGGACGCTTTTCTTCAGTCGTCTTCTCCTTCTTCCGCTTCTTCTTCTTCTTCTTCTTGGTCTTCTTGGTCTGATTCCGCTTCGTCTGTGTCTTCTGGGTCGTATCCCTTTCTTAGTAAGGCTGAGATAGCGATCATTAATGATCGTCTATCACGCCTTACTAAGAACTCTTACCCCCCCTAGCTGCTCGACAAGGGGCTCTTGCCCTCCTGATCTGAGTCTTGATGTCTCTCCTGGGATTTCTGGTCTTTGTGAGGACTCGGTTCACTTGACTACTCAATCCCATCGTCGTAGTAGGCGAGCGGCTCCTCGCACTCTCCATACCATTCGCACACGCTCTGTATCGGTGTCCGAGCAGATCGTCAGATCTACTCGTCGTTCTCTTTACCTTATTTGAGCTTGATCGCTCACTCGTCCATCGCCGCCGCCTTCTCGAGTATCGGTTGCTCTTGGTTTTCCATGGCGAGTTTCCTTTTCTGGAACGTTCGTGGAATTGGGAATGATGCGTCGGTGGCTAGGCTCAGACGCATTGTTCGTAAGCACTCTATCTGTTTGGTTGCGCTTCTAGAGCCACTAGTGGGACCAGACAAGATCTCCTCTTCGGTTTTCTCCCTTGGCTTTGGTGGGGCATTAGCTAGTGTTTCCAAAAAAATTTGGATCCTCTGGTCCAAAGGAGTTGTCGTTCACCCTATTTTCGATTCGGATCAGCTTTTATCTGTATCTTGTTCGTTTCCCTCTCTTTCTTCGTTCTTCCTTTTCTCTGCGGTCTATGCTAAGTGCGATAGGATTGAGAGGCAAGCCCTGTGGGAAGATGTTCTTTCTCTGTCTGACTTGGGATTCTCTGTTTCTGTGATCAGTGGCGACTTTAATGTTGTCGCCAGTCAAGCAGAAAAGCATGGTGGAAATGTCGTTAACCGTTGGGCGGTTGCGGATTTTAACGCTTTCATCGTTCAATCGGGTCTCTCAGAAGTGCCTTTTGTTGGGTCAGCTTTCACCTGGTGTAACAACCAAGAAGGCCCTAACCTGATTCTGTCTAGGCTAGACAGAATCTTCGCTACTGAAGGTTGGTTTAGTCTTCCTTTCTCGTTTTCTATCACCCATCTGCATCGCACCTTTTCCGACCATGCCCCTATGCTTCTTAGTTGTACCCCCCGCTCTCTGTCTGGGTCGTCCTCTTTTAGGTTCCAAATCATGTGGCGTTCTCACCACTCCTTCCTCAGTGTCGTTGCCGACTCCTGGTCATCGCCTGTGAGTGGTGCCCCTTGTGATGCCTTCTCTTGCAAGCTGAAAAGACTTAAGAGTTGTCTAAAGGCGTGGAATCTGCTAGTTTTCAAGAATATTTTCGACCGTGTCAGAGCGGTTGAAGAAATTCTAATACTAGCAGAAGCGACTTTTGATGAGGAGCCCAATGATGCACATAAGGAGGCTTGGGCGTTGGCCCAAATTGCTTTCTCTTCTGAACTTTGTATCGAACACGAACACCTAAGGCATAAAGCTAGAATCAAGTGGATTGTGGAAGGAGATACGAACTCCAAGTTCTTTCACTCCACTATTCGAAAGAAGAATAGTCTTCTCTCCATCCGTCAGATTCGTCGTCCAGACCTTTCTTTGGCTTCCACTCCTAGTGAAGTCAAAGATACTATTCTCTCCCACTTCCAATCTTTCCTATCCTCTCCATCGGTTTCGTCGCCCGACCAGTCCCTTCTAGATTTCATTCCTAGACTGATCCTTCCGTCGGACAACTCTGATCTAGCCGCACCCCCGCCTTGGAAGAAATTCGTGCTTGCGTATTTGCCCTGAGTAAGGACAGTGCGAGTGGCCCAGAAGGTTTCAACGGGGTATTCTATAGGAGTGTATGGCCTATCATTCAGGCGGACTTTTGCCTTGCAGTTCAGTCCTTCTTCTCTGGTGAAGATCTCCCCGCTGGTTGGACTTCCACCAATTTAGTTCTCATCCCTAAGAGTGATCTTCCAACCGCTTGCTCGGATTTCAGGCCTATCAGCTTGTGCAACTTCTCTAACAAGGTCATTTCTAAGGTTCTAAACTCTAGGATAGCTCCGTTTCTTGAGCGCATTATATCTTCTTCGCAGGCTGGGTTCGTAAAAGGACGCCTTATCGCAGATAACGTCCTTTTAGCCCAGGAGCTTATTTCTCAGATAGACAAGAAGGTTCGAGGCTCTAATGTGGTCGTAAAGCTAGATATGGCTAAGGCTTACGACTGCATGTCGTGGTTCTTCATCATCAAGGTCCTAAGGGCTTTCGGTTTCCCGGAACCCCTTATCGATGTGGTTTGGAGGCTTATCTCCAACTGTTGATTTTCCATCCTCATTAACGGATCGGCTACCTGGTATTTTAGGTCTGGTAGAGGTCTCCGGCAAGGTGATCCCTTGTCCCCTTCCCTTTTCGTCATTGCTGCCGAGGTTTTTGTTCGAGGACTCCACTCCCTTACGATAGCTGGGCAGATCCACAGGTTCGGTATCCCGAGGGGTTGCCCAATCATCTCCTCCTTATCTTTTGCTGACGACATCATCATTTTCACTACTGGTGATCGCCGTTCTATCCGTTGTCTTCTTGGTTTAATCAGACGGTATGAGAGTTGTTCGGGGCAACTCGTGAATACTGCCAAAAGATGCTTTGTGCCGGCTAAAGACCTCCCTTCGATAAGATCCTCCTGGATCGAATCAACCTCTGGCTTTATGGCCTCTTCTCTTCCGCTTCCTTACCTAGGTATAGTGCTATATCGAGGTAGGAAGCTCAACGCCATTTTCGATCCCCTAACAGACAAAGTTAAGGGTAAGATTATTAGTTGGAATTCTTCCCTCATCTCTCAGGCTGGTAGACTTGTTCTCATTAAGTCTGTCCTTGACTCCATGGGCTCTCACATCTTCGCTGCTATGACACCCACTGCTTCCTTCTTCCGCTCCTTCCGTTCTTTGGCCTCCTCCTTTTTCTGGGGGAACAGGGACAACATTTCTCGTCATCATTGGATTTCTTGGAACATCATTTGTCGTCCCAAAGGTGAGGGAGGTCTTGGCCTCCGTAATCCTAAGGACATCTGTTTGGCCTTTGCTTGCAAGCTTTGGATGAGATTTGGAGCGAACAAGGGCGACGTTCCTCCACGCCAAGTATCATAGGCTAGCAACCACGAATTACATAGGTATCCCGTCTAACGCTAGTGAGACGTGGAAACATATGCAATCCGTGAAATCAATTACGGATGCACATGGGGATGGTACCATTTGGGACGGCAATCCTTTCTCTCTCAAGGCTGCTTGGGAGACAGTGCGGACGCCTGGTCCTCGTCTTCTTGTCTTCAGTTTTATCTGGAATGTCCGAATTCCGCTTAAGGTTTCTCTGTTTATGTGGAAAACGTTGCATGATGGTTTACCAACAGATGAGAACATTCAGCGTATCGGCATCCCGCTCGTGTCCAGTTGCAGGTGTTGCAACACTGGCTGCACTGAGTCCTCTTTTCACTTGTTAATCTCTGGTGCCTGTGCCAGAGCTGTGTGGAATTACTCGGGAACCTGATGGGTTGTCGAGATAATGCCACCTCGTTGGAAGGTTTGCTAGGCTTCTGGTGGGCTGGGAACTCAAGTAAATCCTTTCGGTCTATTTTACTTCGTCTGATTCCTTGCCTTATCTGCTGGCACATCTGATGCTCCAGGAATAAGGCAGTTTTTGATTAAGAGGCAATGGAGCCTCCTTTGATTATCCGAAAAGTTAGGAATGATGTGTTCCTAGCATTCCAGGGCCGTCCTTTCAGAGGTGTCTTGGGTGCCCGCTCTAGAAGATTGGCCGTTTTGTTTGATATTTTATCGATTACGGCAAATCTAAGGGCTGGTATCGGTTGATGAAAGGATTCGTGTTTTAGGTTTCGGTATCTGCTTTTTGTATTTGTCTTCTGGTTTGTTTCTTAGTTTTGCTTGATATTCCTTTTGTCTGCCTTTTTCTTTCTTTTCTTTTGCTTTTGATTATCTCTTTTTCCCCCTAACCCCCCCCCCCCCCCCGATCTTATGCCGTTTGTGAGTTGTGCAGGATTTGTTGGTCCCTCATTAGGACTGCTTCGAGCGTGGTGGGTGCCTCTTTCTTAGGATTCTGGAACAGGTACTGCTGGAGTTTTGGAAGATCGGACGTCTTATGGGGTCCGGGATCCGACTTTGAGGAAGTTGTGGAAGCTTTCATTTCTTCGGTTTATTGACTATGGAGCTTTCTCAGCCATGGCCTACTGGTTTCTTGGAGACTTGTCCACTGCACATGAGTTCTTCTCTTGGAGAATCGGTCTCATCGCCGCTCCTTCGTATGCTTCGTCAGAGGATTTGTTTGGAGCTGTTTTCCATAGTTTATTGCTTTTCCTTTTGTTGTATGTTGGTTTTGCATCTAGTTTGTGTGTGCACGGTTTCTGTAATTCAGAAATCGTTTTTGTGAGCCGTTGGAGAATGGTTTGATTCTCCCTTTTGGAATACTATCTGAAATTGTGATTAAAAAAAACCCTCTTTACGAAGAAAAACCTAGTATTTGCTTGGAATGTAGATTGCGATGATGCATTCTTGAGGTTGAAGAAGACTTTCACATCAGCTCCAGTATTGACTCTTTCGGATGGTACGAAGACGTTCATAGTATATATGGATGCTTATGGCACAGGATTTGGTGCGGTTCTGATGCAGAAGGATAGGATTGTCTGTTATGGGACTAGACAACTGAGGGTACACAAGAAGAATTACCCTACCCATAATTTGGAGCTAGCAGCGATAGTGTTTGCACTTAAGTCTTGAAGACATTATTTATTAGGTGAGAGTTTTGAGCTATACACTGACCATAAGTCTCTCAAGTACTTGTTTTCGCAAAAGGATCTTAATTTGTGACAACAGCACTAAATGGAGTTTCTTGCATCTTATGATTTTGAGATATCTATACCCCGGGAAAGGGGAATGTAATGGTTGATGCACTAATTAGGCAGAGGATGACTTTGGGTCCATTTTTCGTAGAGTGGTAGAGTATGGAGTTTATTTCGTCATATTATTTAGACCATCTATGGATTATGCACTAGGATTATTGGCATCATTGGAGGTGCACCCTACTCTCTTAGAGCACATTGGATCCAGTCAGTGCGAGGATCAGCAGTTAGCAGACATCATGGACCGACTCAGTAGAGGAGAGACCTCTATTCACCTTGCTTGGTATTCAAAAAATGAGAGAGGTGACTACATCGTGATAGGAGATTATGTATTCCTTAAGTTGATGATTTGTTGAGATCGGTTTTAGAGGAGGCTCATCACTCTCAGATGACCATCCATCCCAGAGGTGGTAAGATGTATAGAGACATAAGGAGGGCCGTTCACTGGATAGGGATGAAGAAGGACGTGGCAAAGTACATGGCTAGATGTATGTCTTATTAGAGAGTGAAGGATGAGCAAAGAAAGACTGGTGGATTGTTTTAGTCATTGAATGTGCCATAGTGGAAGTGGAAGAGCGTCTCGATGGGCTTCACAAATGGGTTTCCCCGATCAAGGAAGGGAAGCACCAGTGTTTGGTTATAATCGATAGGTTGACTGAGAGCGCTTATTTCATCCTTGTTAACAGTAAGTGGATGACAGATTGGTTGGCATCAGTGTATCTTAGACAGATATTTCGACTTCATGGAGTTCCCTCCAGTATTGTTAGTGATAGAGACCCCATCTTTACCAACGAGTTTTGGAGGGCTTGCAGGAAGCATTAGGGATACAACTACGACTTTACACTGCCTATCACCCTTAGATAGATGGATAGACAGAGAGGGTTTATAGAATTATTGAGAATTTATTATGGTTGTGTATCTTAGACTTCAGAGGGACGTAGGAGGAGCATCTTCCGTTGGAGGAGTTTGCGTATAATAATTACTGTACGAGCATAGGTATAGCTCCCTTCAGGACATTTTATGGGTGGTCCCGCAATTCATCTACTTATTGGTGGGACTCCATGGATGGACTTCTACTTGGGCCTGAGATGGTTAGGGAGACCTCAAAGAAGATAAATTTGATTCGGAGGCGGATGAAGGTAACTCAGGATAGACACAAATCATATGTAGATCAATGGAGGACAAACCTAGAGTTCAAGGTAGGAGACTTGGTTTTCATTAAGGTGTCACCTTTTAGGAGTGTTTTTCGGTTCGGCTCTGTGGGGAAGTTGGCACCGAGGTTCGTAGGGTCATTCCTTATAGTATGGAGGATAGGTCTGATGGCCTACAGGGTTAGACTACCAGAGAGGTTGGATTCGCGCTTCTTTTCCATTTCCCATTGTTACTATGCTCTTAATCCTTTCCTAAGCTTTGAATTTGAATCATTTTTTCCTATTGTTTGAATTATAAGTCTTTGGTAGAAGTCTATGGATGGTAGGAAATGTTTTAAAACATCTTAATAGAACATGTTATAATTGAATGGATTCACGTGGATGCAAGTTTTTGCTAGTGGATGCATACACACACACTAGGCACTAATTAGCGATCGACAAACTAGGACGTTACATAATTGTATATGGATGTGTGTGCATTTTTAACTAATTTTAAATATGAATGAAAAATGGTTGTACCATCATTTAGATGTTGCATTTCGGTGAATGGTTGTTGCATCCAAATAAAATTATATGTATCAGTATGATTCCTTTGCATACAAATTGGATGCATGACACAAACATTAAATTACATTAAGCGGGTCAACTGTATCAGTAGACCGCCTAATTTTTAATTAGTTTATGAAAATATACACTACTCTTTTCACATATGTTCATGAAAATCATTACAATATCTGTAACAACCCGTAATTTTAACCGATGTGTTCGTCTCGGAATTCTGGTCAACTTTCATGTTTGGAGTTTCGCGAACGGAGTCCGTATGAAAAAGTTACGGACGAAATACGATAAATGGATGGAAATAAATAAATGTAATAATTAATATGTATGTTTCCCTCTTCGACCATCCCTCATTGGGCAAATTATCCATAGGGCAGTCGATACCCTCCTAGGAGCGGTTGACCGCTTCGGGCCTGTAGTGTGCAATGACGGCTAGGTTTTGAGGGGCAATTTCGTTATATTTTATAATACGAATGGATGGATGTTAATTAAAATAAATCTTATGGTCGTAGGACATTTCCACTCCTATAAATAAAGGGGTAAGGCCTCGTTCTTTTCCACACAAATCTGCAGTAGCAACGGAGCTCTACCATTTTCGTCCTTCTCCAAACCTAATTTCCAAAATAAAAATATATTCATACATGACAATTCATATTCAATTCATATGAAATTGAGAGGATAAGTAGATCTAATGAAAAAGAATGCAAAGTGACGCTCCAAATCAGATTCTCCCCTCCATTCATGTTTTCTTACATTTCTACAAATCTGGAATTTCCCCCTTTCCAGATAGATTTATAAGAATTTAGGGATTGTAGGCCTAAAGGGTTCAAACTTTGATTTTGGAGGTTATAAGGTGAGTGGGAAATTTACAAATACAGTTATAATACCTTATCTATTTCGTTTGAATTGGATTTATGTTTTTATGCCTATTCCCTATCAGATCTGTTCATTTAAGTATTGTGAAATTATTGAAAACCATCAGATCTGATTTTAAATATGGCTAAAACTTGTGAACAATAAGTTGTGGTTATGCCAAATATCAATTGCAGGATTCTAAAATTTGTTCACCCATATTCCTACAGTTAGGTCATGAAAATGATTGACTTTATGTAGTAAAATGTATTGTGGACATTGCATAGCTCTGTAGATCTGGAAATCAGTCCCATTAAACAACAATTAGGTGCAGTTACATTCCAGATCCTTAGTTTAGTGTTGAATATTAAAATATGTGAATTTGGGTAATAAGATGAAATTGGTAAATTATGTGATTATAATATTAAAAGAAATGTGCCTGTTTGTATTCAATATTGTCGGTTTTTTGTTTAATTGTTGTAAACGTGTTGTTTTCCTCTTTTTGAATAAAAAGGCATTATTTTGAAATCACAAGTGGTATGATAAAAAGAACAAAAAAGGGAAAAGTGGTGTGAATGTACGTATAAATATAAATATACATATTTGTCCGTAATTTGCATCAACTATTCCAAATTTTATATTTACATATATTTCTTGTGATTTGGAGATATGTCAATTCTACAATTTAGGCTTAATTTACAATGATTACGGTTAATGATCTTTTTGTAAGATTTGAAACCTTTTGACAAGATTGAATGCAAAATGGAATGTTTGGTTGTCAACTAAACCAAACCATTAAATTTAAAGAATAAATAATAATAATAATAATAATAATAAAAGATAATTACGTTGGCCGCACGAAAACATAGAATATAAATATATACATATTAGACGTCAGAATCAGCGTAAAACGCTAAATTATACATTGTATTAAATGTTTAAAGGTTTGAAATGTTGAATGGTATTCATTTATGGAATCATACATGTAAATTATATTACATACTTAATGAATATATTTGTTAGACCAAAAAGTGGTTCTAACACCCAATTGAATGATAATTCTAAATAAAATGGAAAGAAAAACAACGAGAACATAAGATTTATTGTGGTTCAGCGTTAATAAGCCTACTTCCACTTTATACTTCCCAGATTGATGATTTGAATACAAGTACAATAATGATTGCCACTCAATCTCACTTATACAATTGATAATTTCTCTCAATTTCGTACGATTACCCTTTAATAGTTTGAATATAATCTGAATAAACAAAGAAATTCGCTAGTAAAGGAGTTAGAGTAATCAATTTGCCAAATAGATCACTCAAAAGGGTATTTGGTGGTGTATTTATGGGCATAAATTCCATCCGGTTCAGGTGCCACGTGGGGTCCATCCCATGAACATTGGATTTGGGGGCTTCGAGATGGTGACAGTACACTAAGAACGTGGGATAATGGAGTGTAACTGCTTCAGGTTTGTAGGAATGTGGGATGTAACTGTTGTAGTTTCGATCCTCGGTTCGGATCAGTTGAGGGAATATGGTGCGGATCGGACATCGCCACACCGAACAGACCTGAGTATGTTATCTGCAATTGACCTTATGGCTCGTGCATGTAGAAGAGAGGGGGTTCGGTTTGAGAACTCCGAACCGATCTGGAGGACTGTCCGCTTCTTTGTCCTTAAGTACATTTGTTGATTAATTCCTTAGCTTTGTATAGCCTAACCACAAAGTAGGCTAACATTTACCCCCTCGAAGTATGTTCTATTGATAGGGCGTTCTTCAAAGTTTCTAATCTGTTCATTTTTTGAATCGGTGTTAACCAACATTACTTCTGTCTGTCTTTAGGGTCGTGACTCTTTATGGAATTGTATCTTTTGGTATTTGTCGAGCCTATAAATACATCTTGAGATGAAGAATTATTTTTGCTGCTCTCAGCAACTTCGAGACTTCATTTAAGGTCTAAGCAATCTTCTCCAGGTTATCCTTTCGACATATATATGCATAAATCATGACTGTTTCTTTTAATCTCATTTGTTCACTCTTTGTGTGTTACCATAATCACTAAATTGGCAATCACATCCTAGTTCAGATTGACTTGATCTGACCCCATCTTACCTCTGATTCGCCAGTGCATTGCTAAGATGAAAGGCTTTGGCCTTGCTTTCTAGATGGATAGGTTTAGGCTGTAAGGCCCATTGGAATACGAGTGGCCTCCCTATTCTCTTATAAATTTATGGAACTTCATCTTTCATTCTTCATTTTCTTTGTTTACGTTCCCCCATTCCATCATAAACCCTAATTTTCAAAGCACGAAGAAACCTTCTAATTCCCAAAATTGACTTATAGGTGGGGTTTCAATTTTCATGTTATTCGGTTTTTACCAATCTAAACTTGAATTTTGAATCAATTTAGGTGATTTTGCTTGATTCAACACCAAATTTGGCGCTGGTGTGCTCAGTTTCATCGCCGCTGTCATTGGCGACTTCGTCATCGCCTCAAGGTGGTGATGAAGATGATCCGAGTATAGGCGTCGAGAACATCATTTCATGAGTATGTTTTCGGGAATGGATAAAGGAAAAAAAGATGAGTTCACTATTCTTAATGAAACGCGAAAGAAGAAGGAGATGATGAGCTTGAAAGATTAGGAGCGGATTAGGTTGGAACGGTTTCAGACAGGCTTGAAGAGGGGTGATTAAGTGTCAACAAACGGAACCGGTTCGGATTAAAAAGGCCAGCGTTGAAGAAAGCTCCAAAAATGCTTAAGTGAAGGATGGGGGTCCCAGACAGTCGGTTCGGTTCGGTTCAGCATTATTCGACCTAGACAGATTTGACTTTACAAGATCCGATCCGGACCGACCTCATTCTTCCTTTGATTCTGATCCGACCCGATTAGCTTACTCAAGCATCTTTGTGCTTGCATATGTAAACTTCTGAACCGAGCCATTGTTTTAAGATTTGGATTTTGGAGACGACCCAAGGGAAATCAGTCCTGAAACTCATGCATGACCCAATTTCATCATTCAAACTTGGTGAAAACCAGTGCCTTAACAAAGCGACAGCTCTATATACAATTTCATGAAAACCAAGTATAACTTGCAATCTTATAGACAGTTAGGATAGAGCCTCTATAATTGGGCATTCTCAATTTGAATGAACAAATGACTGTTAACTTTTCTTTATACCGTACTCCATTCTGCTGGCTTTTATATTTTCTGATTTCAGTTTTGCACACATCAGCGCTTATTAGCACACACTCTAACACACACAGAGGACACAGGAAACTACACTCTAATTTCTATTATCTTGGATAGTACATCGATCATGATTGGAACATGTTCTGCCAGGTTGGCAGAGAAAAAGGATATTGTAGGACCATCTGAAAATACCATCATCGAAGATGTTTCATGTACTTTGAACTCAGAATGGGATAGCGCAGGTCCAGACTATGAGATAGAAAGTCATGAAAGTGCTGCATCGTCAGGAGGTGAAGTTTCTATGGACGAAGAAGAGGAGGGAGGTGTAGGAGATAATCACACTCTAGATGAATTCCCGAGCTCCACCATCTTGGAATCCCCTGACGACTCCATTGAATTGGCAATTGACGGTCCTAAGCTTACACGACTATGCTTGAAACATGGAATTCTTTGAAAAGATACCAAGCTAGCTACTAAGATAGACCAACCTCATAATCCACCCTAAGGATATATGGAGATTAGCTGATTAATGTGTATTGTCAGGGTGATCCCTCCATTTTCACCATTCGTCGTCGATTTTCTGAGACGAATGCAAATCGCCCCCATGCAAATCCTCCCCAATGCCTATGCTTATTTGTACACTTTATACATCACTTATAAGGAAATTCTTGGGACAGAGCTCACCTTCGAAGGTGTATGCTTCTTCTACAATTTCAAATACCGAACACAAGATACTTTATCTTTTGTATATTTTGAATTGGTGCCAAAAAGGAAGATTATTAGTGTACCGTTCAGCAGCAAAGTAGGTGATGTGAAACCTGAATGGTTTTATATTAAGCAACAACTGGGATGTGCTAGCCGATGGCTTAAATCAAGTAATCTTCAGGTCCCAATATTCTAGCTTCAGTTGTTGCCACCAATGCATTAATACATCTCATCTTTATTTGCAGTTGCTAATCCAAAGCAGGAAGTTCACCAAGTGTACCTGGATTTCCTAAATCATCTGCTTAATGGTTATCAGAAATTTCTAACTATCAGAGAATGTCTAATAGATGACTATCTTCATCGCCATCATCTTCTTGCTATGACTCATAGCAAAGGCCATGGGGAAGCTCCTTACGTATACATGCCCCTGTCGAGGGGCCAAGTGAAACTTTAGTTGAAAAGGGAGAAAGTTTGAAGGATCCAATTAAACTTCGAAAGAGTCCTTCTCCCACTTCAACTCAGTACAATATACTAGCGAACATAGCTGTCGGAGATAGGCATAAATACATCACTCCTGAGGATGCATCCACTCCCGAAAAACCAACTTCTCCAAGAAAGCTGCCATCGACCAAGTCATAGGGAGATGATTCTTTTATGGACGATTCTATATATCAGGTTTGAGGAATCTTTCCTTGCACGATGCCATTTACACTTCACAAGATTTTACTTCTGAAGTAGATGTCACTCCCGTGAAAGCCGGGGAAACTACACAAATAGACCTAGCTCTAGGCTCTAGTCTATTGGGGGGGATCACTTAGGATATGCACAACACATTGGCACCGCACGTCACATCACTTATGTGCCATATTAATCCCAATTCTTATACTTACTTGTGTAATTTTGCAGGTCAAATGACACGCTACAACTACCCTCTCAGGATTGACCGCTTAAGTATGCTCAGATTTGACTTTGATACTGAACATGATCGATATGACAATCGTAGGAGGGATGACAGAGGAACCGCCCACCTCAGCCTTACCGATCTTCTCGCTCCCGGTCTCCGCATCATCTAGACTTAGAGAAACACAAGAGCCACTCTACACATTGTGAAGGTGACAAATACGCCCCTAAAGCTGCAACCTCCTCCAAGAGAAAACTCATCAGGAGAAATCGTCAAAGAAAGGTTTTGATCCAAAAGAGAAACAAAAGGAACCGAGAAAAGGAGTAGAGAAGGATAAAACATCTATCGTGCCATCTAAGCGCCGTAACATTGACATTGCTACAACAAGGCCGATCATAGTTGATGATGAGAACAAAGCCAGATTGGAGCTTTTGAAGAAGCAATTTCGTGATCATCAATTTGGGAACATGCATTTTATTCCAGCTCTTAAGCCAGTAGACTGTGACTAGGAAAAAGAGGTTAAGGCCATGATTGATTTTGTGGATACTCAATACAGAAAGATGAAGAAGTATTCATGGACTCTTTCCAAGATCATTCAAGACTTGCAGGCCGATGTTAAATATATGGAGGATAATGCTGAATTCGACGCAAAAGCCATTGAGGATTTCAAGAAAGAACTTGAGGATGCTCAAGCTAATCTTGCACTAGCACAATGTGATGTTGATGATTATAAGAAGCAATATAAAGAATTACAGCAGCGCTACCACACCAAGCTTGAGTCCCACAGTCAAGAGCGCATAGACTTAAAGAAACAAATCGATAATGCCATGTCTGAGAGCACCAAAGCAAAATCAGCTTGCGCTCGTCTTGATCAGGAGAAGGCAGAGTTAGCGAAGAAAAATTCTGAGCTAGAATACAAGCTAATGGAAATTGAATCAAGGGAAATCCTAGCCAAAGGGAATGCAAGTATTGCTATTAAATCTACTGAGGATGCCCATGCACAACTTTCTGCAGCTCAAAAAGAATTAAACATGATACGGTTTTTTTCTTAAGTGATCTGTTATCGGTACATCTCTTGGATCCAGGAATACCCAACAACTCTGGTTTTTGTGTGGGAACAAATCATTGAATGGGAGAGTAAAGAGCTCAAAGTGGACTCCATTGACGAGGGGAAACTCATGGTGAAATATCTAAAGGGTGAAGAGCCAGTACGCTTAGCTGAAGGCGTAAACTTATTGTTGCTGCTATGGATAAGAAGAGGCACCAAGCAAAAGGAAAAGAAACCATCGAAGCTGGTTCTTCTTCTTTCCCTCTTTGGCTACTGAAGAAGAGGGGTATGACCCAGTGAATCCAGGAATATCCGAGACATCTTTCTTGTCTCCTATTGCTAAAATGACCTCTGAAACTCCTATTGTTCAAGTCGAGAAGTCATCTGAAGGTATCTCCACCTTTTCACCTCAATTTGTTAGAGCTATTTCAACTTTTCGTCATATTGTTGGACAAGCAATTGAAGAACTCGAGTTTTCTCCTAGGTTAATAATAGTCGCTTCTCGTCCTATATGTGCAAAGTCAGGTGAGAAATAAGGAGTCACCAATGCAAAGCCTATTGAGAAGGCTGAGGAGAAAACGGAAGAGGTCACTGAGCCAAAATCAAACGAGAAACCCAAGAAGAAGCGGGAATAATTCACTGATAAAGCCACCAAGCCCTCCGGCACTTAGACTCCCTGGGAAGGGGACATGATAGATGTATTGAAGGATGATGATGGCAATGACGGAGGCGAAAGGGAAGACGATGTTGTTAAAATTGGTGCCTCAGAAGGAAATGAAAACATGACCCTTGCAAAAATAAAGGCAAAACTCGATGTGCTTTTGAAGGCCAAGGTCGAGGAAGAGCCCCAAAACCTTGAACCCCTTACGACAATCTCTCCTGGATCAAATCTAATTGTCAAGCTTTCCACTCGATCAATCACTGAAGAGCTTGCTCATAGATCCTTAACCGAGCTAAGCACTCCAATCTCAGGAAAGAAGAAACCAAAGTGCCACTTATCTGAAGCTGAGAAAGAGGAGAAAGAGAAGCTTAATGCTGTCAAGAAAGCGAAATCCACTCCAAAGCCCAAATGAAAGGCAGTCTTGTCTTTTATTTTGATTTTCTATTGGCTCATTGTTGTTGTAGCGAGTGCGGCCCTCGCATCTTTTTGTTTAGTCCTCTTATACAAACCTGCATTCGTGCAAATAAAGTAGCTTGTTTCCAGCGATGTCAAAATCTTTCAAGTTTGTCATTTATTCCAGTTAAATGTAGTAGTAGTCAAAGTATTATAAACACAAATAATAAATAATGAATCACATCACATATGAGCTTCCCTGCAAACGTGCAAACAACAACACGTACAGTGCAGAAATCATTGTTGAATAAGTAATCAATAACAGGGGGATGTGATATGTATGCCCCCAATCAATCTTGAATAAAATGCCTGGCCAGAGCTTGTTCAGGATTGATTAGATCCGACATTAGACTCCTCCCAGTCCTTTAGTGGGGTTAAGATCCTTTTTCACTGGCACTTGTTCTTAGCACCTTTATACTTTCCTATCGTATAACCAGGTTAGAGTGTGTTCAAGGTGGTCTCTTATCGTGGTGCACCTTCACGCCTTAGGGATGTTGTCTTCTTGTAACACCCCACCTCCGCTAGGGTCACTCGCAAAAGGGAATGCACTAGGTTTGGTGAAGCATTATCGAGGTAAACATGCACAGAAATATTGCAAGACAGAACATATATAAAACAGCAGAAGTAAAACAAATTTCATTACCTTATAAATAAGGTCTAAAGCCTTTTACATCAGAATACATCAAAACCTGTCTTGCAATAATAAAGAAGCATAAAAACCTTTTCGTAAATTATTCCCCAAGTGAAACAGTAAAGTAGCCATAGCCAAGAAAAGTCCAAGCCATACATGATGACCTTCAAACAGAAGAAGTCCGAACTAACAATAGCATTTCCTCCCTGTAACCTGGGGGGAAACGGAAGACAAAGAGGCGAAAGAAAACGGGGTCAGTCATAAAGACTGGTAAGTCCTATCTACTTCCAGTATAAAAACAGGTAAAGGTAACATGACATGTATAAACTGAAAGTAAACATAAGGATGACGATAAGATAGACAATCTAGACCAAGATAACTGGATGAACTACTGTAGCAAGATAAACTAGGGTATCATGATAAACTACGTGTCAAGATAAATCAAGGTATCACATCGTCCGGTTTCTATCAAGTATACTATCCCAAGGTATCTATCATGTATAACATCCCACGGTATCTATCATGTATAACATCCCAGGGTATTTATGTATATTTGCTCTGCACCTCTCGTACTAGTATCCCAACCCGCGTCATGTGTTAACTATGAATGTCCCTTGCCCAATGTCATGTAATGGTCCATGTCAACCTAATATATATAGCATATGTAGGTTTTCCCAACTCATATGTTCCTTCCCATGTATAAGTTCAGTCCTTTGCCGTAGGCCATACGGGCTTTCCCATGTAAACGTTTTATCCTTGAGGTTATTTTGGACTGCTACCCTTGATCTGGTTATGTTTTCTTACCATGAACTATCGCGTGTTCACTTAGGATTTATGTCACCTAGGACCACTAGGGATTATACTACCTAATGAACGTTTCCGTGTCTCGGTTTGGGTTCAGCCACCTAGGGCCACTAGGGATTATGTCACCCGTCAACCGCGCCCTTTATCTCGCGTATGTATCGTGAATCGTTTTGCATGTCTAGACGCACATGTTCCTCAATGTGCCATCCGAGTTCCGTGCCAGGGCAAATCAAGAAATACGGAACTCGGTCGGGAGCTTCAAGTCGTCTGCTGATGCAGATATCAAGGTTTGTTTTTGTACCCGTGGCTATGGTCCCACGTGACCCCTCCCTCAACTACTGAAAGGCAATCCAAGAAAAATCATGGATGAGAACCACATCCCGGCCCCACTATAGCCCCACTTTCCTATGGGCCAACCTCACCCATGACTCGATAGTAAGCACATGGTCTGTTGGGGGGTTCCCTGCCTTTCCGTTCGTACATGATTGACTAAAGATGGTAGGTAGTCGGCGACGTGCTATCCAGGGCAAAATCAAGTATCGTCGACTCCACGCTAATCCATCCCAGTCTTTAGGTCGCTTGCATAGCAACCAAGGCATACTCTTGGCTCTTCTATCGCAGACCTTAACCTCTGTGAGGCCGGGTTTCATGGACCACCTACCACCTCACCGAGGGATACCAAGAGTACCCTTACGTCCCCCGAAGCTACCGCTTCGTCACCCAATTCGTTGGAGCCCTTATCCAAGTTGGATAATTTGCTCCTCCTCGTGTGTTTAAGCGATGACCTACCATATCGGGTTACTCATCCATTCATGAACTAGTCCCATGTCCTTGGCTAAGAATTATTACTTAGTTATATTTAACTAAGGTTTACCACTTAGCTTCTTTTCCCCGTTACCCTTGATTAACCACTATTTTCTACCTAGTTCCTCTCACTAGGGTTTTGTCTATTGGGTTAAGTGTTGTTATTCAGGTTCGTGACTTAGCCCGCCTACGAATCATGTCAAGATTGGCTAAGTATTTAAGTTCAAGGCTTAGCCCTACAAGTTGGTTAAGTGTACCAAGAAGCTCATGACTTAACCCTATCAAGTCAAATTGGTTAAGTGTTTATTTGTCTTAACCCTACCGGATTATCATGTTAGATTGATTAAGCACAGATTATCTTAATCCCATCAGATTATCGAGTCGGATTGGTTAAGTATGGGTTAGCTTAACCCCATCCACTAATCGTGTTACAATGGTTAAGTATATTTAAACGGTCTTGTGACTTAACCTTATCAGGTCCACCTATTAGATTGGTTAAGTATAGGTTACTTAACCTCATCAAATCATCATGTATAATTGGTTAAGTATAAGTTACTTAACCTCAGTTGGTTAAGTATTGGTTACTTAACCTCACTGAATTACCGAGTTTAGATTGGTTAAGTGTTTAACTTAACCACATCGAATTACCGTGTTTAGATTAGTTAAGTGAAGGTTACTCAACCCCATCTAATTTCCGTGTTTAGATTAGTTAAGTGTAGGTTACTCAACCCCATCTAATTACCGTGTTTAGATTAGTTAAGTGTAGGTTACTTAACTCCATCTAATTACCAAGTCAGATTAGTTAAGTGTAAATTACTTAACCCCATCCCCTAATCGTCTTGTGTGGTTAAGTGTCATTAAGGAATCAAGCCCGGTCCCACTTAACCTACCCATTCGTGTCATATCGGTTAAGTGTCATTAGTCAAATTTACTTAACCTTATCATGTGGTATTAATTTAATTAATGCACTCTCAACCACTCACATTAGACCTTGTTGTGGTTACTAGTTAAGCCGGGCGGGTCCGGGTAGTTTTACACCACAACCTAGTCTAACCTCGGGTCTTAAGCGCGACATGACCAACTTCTCACATTGGATCCTATTGTTTGTAGCCACTAGTTAAGCCGGGCGGGTCCGGGTAGATTTATGCTACAAACTCAACCCAACCTCGAGTTGGCCACTTTCATGTTTGGTCTAGTGTCTTATTACACTTACAACCCACCCATGACTAGTTCAGGTTCCATGTTTTCCCACGTGTCATGACCATTTTCAAATGTATCACGAATGTCATGTTCTCATGTAAACCCCATGTCAAGTTTTTCATGTCATACCCACATTTTTCCTAAACTACCCAAACGTATTTCCAACCCAAGTGGAAGCGAGTCACATAGTAGGGTATTATGCCAACATATTGGCCACAAATATGCATAGTATCATAAGGGGATTTGGCCACAAACATGCATAGTATCATAAGGGAATTTGGCCACAAGCATGCATAGTGTCATAAGGGAATTTGGCTACAACCATGCATAGTATCATAAGTGAATTTGGCCACAACCATGCATGATACATAAGGGGTTTGGGTTCATTTACATGCATAAGCCCCAAAGTCAAATCTTTGCCAATGTTTCACAAGTCAAATGGTTCCCAAAGGTTCATGCTAGCATTCCATAGATAAAGATTCAAACTTGCAAGATAAACTAGGATAAACATAACATAAGTGACATGATTTAGTCACTAAGCATAGCCCAAAGTCATAGGTTCAAGCAAAAGAGACATGACAAGGTTCATATAGGCTAGCATACTTATGTTTCATCACATTTTATCCCATGTCATATTAGAACCACCGTTAGAACCTACAAGTAGCTAGAACTTACATAGCGAGGCTTAGAGGGTGCGCATGAATCGTCTTGACGAAGAAAGTTGGCTCCTTTTTTGAAGAATCGTCATGAAATCGCCGTAGCAACGTTGATCGAGCCTCGATTTGGTGTAGCAAGCTTGCACCTTTCGATTCGGATCCGATTTGCATGCATAGTCTCTTGGAGTTGGAGATGGAGGCCATGATCACTTGGCATTTGGGCAGCACTTCGTGGCATGAGAGAGTTTGAGTGATTTAGGTTAGGGGGTTAGGGTCTTTTTATAGAGTTTAGGAGCATTTTAGGCCATAGGATTAACCCTAGATCGAATCCAAGCCATCCAAAATCGTCACAAGCCTCCAAAACCGAGCTAACATGACAAGCCGGTGCACTAGGTCGGGGTTCTACAGGGGGGGTCGACCCAGGGGTCGACACCCATGTCGACCCCCTGGGGAGGGGTCGACACCCATGTCGACATGGGTGTCGACCCTGAGTGTCTAGCGGAAATTTTTCCCGCCTCTCTTTTTGGGCTGAATTTCAAATCTGTTTTCGGATTTGAATTTTCGTGAAACTTCGTTGGGCCATAACTTGGTCATACGGACTCCGTTTTTCGAAAACTCGGACTCTATTTCGCGTATTTTTCCGAGACGAACGCAATGGCACAGCCCGTTTCCCTTGATTCAGATTTTAAAATTTAATTCTGCCTTGATTCTTGATTATAACACGTTATTAAAATTCGGGTTGTTACACTTCTCGTCCTTTATACTCTTTCTCAAATCATGAGAGTTAGATTTTGGGACGTCTCTTCTTATCATTTTCATTTTATTACACAAACGGACGTCTCGTTTGCACTGGTTTTCTTTCCACACATAATTTCCTAAGGTAGAGTCTCATCGGTTTGACACACAAGAAATTCAATTCAAATTTAATGCCTCATACCCAGAGCAAAGCAATCACAGAATATAAAGAGATTAATGCTGGAAAAGTAAATGACACATGACATTTTTATAGTAATTCGGCCAAGTCATAGCCTACGTCCACTTTATAATCATTTGTTTATATCAATTAGACTTTTCTGGGCAAGTCGTGCCTGTTTACATGTTCCATAAAACAAAAGAAAATAGTACAAATTTAAGTCAAGTATTGCCGCAAGTGTTGGGCATTCCATGCTCTGGGTACCTCTTTACCATCCACGGTCGTTAACTTGAAAGCTCCTGTGTCAAGCTTCCATTGAATGGTGTATGGTCCCTCCCATTTTGGATCTAGATGGACAGGGGTCGGGAAGACATGCTTCAATACTAAGTCTCCAGGTTCAAAAGTTTGAGGTTGGACATTCCTATCATAGTATCGTGCCTTTTGGAGTATGTGCCTCGAAGCACGCAAATCCCCTTCATCTCTTTTCTCTTCAACCATGTCCAGGGATTCAAGGAGAATCACTTTGTTTGTCATCGGATTGTAGTATGTTGCTTTTCATTGGATTGTAGTATGTTGTCCTGTGAGAGGGAACTTTCAACTCCACTTGAATGACCGCTTCTGATCCGAAAGAAAGTAAAAGGGGGTATGACCCATTGCCGTCTTGTAATTCATTTGGTAGGCCCATAATGTTAATGGTAATTCATCGGTCCACATGGATTTTGCCTGCTCCAATTGCTTTTTCAGGATTGACTTAATGATTTTGTTTATTGCCTCAACTTGTTCATTTGATTGCCGGTGAGCTACTGCATTGTATCTCTTATCAATCTTGTACCTCTGGCAGAAATCCCTAAATTCAGTGCTATCAAATTGGGTTCCATTATTAGTTATGATGGTTTTTGGAATTCCAAATCGACAGATGATATTCCTGACCATAAAATTTATGACCCACTCTACCATAATTGTAGTTAATGGTTCAGCTTCCGCCCATTTTGTAAAGTAATCTATGGCCACGATTGCATACTTTGCTCCACCTTTAGCGATTGGCAGGCTTCCAATGATGTCTGTCCCCTACGTATCAAACGGCCAAAAACTCACCGTTCTTAAGCTGATTGGAGGGTGCTCTGGTATCTTCGCAAATTTCTGACACATGTCGCAATGTCGTGAATAATCAGTTGCGTCTCAATTCATGGTAAGCCAAAAGTAGCCATACCGTAATATCTTCTTTGCCAGTGTTTGACCTCTGGTGTGATCTCCACACTCACCCTCATGTACTTCTCTTAGTACACGCTTTATATCATCGTGTGCTATACATCAGAGCAAAGGCATCGAAAATCCCTGACGATAAAGAACTTCATCTTGCATGACATACCTTGCGATTTATGAACTACTGCCCGTCTCTCATTGTTCTTTGCGGGAAGTGTTCCATTTTGCAGGAAGTTCTTTTTCGGTGTCATCCATGATTCTCTCTCTGGCGGCCTCCAACACCGGATTGATTTCCATCTGGTCGATGCTTGGGGACTCTATTACTTCAATCGGATTCGTCTCTATCTCTTTCGGATTGTCAGAGCTTGCCAACTTAGCTAGTTTGTCTGCTTTCTGATATTCTATCTGCGGGGTGCGAGTTATGCTATAGTGTTCCAAGTTGTCCAACAACTCCTCTACTTTTCTAAGTAAGTGACAAGTCGAGGACCCTTAGTTTGGAATTACTTCTTATCCTGGCAAACGACAATCATTGAATCACAGAAAATGTCTAGCATGGTCATTCCCAATTACTTAGAGAGTTTCAGCGCAGCGATCAGGGCCTCGTATTCGGAATTGTTATTGGTTGCAGAGAATTCTAACCACAAAGCATAATAAATTCATCATCCTTCATGAGTTGTCAAAATGACTCCAGCGCCGGATCGTCGATCATTCTTAGCTCCATCTGTATATAGTTTCCAAGGGCTAAGTTTTAAACTCTTCTCTGAGGGGTTGGCCGTATAATCTAACACATCCTCCTCGGGGATCATGAATTCGGCGATGAAGTCAGCTACTACTTGCCCCCTTATCGATCTCCTTGGCTGGAATTTTGAGTCAAACTGGCTTAACTCAATTTTCAATTTAAGCAATCGTCCAGATGCTTCAGGCCGCTGCAGTACCTATCAGATTGGTTGATCAGTGTACAGTGCAATTGGATGAGCCTGGAAATAATGATGAAGTTTTCGAGATGCAATCAGGAGGCTATAAGAAAGTTTCTCTATCCTTGGATAATTGAGTTCTGCTGTCGCTAACTTCTTACTTACATAATATACCGACCTCTGAATGTTGTCTTCTTCGCGTACCCAGGAGGAGCTGATGGCATGAGACGACACTACCAAATATACAAATAGGTCCTCATGGTCCACCAGCTTGGAAAAAATCGGGGGTTTCTCCAGCAGCTCCAACAAGTTCTGAAATGCTTCTACACAGTTGGGGGTCCACTCAAAATTGTGTTTCCCTCATTTGATTAAATCGAAGAAAGGAACACACTTGTCTGTGGCTTTGGAAATGAATCTGCTTAACGCCGCAACCTTCCCCACCAAGATTTGAACGTCTCTGATCTTTTGTGGCTTTTCTATGTTTATGATTGTTGCGATCTAATCAGGATTAATCTCGATTCCACTCGAACTATGAAACCAAGGAATTTTCCTGATGCGACCTCGAATGAACATTTCAAAGGGTTCAGCTTCATCTCAGGATTCCAAACATCTCCGTCGGGTTGTTTGTATGATCGGATGACTGCCTGGACTTCACAAGCATATCATCCATGTAAACTTCCATTGTTCTCCCAATTTGATTATAGAACATTTGATTCACTAAGCATTTATGGGTGGCTCCGGCATTTTTCAGCCCGAAAGGCATTACCACATAATAGTATAACCCCAAGCCCGCGATAAAACTAGTATGTTCTTGGTATGGCACATGCATAGGGATCCGATTGTACCCTGAATATGCATCCATGAAGGAGAGAAGTTCGTGTCCCGCTGTGGAATCTACCAATTGGTCAATCCTGGGGAGTGGAAAGCTATCCTTCGGGCAAGCTTTGTTTAGATCAGAGAAGTCGATACATGTTCGCCACTTTCCATTAGATTTCTTAAGTAGGACAGGGTATGATATCCAGTCAGGATATGTTGAATCTCTGATGAATTCGTTGTCTCTTAACTTTTCCACTTCCCTTCAAGACTACTGACCATTCTAGGCCCAACATACGCCTTTTTTGTTTCACCGTAGGATGCTTTGGGTTTTTGCTCAGTGAATGGCTCATGATCGAGAGGGAAATTCCACACATGTTTGCATGGATCCAAGAAAACACGTCAAGGTTTTCTTTTAAAAAATCTATTAATTCTTTCGTCCGAAAAGAATCCAAGTGAGAACCAATCTTCAAGACATTTGTCGGGTCGTCATTATCGATTGGAATGTCTACGGTAGCTTCATTGGGTGTCGTCTTCCTGGTTCCTGTTCTTCGTCCTCTCTAGGATCGATATCTTCAGGCAGGTCATCAGGCGACTCCCTTGGCGACATCATCTTTAATTGCTATGTTGAGTTCTCCTTAGTAGGAGGGGAAGTATTCTTAGATTCTGCATCTTTTCCATTACACAACATCTTTAATTCTTCCATATAGCAGGCTCTTCCTGTAGCTTGATCACCATGAATCATTCCTACTCCAGCTTCAGTCGGGAATTTCATTAATAGGTACCAGGGGGCAATGTAGGCCATAAACTCTGCAAGGGTCGGTCGGCCTAAAAAAGTGTTGTAAGGCGAATCTATATCCATGATCATGATCTGGAGGATCTTACTCTCCTTCGTTCTCCCTCCCCTAGCTCTACAGGTAGATCTACCATTCCTATTTGGGCAGTTGATGATCCATTAAAGCCACGGATCCAACCTCCACATGGTTTTAATTCCTTCTTCTCTAATTTCATGTGGTCAAAAGCCTTTTTAAATAGGATATTGACGGAGCTTCCATTATCCACGAGGACTTTCTTAACTACTGCAGGTCCAATGAGGGTAGTTATCACTAACGGATCGGTACTAGGGGCTTTGAAACCAATGCTCTCCTTATCTCGAAAAACAACATCATCTATAGCCGTTTTTGCTGCTTTTCTGGTGCATTTTCTTCAAGACTACGACATTCCCTATTTCTGGGTGTTTGGTTGCATTAACGTATTGCTCCATCGTTCTGTTGCTAGACCTTGCTGGATATGGCCCCGGATTATGGTATTGATGACAATATTCTTTCCCTTCTGTTGGGCAGCGGGTATGGAGGCAGGCTGGTTCTGATTTGGCGCTTGCCCTCCTTGCCCCCTATATCTAAGGGCAACTTTGTATCCATCCAGCTTTCTCTCGCGAAGTAACTTCTCAACAACATCTCATAGATGACGACATTCGTTCGTAGAATGGTCGTGGGTTCCATGAAACAAACAGAATTTCCCAGTTGCACGCTCCTTCTCAGGAGAGTCCCTGGGTGGAGGTTTCTTGTATTATATGTGTTCAGATAGATGTTTTCCAGCGCTCAAGACGTGTAATTCTCGAAAGTTTGAAATCGAGGCCTCTTTATGGAATTGTTCCCCCGATTCATGTTTCTTCTGCTACTGTTTTCGCCCTGGTTAATATTTCCTTCATTTTTATTACTGACATTCACTTCGACCTTTCCCACACTATCTCCGAATTGGTTGATAACAACATTACTCTGAATGTCTTCCTTGGGAGCTCCATCCGGTTTTCTCTTTTGGTTAATATACACTTCGTCTCATCGTAGGCGAATGTTTGCCTTTTCGTAGAATAGTTCCCTGGTCAATGGCGGTTTTCCAGCTAAGTATCCACCGAATTCCGTGTCTTTATCAACCCCATCTATTAAGGCCATCAAGATGGTTAGCTCATGCAGATCACTCACTCTAGTAACTGCTTGATTAAAGTGATCCAAATATGACTTTAAAGATTCACCAAGAGTATGCTTAATCCCGGATAGCTTAATGACATTTTTGGACTTCCATGCGTGGAGTCTAAATTGTCTCATGAAGCTCTCACCTAGCTCTTTGAAATTAGATATTGACCGAGGGTGGAGTCATGGGAACCACATAAATGCAACATCTTCCAGATAAATGGGGAAAGCCTTGCATTTCACGGCATCGGGGGCTTCTGTTGCATTCATGTACCACGAATACCTCATCAGATGTTGCCTCGAATTGGCTCGGCCTCTATATCGATCCATTTGTGACTAATTAAATCATTGGGAAATTGGAAGTCCGGGATATCATTGGTGAAAGGGGTATGACTGTAACGAGTCGGATTTTGCCCGGCCTTAATCGATCGCAAAATTGACCAAAACCGTTCAAATCCCGCCTACGTTAACTTTGGGAACACAACACATCAGAACAACAATAGCAGACTTTTATTACATCATGATAATATAACATCAGAGTACAGAATATATCAGAGTACATCGAAATTAAAATACAGCGGAAGAAAATTTTACAATAAATTTAATACAGTGCAGCAGAAATAAAATAGATACAGCGGAAGACAACTATGCTCTGGACACAGCTTTAAGCTTCAATCCAGAATCCTGCTCGAGATAAACCTGTAGACAAACTACTCGACTGCCCATGTGGAAAAGAGGGCACCCGAGTTTGCAAAGGTGGAAACAAACAACGGGTCAGTCGTGGGACTGGTGTGAGAATTCTTAACTAATTTAACTAATAGTAATAAGGCAAATCCATGGACCACGCCGCTAATGCGGAATGGGTTTTATTCCAATGGATTGCCGGGCATAACTTGAAGTAAATCGTAAAACAATGCAATGCTTTTTAGAGAAATGAAATCACCATAAGACTCAGGTCCCATCATACAATGCAACGCACACCAGAGGATAGAGTTTTACCTTATGGTGATTAAACATGCTTGATACGTTAAAAATGAATTTGATATTATTATTAGTGTGTATATGTTTTAAAAACAATTTCAATCATAATGTATCAATCCTAGGAAGCATAGGTACCCATATATTATGCCTCCGTACTAGTAATACAATAAAATTCGTCGGTTCGTATTTGGATTTTTGGTTTCCATCATGAGTCAAGGCTAGAGAGGAGCTCCTTACCGATTCGAGCACTCTAGCTAGTGTCTCAGGATTCCCCGCGGAGAACCCTTGGATAGCTGCAGGGCCAGTCCGCAAATACAGCTTAGTGGATTAGTTATACCTGAACACGTTTCCCAGTCCTATAGGACCTATCATCCGAGGCGCCTCATTCCATCATCCATATAAGTAAAATGTCAGGGCTGGTAGGTCACTGACACCACTCTAGCTAGAAAGAAACGTGTTGCTCTCCCTTCGTTCCCTTCTCCCATTTTAGACTTCGCCGGTGTGTGAGGCTCGCGAAGTCACGCTATACACAAAGCTATGCCTAAATAGACTATGTTTTGATCGTCCCACAAGGCCTGCTTTTCAACAAAGCCTTGATCATATGCATCTTAGCATGCCACATCATCACTCCATATCACACTAACAATCCTTTGCTGAAATATATGAATGGGTGTTAAGCAAGAGAATAAATTCTCCGCCACCAAACATCCATACATTCGACAGAAGATTAATAACATGATATATAATGGAGTACGATGTCAGACACACAATCCATTTATAAGCTTATGCTCTGGGTCTGAGCGAAAGCCAAATCCGTACAAATCAACACTACGTCTGGGCAACTCCTACTATTACCTTATCATGGTAGCGAGCCATTCTAAGGAAACAGTCATCATCGTCCATTCGATGTGGAGATTTGACGGTCTTCAATCGCCGTCTTCCAATCTTGGATTTTTAAACGTCGTTTAATTATTTGGAATGAGATAAACTCGGACTTTCCAAATAATCCTCGTATATATATAGATATATATATTAAAAATCCTTCTTACACATTAATAATTATTTTTATTAACTATTCATTTCTATTTTAATTATTTAAAATAATTAAATTTTTATATAACGACGCCTTAAGTCCATGGCGACTATGGCGCTGCTATCAACCAATTTTGATTTTTACATTTCTCAGAATCTAACCGTTGGATCTTAATGTAATATATATCGTTGGAAAGATTTTTCCAAGACGGTCCTAACGGTTTCAGTTTCAAGAAAATTCGACGGTCGAATCTTCTTGTATAGTCTTTTAAAAGTACGATTTCAAAACACGAACTACCACGCCCTATTCGTTCAATTTTGATTATGTAACACCCCGCCTCCGCTAGGGTCACTCGCAAAGGAATGCACTAGCTTTAGAGGGGCATTATTGGTAAACATGCACAGAAATATCACAAGACAGAACATATAAAATAGCGGAACTAAAATCGAACTTTCATAAACATCAATAATTAAGGTCTAAAGCCTTTTACATCAGAGTACATCAAAACCTGTCTTGCAATAGTAAAGAAGCATAAAGACTTTTTCATATATTATTCCCCAAGTAAAACAGTAAAGTAGCCATAGCCAAGAAAAGTCCAAGCCATCCATGATGACCTTCAAGCAGAAGAAGTCCGAACTAAACAACAGTATTTCCTCCCTGTAACCTGGGGGGAAACAGAAGAAAAGAGGCGAAACAAAACGGGTCAGTCAAAAAGACTGAGTAAGCCATATCTACTATCAGCATAAAAACTAGTAAAGTTAACTGACATGAGAAACTGAGATGAACATAAGCATGATAACAAGATAGATAAGCTAAATCAAAATAACATGATGAACAACTGAACTTAGTTAACTAAGGTGTCATGATAAATTACAATGTCAAGATAAAACAAGGTATCCCTCCGTCAGGTTTCTATCAAGTATAATATCCCCAAGATATCTATCACGTATAACGTCCCATGGTATCTATCCTGTACATCCGCTCTGCACCTACCATACTAGTATCCCCACCGTATCATGTGTTAACCATGAATGACCCTTACTCAAAAGCCGTGTAATGGTCCATGTCAACCTAATATATCGCATATATAGGTTACTCAACTCGTATGTTTTATTCCATGTAAATGTTCAGTCCCTTGCCGTAGACCATACGGGCTTTCTCATGAGATTCTATACTACTTTAACATAGTTCCATGATCCTTAAGATCGGTTTGGACTGTTACCCTAAACCTAGCTAGGGTCTTCCAACATGAATTATCGTTTGTACAACTAGGACTTATGCTACCTAGGACTACTAGGGATTATGCTTACCTATTGCACGTTTTCGTATCTCGGTTTTGGTTCAACCACCCAGGGCCACTAGGATACGCTAACCGTCAACCGCGCCCTTTTTCCCACGCATTCATCGTGAATCGTTTTTCCATGACTGTATGAACATGTATCACATCGTGCTATCCGAGTCCTGTCACAGGGCATACCAGGAAATACAGGACTCGGTCGGGAGCTTTCGATTTATCTGCCGATGCAGATGCTAAGGTCTGTTTTTCCTATACGTGGCTATGGTCCCACGAGACCACTCCCTCAACTAGTGAAAGACAAGACAGGATAAATCCTGTATGAGAACACAACACTGGCCAACCCACATCCAAGCCTTACCGCACCCATAATTAGATAGCAATTATGGTCTTTTGGGTGTTCTCTGCCTTTCCGTACGTACACGCTTGACCAAAGATGGTAGGTAGCCTGACGAAATGCTATCTAGGGCACGACTGTGTATCGTCGACTATCCCCTATCCATCCCCGTCTTTAGGTCGCTCGTATAGCAACCAAGGCATACTCTTGGTTCTTCTAACGCAGACCTTAACCTCTCATGAGCCTAGTATGATGACCTGGCAGCTCACAGAGGGATACCAAGAATATCCTCACGTTCCCCGAAGTCGCTGCTTCGTTACCCAGTTCGCTGGAGCCTTTATCTAAATCAGATAACTTGCTCCTACTCGTGTGCTTAAACGATGACCTACCGTATCAGGTTACTCATCTATCTATGAACTGGTCTAAATTTTCTTGACTAAGAATCATTACTTAGTTATTCTTCAACTAAGGTTTACCACTTAGCCTTATTCCCGTTATCCTTGTTAACTACGGTTATCCACCTAATCCTCAGAACTAGGGTTTACATAATGGATTAAGTGTCACTTAAGTTCATGACTTAACCCGTCTACAAATCATGTCAAAATTGGCTAAGTATCCAAGTTCAAGACTTAACCTTACAAACCATGCTCAAGTTGGTTAAGTATATATTAACTTGACCCTATCAAATTACTGAGTCAAACCGGTCAAGCGTATTTAAGCGATTCGTGACTTAGCCTTATCATGTTTTCACGTTAGATTGGTTAAGTATAGGTTAACTTAAACTCAATAAATTCACGAGTTAGATTGGTTAAGTATAGGTCACTTAACCACCTCAAATCATCATGTTAGATTAGTTAAGTGTTTAACTTAACTCCATTAAACTACCAAGTGGGATTAATTAAGTCTAGGCTAACTTAACCCCATCTGATTTCCATGCTTAGACTAGTTGAGTCCAATCTTAACCCCATCCATTAACTGTATTTTTCGGTTAAGCGTCATTAAGAAAACTTACTTAACCTTACCAAGTTATCGTGTTGGATTGATTAAGTGTTGGTTAACTTAACCCCGTCCACTAGTCGTATAAAAATGGTTAAGTGTCATTAGGCAAATCAAATTACTTAACCTACCCAACCTTGTCATGTTTTGTTAAGTATCATTAGCCTAATCAAATTACTTAACCCATTTGTCCGTGTCATATTTGATTAAGAGTCATTAATCAAATTAACTTAACCCTATCATGTGGCATTAATTACTTAATGCACCTCAACCTCTCACATTAGACTTTGTTGTGGTTACTAGTTAAGCCGGTCGGTTCCGGGTAGCTTTACACCACAACTTGGTCTAACCTCGGGTTCAAGCACAACATGACCAACTTCTCACATTGGGTCCTATTGTTTGCAACTACTAGTTAGGCCGGTCGGTTCCGGGTAGTTTTACGTTGCAAACTCAACCCAACCTCGAGTTGGCCACACTTATATTATCTAAGTGTCATGTCCATCGTGTTTCCAAAACATGTTACAAGTTTTCAAGCATTTGGGTAGACCTAACTTAATAGGTAAATTCCCAAAGGGTAGACCTAACTTAATAGGTAAATTCCCAAGCTTATGTTTTTATGCATACTTACATGTCAACTTCCATGTTATATTTCAAGTCATATTTTCAAGTTATATTTTCATGTCACTAGAAATTACCCATAACATAACCCAACGCTTTTAAACTCGCATATACGTTCGCAACAACGTAATGGATTAACAGAAGAGACTTGGCAAAGGCATGACAAAAATGGATATTAAGCCACAAGTTAATCATGGTGGCAAATGAGGCACAAATGTGTTCATTAACTTGCATGTTACATTCTTAAGCCTCAAAAACATGCATAAACCCAAACTTGGCACATAAGCGAATCATGGTGACAAAAGACATGGAATGATGACTAGTAACTCGCATATATCATCATATAAGGGTTATGACTTCATATGCAAGTTGACATAAAGGTTATGAGGGTTCTCATGTTGCATAATGCAACATTTCAACATAAAGGTTGTAGCTTTTAGCCCACAAGATCAAGATAATTACTTCATAAACTTGCATGACATGATAGCATGTATCATACTCAATGATCAAACCCAAACTTGCAACATGAACATTTAACTTCATAGTTAATATCTAAGAGTAGGGAAAGGGCTTACATTGCTATGAAGGCACAAAAGATATGACAAAGCCCTTATGCAATCAAATAGACCCAAAATGCAAGCTCTAACATAAAAAACCCTTGAGCCAAAATGATCAAAACTCTTTCTTTATGACGCAAATATAGAAACTTGACTTGAATGCAAGCTAATGATGCTCATACAAGTTTGAAAACACTTGTATGCATGGAAAATCACTTAGAAATTTATTTAGGAATTTTATGAAGAGAGTGGAGGCCATGAGAGGATTGATTTTGCCATAGTTTAGTTACTAGAATGAATAATGAGGGTTTTAGGAGAGGGTTAGGGGTCTTTTTATAGAAGACTAGGATAGTTTTAGCCATAGGATAAACCCTAGAACCAATCCTAGCCATCCAAAGCATGTCTTGGGGAAGAAGTCAAGTCTAAAAAATGGAGTGGTGTCTTAACCAGGCCTAAAAATGGAGTGGTGTCTTAATTGGGCTGAATTTCAAATCTGTTTTCGGATTTGAATTTTCGTGAAACTTTGCGAGGCCATATCTCGGTCATACGAACTCCGATTTACGAAATTTCGGACTCTATTTCGCGTATTTTCCGAGATAAACGCAATGGTGAAGTCCATTTTACCTGATTCCAATTTTAAAATTTAATTCTGCCTTGATTTCTTGTTTTAACGTGTTATCGAAATACGGGTTGTTACATTCTCCCCTCCTTTAAGGATTTCGTCCCCGAAATCTCCAAGTTAGGAAGAACATATCCTACCATCCATAATTCATCTACTCAAAACATCATCCACAGGCAACCATTGTCCTTAGATGATTTCTAATGCTGTATGAATATATGCAAAACGTGTGTGTACATGTTCCTTAGCTAATGCTAATGATCAGGCCTGAATGATCTTTCCAATGCAAAGTATGTTTAGTGCCATGAATCCAACATGTATGCAAATAATCCTAGTCATATAAGTACTACATGCGTGCACAAACATTCATTCATATGCAACATCCGCATGACAACACATTCAATTTCATCCATAAACAAGTATAAATACTCGTGCATATGCAATATGAAATGTGAGTGCGTCGATCTAGTATCTAATGTGTATTCGCGCATCCACGAGCAACCACTTGCAACCACTTGCAACATATCAAACATAACATGTTTCAAGCACATGTTTACATCCATAGGATTCTACCTAAGGTTCCCAAGATAAGATCGAGGAGATAAACAAGACAAACTCCTTACAAGGTTTGCAACAGAAACAGGACCGAGAGGATATCCACCAAGCGATAACATGCAAGTAAGCTCTACAGGAGAACCAGGGATCAACCATATACTCTTAAAAAGAGATACGATGTGCGCGCCTAAGCCGCATTTCCTTGAGCTTAATTCCATTGTGCCTTGACCATCTTTGACTTCATGATTTTCGTAGCTCCTTGATTCCCATTTCCAAGATATGAGTTGGAACTCATTTCACTGTCGCCTCTCGTTCCACTTTCACTTATCCTTTCCCTAGCATACTTGGCTCAAATATATTCGCGTACTCATGCAAGCTCTCCAAAATTCACTAGTGAATTTTGGATCTCGTTTACCGATGCCAATCCCTGTTGCCAAGTGTACCTACTAGGGTGATCTCGATAACTCATGCACTAGCGAAATGAACCATTCGCCTTAGTGGCGAACTCTACTCGAGCAGATTACCAACGAATGCATCATGAGATTCTAGGTAACTAACCATGACAGAACCCAAAAGGTTACACAGGACTTCGAGGGTATTACCAAAGCAAGCCAAGAGTCTGACTACCCTCTTTTCAAAACCAAGAATGGTATCCCTTACTGGATAACCACTTTACCCCTAGAATCCATCCACAGCTTAGCAATTAGAAGTACTGCTTCTAATCTCAACACTTGGCATAGACTTTCTCAAATCCAAACAAGTCATGTATAAATGGACTGATTCTCCAATAGGACTTTGAGACAAAAATGGGATTCTCTATTACGCTAGTACTTAAGGTGCAGAGACTCAACTACCGAAGCAGACTTAAATGATACGAAAAACGAAGTCCTAACGGGATGATAGAGAAGAATAACTAGATCTTCAACAAGGATGTTATCCCCCTACTCAGGTACTCTAGTGAGGGTATACAATTATCTTCACGATGATCTTGTCCTTGTCCCACAATACTTAACTATCCGTCCCGTTTCACTATACCAAAGATACTTTTTCGTTATGGGTTGAGCCATACCAACAAGTTGCTCATCCTTAAGCTCGTATCCTTTATCCTCTTTCCCACTATCCTTTCTTATAACGCGACCACTGGTCTCTCGAGAACCACCTCCATCGCATGGAAAGCACTTTCGTAGATAGAAAAGACTAGTCGCAGTTAAAACCACTGTGACTACAGATGGAGGAAAGAAAGGAGAAGAGATTCAATTAAGGAAACAAGGATAGTGCTAATGGCCTTTGGGGAATAGCCTTTTTCTTTTAAAAGAAAATTTTCTTGAAAAATGCTTCTTTGTAAACGGTTTTCAAATAGTTTTCAGAAGGTCTTTTAAAAACTTTTGCCCAGTCTGGTAACCTTCTGCTCTGATACCACGTGTAACACCCCGCCTCCGCTAGGGTCACTCGCAAAGGAATGCACTAGCTTTAGAGGGGCATTATTGGTAAACATGCACAGAAATATCACAAGACAGAACATATAAAATAGCGGAAGTAAAATCGAACTTTCATAAACATCAATAATTAAGGTCTAAAGCCTTTTACATCAGAGTACATCAAAACCTGTCTTGCAATAGTAAAGAAGCATAAAGAATTTTTCATATATTATTCCCCAAGTAAAACAGTAAAGTAGCCATAGCCAAGAAAAGTCCAAGCCATCCATGATGACCTTCAAGCAGAAGAAGTCCGAACTAAACAACAGTATTTCCTCCCTGTAACCTGGGGGGGAAACGGAAGAAAAGAGGCGAAACAAAACAGGTCAGTCAAAAAGACTGAGTAAGCCCTATCTACTATCAGCATAAAAACTAGTAAAGTTAACTGACATGAGAAACTGAGATGAACATAAGCATGATAACAAGATAGATAAGCTAAATCAAAATAACATGATGAACTACTGAACTTAGATAAACTAAGGTGTCATGATAAATTACAATGTCAAGATAAAACAAGGTATCCCTCCGTCAGGTTTCTATCAAGTATAATATCCCCAAGATATCTATCACGTATAACGTCCCATGGTATCTATCCTATACATCCGCTCTGCACCTACCGTACTAGTATCCCCACCGTATCATGTGTTAACCATGAATGACCCTTACTCAAAAGCCGTGTAATGGTCCATGTCAACCTAATATATCGCATATATAGGTTACTCAACTTTTATGTTTTATTCCATGTAAATGTTCAGTCCCTTGCCGTAGACCATACGGGCTTTCTCATGAGATTCTATACTACTTTAACATAGTTCCATGATCCTTAAGATCGATTTGGACTGTTACCCTAAACCTAGCTAGGGTCTTCCAACATGAATTATCGTTTGTACAACTAGGACTTATGCTACCTAGGACTACTAGGGATTATGCTTACCTATTGCACGTTTTCGTATCTCGGTTTTGGTTCAACCACCCAGGGCCACTAGGATACGCTAACCGTCAACCGCGCCCTTTTTCCCACGCATTCATCGTGAATCGTTTTTCCATGACTGTATGCACATGTATCACATCGTGCTATCCGAGTCCTGTCACAGGGCATACCAGGAAATACAGGACTCGGTCGGGAGCTTTCGATTTATCTGCCGATGCAGATGCTAAGGTCTGTTTTTCCTATACGTGGCTATGGTCCCACGAGACCACTCCCTCAACTAGTGAAAGACAAGACAGGATAAATCCTGTATGAGAACACAACACTGGCCAACCCACATCCAAGCCTTACCGCACCCATAATTAGATAGCAATTATGGTCTTTTGGGTGTTCTCTGCCTTTCCGTACGTACACGCTTGACCAAAGATGGTAGGTAGCCTGACGAAATGCTATCTAGGGCACGACTGTGTATCGTCGACTATCCCCTATCCATCCCCGTCTTTAGGTCGCTCGTATAGCAACCAAGGCATACTCTTGGTTCTTCTAACGCAGACCTTAACCTCTCATGAGCCTAGTATGATGACCTGGCAGCTCACAGAGGGATACCAAGAATATCCTCACGTTCCCCGAAGTCGCTGCTTCGTTACCCAGTTCGCTGGAGCCTTTATCTAAATCAGATAACTTGCTCCTACTCGTGTGCTTAAACGATGACCTACCGTATCAGGTTACTCATCTATCTATGAACTGGTCTAAATTTTCTTGACTAAGAATCATTACTTAGTTATTCTTCAACTAAGGTTTACCACTTAGCCTTATTCCCGTTATCCTTGTTAACTACGGTTATCCACCTAATCCTCAGAACTAGGGTTTACATAATGGATTAAGTGTCACTTAAGTTCATGACTTAACCCGTCTACAAATCATGTCAAAATTGGCTAAGTATCCAAGTTCAAGACTTAACCTTACAAACCATGCTCAAGTTGGTTAAGTATATATTAACTTGACCCTATCAAATTACTGAGTCAAACCGGTCAAGCGTATTTAAGCGATTCGTGACTTAGCCTTATCATGTTTTCACGTTAGATTGGTTAAGTATAGGTTAACTTAAACTCAATAAATTCACGAGTTAGATTGGTTAAGTATAGGTCACTTAACCACCTCAAATCATCATGTTAGATTAGTTAAGTGTTTAACTTAACTCCATTAAACTACCAAGTGGGATTAATTAAGTCTAGGCTAACTTAACCCCATCTGATTTCCATGCTTAGACTAGTTGAGTCCAATCTTAACCCCATCCATTAACTGTATTTTTCGGTTAAGCGTCATTAAGAAAACTTACTTAACCTTACCAAGTTATCGTGTTGGATTGATTAAGTGTTGGTTAACTTAACCCCGTCCACTAGTCGTATAAAAATGGTTAAGTGTCATTAGGCAAATCAAATTACTTAACCTACCCAACCTTGTCATGTTTTGTTAAGTATCATTAGCCTAATCAAATTACTTAACCCATTTGTCCGTGTCATATTTGATTAAGAGTCATTAATCAAATTAACTTAACCCTATCATGTGGCATTAATTACTTAATGCACCTCAACCTCTCACATTAGACTTTGTTGTGGTTACTAGTTAAGCCGGTCGGTTCCGGGTAGCTTTACACCACAACTTGGTCTAACCTCGGGTTCAAGCACAACATGACCAACTTCTCACATTGGGTCCTATTGTTTGCAACTACTAGTTAGGCCGGTCGGTTCCGGGTAGTTTTACGTTGCAAACTCAACCCAACCTCGAGTTGGCCACACTTATATTATCTAAGTGTCATGTCCATCGTGTTTCCAAAACATGTTACAAGTTTTCAAGCATTTGGGTAGACCTAACTTAATAGGTAAATTCCCAAAGGGTAGACCTAACTTAATAGGTAAATTCCCAAGCTTATGTTTTTATGCATACTTACATGTCAACTTCCATGTTATATTTCAAGTCATATTTTCAAGTTATATTTTCATGTCACTAGAAATTACCCATAACATAACCCAACGCTTTTAAACTCGCATATACGTTCGCAACAACGTAATGGATTAAAAGAAGAGACTTGGCAAAGGCATGACAAAAATGGATATTAAGCCACAAGTTAATCATGGTGGCAAGTGAGGCACAAATGTGTTCATTAACTTTCATGTTACATTCTTAAGCCTCAAAAACATGCATAAACCCAAACTTGGCACATAAGCGAATCATGGTGACAAAAGACATGGAATGATGACTAGTAACTCGCATATATCATCATATAAGGGTTATGACTTCATATGCAAGTTGACATAAAGGTTATGAGGGTTCTCATGTTGCATAATGCAACATTTCAACATAAAGGTTGTAGCTTTTAGCCCACAAGATCAAGATAATGACTTCATAAACTTGCATGACATGATAGCATGTATCATACTCAATGATCAAACCCAAACTTGCAACATGAACATTTAACTTCATAGTTAATATCTAAGAGTAGGGAAAGGGCTTACATTGCTATGAAGGCACAAAAGATATGACAAAACCCTTATGCAATCAAATAGACCCAAAATGCAAGCTCTAACATAAAAAACCCTTGAGCCAAAATGATCAAAACTCTTTCTTTATGACGCAAATATAGAAAGTTGACTTGAATGCAAGCTAATGATGCTCATACAAGTTTGAAAACACTTGTATGCATGGAAAATCACTTAGAAATTTATTTAGGAATTTTATGAAGAGAGTGGAGGCCATGAGAGGATTGATTTTGCCATAGTTTAGTTACTAGAATGAATAATGAGGGTTTTAGGAGAGGGTTAGGGGTCTTTTTATAGAAGACTAGGATAGTTTTAGCCATAGGATAAACCCTAGAACCAATCCTAGCCATCCAAAGCATGTCTTGGGGAAGAAGTCAAGTCTAAAAAATGGAGTGGTGTCTTAACCAGGCCTAAAAATGGAGTGGTGTCTTAATTGGGCTGAATTTCAAATCTGTTTTCGGATTTGAATTTTCGTGAAACTTTGCGAGGCCATATCTCGGTCATACGAACTCCGATTTACGAAATTTCGGACTCTATTTCGCGAATTTTTCCGAGATGAACGCAATGGTGAAGTCCATTTTACCTGATTCCAATTTTAAAATTTAATTCTGCCTTGATTTCTTGTTTTAACGTGTTATCGAAATACGGGTTGTTACAGATTATATATATATATATATAATCATTGAATCATAATAACGTCGTTTGATTAAAACAACACTCCACACAATTACCGATACTTACTAAATTTTAATTCATTTGAAAATAAAGATAATATTACCGCATCCTAAATTCATTCTTTCCTTACATTGAAAATGTAAATTTTGATACACTCAAAATCTTTAAATTACATATAAAAATATAATTTCTATTGACAATGCAAACTCTACTCTTAATTCACATTGTGAAAACATGATTTGTAATTACAATGCAAACACTACATCTAATTCACATTGTAAAAATATAATTTTTAATTACATATAAAAAATGAAATCTTTAATTTACAATGCAAGTCCTCTTTTCTAATTACATATAAAATGTGATTTTTAATTTTAATGTGAATCTTACCTCTTTATTACATTATAAAGATGAAATTTTTATTTTACATTATAAATTCAAGTCTCAATTACATAAAGAAATGTAATTGTTAAAATACAATACAAATTCATATTCTAATTTCATTGAAAAATGTAATCTTTATCATACCGTTATAACTCATATATAAATTACATAGAAAAATGTCACTCTTATTTTGCCATTCTAATTCACATCTAAATTACATAGAAAAATGTAATTTTTCTCATGCGGCACAAAATCAATTTAAATTACATAGAAAAATATAATTTTTATCATGCGATGGAAATTCATATTTTAATTACATAGAAAAATGTAATTCCTATCATACGACATAAATTCATATTTAACTTACATCTAAAAATGCAATTTTTATCATACAGTGTAAATTCACATTTTTAATTACATATAAAAATGTAATTTTAATTCTATCGTTATTATTCATATCTAAATTACATATGAAAATGTAATTTTTATCATACAGTGCTAATTCATATACAAGTTGCATAGAAAAATGTAATTTCTATTACACGATGTAAATTCATGTTTTAATTACACCGAAAAATGTAATTTAGTCATACAACGCAAATTCATATATAAAGTACATATAAAAATGAAATTTTATTCATGCGGTGTAAATCTATATATAAATTATATAATAAAATGTAATTTCTTTCATGCGGTGTAAATTCATTCTTAAACTACATAATAAAATGTCATTTAATTCATGCGATGCAGAGTCATTCATAAATAACAAAATAAAATGTTATATAATTCATGCGATGTAAATTCATTTTACAACATAAAATTTCATTCTTTTACTTACAATGTAAAAGCATCAACTTTTTTTTTATTCACAATGTAAAAGTATCTACTTTTATATTTTTAATGTAAAAATATCAACTTTTTATGTTTTACAATGTAAAGACATCAACTTTTATATTTTGCAATGTAAAAATATTAACTTCTCTATTTTACAACGTAAAAATATAATCTTTTCTATTTACAAATGTAAAAATATTACCTTTTCTACTTTACAATGTAAAAATGTAAACTTTTCTATTTACAATGTAAAAATAATGTCCTTTTTATTTTGAACATAAAAAGATGGTCTTCTTTTTTATTTTCAACATAAAAAGATTGTCTTTTAATTTACATCGCCAAATTCTCAATATAAAATCCATTCTTTCTTTACAATGTAAAATTTACTCTTTAATTAGAATGTAAAGTCCATTCTTTTTATTACATAAAAAAAATGTAAATCTTCCTACGGTGAAATTCATATATATTAATATTAAAAATAATGTCAACTACTCCTACGGTTAAATTTCTTTTTAAAATTGACATTAAAAATGTTAATGACATCCTACGGTTAAATTTACTATTTAATTTACATTAAAAATAATGTAAATTTATACATGCGGTGAAAATACTTTATTTTCATAATAAAAGGTAAATTTCATGTCATTGCAAATTCTGATTTTAATTTTACATCCTACGGTTGAATTTCTATCATATTAACATTAAAAATGTTAATTTACATCCTACGGTTGAATTTCTATCATATTAACATTAAAAATATTAATTTACATCCTACGGTTGAATTTCTATCATATTAACATTAAAAATGTTAATTTACACATACGATGTAATTACTTATTATTACACTAAGAATAATGTTAATTTTCTCGTACGATGTAAATCCTTATTTTTATTTTACATAATAAAATGCAAATTCCACCACAAGTCGCATTCTTATTTAATTTGCAGCAAATAAGAATGTAAATTTTCATTACATCGCATAACCACAACATCCAAACATAACAACAAGTCCAAATCCAATAACTAGCATCAAGGTAATTACAAGGTGATGTTTTAACTTGATATATGTAAAATCAACATGGCGTGATTAAATAAATAACACATAATTAATTTTAATTAATTATTAATTCAGATTTAAACCTGAAATTTCAGATTTAATCTCATGCAATTCAGATTTAACATCATACGGGGTGAATAGTTCAGATCCATGTTCTAAACTGCATGTCTTATTTGATCTACTATTAACAATCATGCAAATAATAATTAAATAAATTAAATTAAATAAAAAAAAATTCTCATAGTGGTCTGGTCTTAGAAGATGATACAGGTTCGATCCGATTCAGTGTTCGTATTCAAATAGATTTCAGATCTGGAACGATTCAAATACAAATACATATGATAAATCAAAATTCAGCTTTTAACAACTGACACAGCGACATTCAAAAGCGTCGCAAAATCTGAAATAAACATTACCTAAAGTTCAAAACTTTGAATTGAGATAACTCGAGCTACGATCGACGGTTTTACGAACGGTTTGCAGGAGATTGGAGAGCTACGAGAGGGCTATCTTCACCGGGAATTGGAGGAGGTGCGGCTCAACGTGGGTGGCGCGGTGGGGCTGTGTTTGGCGGCGGTTTGGGTGGGTGGTGCGACGGCTACGGTCGATGAGAGGTGGTGATTCTTGTCGGAGATTGAAGAGCACGAAAATCTCTTCGAAACGTGTATTCACGCGAAGGATTTCGTTGAGAATTGAGGGAGAAATCAAGGTTTGAAATTCTGAAGTGTTATGGGTTCTTACTGCTGAAAATGATGAGGAGGAAGAAAGATGAACAGTGTTTTCGGAATTTATAATATTATATTATGTTTTCCTAATCATTATTTAATAATTTAATTAGCCCGTTTAAGCCCGTTTTGGTCCGATCTCAGAATTAGGCCTGCTTACTGTCGTTCTTAGGGTTTTAACGTATTCTGAGCGCAATGGGCTATGTCTCGGGCCCCAATTCTGATGCCTGTAGCGTTTTTTATTTAAAATCCTATTAAAAATTAATTAATCAAATATTAACCGTAACTGAAAATTCACCGGGGCCACAAATTAACTTAAAAAATTCCCGAAAAATATATTTAGCTATGTTTTGACGCTGCGGACCTAGAAAAATTAATTTCGTTCAATTCTGAGCTCGTATGAATTTTTAATGAATTTTTAAAGTCAAAAATTATCCGTTTACACTAAAAAATCAATTATAATTATATATTAATTCTAAAAATTACCGAAAAATTATTTTTAGCTTTGTTTTGACGATACGAACCCAAAAAAATTATTTTTGTCAAATTCTGAGACTATTTGAAAAATGGCTATTTTTAAGGCGTTTAAGTTTAACTGAAATAGTCAAAACACATTTCCTTTTCCCACACTCACATATTAATTCCAAAAATTCTAAAAATTGAAACGTAGCAATAATTTGACATTCCGGTTCCAACAAAAGTGGTTTCGTCAAAAACAGAGGTCGTTTGAAAAATGACTATTTTTAAGGCCGATATAATATTAAAAATACATTTTTAAACAAATAATTTTCGAAACTCGAAATACATAAGTGTTTACTGTTTTTCAATGCAGAAACATCATTCTGAACTCAATGGAAGTGGTTTCGAGTTCAAATTCCTTCGTATGTGAAAAGTAGCCTTTCGGGCCATATATAGTATATATATAAATTCTACAGCGACCTTTCTAAAAATTGAATTGGCCATAACTTTTGATTCCCGCTATGAAATTTAAATTTTTCGAATTCGTTGGAAATATATTTTTAAATAGATTCTAATATTTTTGGTTTCACTAAAATCCCTTAAATTTTGCATCCTGTACGGTCAGTCAAAGTTCAAGTTTGACTTTTCAAACTACCGCGCTATTTCTAACTCTTTTTATAATTAAAATTAAATTATTCATTCTAACTTCGATTTGAATCAAATTTGTGATCATTATTATTTAAAATAGATTATTTTAAATATCAAAACTCATTGAAATCACTTAAAATAAATTTTAAATTGGCCCCAAAATTCAGGGTTGTTACAATGACTGCGCTCAATGCCCCAATCTTCGTTGGTGTAGTGTCTACTGTCATCCATGATCTAGCGCACCATTGCTTCCACCTCGGCATTTGTCAATACTGGCTAGGGATCCGCACTTCCAGCTCTCCTAATATGTCCAATTCTTAAATCAGGCAACGATCTTCGGTTTCTAGCAGCAGCTGAGCTTCCTTGTCCTCTACGATCCTGATCATTCATGGGACGAAGGGATTGAAGGAGTTGTCCCTGAGTAGGGTTAGTAATGTTGGGATCTCTGGGAAGGACATCAGATCCCCGCACTGGCAATAGTATTGGTTCCCTCAAGCTCGAGACGTTAGGTCCTAAAATAGAGCAACGTCTTCGCAAGACCCTAATGATCCAAATGTCAATTCTTCAAGATTTTTGGGTCTCTCATACGGCCTCCTCTGACGTGGACGCCCCTGAGGATGAATGGTTTGCATCGAGACGATGGGTCAGGGATAGTGTTCTCTGCCTGTGTAGCTCGTCTATTTTGCAACTCTTGTCTTTCATGTTTTATCTCATAAGAACGCTATCGCGTCTCTGGGCCTCTAAGGCATCATTGGTTCGGTCTAGCATGTCAAGTAAGCGAGAGAAATCTATGTGTGTGACGGGTGCAAATGGCGTAGGCTAATTACTAGATGTCGCGCGGCATTGGAGCATTCGCAAGGGATCGAGTGGAAGTACCAACCTCTGTCATGATCAGTTCGAATCCAGTCATAATTGTACCATCGGTTCGAGTCGTGGGGTGTTTCCAAAAGCATTCAAACCCTCGGTTCGGTTTGGATCATCGAGTTCAGGTCGGATCGGTGACCCTCTTCCAGACCGGTTCGATCCTGAACTTTGCCCCCTCGATCTGGTGACAACTATCGCCTACTGATCCTCAATCGTCTCGTTTTCCCGAGAAACTTGCAGTTCTTTTCCTTTTCCTTTAGCCATAAAGTTTGATTTTCTTGAGATCAGCAAAAGCTTTAAAAAATACCGAAGAAAGTGGACTAACTTCTTTGGACTTTAGGATCCAAATAGTAGAACGATAATCTGAAATGCCGAGAATTCAACGTTCTTAGTGAAAGCACCAAAATGTTAGACCAAAAAGTGGTTCTAACACCCAATAGAATGATAATTCTAAATAAAATGGAAAGAAAAACAAAGAGAACACAAGATTTATAGTGGTTCTGCATTAATAAGCCTACATCCACTTTATACTTCTCTGATTGATGATTTGAATACAAGTACAATAATGATTTCCACTCAATCTCACATATACAATTGATAATTTCTCTCAATTTCATAGGATTACCCTCTAAGAGTTTGGATATAATCTGAATAATTCAAAGAAATTCTCTAGTAAAGGATTTGGAGCAATCAATTCACCAAAAAGATCCCTTAAAATGGTGTTTGGCGGTGTATTTATAGGCAGAAATTCCATCCGGTTCGGGTGCCATGTGGGGTTCATCCCATGAACATCCGATCGGGGGCTTCGAGATGGTGACAACACACTAAGAACGGGGATAATGGAGTGTAACCGCTCTGAGTTCGTATAAACGTGGGATATAACTATTGCAGTTTCGATCCTCGGTTCAGATCGGTTGAGGGAATATGGTGCGGATCAGATATTGCCACACCGAACCGACCTGAGTATGTTATATGGAATTGAGCTTCTGGCTCTCATGTGTAAAAGAGAGGGGGTTCGGTTTGAGAACTCCAAACTAATCCAGAGGACTGTCGGCTATACTCTTTGTCCTTAAGTACATTTGTTGATTAATTCCTTAGCTTTGTATAGCCTAACCACAAAGTAGGCTAACAATATTTATGGTGACTGCAACACCCTGAATTTTCCGTGACTATTAAAAGAATGAATTAAAGAATACTTAATTATTAAAGTGATAATTAATGGAAACGGGTTATGCCATTGCGTTCGTCTCAAAATTCTGCTTGGAATAGAGTCCAAGTTTTCATAAATCGGACTTCGTATGAGGAAGTTATAGCCCTCAAAAGTTTCAGAAATTTAAATAAATTAAAAACAGTTCAAATTAAAATTCAAAATTCGAATTCAAACAAAGAAGCGGGCTGGGCGGGATTTTTCCTGCCCCAGGCCAGGTCGGCCAGGGGGTCAACCTCCCTTATACCGGTCGACCGGGGGTCGACCTACCCCCTCGGGCAGATCTGAACTGTGACGATTTTGACTTGTTGCTGAGTCTTTTCTGAGCTGTTGCTGAGTCACTAGGGCATAGGTGGCAATTCTGGATAACTCTATCTAGTTTGGACGGTTGTGATTGCTCTTATGATAATCTAACGACTTATATTGATTTAAACTTCTATATAAGCACGCATAGACTCAATCTCTAAACCTTAACTAAATTAATCTCTTGGCCTCCATGTTGCTGCTAGAATAGTTCTTCTTCTTAAAGCTTAGGAATTGCAAGTCATGATTCTAATACAAACGACGAACGAATTATTCTCTTCTCTAATCCATCTTTGTGAGTACAATTTCTTTCACAAAATAATTAATAAATTAATTATGATGAGTTATGATTGGGATTATGAGAACGTGTTTGTTGAATCATGTGACGTTACTTAACTTTGTTATCGTCTATTGGTGAACATATAACAGTTTTGTTAACTTATGTTAGTAGATCTATTTCATATGTCCAATCACATATGTTTAACTTGATTCATTTTATGACATCGGTTTATATGCAAGTTTGGGATGTAAATCATGTGCTAGTTTGTATGTGAATCTTATGCAAGTCTGTATGCGAATTATACACAAGTTTATATGTGAATCAAGTATATACATATGCTAGTTTATATGTATAACATGTGATATTAGTTTACATGTTTAAATTCATATGCAAGTTTGTAGGAATCCATATGCAAGTTTAGGAGAAAACTATATTCACATATGCAAGTTTAGGAGAAAACTATATTCACATATGCAAGTTTAGTGAAAACAATATTCACATATACAAGTTTAGGTGAAACCCATATACATATATGTAAGTTCACAATTTCATGTTTAGATCTACATTTAGATCCATGGTATCTTATGCAAATTTATGTTCTATATGTCCATTGCCTATGCAAACTTATGTTATAATTCTTATTCGCAAGTTAGACCTATTTTATGTGTTATGCAAGTTGTGATGTTTCTTTTCTTTTTATGAGTTAGACTATTTGGGAGTCTAACATATTTCATATTAAACGTATGAACGGCATGGGGATAATGGGGAAATATTAATTACACAAATTGTGAATTGGCATAAAATGGCTTTAAAGGCATGTAATTAATTTGAGACACTGATTAGTATAATTTATATACTTGAAAAGTATGGACATAATTTAGGTGACATTTATTGACATAGATTAATTTGGAAATTATTGATAATTTGAATAGGGATAATTAATTCATATTGGGGTGAAATAATTATGTGTAATAATAAACGCCTAAGACACGAGGTTAGACTCATTTGTGGTATAAGACTGCCCGGACCCGCCCGACAAATTCCGAAACCACAAACGGTAGTCTAATGTGAGAGGTCGAAGGCATAAACTAAATGCGTAACTTATAAAGACACGAGGTTAGGCTCGTTTGCGATATAAGACCGCGCGGACCCGCCCGGCAAATCTAGCAACCGCAAACGGTAGCCTAATGTGAGGGGTCTTACAAGGTTACAGTTATAATGAATTAAGTAACACTTAACCAAGATAAACATGTAATGGGACATGGGGTTAAGTGGGTGGCATGGGTGGAATGTGAAATACGATTAGAAACACTTAACCAAGTTGGAACATGTAAGAAGACATGAATAAGAAGGGGTTAAGTGGGAAATCCTAGTGGGGACCAAGCATAGGTGGAAAGCTTGTGTCAAGCATGGGGACCCTTTTCAAACCAGTAACCCATTAAGTATCTTTGTGAGCTCGAGTTAGATCGAGGACGGGACACACTTACTGGGTTTGATTGTAAGAGGTCAAAATGGGTTAGCGGTGGCAACGCAAGTCCAACGGGGTTAGGTGCACGCGTGGGCCCGGGCTGGTAGGTAAGACGTTGTTGCATCGTGTAGATATAAGTCGTGCACCTTTAGTGGTATCGGGTTGCCACTTTGGGGAATGATACACCCCACTGTGGGGCTAACATGGGTATCTACGAGTTAGGGAGCCAATCACATGGGGGTAGTGGGTACAACCAGTGGAGATAGGGGCAGGCAACACCTATGGAGACAACTAGGGGTACACGAAATTACCATTATGATTATTATATTCAGTAGGCGGGATAAACTTTTAGGGTGATTAGTAATGGTGCATTATAGTAATTATCCTATAGTGATTAGGAGCGCAATTTATGCCATCATATTCCTCTTGTTTTTTTTATCTTACCCATTTGCTTCACAGTCATTCCTTGTTTTACCAGTTTATGCCTTATCCTAATTACTTTAATAATTATATTATTAAAGTTATTGGACTCGCCAGACTTTTTGTCTGACCCCCTTTGTTTTCGCCTCTTTTCTTCCTCTCCCCCTCCCCCTCCAGATTCTCAGGGTGGGACTAGTGCTAGTAGAGCTTGATTTGGACCTCTGTCTCTCTCTTTTGGAAGTGCTTGGTTTGCTGAAAGTAAAGTTCAGCTTATCTCTTTTATGGCTACTTATGTTGGGGTTATGCTTTTTTACTTTATGTACTCAGAAAATAATTTGTCAAGATGGATATTAAGTGTACTTCGTTTTGTTGTTGGTTTTTGATGTTGTTGTAACCAAACTATTTCTCCGCTGCAATAAAAGTTGTTTTAATTTTTCAAGTACTAATATATGTATCTGTCTTGTTATATTATGTTCTATACAACAATAATACTCCATGAAAGTTAATGCATTCCCTTTGAGAGTGACATTAATGGACGTGGGGTGTTACACGTGGTATCAGAGCAGAAGGTTTACTAGAACAGATAAGGGATTCTGAAAAACTATTTTCCAAAAGTATTTTATAAAGAAATACTTTCAAAAATATATTTTAAGGAGAGTATTTTCAAGAGAAAAGTTTGTTTCAAAAACATAACCCCCAAGAGCCATATATCTTTCCTTCGATTCCCTGCTTTGAATCTCTTCCTTTTTCTTTTCAGCATGTCTGGGGTACAAGAGATACCCGAGGGCATACCGATACCAACCTATTTCAGAAGGTATCTGGAGGCTAGGGCCACCGCCGTAGGCCCATCAGACGTTCCTCCTCCCCCAGCTGCAGCCGCTCCTCCTCCCCCTCCCCGCGTTGATACTTTTTCGAAGATATGCAAAAACTTTCGAGCAATGGGTGGGAAACCTTTTCACGGGTCAGAGATGTTTGTTGAAGCTCGAAATTGGCTTAAGGAGGTGGAAGATTTGTTTGGTATCTTCAAGATAGAGGATGGAAGGAAGGTTCAATTAGCTGCTTGGTTAATGAAGGATGAAGCCTCGTTTTGGTGGGAGGTCACGAATGGAGAGCGTCCAGTGGAGACATGGATGGATTTCAGGCATAGGTTCGAGATGAAATTTCTCTCACGAGTAGAAGAGAATTTATACATGGAGAGGTTCTTGGCGTTGAAGCAGGGTAATTTATCAGTAAAGGAGTATGTCAACAAGCTCAATCAATTGGCAAGATTTGGTTTAGACTTGGTGAACACACTTGAAAAGAAGAAACTGAGATTCGTTAAAGGTTTGAATAAGCTGCTACATGGATTGGCTATGACCCACATTCCTATGGGGTGTAACGACCCGTGTTTTTCGATCATTTGAATATGAATATTTAAAATTAGTTTTTAATATTATGTTGGGAATATTAATGGAATTTAATATTGAATTCGCTATTTAGAACGAAGTTGAACGTTATATATTTATATATAATATAAATTCGAGCTTGAAAATGGCGTGCAGTTCGTAAATTGGAGTTTGAACTTCAACTGAGAATACAGGATTCAATATAAGTCGGATTTCTGTGAAACAAGACACGTTGGAACCATATTGACGATAATTTTCATATGAAAGAGAAAAATCCAGATTTCGTGTTATAGTTTGATAGTTATGCCCAAATCAACATTTGAAATAGTCGCTATGGAAAATCGTTATTAAATTATAGGCCTTTAAAATAGCCGTTTTGCAAACAGACTCAGATTTCGACGAAATCAGTTTCATTAGAACCGTATCGCTAAATTATTGTGTGGTGGTGAATTGCGTGGAAAACCGATATAGTAGGTGACCACGGTAGCTATAAACGCTCGTTCATTTTCTATAACGCGTATTTAAATAAATAAAAGGATATTTGAGTATAACTTGAGCAGATGATCGAATTAGGCCACGAAACCAGTTCCGTTGAGTTCGTATCGTCGATTAGAGTCAGAATAAGTATATAGTTGTTATTTTTAGAGATCGAGAAATTTGGCGTTAAAAAGGGGTATTGCGGTTCAGGGTAAAAACAGCCTATCGGGGCAACAGTCTCAGAATGCGACGAAATTAGTGCCGTTGGGTTCGTATCGAAAAGTTATTGTCAGACTTCGCAGTTTCGAGTGGATTTGATTTATCTGGTGATCGTAGAAAAATTAAACGTGTGTTCATTTCCGGTTTCATAAAGGAAATTTTTCCATACGACCTCGGATTTTGACGAAACCTGTCCCATTGGATCCGGAATAACTTTTTACACCAAGATTAGCCTTTTCATCAGTAAACAGACCTCGTTTATTGTAGTTTTTATCAACTACTTCACCACGAAGTTTCGTTAGAAATAAAATATTGATTTGTCTTCAATATAAATACACTCACATAGACAATAGCATGGAGGAAACGATGCACACACATTATTTTGAAATGAAAGTCTAGTGTACAGTCTTATCAAATTGTTGTGCAGCTACCTTACGACAAAGCACTATCCTATGCAGACTAAATAAGGTGACCCTCTGCCTTGTATTTTCAAACGTAAATGTCAGTTTTCAAGTACTACCAATCCGACACGAAAACACACTGTCCACTAATATTTTCCTTTCAATAGCCACCCTATGTACTTTCGTTTCAAGCAGACCTATCCACTTTCATTTCTTTCTTTTCCTTTCAGCTGATATGAAACCACGAGAAGTCGACCTACCCTAGTTTATTTCTCAGCTATAGTGTACCATGAACCGTGCTCCCCAAGGAATCCGTGGCCTATATATATATACAGCCTCTTCTTGATTTGTTCGATCAACAACCATATGTCGAGATTCATGGCATCGAAGAAAAATGAAACTTTCGAAAAAAAAAAGAAAAAGAAAAAAAAAACTTTTGCAAGCACTGTTTGGTGAAGTATTGCCTGAGGCAGCGGTGTAAGGCGGTTCGGAATAATGGGGATCAAGGTGAGGTCGAGGGTGTGGAGTTGCCGACGTAAATGGCAGGTGGTCCGAGGTCAAATGGGAGGTAGCAGGATGCTCACGAAGTGGAGTGCATGGATGCATGGGGTTTGGGTTTTAGAATAGGGGAAATGAAGGTGGGTCTCTGGAAATGGGATTGGTTCCTGTTAATACTTTTCGAATGGCATATTAGTGAAAAGGGGAGGAAGCTGGAATGGTTTAAACAAGAAGAAGAATTAGTAAAAGAAGGTTCGGCTGTACCAATTTAAAAACTGTGGATTATTTTAATTAAGGTAAATTAAAGGGTAATTAAAGATAATAATTATAGTAGTTAAAATAGTAATGATTAAATACTAAGTAATTATGAAACGTGAAAAGCAGGTTGGGCTGGAAATCAGATTGTTGGGAATGATTTTTCAAAAGGTGGCAAATGTTAGTTCAGAAACGGACAAAGTATCAGCATGCTTAATTTAAAAGTGGTTAGTAGCAAATAATTATATAATTAAAATGTTTTTTTATTATACAATTATAATGGTTATATCCCTTATGTATGTCGACAGAATTGGATGTACCAAGTTGCGATAAAATCATGGTGACGGACACTACATTCTGGGACTAGTTTAGACAAAAGTGGAGACTGCTGGAAATTGTAGTTAAATTAAACACTATTTAATTTAACTGAAAACCAAACTACTTTAGCGACAACAAAAAAAATCAAGGTGAGTTAAACTCACTCAGTTACCCTTTTTATATTTTATATAAATTGGGTGTTTTTATTTTGTGTGCCCTGCTTGCCAATGGTTGACTCTTTTGCTAGTTATTTATCTATTGATTTAACCGATGGAATTAAACTGTGTTTAATTTCAGTGAATTCACCAAATCGTTATTTTTAACGGTTGGTTCCAATAAAGGTAACTTACCTTATTGGTCACGTTTATTTATAAACGTGTTTTGAATTGTTGGACTGATCGAATTGCTTGTGGTTGATGTTGAATGGTTGCTATTTAGTGTTGTCAGTTGAACAAAACTGAATGATCTTAATTGAGATAACCGTTGTGATTTCAGGGAAGAACAGGTTGGAGGGACCCAACCGGATCCCTCAAATGTATTTTTATTTTCATATTCTCATATATGAACTGATCTGTTTGTGTGATTGATTTGATGGTTGATTATTGAATGTTCAACATCTGTTAGTTTAAAACCAATGGGTGATATTGGTTAAGTGTTTGGCAGAGTATGGCCTTTAAAAATCAATCGGTTTATAGATATGGATTCACCGTTAGGTGAGTCGATAAAAGTGAAGTTATAAAGTTTATTTTATAACTGGACTCAGATCTTGAAATATATTATTTGAATAAAGTATAAAAGGGAATTAAATAAATATTTTATTTATTTAAGACATTGATTTATGGTTGGTTTATTTTATAAAGTATATACTGATGTTAATCGGATTTTCAAGTATGAAGATAAGAAATGAATCGAAAGGGTTAAACTTTGATCATTGTTTTGTAAAGAAAACAAATAATGGGAATCTATCTAAATTAATTATATTTTTTTAAGCGAGGATTTGTTGAAATCGGTTAATGAGATAATCAAGTTTTGAGTTAATTAAATCGACCGTTTTGGAATTAGAATTGTTTATCAAGTTAATGTGTTTTGACCAAAATAGTTAAATGAATATTGTTTGAATTTAAATAAGGATTTAAAAGGGATTTAGTAGTTAATTTAGTTAATAAAGGGATTAACTACTAAAGTAGTTAATGTTTGAAATGAGTTATTATTTTAATTAATGATAAATTTAGGGATATATTTTTAAATGGGAATTCATTTAAAAATTTACCGAATGTGAGATGCAAGCCAATTGAATGGTGAAAGGGAATAAACGTACTCAATTATATGAATTAAGTGAAAGGAGATTACGATAAAAAGGGTTCATCTTAAAACCAGAGGTTTTAAGTGAGATTCAAAGTGTTAAGACGTTAATTTTACATTAACGTTATTTGAAAACGAGATCTAGTAAAAAGGAGAATTTTAAATGAGATTTCAAAGTGGGAAATTGAATATAGCTATTCAAGATAGAATTAGCCAAACATAATTATTCGGCTAAGTTGCCATTTCGTACGACTGCTAGCGAAATTCGCAGGGCTGCAGATAGCCTACGGCGGTCGGATGTTTCCTGAGGGATTCAGGCGTAACCATTGTGATCGCTGCGATCTAGAGTCGAGCGAATAGAGTAAAGTCGAATGTTAATTAATCAATTAGAATTTTTTCAAATATCGTATTTTTGAATATTAAAAGAATTGGAAGTTTCAATTTAACAAAAAGGAAATTAGTTTGTCAAAGGCCAAGTGATGCTGAATACTGAACCAGTGAACTCATTGGAGTGTCATGTTTGAAACACTGTATATTTTGATAGTTAAAACACCGACTATCAAATCTGACCAATACGATTGTTGGTATGGAAAGACCGGGATCGAATTTATATTCGAAAACCATTCCGACCAGCAAATACGTGAAGATATCAGAAGACGGTCGAGATGGTGCTGTGAAGACCGTTGATTTTCATAAACGGAAGAACCACTAATATTCTCTGCCTGGCAAGCAGAGATAAACTGTGATTCTGTCGTGGTGGAATCTACGGGTTGCAAGGACTACTCGCTACTGATCCATGGGGTGATTTCTATATGGATGCGGTAGGAGAGTGCCTTCGGTTCATCCTGTTCCTGGATGGCGTATATGGACGAATGTCTGACAAAGTATTTCCAAAGGGTCACGTACGTTGATTTCTTCAAACGTACGATAGTTGTTGGCGGAGAATTGCCATTCTCTAGCTTTCAGCTAGAGTATTTTTGTGGACGTCAATTAGTGATATCTGACGGATCTGACGATGTGGCATTCAAAGTGAATGATGACCAGATGATCAGAAGTTAATTCTGGCCTCAAGCCCCATCAACCGGAAAATGACAAAAATCGGGCAGGCAGCATGGCTATGTGGGTCGCTCCCATTAGGGTGTATGATCACCTATCTAGAGGAAATCCTATCTGTTTCTTAAATCTATGTTTCGATGTTGTCCCTTATCGGGAGGCGGTTGCTGATCCCAGCCGTCGGTGGTATACATTCGATACACTCAAGCGAAATGAGTGGTCGGTCATGTGAGGGCCGGGTTGCAAGAAGTTCTTGTTGAACCCAGTGTATTCGTCTCTAGAGATACACGAGCGGCAGGTGGTCCCATACCTTGTCAAGTTGGAACCCAATATCCAATAAGCGCCCGCGGTTTTTGATTGTATACTATATATATGTGGAGCGTGAGATGCAAGCGTTCTACTAGATTCTATTTACTTGTGTTTAGACATTATTATAATATCAGACAAGATATTGGTTTCAAAACTGTTTTGGGTTATCGTAAGGTAAAAACCGTCCGTGTTTATGTGTGGATTTGGTCTTACGATTATCCTTTTCTTTTGAAAAGGTTTTGAACTTTAAAAATCATGATTGGATGATTTACCCTTATTACTGTGCGAGTTTATCTCACTCTGGTTCACCAGACTGACCCGGTGTTTTGTAAATGCTCGGGTTAGGCCGGGTTGTACAGGTTCAGGTTATCGACTGTTGTGAAGAGACGAGCTGGAAGAGTCCAGACGTATGATATTACTACTATTCCGCTGTGTGTTATATGAGGACAGCTTAGTATCACTGTCCAGATGTGTACTCTGATATTGTAAGTATTTTAAAAGTTCTCAATAAAGATTTATTTCTGTATTATATTTTGTTCCGCTGCGATGTGAGACTCTGTGTGGTGTTCCTTCTTCTTCTTCTATTCTAATATTTCTATCTTATCTATTCTCACCCTCTAACTTCTTTCTATTAATGATCTGGAATGTTCGATGTCTGAATGATCAACATGGTAGTTTGATGTTGATTTTCGGAGTCGAAAATCCCGGTTCGTTACAGTGGTATCAGAGCTATTGGTTAAGTAATTACCTTGGCTCTGTGGCGTGACTCAGTAGAGATGGGGTTAGTAATACCCTAGATTGAGTTTGAGTGTATATATATGAGCGCGTATTTGTAAATTGTTATAAAAACTGTCTTATATTGTGTTGGTTGGTTTGTCGAGTAGTTTATGAATTCTGGTCGATACAGTAATGCAAACTGTGTCGATAAGTGTTTCTAAACTCTTGAACAGAATAATTCGACACAGTATGTTTTTGAAAGAGGGTAAATGGAAATTTTTACCCGAAATATATTTTGAAATAAACAAGGTATATATATTAAAATTATTATAATGTATATATTGGTTGTGTTAATTTGTTAATATAATTGAATCAGATTAATCAAGATGGTTATAAATAACTAGTCAGGATTAGTGCAAATGTAATAAATCAGTAAGATGAATTAAATTTGAAGTTAAACCAGAATTTAGATTGAAATTGTGAAAAATTAGAAAAGTGTGAAAAAGAATTTTGGATTAAATATATGGGAATTTTAAGATCCTGGGAGATTTTGATTTTGTTTCACAAGCATTGTGTTTAGTATTTTGAAATATATTTCAAAATGAAAGTGTTTAGAACTGGTTTTGAAAGTGATATAGTATTGAACTCACTTCGATAACTGGAAAATAGATTCCGATGATGTGCGCGCCATTATCGGTGTTCATTTTCGAGTGGTAAGTGACGGATTACTACCAAAGATTTTGTTTTGAATTGCTTTGAGAAAGACAAGTTTGAATCCTGAAAAAGATTATTTGATTTTTGAAAGAGCTGAACTGTTTGAGAACTCCCAGGGAAATTGTTTGAACAAAAACAAAATTTAATAGAAATTTGTGAAAGCAAATATGAATTGAAGTGAAACCAATTGACTGGAAATTGAATTGGGATATAATATATCAAGTCGAATCAGATTTTGAATTGGGAGACAGGAATCTGAAATGGTGTTGGACTGGTAAGTTAAGAGCCGAAAATTGACAATGGATGGGAACTGAGTTGAGAATGGGATTTGGATATGATACATGAAAGATTTGGTTGTGAGGTTAAAAGTGGAATTGTGTTGGAAATGCAGCAGACAGAAAGATATAGTGATATGCCCGACAAAAAGGTACACGTTTATTTTATATGGGTTTGGTGATTTATGAGCCTATTTGGCCAGCCGCTTGGCTGTTTCATTTTCTTTTGATTGGAGAAGGCCTAGAAAGGCAAGTTGTGGTTGTACCGATTGAGCCGTACAGAGGAGGTGCTGGCAAAATTTTTCGAAAATTTAAAGTGTTAGAAAATTTTCAATATTTTTGAAATTATCTATATACAGTATTGAATTGGTTTCTAATTTAATATAAAATTAGATTTGAAGTTAATGAATTTATAACGTTCTTTCTTACCTTAGCAATTTCGAGGACGAAATTATTTTAAGGGGGGAAGAATGTAACGACCCGTGTTTTTCGATCATTTGAATATGAATATTTAAAATTAGTTTTTAATATTATGTTGGGAATATTAATGGAATTTAATATTGAATTCGCTATTTAGAACGAAGTTGAACGTTATATATTTATATATAATATAAATTCGAGCTTGAAAATGGCGTGCAGTTCGTAAATTGGAGTTTGAACTTCAACTGAGAATACAGGATTCAATATAAGTCGGATTTCTGTGAAACAAGACACGTTGGAACCATATTGACGATAATTTTCATATGAAAGAGAAAAATCCAGATTTCGTGTTATAGTTTGATAGTTATGCCCAAATCAAAATTTGAAATAGTCGCTATGGAAAATCGTTATTAAATTATAGGCCTTTAAAATAGCCGTTTTGCAAACAGACTCAGATTTCGACGAAATCAGTTTCATTAGAACCGTATCGCTAAATTATTGTGTGGTGGTGAATTGCGTGGAAAACCGATATAGTAGGTGACCACGGTAGCTATAAACGCTCGTTCATTTTCTATAACGCGTATTTAAATAAATAAAAGGATATTTGAGTATAACTTGAGCAGATGATCGAATTAGGCCACGAAACCAGTTCCGTTGAGTTCGTATCGTCGATTAGAGTCAGAATAAGTATATAGTTGTTATTTTTAGAGATCGAGAAATTTGGCGTTAAAAAGGGGTATTGCGGTTCAGGGTAAAAACAGCCTATCGGGGCAACAGTCTCAGAATGCGACGAAATTAGTGCCGTTGGGTTCGTATCGAAAAGTTATTGTCAGACTTCGCAGTTTCGAGTGGATTTGATTTATCTGGTGATCGTAGAAAAATTAAACGTGTGTTCATTTCCGGTTTCATAAAGGAAATTTTTCCATACGACCTCGGATTTTGACGAAACCTGTCCCATTGGATCCGGAATAACTTTTTACACCAAGATTAGCCTTTTCATCAGTAAACAGACCTCGTTTATTGTAGTTTTTATCAACTACTTCACCACGAAGTTTCGTTAGAAATAAAATATTGATTTGTCTTCAATATAAATACACTCACATAGACAATAGCATGGAGGAAACGATGCACACACATTATTTTGAAATGAAAGTCTAGTGTACAGTCTTATCAAATTGTTGTGCAGCTACCTTACGACAAAGCACTATCCTATGCAGACTAAATAAGGTGACCCTCTGCCTTGTATTTTCAAACGTAAATGTCAGTTTTCAAGTACTACCAATCCGACACGAAAACACACTGTCCACTAATATTTTCCTTTCAATAGCCACCCTATGTACTTTCGTTTCAAGCAGACCTATCCACTTTCATTTCTTTCTTTTCCTTTCAGCTGATATGAAACCACGAGAAGTCGACCTACCCTAGTTTATTTCTCAGCTATAGTGTACCATGAACCGTGCTCCCCAAGGAATCCGTGGCCTATATATATATACAGCCTCTTCTTGATTTGTTCGATCAACAACCATATGTCGAGATTCATGGCATCGAAGAAAAATGAAACTTTCGAAAAAAAAAAGAAAAAGAAAAAAAAAAAAACTTTTGCAAGCACTGTTTGGTGAAGTATTGCCTGAGGCAGCGGTGTAAGGCGGTTCGGAATAATGGGGATCAAGGTGAGGTCGAGGGTGTGGAGTTGCCGACGTAAATGGCAGGTGGTCCGAGGTCAAATGGGAGGTAGCAGGATGCTCACGAAGTGGAGTGCATGGATGCATGGGGTTTGGGTTTTAGAATAGGGGAAATGAAGGTGGGTCTCTGGAAATGGGATTGGTTCCTGTTAATACTTTTCGAATGGCATATTAGTGAAAAGGGGAGGAAGCTGGAATGGTTTAAACAAGAAGAAGAATTAGTAAAAGAAGGTTCGGCTGTACCAATTTAAAAACTGTGGATTATTTTAATTAAGGTAAATTAAAGGGTAATTAAAGATAATAATTATAGTAGTTAAAATAGTAATGATTAAATACTAAGTAATTATGAAACGTGAAAAGCAGGTTGGGCTGGAAATCAGATTGTTGGGAATGATTTTTCAAAAGGTGGCAAATGTTAGTTCAGAAACGGACAAAATATCAGCATGCTTAATTTAAAAGTGGTTAGTAGCAAATAATTATATAATTAAAATGTTTTTTTATTATACAATTATAATGGTTATATCCCTTATGTATGTCGACAGAATTGGATGTACCAAGTTGCGATAAAATCATGGTGACGGACACTACATTCTGGGACTAGTTTAGACAAAAGTGGAGACTGCTGGAAATTGTAGTTAAATTAAACACTATTTAATTTAACTGAAAACCAAACTACTTTAGCGACAACAAAAAAAATCAAGGTGAGTTAAACTCACTCAGTTACCCTTTTTATATTTTATATAAATTGGGTGTTTTTATTTTGTGTGCCCTGCTTGCCAATGGTTGACTCTTTTGCTAGTTATTTATCTATTGATTTAACCGATGGAATTAAACTGTGTTTAATTTCAGTGAATTCACCAAATCGTTATTTTTAACGGTTGGTTCCAATAAAGGTAACTTACCTTATTGGTCACGTTTATTTATAAACGTGTTTTGAATTGTTGGACTGATCGAATTGCTTGTGGTTGATGTTGAATGGTTGCTATTTAGTGTTGTCAGTTGAACAAAACTGAATGATCTTAATTGAGATAACCGTTGTGATTTCAGGGAAGAACAGGTTGGAGGGACCCAACCGGATCCCTCAAATGTATTTTTATTTTCATATTCTCATATATGAACTGATCTGTTTGTGTGATTGATTTGATGGTTGATTATTGAATGTTCAACATCTGTTAGTTTAAAACCAATGGGTGATATTGGTTAAGTGTTTGGCAGAGTATGGCCTTTAAAAATCAATCGGTTTATAGATATGGATTCACCGTTAGGTGAGTCGATAAAAGTGAAGTTATAAAGTTTATTTTATAACTGGACTCAGATCTTGAAATATATTATTTGAATAAAGTATAAAAGGGAATTAAATAAATATTTTATTTATTTAAGACATTGATTTATGGTTGGTTTATTTTATAAAGTATATACTGATGTTAATCGGATTTTCAAGTATGAAGATAAGAAATGAATCGAAAGGGTTAAACTTTGATCATTGTTTTGTAAAGAAAACAAATAATGGGAATCTATCTAAATTAATTATATTTTTTTAAGCGAGGATTTGTTGAAATCGGTTAATGAGATAATCAAGTTTTGAGTTAATTAAATCGACCGTTTTGGAATTAGAATTGTTTATCAAGTTAATGTGTTTTGACCAAAATAGTTAAATGAATATTGTTTGAATTTAAATAAGGATTTAAAAGGGATTTAGTAGTTAATTTAGTTAATAAAGGGATTAACTACTAAAGTAGTTAATGTTTGAAATGAGTTATTATTTTAATTAATGATAAATTTAGGGATATATTTTTAAATGGGAATTCATTTAAAAATTTACCGAATGTGAGATGCAAGCCAATTGAATGGTGAAAGGGAATAAACGTACTCAATTATATGAATTAAGTGAAAGGAGATTACGATAAAAAGGGTTCATCTTAAAACCAGAGGTTTTAAGTGAGATTCAAAGTGTTAAGACGTTAATTTTACATTAACGTTATTTGAAAACGAGATCTAGTAAAAAGGAGAATTTTAAATGAGATTTCAAAGTGGGAAATTGAATATAGCTATTCAAGATAGAATTAGCCAAACATAATTATTCGGCTAAGTTGCCATTTCGTACGACTGCTAGCGAAATTCGCAGGGCTGCAGATAGCCTACGGCGGTCGGATGTTTCCTGAGGGATTCAGGCGTAACCATTGTGATCGCTGCGATCTAGAGTCGAGCGAATAGAGTAAAGTCGAATGTTAATTAATCAATTAGAATTTTTTCAAATATCGTATTTTTGAATATTAAAAGAATTGGAAGTTTCAATTTAACAAAAAGGAAATTAGTTTGTCAAAGGCCAAGTGATGCTGAATACTGAACCAGTGAACTCATTGGAGTGTCATGTTTGAAACACTGTATATTTTGATAGTTAAAACACCGACTATCAAATCTGACCAATACGATTGTTGGTATGGAAAGACCGGGATCGAATTTATATTCGAAAACCATTCCGACCAGCAAATACGTGAAGATATCAGAAGACGGTCGAGATGGTGCTGTGAAGACCGTTGATTTTCATAAACGGAAGAACCACTAATATTCTCTGCCTGGCAAGCAGAGATAAACTGTGATTCTGTCGTGGTGGAATCTACGGGTTGCAAGGACTACTCGCTACTGATCCATGGGGTGATTTCTATATGGATGCGGTAGGAGAGTGCCTTCGGTTCATCCTGTTCCTGGATGGCGTATATGGACGAATGTCTGACAAAGTATTTCCAAAGGGTCACGTACGTTGATTTCTTCAAACGTACGATAGTTGTTGGCGGAGAATTGCCATTCTCTAGCTTTCAGCTAGAGTATTTTTGTGGACGTCAATTAGTGATATCTGACGGATCTGACGATGTGGCATTCAAAGTGAATGATGACCAGATGATCAGAAGTTAATTCTGGCCTCAAGCCCCATCAACCGGAAAATGACAAAAATCGGGCAGGCAGCATGGCTATGTGGGTCGCTCCCATTAGGGTGTATGATCACCTATCTAGAGGAAATCCTATCTGTTTCTTAAATCTATGTTTCGATGTTGTCCCTTATCGGGAGGCGGTTGCTGATCCCAGCCGTCGGTGGTATACATTCGATACACTCAAGCGAAATGAGTGGTCGGTCATGTGAGGGCCGGGTTGCAAGAAGTTCTTGTTGAACCCAGTGTATTCGTCTCTAGAGATACACGAGCGGCAGGTGGTCCCATACCTTGTCAAGTTGGAACCCAATATCCAATAAGCGCCCGCGGTTTTTGATTGTATACTATATATATGTGGAGCGTGAGATGCAAGCGTTCTACTAGATTCTATTTACTTGTGTTTAGACATTATTATAATATCAGACAAGATATTGGTTTCAAAACTGTTTTGGGTTATCGTAAGGTAAAAACCGTCCGTGTTTATGTGTGGATTTGGTCTTACGATTATCCTTTTCTTTTGAAAAGGTTTTGAACTTTAAAAATCATGATTGGATGATTTACCCTTATTACTGTGCGAGTTTATCTCACTCTGGTTCACCAGACTGACCCGGTGTTTTGTAAATGCTCGGGTTAGGCCGGGTTGTACAGGTTCAGGTTATCGACTGTTGTGAAGAGACGAGCTGGAAGAGTCCAGACGTATGATATTACTACTATTCCGCTGTGTGTTATATGAGGACAGCTTAGTATCACTGTCCAGATGTGTACTCTGATATTGTAAGTATTTTAAAAGTTCTCAATAAAGATTTATTTCTGTATTATATTTTGTTCCGCTGCGATGTGAGACTCTGTGTGGTGTTCCTTCTTCTTCTTCTATTCTAATATTTCTATCTTATCTATTCTCACCCTCTAACTTCTTTCTATTAATGATCTGGAATGTTCGATGTCTGAATGATCAACATGGTAGTTTGATGTTGATTTTCGGAGTCGAAAATCCCGGTTCGTTACATGGGGGCTACCTTTGAGAGACTGGTTGACATGGCGCTTATGCATAAAGAGGAGAAATGCGCTAATGCTAATAAGGCACTGGAAAAGAAAGGGGATCAAAAGAAGTCACAGTAGAAACCTAAGAAAGGTGGTAAGGATAACAATAGCAAAGGAAAGAAAAGATGCTTTAATTGTGGAACACCAGGCTATTTGAGCAAGGACTGTAGGAAGAAGAAGAAGACTGGCTGCTTTAACTGTGGTGAGGCAGGACATCTGATCAAAGACTGCCCGAGAAGACAAGGGCAAGGGAAGAGGGCAGGGTCTACTTCTGGAGGGAAGGTTCAGGCTCTCATGGCACCAAGGTAGGCAAGAGGGCAGGTTCATGCTCTCATGGCACCAGGAGAGGAGAGAGGTAGAAACATTTCTGTTGAAAGTTTGGTTTTTCTATTTGATCACCCTGTTCATACTTTGTTTGATTCTGGCTCTTCACACTCGTTTGTTTCTGCTTCTTTAGTTGAAACACTGCACCTAAATACTAATCTAGTTACGGATCCTATAGTAGTCTCAAATCCTATTGGTGGTTCGGCTCATCTTCCAATGATTTGTCGGGATTTGAGAGTGTCTATCTTGGGCGCTGGGTTTGAATGCAACGCCTTCGTTCTTGGCTTCATGGGCTATGGGTTAATTCTAGGCATGGATTGGTTATCCAGTAATGGTGTCATCCTCGATTGTGAAGAGAGAGTGGATAGACTTATGACTCGCCTCGGTAACACTCTCGAAATCTCTTGTGATCCCATACATTCTTTTATGCTTAGCTACCTAGAATCTCTTGATGCGTCTGTTGAAAACTTGCAGTCTGTTAAAGTAGTTCGTGAATACTCAGATGTATTTGAAGAGGTGAAGAGCTTACCTCTGAAGCGGGGGATAGACTTCTGCATGTACCTTGTTGATAATGCAAAACCCGTAGCTCTACCCGTTAGACACATGGCTCCAAGGGAAAGAAAAGAGCTCAGCAAGCAAGCCAAAGAGTTGCTCGAAAAAGGGTTTATAAGGCAGAGTATTTCTGAATGGGGTGCTCTAGTAGTATTCGCAACCAAAGCGGACGGTTCACTTCGCCTATGCGTTGATTATAGGGAGCTAAACAAGCTGACCAAGAAAAATAGGCACCCACTTCCAAGAATAGACGACTTGTTTGATCAGCTTGTAGGTGCATCGGTTTTCTCCCAACTGGATCTGGCTACCGGGTTTCATCAGCTAAGAGTGGCTGAAGACAGCATTGATAAGACCACGATCAGAACCCCGGATGGTTTCTTCGAACGACTTGTCATGCCTTTCAGCTTGACAAACGCACCCGCTTACTTCGTTGACTTGATGAGCAGGGTGTTCAGGGAGTTCCGTAATAAGTTTGTGGTAGTCTTCGTAGACGACATTTTGATTTTCTCGAAGAATGAAGAAGAGCATGCTTTGCATTTAAGGGAAGTCATGGGTACTCTTCGTGCACATCAGCTGAAAGCAAAATTCTCCAAATGCCATTTCTGGAGAGAAGAAGTGAGGTTTCTTGGACATGTGGTGTCCAAAGAGGGGATAGTTGTGGAGCCCGCAAAAGTAGTTGCGGTGCAGGATTGGAAGGTTCCACGGAATGCAACCGAAGTCCGAAGCTTTCTCGGGCTAGCGGGCTTTTATCGAAAGTTCATTAAAGACTTTGCAAAAATTTCAACCCCACTCACAAGATTGACAAAGAAGGACCTATATTTCACTTGGAAATTGGATTGTGATATTGCTTTCCAACGTTTGAAAAGGGCTCTAACAACAACCCCAATTTTGACATTGCCTGATGGGAGCAAAATGTTTACCGTATACACAGACGCATGCGGTAAAGGATTGGGCACTGTCTTGATCCAAGAAGGCAAGGTAGTTTGTTATGGGGGAAGGCAATTAAGGTACATGAGAAGAACTACCCAACTCATGATTTGGAGCTAGCTTCCATTGTTTTCGCTCTAAAGTCATGGCGTCATTACCTACTAGGAGAAAGGTTTGAATTGTTTACTGACCATAAATCATTAAATTACCTTTTCTCATAGAAAGATTTTAACTTAAGATAACAAAGGGGGATGGAATTTCCGGCCTCATATGATTTTGAGATTTCCTATACCCCTGGCAAGGGCAATGTGGTAGCAGACGCCTTGAGTAGAAAGAAGCTGACCTTGAGTCCTCTCTTTGTAGAAAAGCAAAGCTTGGAGTACATAGCAAACTTTAATTTTAAACCCTCCTCTGAAATTTTACCTGGTCTGTTAGCATCACTAGAGGTGCGGCCTACTCTTTTGGACTCAATAGGAACCGCGCAACGAGAAGACCCTCAGCTAGTTGATATGATGGATAAGCTAGTTAGGGGTGAGACTTCTAGTCACCTCGATAGATACTCCATCGATGATTCTCAAAGAAGCACACCATTCTAAGCTGACCATACACCCAGGCGGAGACATGACGTATAAAGATATAAAAAAGATTTTCTTTTGGAATGGCATGAAGAGGGATGTAGCGAAGTTTGTCGCTAAGTGCTCGATATGTCAGCAAGTCAAAGCGGAGCAGAAGAAGCCTCGTGGTCTGCTTCATCCTCTAGAGGTCCCATAGTGGAAGTGGGATAGCATTTCGATGGACTTTGTTGATTGGTTGCCTAGGTCAAGAAAGGGCAATACCAGTATTTAGGTAATAGTGGACAGGCTCACTAAAAGTGCTCACTTTATACCTGTTAAGAGTAAAAGGACTGCCTCGTCCCTAGCATCCACTTATCTTAAAGAGATAGTTCAACTCCATGGGATACCCTCCAGCATAGTGAGTGATCGAGATCCTATCTTTACGAGCGAGTTTTGGAAGAGTTTGCAAGAGGCTGTAGGCACACAATTATGCTTAAGCACGGCCTATCACCCCCAAACCGATGGTCAGATGGAAAGGGTGAACAGAGTTTTGGAAGACCTCTTGAGATTGTGCATTCTTGACTTTGGAGGGACATGGGAGGATCATCTTCCTTTGGTGGAATTCGCTTACAACAATAGCTACCAAGCCACCATAGGCATGGCGCCCTTCGAAGCTTTATATGGAATACCATGCCGATCACCAACTTGTTGGTGGGAGTCTACAGACAAGCTTGTACTTAGGCCAGACATGATTAGAGAAACCTCATAAAAGGTGGACTTGATAAGAAGACAGATGAAGGCTGCACAAGATAGACAGAAGTCCTACGCAGACAAAAGAAGGACCGACCTTGAGTTTGAGGTTGGAGATAAGGTGTTCCTTAAAGTATCTCCTTTGAGGAATGTCATTCGCTTTAGGTCCGTAGGAAAGCTAGCACCAAGATTTGTAGGACCATTTCCTATCACTGAAAAGATTGGAACGTTGGCTTACAGAGTAGAGCTACCTGAAAGACTGGCTGGAGTTTATAATGTTTTTCATGTTTCTTAACTACGAAAGTGCTTACATGAGTCTGCAGAAGTTGTGGAGCCAACTATACTAGAGGAAGTAGAAGTGGAACGAGAAGCGACTGTAAGAAGAGTTCCAACTTGTATCTTGGGTACGGAAGTCAAAAAGCTACGCAACCATGAAGTCAAGCTTGTTAAAGTTCAATGGAGTGATGTTGAGGAAGATGCGATTTGGGAAACTGAGAGAAAAATACGCACAGCCTACCCTTTTCTTTTTGTGGGTACCTCCTTGTTCTCTTTTTCCATAAGTTTATTTATGCTTATATCTATCTTTTAAGTATATCTCCTCGGTCCTATTCTTTATCCTTAGGTAGAAACCAATGGATGTAAACATGTATTTGGAACATGTTATGATTGATGGTTGCGAGTGGTTGCAAGTGGTTGCTAATGGATGCATGTACACACACATTAAGCACTAGATCGGCTCAATCACTTTCATATTGCATATAAATATGTATGCATATTTAAATTAATGGATGTATAATAGTTGTGTTATCATATGGATGCTGCATTTTGATGAATGGTTGTGCACACATGTAGAAATAATATGTATCATTAGGATTCTTTCGCATACATAATGGACGCATGACACTATCATGATTTACATTAAGGAGGTCAACTGAATCAGTAGACCGCCTGATTTTGCATTGGACAAGGAACATATACACACACTTTTTGCATATGTTCATACATCATTAGAAATATTGTAAGGAAAATGGATGCCTGTGTTTTATGGTTGAGTAGATGGATGATTGGATGGTAGGATATACATTCTTCTTGACTTGAAGATTTCAGGGATGAAATTCTTTAAGGAGGGGAGAATGTAACACCCTGAATTTTCTGTGACTATTAAAAAAACGAATTAAAGAATACTTAATTTTTAAAGTGAGAATTAAGGGAAACGGTTTATGCCATTGCGTTCGTCTCGAAATTTTGCATGGAATAGCATCCAAGTTTTCGTAAATCGGACTTCGTATGAGGAAGTTATGGCCCTCAGAAGTTTCAGAAATTTAAATAAATCAAAAACAGTTCAGATTACAATTCAAAATTCAAATTCAAATAAAGAAGTGGGCTAGGCGGGATTTTTCCCGCCCCAGGCCAGGTCGACCAGGGGGTCGACCTCCCCTATACAGGTTGACCAGGGGGTCGACCTAGGGATCGACCTACCCCCTCGGACAGATCTGAACTGCGATGAGTCTAACTTGTTGCTGAGTCTTTTCTGACTTGTTGTTGAGTCACTAGGGAATAGGTAGCAATTCTGGATAACTCTATCTAGTCTGGACGGTTGTGATTGCTTTTATGATAATCTAATGGCTTATATTGATTTAAACTTCTATATAAGCACGCATAGACTCAAGCTCTAAACCTAAACTAAATTAATCTCTTGCCTCCATGCTGCTCCTAGAATAGTTCTTCTTCTTAAAGCTTAGGAATTGCAAGTCATGATTCTAATACAAACGACGAACGAATTATTCTCTTCTCTAATCCGTCTTTGTAAGTACAATTCCTTTCACAAAATAATTAATAAATTAATTATGATGAGTTATAATTGGGATTATGAGAACATGTCTGTTGAATCATGTGATGTTACTTAACTTTGGAATCGTCTATTGGTGAACATATAACAGTTTTGTTAACTTATGTTAGCAGATCTATTTCATACGACCAATCACATATGTTTAACTAGTGGAGATAGGGGCAGGCGGCACCTATGAAGACAGCTAGGGGTACACGAAATTATCATTATGATTATTGTGTTCAGTAAGCGAGATCAACTTTTAGGGTGACTAGTAAAGGTGAAGTATAGTAATTATCCTATAGTGATTAGGAGCGCGATTTACACCAGCATATTCCTCTTGTTTGTTTTGTCTTGCCCATTTGCTTCACAGTCATTCTTGTTTTATCAGTTTATGCCTTATCCTAATTACTTTAATAATTATATTGTTAAAGTTATTGAACTCGCCAGACTTTATGTCTGACCCTCTTTGTTTTTGCCTCTTTTCTTCCTTCCCCTCCCCCTCCCCCCAGGTTCTTAGTGTGGGACTAGTGCTAGTAGAGCTTGATTTGGACCTCTTTCTCTCTCTTTTGGAAGTGCTTGGATTGCTGAAAATAAAGTTCAGCTTATCTCTTTTATGGCTACTTACGCTGGGTTTATGCTTTTTACTTTATGTACTCAGAAAATAATTTGTCAAGATGGATATTAAGTGTACTTGGTTTTATTGTTGGTTTTTGATGTTGTTGTAACCAAACTATTTCTCCACTGCAATAAAAGTTGTTTTAATTTTTCAAGTACCAATATATGTATGTCTTGTTTTATTCTATTCTATACACCAATAATACTCCATGAAAGTTAATGCATTCCCTTTGAGAGTGACATTAATGGACGTGTGGTGTTACAGTGACCGTTGTAGCAATTAGTGTAATTGATTGCTATAAATGAGGCCATAAAAAAATAATCAACAGTTGAAACCAATGTTTACTGGGGAAAGTAAATATAATAGGATAATGGTTACAGTTCCTATTTTAATTAGGATAAATGTTGTACACCCCAAATCAGGAAATTTGAATTATAACCGCATTTAGACACGAGGTTAAGCTCAACTTGTAGTATAAGTCTGCCCAGAACAGACCGGCATATCCAGCAACCACATGTAGTCAGCTTAATGTGAGCAGTCTAATGCGTAAATGTAAATGTACTAAGGCACGAGGTTAAGCTTAACTTATGGAAGAAGTTTGTCTAGAACCAACCGGCAAATCTAGCATCCACTGGTAGTCAATTTAATGTGAGAGGCATAGTACATAAATATATATATATATAACTGTCAACCAATAAATAAATAAATAGAAAAAATAGATGAATAAGAATAGTAATTGTCTGTTGGGGTACAACAAGTAGATACCTTGAGACTGATAAATGGTTGCCTTAGGAGAATTTGACCGTTATGGTCGTAAAGGGCAATAAGAATAGAAACGAAAGAAAATGGGTGTCAAAAAGGAGATTAATGGATATTGATTGTCGTTTAAATACTAAGTCCAAATTAGGGAAGAAATCAAAAAAATACCTTAGGGAAAAAGGGATACAATCTTCCTTTCTTATGTTAATAAGTATATAGCTTAAAATATAAAACATAGTTGGACTTAGTAGGTTAATAATATAAAATATTATTAACTATATAAACCCATAACGATATTGAATCATATACATATAGTATTTCCGTATAGAGGGACTAAATGGGAATAACTTAATAACGTAGCCTACTTTAATCCCAATAGGGAAAGGTGCCAAAGGCAATTGCAGTATGAGTCCAATAACCTTCGCATATAGTCTGCTTTCTTGGGTCTTAAGCGGCTAGGGTTGAGGAGTCCACCTACGAATAGGTCTTTCAATTTAGGGGTCTTAAATGTCAGGTGGGTGTGGGTCTACCCAAACCTGGAAGCTAAAAATGTCAGATATGGCTACATATCCTATAGGAAGTAATAAGTGACTAAGGGGGTTATCTAATATGGTCAGCTAGAAGGTATAGAGAACGATAAAATACCATCTCTCACCTTATGCGGGGCAAGGGTATATGCGTGAATGATGAAAGCCTTGTCTAGAAGGGCCCGTAGCTAGTGTCCTCTAGTTCATATTAACATTAAGTAAATTATCAAGAAATAATAAGTGACCAATCAGTCCGCCTAGGGTCTTAAGCAGTCAAGAAGAATCCACCCTATCTATCATTTATAGTGAGGCAATAAATAATGAAAGATAAGTGAATGAAAGTATATGGATATAGAAACTTTGTAATTGGGGGCCTAATCTTGATATGGTAACCAAGGAAGCTTTAGTGTAAAGGCTTCACAAAAATATGCATAAACGTCCTATCTCGGTATTATACTTTAGAGTACCACTTTGGGAAGAGTGGTACAGTCGTGCGTAAACATTTACAAGGTTAAAATAGAATCGCAAACTTGTTAGGCATACATCTTGGGTTGAACCAAACGGGATACATTTGTGTATTATAGTCTGTGTTGTACATTTCTTAGTCACCAGAACTTATTGTTCTGACCCCTCCTCCTTATTACAACCTCCTAGGTTTCCTAGGGAAGGTCATGTTCTCACGGATGTTTAGTTTGGCTTTCGGTTCTCGATCTCTCTCATGCTCGGTATTGGCAAAGTGGCTTATTTCAAAAAAGGTAGTTACTTAAGTTATCCAATTTTGATTCCGCTGTGAGTTTTCTTTTATCATATTCTGATTATGCTCATGCTCATTTATTGCAGGTACCAGATATGCATGCTCCATGCATGGATGTATTCAAGTTTCGATTTTGTCAAAATTTGGGCGTAGAAAAGTGTGGGTTTGGTATCAGAGCTTAGGTTAAAAGATCAGAGGAATTAGTTAAATTAGGACTTGTGAGAGAATGTAATTTGATTTTCTTTTCCGTTTTTCTTCGTCTATCTTACTTGACTTTAGCTTACATCGACAATGAAATTAATCGTGTTACTAATAATAAAAATGGGCTTTAAGCGACTAGGGGATTGAAATATGTTGAGTTCCGGTTCCTAGCCGATTTTGTCTTACCCCACGGTACGTTGGCAATCTTGTCGTGAAGAGCATGAGGACGACATATGGTGAATTCCATTGATTAGAGTTTGGAAACTGGAATAATATATGTAGAAAGAAAATCTTGCTACAACCGAGATAGTCACTGTTCTAGTTTTGTTTGGCAGTTCCGGTTAAGACCATTACTCGATCTAAAATGGGAAAAGTCCACGTTAATATGTCGTTTCCATTTCAGAGTTATAATTATAAGGTTTATCCATTTGTTACTTCGTTGAAATTCCGAATCTACCTTTACTGAAGCATTCAATTGAGTTCTTGCCCTTGTATTCGAGGAAATTTTATTTTTAAAACTATGTTTAAAAAATAAAAATGGATTTCAATGGCTTCAGAAAATGGTTTTAGAAAGGCCCAGTTTATAGAGATATGGTTTTTGAATTTTAATCTATTCATATTTCAAAATTTATAGGGCCATTTGGTAGTTTTAATAAATGAAATATGATTGGTAGGAAAAAAGGAGTCGGAAATGACAAGGAATGTACCAATAAAACTGAAGAATAATAAATAACTATTCCTTGTGATTTTTAGTATCCCTTTTCCTATATATATTGGATAATTTATTAAAGTTATCAAAATAAATCTTAATTGTTTTTAAGCTATAATATTCTTGAACATGAAAAGGTTTTCCAGTTTTAAATATAAAACTAGGATATAATAATAATAATAATAAAATAGATTTATAAATATTAAACTGTTATTTTATAATAAATTCCATTTTTGAAAAGTTTTAAATTTTTCTTTGAAAAAGCTAAGGAAAATCCTTGATCTTGATTTTTAGGGTATTTGATTTCGTGAATCGTCTGTTTGTTGTCAGTTAGGTAAGGGGAAAATTCGTTTTAATTTATATTATGGATTTCTAGCTGAATTATTTTTGGAATACGTTCGTTTGTTGTATAGTCGCAGTATCATTGTTGAGACTATAATTCCTTGGAGTTTGTTCGGAGTTTAACTATGGTCTTTAAATACCGCAGTGATGAAGATAATTATTTCTCGGATCGCATCAAAACGTAAAAGTTAATGCAGGACGATTAATATTTTAACCCGGCCTAGTAAGGTCAAGGTTCAATCTTTGTCCAAAGCTAATTAATAGTTGACCGTTTAGCGTTATGCAAGAATGGTCAGCTAGTCGATGAGTTTTGGTACAACTTGGACCTAGGACTCAACCATAAAAGTTACATCCAAATTACCCCTTTAACTTCCTTCTTTCGTCCTTCCTTCCTCATCAAGCTGAACCATATCTCTACTCTTCTTCTCTTTCTTTGTCGTCACCTCACTCCTCCTTTTTTACGCTTGCTTGCGCATTAGATCTTGCCTCACAAGTACTCCAAGGTCTAATTTCTTCTCTCCGACCATTTCTTGGCCTAAAATACCTAGTTGCAATATTTGATCCTACTCACACCATTTAAGTCTCCTCCTTAGGTAGAGATCATTTGGTCGGATCAGAATGAGCAAAATGGTCTCACTGCTTTAGGGCTAAGAAAATTTGTCAAGGCAGTTGGACTTGTACCAGCCAGTTTCTTTGAGATCTTATAATAGGGTTTGTTACTTATGCTGCATCCGCCTTTGCTATACATTGTTTGAATAGGTTCTTTCGAAGGCGATTGTCGTTTTGGAGATGAAGAAGTTATCTTTGGATGGTTTTTTGGAGGAGAATCTTGAAGTCATTTCGAAGGAATCTGTTTTCTACATGGACTTGAATGGTCTTTTGTTTGAACGGCTTTGGAGATTTTTGCAGCAAATCTCTTTTTCTTGATTTTGGTTTATGTGTTCGGGAATCTATGTTCGAGCTTCCCATGTAGACGTGTGACCCATTTAGCACATCATTCTATAAATAGGAAGTTATGAGTATGTTTGTTTTATGATACAGAAACTTAATCCTTTGCTTGATCGGTGGCGTAACCATCAATTAGTACCGGATCATATTCGATTCAGCTTGTGTTCTTATGTGGCATATCGTGGAGTTACTCTTTGTAAAATCACCTATCCATTTTGTCTTTTGACAATATTTGGTGGATTTCCATGAGAAGTAGTTTTGTGGTAGGTTTTTTTTCTCATCATAAATTCTTTCTTAGAAGGAATGGTGGTGTGGAAACCTCGAACAACACCAACAGTGTTTGTAACACGAGATTGAGCATTTTTGCTACCATGATATGGTTAATTAAAGATCATAAAAATTGTTTGGAGCTCCAGCCATGGAACAAGGCATCTTGTTGTTTGTAGCCATTGTTTTGGGAGTTTCGATGTTGTTATTTTATCGTTGTTTTTGTTATTTTCCCTTTCCATCATCAGGTTCTTGGCTTTGTTGTGATTCATGCTTGTAATTGTTAGTGTTGTTTAAATCGCATGACTTAGGTTAATGAGATTTCTATGTTTGGATATATTTATGTCATTCACGCATGCTTGTTTGAATGAAATCTCATTTTTCTTATCTAAACTAACAGTTGTCCTAGAGCTAGAAAGAATAGAATTCTGTGTTGGATAAATATTAACAAAGACCGGTTCTACGTCATGGGTATATAAATAAATAAATCACCGTTTCTTGTTAAAGCTAAAATTTATTTTGGACTTTTTGTGTGATTTCAGTTTTCGCATTATTAGCGCGACTAACTTCCTTTTTCGCCAACATGTGACTTGAATCGTTTAAGTTTCCGCAAATTACACTTTTGAAAGTTTTTGGAAAACGCTGAATGAAATAAAAGACTTTTTATCATTTTCTTATTTTTATAGGAAAGTGAAACGGTTTTCAAATGAAATTTTCAAAATTAACATGACAAATTTTTAAGCGGAAATTTATTTTTATGAAAAAATTCTATTTTTGGTCACATGAATAGCGTAAGGAAGATTTTTGGATGCTTTATGTGTGCATTTTGGCAGTGCAATAGGACCGGCGATATGATAAAAACGTTAATGACAACAAAGAAAAGACTATTTTAGCCTTGAAAACATTGTTTCCATACCTTGTCAACGATGCACACGAGATATTAATTAGCTTGTTTTACGTTTTAGAGCTTGCATTAAGCCTACTTTACAATCTATAGATATAAATTTTTGGAGTATTTTAGGTAACCAAGGTGAAAATTCCACTATACAGTGGGAAATGGAATATTTGTAAGTGGAAGAAATGTTAGAATTCTTCGCTTTGATTTTCTTTTACTCGGTCTAGGAGAAATTAAATTGTAAACGATTAGAATACATGGCGTTCTGGATGGTAGGGTTTGGATGCAAAAATTGGTTGCTTCAGACTTTTATGTGTAATTTTGTGAAGGCTATAGACGAAAAAGGATTTTTGAAATTTTCATTCATATAGAATTGTTAGTATGTTAGGATGTTTTGCATCATATATTCAAAAGTGTTTTAAATTTTATTTCATACAAGTAGAGGGACCGATTTAGAATCATCTTGCATGCATTTTTATGGTTGAAATGCATTATGTACACCATGCACATATACACAAAGTTGTGAAGTGGATGCACATAAATTGGTTGTGTATGATACGATAACTAGATGTCAGAATTTCGGGACGAAATTCCTTTTAAGGGGGGAAGAATGTACCATCCTTAATTCTGACAATAAATAGTTATTAAATTAGAATTTCCAAAATAGGAATTTTTGCAAACGATGGAATTTGACTACGAACTTTAACCGATGCGTTTGTCTCGGAATTTTGATCAACTTTCATGTTTAGGGTTTCGCGAACGGAGTCCGTATGAAAAAGTTATGGACGAAATACGAAAAACGGACAAAAATAAATAAACGTAATAATTAATATATATGTTTCCTTCTTTGACTGTACCTCATTGGGCAAATTGGCCATAGGGCAGTCGATGCCCTCCTAGGAGCGGTCGACCCCTTTGGGCCTGTAGAGCCCAATGACAGATAGGTTTTGAGTGGCAATTTCGTTATATTTTATAATACGAATGGACGGATGTTAACTAAAATAAATCTAACGGTCCTAGGCCATTTTCACTCCTATAAATAAAGCGGTAATGCCTCATTCTTTTCCACACAAATCTGCAGTGGCAGCGGAGCTTTGCCATTTTCCTCCTTCTCGAAACATAATTTTTAAAATAAAAATATATTCATACATAACAAATCAAATCCAATTCATATGAAATTGAGAGGATAAGCAGATCTAATGAAAAAGAATGCAAAGTGAAGCTCCAAATCAGATTCTCTCATCTCTTCCTATTTTCTTACATTTCTACAGATCTGGAATTTTCCCTTTTCCTGATAAATTGAAGATTTATAAGAATTTGGTGATTATAAGCCTAAAGGGTTCAAACTTTGATTTTGAAGGCTATTGGGTGAGTGGGAAATTTACGAATATAGTTATAATAACTTTTCCATTTCGTTTGAATTAGATCTATGTTTTTATGCCAATTCCCTATTAGATTTGTTCATTTAAGTATTGTGAAATTATTGATAACCATCAGGTCTGATTTTAAATACGGTTAAGACTTGTGAATTTAAGTTGTGGTTATGACTAATATCAGTTGTATGATTCTTAAATTTTTCATGCATATTCCTATAGTTATGTTATGAAAAAGATTGCAATTATGTGGTAAAATGTATTATGGACATTATATAGCACTGTAGATATGGAAATCAGTCCAATAAATACCAATTAGATGTAGTTACATTCTAGAACTTTAGTTCAGTGTTGAATATTAAAATATGTGAATTTGGGTAATAAGATGAAATTGGTAAATTATGTGATTGTAATATTAAAAGAAATATGTCTATTTAATTGTCGGTTTTTGTTTAATTATTGTAAATGTGTGGTTTTCCTCATTTTGAATAAAAAGACATTATTTTGAAATTGCAAGAGGTATGATAAAAAGATAAAAAAAAGGAAAAGTGGTGAAAATGTACGTATAAATATAAATATACATATTTGTGCGTAATTTTTATCAACTATTCCAAACTTCATATTTACATATATTTCTTGTGATTTGGAAATATGTCAATTCCATAATTTAGGCTTAATTTACAATGATTACAACTAACGATCTTTTTGTAAGATTTGAAACCTTTTGAAAAGATTGAATGCAAAAAGGAATGTTTGGTTGTCAATTAAACCAATTCATTAAATTTAAAAGGATAAATAATAATAATAATAAAAGATAACTACGTTGACCGCACGAAAACATAGAATATAAATATATACATATTATCAATCCAATTCAGCGTAAAACGGTAAATTATACATTGTATTAAATGTTTGAAGGTTTGAAATGTTGAATGGTATTCATTTAGGAACTATACATGTAAATTATATTCCATAATGAATATATTTATTGTGACCGTTGTAGCAATTAGTGTAACTGATTGCTATAAATTAGGCCATAAATAAATAATTAACAATTGAAACCAATGTTGATCCGGGAAAGTAAATATAATGGGATAATGGTTATAATTCCTAAATTAATTAGAATAATTATTGTACACCCCAAATTTGGAAATTTGAATTTATAGCTGCATTTAGACACGAGGTTAAGCTCAACTTGTGTTATAAGCTTGCCCGAAACTGACCGACAAATCCAGCAAACACAGGTAGTCAACTTAATGTGAGGGGTCTAATGTGCAATTGTAAATGTACCAAGGCACGAGGTTAAGTTTAACTTATAGAAGTAGTCTGCCCGGAACCGACCGACAAATCCAGCATCCACATATAGTCAACTTGATATTAGAGGACTACTGCATATATATGTATATATATATATATATATATATATATATATAACAGTCAACCAATAAATAAATAAATAGATAAATGAATAAGAATAGTAATTTCCTGTTGGGTACAACAAGTAGATACCTTGGGACTGATAAATGGTTGCCTTATGAGAATATTACCCATATGGTCATAAAGGGCAATAAAAATAGAAACAAAAGAAAATGGGTGTCAAAAGGGGAATTAATGGATATTGATTGTCGTTTAAATACTAAGTCCAAATTAGGGAAGAAATCAAATGAATACCCTGGGGAAAAAGGGATACAACCTTCCTTAATTATGTTAATAAATATAGAGCTTAAAATATAAAATATAGTTGGACTTAGTAGGTTAATAATATAAAATATGATCAACTTTATAAACCCGTGACGATAATGAATCATATACATATAGTATTTCTATGTATAGGGACTAAACGGGAATAACTTAATAATATAGCCTATTTTATCCTAAATGGGAAAGGTGCTAAAGGCAAATGGGCTATGAATCCAGTAACCTTCGTGTATAGTCCGCTTCCTTGGGTCTTAAGCAGCTAGGGATGAGGAGTCCACCTGGGAATAGGTCTTTCAGTTTAGGGGTCTTAAATGGCAGGTGTGTGTGGGCCTACCCAAACTTGGAAACTAAAAATGTCAGATATGGCTACCTATCCTACGAGAAATAATTTGCGACTAGGGGGTTATCTAATAAGGTCAAGTAGAAGGTATAGCAAACGATAAAATACCATCTCTCGCCTTATGCAGGATAAGGGTATATGCGCGACTGAAGGAAGCCTTAACTAGTAGGGCCTGTAGCCAGTGCCCTCTAGTTCATCTTAATGTTAAGTAAATTATCGAGAAATAATAAGAGACCAATCAGTCCGCCTAGGGTCCGAAGCGATCAGAAAGAATCCACCCTAACTATCATTGAAGCGAATGAATATGGATATAGAAACTCCGTAATTAGGGGTCTAATCTCGATATGGTAACCAACTAATCTCTAGTATAAAGGCTTCACAAAAATATGTGTAAAAGTCCTATCTCAGTATTATACTTTAGAATACCACTTTGGGAAGAGTGGTAGAGTCGTGCGTAAACATTTACATGGCTAAACTAGAATCACGACCTTTTTAGGCATACATCTTGGGTTGAACCAAACTGGATACATCTGTGTAATATAGTCTGTTTTGTACGTTTCTTAGTCACCAGAACTTGTTGTTCTCAACCCCTCCTCATTACAACCTCCCAGGTTTCCTGGTGAAGGTCAGGTTCTCACAGATGTTAAGTTTATCTTTTGGTTCTCATTCTCTCTCATGCACGGTATTGGCAAAGTGACTTATTTCGGAAAAGGTAGTTACTTAAGTTAATACTAGTTATCCTATTTTGTTTCCTCTGTGAGTTTTCTTTTATCGTACTTTGATTATGCTCATGCCCATTTACTGCAGGTACCGGATATACACGCTCCATGCTTGGATGTGCTCAAGTTTCGATTTTTGTCGAAATTTGGGCGTAGAAAAGCGTGTGGTGGTACAATATCCAAGGACAATGGATGTCTGTTGACACACTTCTTAGTCAAAGCCATCACGAACATAGAATGGTCAGAAAGTCCTAATAGATGACCTCTTTTGGACCTGAAAACATCAATTACAGGGCCTTGCCCAGTAACTCCTATATCCCTCTAAATTAGCTTCAGGTAGAGCTTTCGTTTGGCCAAACGGACTTACGGTTTGGAAGATACGCCCGTTTCCGTGAACGCACGCAGAACTAGAAACTTGGATTTTGGCATGGACAGAACCTCGGATCAGATCAGACATATTGGGTCTGATCGGAAATGTACCCGACCTAGCTTCCCGAGAACGCATGATGGAACAGTATGGCAAATACCTCTGAGAGTCTTCGGTTCAGCTCAGAATGAGGAAGTCCCGACCCACCTTGAATTTTGCATCGGAGCTTGAAGTCTTCAGTCGGAAGGCTACGGATTGGTTTGGAGGGAAGAGGACCTGAACCAAACAGCCTGTAGCGAACTCTGGACAGCAAAGTTGACCGATTCACATGGCATAATCGCCTCCCACAAATCCGGGTCAACTCACACATGTCATGCTACGATCTAGAGAGGTTATCTCCATGTTCTCCACTATATTTTGAACTGATGGGATGCGTGACATGTTACATCCGATCTGGATCCCATCTACCGTTATAAATACACCACTTGAAGAATTTAGAGTGGACCTTTTGCCACTCTCACACTCGGCCTTCATTGCAACAACATAAGAACATTGCACTTCATTCAAAAACTAAATTAACACATCGATTACATGTATAAACTCATGTAATCTCATTCAACATATGGATTGTGCGTCTTTATGTAATTGATTCTTGTAATCTGTCAGTATAACAATAAAATTATAAAGTGGACGTAGGTTACATCTACAGCCGAACCACTATAAAAATCTCGTGTGCCTCCTGTTATTTACCATTTTCTGCATTCTGTGATCTGTGATCTGTGACTGTGAGGACTTCACAATACATTTGGGTGTTAGTACCAAATTTTGGTCTAACATTTTGGCGTGTCAGGAAGGGGCACATGACATAACTTCTTCTTCTAGATTGAAAGGAAACAGATTATTTGGCTATTCGACCAATGGTCAAACGAAAGCTCCCCCGTACTGAAGAGGAAGACATGAGAAACGAGACAAGCTAAGAGGCTTCCTCTCAGATCCATCACCATACCTGACCAAAGATAAAATGGATGGCATTTTAGATGAATTGGGAACCCATATGGCAACGCAAGATGATCTCCTTCGGAAACAATAGGAGATATAGATGAATTCTTTGCTCGGATGAATGGAAACCCGAACAACAACACTCAACTCGATGGAAATAATGCAACGAACTCAACACCTGCAGGTGCACCGAACCGGATCGCATCGGACCCGATCCTAGCCGTAGGAGCTGGGGGCAATTTGCCCCCCATTGGAAATGTGCAGGAAGCGTCACTCAATGTTCTGGATGAGAACGCTAGAATTGCGAGGGACTCGGGCAGGCTCGGCCAAACTTTGCTTCGGTTCGGGTAGGAAATGTAACAACATGACCCTAGGATGGAGCACATCATGTCGGTGACCACAGACCTGTTCAGGTCGAGCACGACGAGTCGGACTGGTTCTGGAGCTCCGATCCGAACCAGATATCCGACCCGAACCATCTAATTTCCCTGGCACCCCTACACACTTCCAGTCTCTTCCGGACTTAACGTTGGGGGAACCAGCTCTGATTTAAGCAATGTGCAACAACTTTTCGATGGTAATCGACTGGAAGAACTGATTCAACGCCTCTCAAGAGGCCGTACTTATCAAAATGACGTCAATCACACTCCGTTCACACAAGAAACCAAAAATTCCCACAATCCCCCATATTTCAAACTTCCTGTTCTGGAGCCTTATAACGGCAGGACAGATCCTACCGTGCATTTGATGCGCTACAAACTGCATATAGAAGTTCAATTGGCATCGAAAAACATTATGGAAAAATGTTTTCCTCTCTTTCTGACAGATATAGCTGCTATGTGGATTCGGCAGCTTGCATTGGAATCAATCAACAGCTGGAACATGTTAGTTGCTCACTTTATTGAACAGTTTCGGGTCCACATATCTCGACCCAAGAATGTCATGTCGCTTACTACAATTAAGCAGAGGTCTGGAGAAACTTTGCGTTCATTCCTTGAGAGATTCAATGCTGCAGTAGCATTTGTTGATACAGTTGAACCATCTATGGTATTGATGGAAGTAGTATCAGGTGTTCTGGATACATCGGATTTCAAAACCTCTTTGTACCGGGACCCACAGCGAGATCTCGATGAATTTTACATTGAAGCGGACAGATTTATGTGTGAAGGAGACGCAAAATTCGAGAAGGCTATCCTCAATGTCAACATGCTTAAAGGCAGAGCACCGTCTGATTCTGGAAAAGGCAATGATAAGGGCAAAGGAACAACCGCTGCAAAGAATGACCGCAATGCTCAGCATCGGAGAGGGCCCAGATATGAAAGTACACTGAACTCAATTCAACCCTGACTAACATCTACGTGGATACAGAGGGTTCTATGTCCTATCCAAGGCCTCCCAAGAGAGAGCCGATGCTAACACAATGCAACTCCAGAAGGCATTGCATATTTCATGACTTAGACGGTTATAACACAAATGACTATAGGCATTTGCGAGATTTGATTGAGGATCGGATCAAACGAGGAGAGCTGCTCGAGTACGTCACACAACCAACAATGCATACATCTGCCTCTACGCTGCCACCACCTATTCCCCCGAGAGGGAAGGATCCTGGATTGAGCAATCACGGGATTATCATTAACTGACCCCACTCAGCAGATCTCTTCTATTGGTCGGGCTCCGGTCTGTAGTTCATGTTTTAAGTTTTTTAGGCGACTTCTTGCCCCCTCTTTGTTTTCTCTGCATGTAATAAAAGTGGTCATATTGGCCCACACGCACGGAACCGTCTTGTGTCTCCAGTCGTGTTCGACTAATGATCGTTGCTTTTTCATGAATCGGTAATAAACATGAGCTCCGGCTCCGAACTGGATCTGTCTAGTATAAACAAACAACATTAGCATTTCTTTTGTCGTCTTATTCCAGTAGGCCATTTTGGAACCTCACTATCATTTCCTTGGTCGTCTTACCCCGGTAAGGCCGTCTTGGAACCTCATTAGCATTTCATTGGTCTTCTTACTCCGGTAACGCCGCCTCGGAACCAATCTTGCATTGTTTTTCTTATCTCCTTGCAGGTACAAACTTCGGTATTCCTCAAATTATTCAGAACACATCTTCCTTCAACCAGAAAATTATGTTCTGAGGGGTAACCATGTTGGCACACTTTTTAGCCAAAGCCATCACAAATATAAAATGGTCAGACAGTCCTAACATATGACCTCTTTTGGACCTGAGAACATCAATTATGGGGCTTTGCTCAATAACTATTTTAGCTCTCTGAATTAGCTTTAGTTAGAGATTTCATTTGGCCCAAACGGACTTATGGTTTGGAAGTTACGTCTGTTTCCATGAACATGCACTGAACTAGAAACTTGGATTTTGGCATGGACAAAACCTCGGATCGAATCGGACATATCGAGTCGAATCGGACACGTACCCAACCCTGCTTCCCGAGAACGCTTGATGGAACAGCATGGAAAATAACTCTAATAATCTCCGATTTGGATCGGAATGAGGAAGACTCGACCCGCCTTGAATTCTGCATCGGAGCTTGAAGTTTTCAGTTGGAAGGCTCCGGATCGATTCAGAGGGAAGAGGACCCGAACCAAACCGCCTATAGCGAATTCTGGATAGCAAAGTTGACCGATTCACATGGCATAACCGCCTTCTACAAATCCAGATAACCTTACACATGTCATGCTACGATCTGAGAGGTTATCTCCATGTTCTCCACTGCATTTCGAAACTGATGGGATGCATGACATGTGGCATCCAATCCGAAGCCCCACTACAACTATAAATACACCATTTGAAGAATTTAGAGAGGATCTTTGGCCACTCTCACACTCAACCTCCATTGCTACAACAGAAGAGTAGTGCACTTCATTCAAAAACTAAATTAACATGTTGATTACGTGTATAAACTCTTGTAATCTCATTCAACACACAGATTGTCCGTCATCATGTAATAGATTCTTGTAATCTGTTAGTATAACAATAAAATTATAAAGTGGACGTAGGCAACATCTATAGCTGAACCACTATAAAAACCTCATGTGTTTCCTGCTATTTACCATTTTCTGCATTCTCTGATTTATGATATGTGATTGTGGGGACTTCACACTACATTTAGGTGTTAGTACCAAATTTTGGTCTAACATTTTGGCGTGAGAGGAAGGGGGCACACGACATAACTTTCTTCTAGCTTGAAAGGAAACAAATTATTTGGCAATTGAACCAATGGTCAAATGAAATCTCCCCCCGTACTGAAGAGGAAGGCACGAGAAACAAGGCAAGCCAAGAGGCTTCCTTTCATGGAGGTCCGTCAGCATACCTGACCAGAGATGAAATGGATGGCGTTCTCGCTGAATTGAGAACCCAGATGGCAAGGCAAGATGATCTTCCCCAGAAACAATAGGAGATGATGGATGAATTCTTCACTCGAATGAATGGAAACCCGAGCATCAACACTCAACTCGATGGAAATAATGCAACGAACTCAACACCTATAGGTGCAATGAATCAGATCGGATCAGACCTGATACGGACCGTAGGAGCCGGGGGCAATCTGCCTCCCATTGGAAATGTGCAGCAAGCGTCGCTCAATGTTCTGGATGAGAACGCTGGAATCGCGAGGGACTCAGGCCAGGCTCGGCCAAACTCTTCTCCGGTTCGGGTAGGAAATGCAACAACACGACCCTAGGATGAAGCATATCATGCCGGTGACCACAGACCCATTCAGGTCGAGCACGACGAGCCGAATCAGTTCCGAAACTCCGATCCGAACCAGATATCTGACCTTAACCGCTTGGTTTCCCTGGCACCCACACACTTCCAGTCTCTTGTGGACTTAATGTTGGGGGAACCAGCTCTAATTTAGGCGATGTGCAACGACTTTTCAATGGTAATCGATTGGAAGATCTGATTCAACGACTCCCGGGAGGCCGTACTTACCAGAATGACGTGAATTCGGTCCAACACACTCTGTTCACATAAGAAATCAGGAATTCCTACAATCCTCCGGATTTCAAACTTCCTGTTCTAGAGCCTTATAACGGCAGGACATATCCCACCATGCATTTGATGCGTGGACATGTCCTACCATGCATTTGATGCACTACAAACAGCATATGAGAATTCAGTTTGCATTGGAAAACGTTATTGCAAAATGTTTTCCTCTCTTTCTAACAGATATAGTTGCTACGTGGATTCGACAACTGTCACCAAAACCAATCAATAGCTCGAACAATTTGGTTGCTCGCTTTATTGAATAGTTTCGGGTCCACATATCTCGATCCAAGAATGTCATGTCGCTCACTACAATTAAGTAGTGGTCGGGAGAAACTTTGCGTTCATTTCTTGAGAGATTCAATGTTGTAGTAGCTGTTGGTAGACCTAAACAATCTATGGTGTTGATGGCAGCAGTATACGAAGTTCTGGATACATCGAAGTTCAAAACCTCTTTGTACTGGGACCCGCCGCGAGATCTCAGTGAATTGTACTTTGAAGCGGATAAATTTATACGTGAAGCAGATGCAAAATCTAAGAAGGCTATCCTCGGTGTCAACATGCTTAAAGACAGAGCACCGTCTGATTCTGGAAAAGGAAATGATAAGGGCAAAGGAACAGCACTGCAAAGAATGATCGCAATGCTCAGCCCTAGAGAGGGTCCAGATATGAAAAGTACACTGAACTCAATTCAACCATGACTGATATCTACATGGATAAGAGCCGACGCTAGCACAACTCAACTCTAGAAGGCATCACATATTTCATGACATAGACGATCATAACACAAATAACTACAGGAATTTGCATGATTTGATTGGGGATCGGGTCAGATGAGGAGACCTGCCCGAGTACGTCACACAACCAATAGCGCCTACATCTGCCCTACACTTCACCACTTATTCCCTGTAGAGGGAATGATCCTAGATCAAGTAATCGCAGGATTATCATTAACTGACCCCACTCAGCGGATCTCTTCAATTGGCCGGACTCTGTTCCATAGTTCATTTTTTTAGGTTTTCAGGTGACTTTTCTTCCCCTCTTTGTTTTATCTACATGTAATAAAAGAGGTCACATTGGCCCACACGCATGGAACCGGCTTGTGGTCTCCAGTTGTATCCAGCTAATGATCGTTGCACTTTCATGAATCAGTAAAAAAACATGAGCTCCAGCTCCAAACTGGATCCGTCCAGTATAAACAATCCGCATTAGCATTTCCTTGGTCGTCTTATTCCGATAAGGCCGTCTTGGAACCTCATTAGCATTTCCTTTGTCGTCTTACCCCGGTAAGGCCGCCTCGGAACCTCTCATTAGCATTTCCTTGGTCATCTTACTCCGGTAAGGCCGCCTCAGAACCAATCTTACATTGTTTGTCTTATCTCCTTGTAGGTAAAAACTTCTGGATTCCTCAGATTATTCAGAACACGTCTTCCTTCAACCAGCAAGATATGTTCTGAGGGGCAAACATGTTGGCACACTTTTTGGTCAAAGCCATCACAAACATAGAATGGTTGAAAATTCCTAACAGATGACCTCTTTTGGACATGAAAACATCAATTACAAGGCTTTACCCATATCTCTTATAGCCCTCTAAATTAGCTTAAGGTAGAGCTTTCGTTTCGCCTAAATGGACTTATGGTTTGTAAGTTATGCCCATTTCCGTTAACACGCGTAGAACTAGAAACTTGGATTTTGGCATGGGTAGAACCTCGGATCGGACACATCGGGTCGGATCAGACATGTACCTAACCCTACTTCCCAAGAACGCATGATGGAACAACATGGAAAATACCTCTGATAGTCTCTGGTTTGACTCGGAATGAAGAAGACCAGACCCTCCTTGAATTCTGCATCGGAGCTTGAAGTCTTCGGCTGGAAGGCTCCGGATCGGTTCAGAGGGAAGAGGACCCAAACCGAACCGCCTGTAGCGAACTCTGAACAACAAAGTTGACCGATTCACACGGCATAATTGCCTCCTACAAATCCGAATCAACTCACACATGTCATGCTACGATCTGGAGAGGCTATCTCCAAGTTCTCCACTACATTTTGAAACTGATGGGCTGCGTGACGTGTGGAATGCGATACGAACCCCTCTATAGCTATAAATACACCATTTGAAGAATTTAGAGAGGATCTTTGGCCACTCTCACACTTGGCCTCCATTGCTACAACAGAAGAGCATTGCACTTCATTCAAAAACTAAATTAGCACGTCAATTATGTGTATAAACTCTTGTAATCTCATTCAACACATAGATTGTGTGTCTTCGTGTAATTGATTCTTGTAATCTGTCAGTATAACAATAAGATTATATAATGGACATAGGCTATATCTACAGCCGAACCACTATAAAAACCTCTTGTGTCTTCTGTTATTTACCATTTTCAGCATTCTGTGATCTGTGATTGTGAGAACTTCACACTACATTTGGGCGTTTGTACCAAATTTTGGTCTAATAATGTCCAAATATTTATATCATTCTTCTGGCCTTGGAGATTTTGGGGACGAATCCTTTAAGGAGGGGAGAATGTAACACTCTGAATTTTAATAAACAAGAATTAAATAGAAAAGAGTAATAAACTAAACATTATTCAAATTAAACTTCAGAATTGGACAATGGGACTGGCACCATTGGTCTGTGGCAATTTTCTAATGAAAATCGACACTTGATTTGCTAAAAATGGAGTTAGAACGAATATGTTATGAATTAAAGAAGATAACCTAAAATCAAAAGAAAAAATGTATAATAATATATAGTATAATGGTGGAGTGGAACAACTCAGCCCCATTTGGAACGACCTTGTGTTGGCCTAGACAATGCTTGGGTCGACTCCGTGTTGACACAAGGCGCGGGCGGGTCAACCCAAAGCACCTGTAGGCACATGCCTTGGAGAACAAGTTTCAGGAAAGAACGTTTATTATTCTATTGTTATTTTCTGGGCTGGCTTGGTTTTATTGGTTCATTTTAAACCAGAGACTGACATGGCGCATTCTAATTAGTATATTGACATAGCTGGCTCAGATTTAATCTTAAACTTGGATGGTTGATGACACCTAGTAAACCCTATAAATAGACCAATAGATCCTCTCTCATTCCTTTACATCCGTTCTTTATTTCTTCTTCTTCCCCTAGCCTATCCTAAAAGTTAGAAAGGGCTAAATAATTAAATTTTTATGGGGATAAAGAAGTTCTATATATTTATTTTTATAAATACTTTTAGAGGTGAGATTCTACTGAGAAAGGCAACAGGGAAGCTCTCTTCATCAGATCTATGAGTTTAATGTGTTTTCTAGATTACTAATTTGTGTAGGAAAATTTAGACCGTTAAATATTTTTAATTTGCAAGTTTAATGTTTATAGTTATTTATGGTTTTTATGTGTTTAATTTTTCTGTAAATTTACAGTAATTTACTATATATGCCTATTTTTTCCAGTTATTTCTGTTTATATTTAATTCTCCTTCTTTTATCCCCTTCTTAGTTGTGATTTTTTAACAGTTCAGGCTATGCCTTATTTTTTTAATTTTGTTTATTTTTGAATCTAGGCCTTGCAAGTAGCCTAGACCATTTTCCTTTTTCTTTTAGCATTGAGCCTAAACCTTTATCATTGATTTTTGCGTTAAAATTGGAACAAGATTGAAATTGGATAAAGAGGGATAATAAGGCATGTTAGAACCGATTAAATATTATAATCATTATTAGGCTGTAAATTGGAGATAAAACTTAATATGTAATTGGACAACATGCAAACATATAAACTAGAATAGGATTCACTTAGTTTGATGCTAAGTAACGTTGGGTTGGGCTATATAAAAAGAATAAACATTAATTACAATTGTTTAATACAACCTAGGAATATACCGTGAGGCTATGCTAGGCATATTAACAAACTTAAATTGTGTTAAGCTAAAATAAAGATAAAATTAATAAGCTAAGATAGTGGAGTCCGTTCCAACCGTGTGGGGATGATTGAGGAAAAGTAGTGGCTTGTAGGTTTGTCTGTTCCGACAGTGTGGAGTTAATTGGGGAAAAGGAGAGGCCTAATAATATGACAAAATTGTAGTAGAAGTCCGTTCCGACAGCGGGAAGCTGATTAGGGAAAAAATGGCTCATAGATTAGGTTTGTTCCGACAACGTCGAGGATGATTGGGGAAAATAAGAGGCATAATAAATTGATAAGATTGTAGTTTAGATTCATTCTGGTAGTGTGAGGCTGGTTGGGAAACTAAGTGGCCTAGTAGAAAAATAAATGGGGACCTGGTCTAGAGGGTGACTTTGTCAATTGAATATTTGGTTAGGGACTCGTATCAAGTAGTATCCCTATTATCATCTATGGAGGTTTCACACTAGGTAGAGGAGCGGGCATGCTTTACTGCGTTGGATAGTAAGAGGTACAAACGAGGTGGGTATGACCGTGTTCCGATGGGACAATGAGCGTGCATCGTGCCGATTGGGGAAAATAAGTCATTGTAACCGCCCTGATTAACGGCCATATCCTTTTAGTTGATGGGTTCAGGATTGATAACCCTAAATTCCATAGCTGGCATAGGTTATCACATTGTAGTTATAAGAGTCGATCGATGGGTAGAAATTAGGTAAAGCCGAATTAGTTAATCGTTGGTAAGTTAGTGCAACAATCTTGGATATGAATGAGAAGCCAACATTTATTCGTGCTTAACTTTGTTTACTACTTTTATACCTTTATATTTTATGCCCTTAGAACTATTCATGTATCTAATGCTACCTTAACTTATGCTCGTGCTAGAAATTACTAGAGCTCACCAGACGTATATCTAACTTAGTTTGTTTTCTTTTCTTATCTTCCTTCCCCCTCCCCTTAGGTTCGAAGGGTGGAGGGTTTCAACAGTGATTCTTGATTTTTAGTTCATCTTGGATTCAAACTCATATATTGGTTCATTTCTCATTTTTTTTATTGTTGTACTGACATTGAGAGTGATGGTTTTAGTAATGTACTCCAGTATTATGGTTTTGCACAAGATTGTGTATTTGGTTTTATTCTGATGACTATTTGGTACTTTTGAAATGTAATAGGCATTGTGATTCGACTTGCTTTATTAAATTTTGTTTTAAATTTTTTGTTTTGTTTTATATTTATGTCTTGTGATTTTTAGTCCCTATGTTGTTACTTTATACCTAAGCACTTCAGAAACCTTAGTGCATCCGTACATGGGTGACGTTAAGGGGAGTAGGGTGTTTCATTTGTTACCAGAGCCTAAGAATTACAAGATCGAAGAAAATATTTTGAAAAAGTGTTTTCAAAAGTAAAGTATTTCCAAGTAAAACTTTTTTGAGAAAAAAATATCCCCATAACTCAATTACAATATTCCTTTGACCCATTTTTTGAATCATTGCCTCTCTTTTTTTCAGCATGTCTGGGGATCCCAACTTTTCGGTGGGTGTTCCCATCCTGACATGGTTTCGTAGGTATGTTGAAGCTACGTCGCCTTCCAAAGGGCAAGGAAATGCCCAACCTCCAACTATAGCCACACTAGTTCCACCGAATCCAGCGGCTAATTTTTCTAAGCTCTATAAGGATTTTTCCGCTATGGGCAGTAAGCCATTTGTTGGATCTAAGAGTTTTTTTAAGCTCATAATTGGGTTAAAGAGACTGATCGTGTATTTTGATTATTAGAGCTTGACAACAAGAGGAGGATTCGGTTGGCCGCCTAGCAACTGAAAGGAAAGGTGTTGTACTGGTGGGACACGGCCGAGACAGAGCAGGCCGTGAGGACATGGGATGATTTCAAGGATAAGTTCGAGAATTTTTTTTATCACAATCTGAAGAAGGGATGCAATTCAAAAGATTCTTGAGTCTAAGACGGAGTGGTACATTGGTTAAGGAGTATGTGAATGACTTTAATGGGTTGATAAAATTTGGGTTGGATCTGGTTAATACTGGGCATAAGAAGGCACTGAGGTTTGCGAGGGGGTTGTACCAACTGCTCCAAGGACTAGCACTGACACACATTCCTATAGGTGCGACTTTTGAGGCTCTAGTGGACATGGAACTTAAGCATGGAGATGGGAGAAGAGTACATAGGAGGCTAAGACTATGGTAGCCAAGGAAGATTTTGGAAAGAAAAAGTGGTGGCCCAAGAAAGGTGGAAAGAAAAAGAGAGAAAAGCTGGATAAAGCACAAATCAATAAGGAAGTGAAGTGTCATGGGTGTGGTATGATGAAGCACGTCATCAGAGATTGCAAGAAGATAGCTAAGAAGGGTGCTTGCTTTCAGTGTGGATAAATGGGACATTATAGTAGGTAGTGCCCTCAGAGGAAGGGACAAGGGGCAGGTTCATGCATTTGAGGCGGCTCAAACCGGTGGTAGCAGTCAGGAAAGAGGCAGCAAGGCCACTGTAGAAGGTTTGGTTTCTCTTTTTGTTGGCTAGCTTTTTGATCAAGGCACCCAGGTTTACTCACAAGAGGAAGGTATGAAACTATATTCCCTAAGTGCATGAAGGAACGGATCGCACACTATCGACTCGCCCACCATCGGATCGCATCTCGTCGGATCGCCCCCTGTTTCATCAGCGAAACGAAACCTCTATGTGACTCGATCCGAACTTATATTATTGCCCAGCGTAAACCGATCCGATCCCCTGATGCATGGCGAACCTTCTGACCCGTTCAAGCGTGAGCTAGTCTTCAGCGATCCGAGACGCACGGATCTAGCGACACGTGTCCCTAACCGTCATTTTGATCGATTCTCCCCATCTGCACGAGCCGATTTTCAAGGGGATCGTGACACCTGTCCACAACGGCTAATTTGACTATTTCTTCAACGGAGGCGATGCGATCCGATGTTCTCGGGATTCGTGCCACGTGTTATCATGACCCTCCTGACAAAATCAGCTATAAATAGCCCAGAGCTTGGCACTTTTTGGGATCTTTTTTGCAATATTGAGTACTGAATCTGCCATTATTGTCAGACTACTAGAGTATTGAGAGAAATCCTTGATTGTATTAGCTTTCAAAGTATAATCAATAATATATAAAGTGGACGTAGGCTCGTTAACGCTGAACCACTATAAATTCTGTGTGTTATTTTCTTTTTCCTCATTCTTCAGTTGAAACTCTATAAGATTCAGAACAATTTGGGTGTTAGGTCCAAATTTTGATCTAACATTTTTGGTGCTTTCACTGAGAAAACAATCCTAAAGTTTCACTATTCAGTTCTTTGAAGATTCCAGCGATTCGGATATCATGGCTGGAAAAAGATCTAAGGAAGCACGAGCTTCGCAAACCAATGAAACAATTGAAGAAAGTGTGCACGAGCTAGGCAACGAGGAGACTCTGGATCGCGGAGCGCAGGGGGCGAACCGATCCGATGAAGACGCCACGCTCCGAGCCGACGAGAACGAGGCGATTCGGACTGCTGAAGGGGTTGTTCTCGATCCCGAGGCAACGTCTCGAATCCTCCACGCACCGCGACCGCGAATCGATCTCAGGGGGGCGTTGCGAGCCGCCATCCTCGAACCACAGCGATTCGAATTGATGATCAGACTACAACTCGACCTGGAAAGGAGCCCATGGCTCGCTCCTACCGTCCTGGCCCCTCCGCTCGACCTGGCTCAAGCTCATTGCGCATAAGAGAAAGTGATGATGACCAATATGATCCTGCTGCTCCCGTTACTAAGGGGGATCTCTCTCGCTTTTCCGAAATGTGGGAGAGACTGTTTGATGAATTGGCTGCCCAAAGGCAGGAAAGCTCCGTCCTACGACAAAATTTGATTGCTATGTATAGAAGGCTTGATGAGCTCGCAAGGCAAAGGACGCCGCCGGTTCGTCCACTCACTCCAGGATATTCTTCTTCGTCTGAGGAATCGCCGAGACCTCCGCGGCGACCGTATGAGAGAGCCGAAAACATAGAGCAGCTTCGGTTCGGAACCCTGCCATCACGGGAAGAAGAAGCACTGGAGGCGGGGCCCTCAAACCGTAATGTGAACGATCAAGCCACAACTCCCAGGACTCGAGATGTGGACAGTCCTGTACATAACAGATTACCTCAGCCCCGTCGCCGCGCACATGCTCATGGTAACAGGGGGCAACGGAGCCCTATCCGAGCCCCGGATTTTGTGACTGTTCCCGGAAGAGAGATTAGAGAACCCCGCCTAGCCAGAGGCACTGACCCTGAACCTCCGCTAACCAGTGCAAATGTTGCAGCCATGATCCATCAGATTCTGGCAGATAGCCGTGGACAACGGAACGAAGATTGGGGAATCGATCGCAGTCACACCCCTTTCACTGATGATATTTTGGATGCGACTTTCCCAAGGCGTTTCAACATGCCACAGATGAATCGATACGCGGGCAGGTCTGATCCCGTCCAGCATCTGATGAGATATTCTTGGTCGATGACCGCTGCCGCAGCTTCTGATGCTGTCAAGTGCAAAGCATTTCCCATATTCTTGGAGGATGTAGCATTGTTATGGTTTACTCGCTTGCCAGCAAGATCGATTTCTAGCTTCAGGGAGTTGAGTGAGAGTTCGTAGAACAATTCCGTATCTATGCACAAAAAACAAAAAGTGTGACTGACTTGTTCCTTGTCAAGCAGCGACCAGGCGAGAGTTTGAGGGTGTACCTGGACCGTTTCAATTTGGCCGCTACTGAAGTTAAAGATCCCCATGAACCAACCGTTGTCGCAGCACTGATTAACGGAGTAGATAAAGACACTGAATTTGGGAGATACCTGGCAGGCAAACCACCCCATACTAGAGTGTTATTCTACGAAAAAGCTAACGTACATTTACGCCGAGAAGAGGTATATGCTAACCGAAAGGCAAAAACAGCTGATAAGGAGGAAATCCAGAGCAATGTCGCTATTAAGCAGATAGGAGACAGCTCGGGGAAAGTCGAGGTTAATGTCGGAAATCGGAATCAGGGTGGTCGTCAGTTAGGTAACAACAATAATAATGGTAACGGCAACAACCGGAAGAGGAACCGAGGGAACGACTCCCAGAGAAGGACTCGTCCCAGGGCCTTTGAAAGTTATACACCAATAAATGATACTCTGGAAAATATCTTAATGGATGCGTATGATGTCCTCCAGAATAAGAGGCCACCTCCCAGAGAGTCGACGGAGAAAGAACGTGAAACAGGGAAGTTTTGTCTCTTTCATCAGATTCACGGCCATTCGACAAATGAATGCCATCACCTAAGAGATGTAGTTGAAAGGCTGCTTCGAGAAGGAAAGTTAGATGAATACAGAGTAACGCCCAGAGACAGGGGGCAAGCAGTACAGGCCCCAAATCAAAACCAGAATCAACTTGCTGCTAGGCCAACTGCCCAGCAAAAGGGAAAGATCATTGTTATCAATACCGTAATCGGAGGACTTTATCTTGTCGGGCATAGCTCCAAGGCATTAGATCAATATGTCAATGCAGCCAAACAACACCTCAAGGTAGGGGAGTGTAGCAACCCTGAGGACAATATCCCGGTAAAGCAACAAAAGATGATGACCGACGATGTCGTTTTCTGAGAACGAGAAAACATTGGAGTTCATGCTCCGACTGAAGATCCATTTGTAATTACAGTACCTATTGGACCAGCCACTGTTCATAAGGTTTTAGTAGACAACGGGAGTTCCGTCAACATTCTTTTTAAAAGGACATTTGACCAGATGAACCTCGAAATAAAAGACTTGAAGCCCTGTCAAGGATGGATCTGCGGATTCAACGGAGCATCTACCGCTCCAATGGGTTATGTAGAGTTACCGGTTACGCTTGGGGAAGGAGAACGCCAGAGAGTGAGAATCCTTCCCTTTGTGGTTTTGGACGTTGAATCGCCCTACAATGCCTTCTTGGGCCGACCGGCCCTCGCAAAGTTTAGAGCCTGTATAGCCCCCTGGTGCTTGTTATTGAAATTCCCCACAGAAGCTGGCATTGGTATCGTCAGAGGAGATCAGGTTGCTGCGCGAGCATGTTATGTTGCCGAACTAAAGTTACTTCGCAATGGAGGGGACATTGAAACTAAAGGCGCCTCTCCCCTTACGGGGGCGGAGACCATATAGCAACTAAAGAGGATAGTCGTTGGAGGGTCGCCCAGAGAGTTGCCCGAGGATATAGATCCCAGAGAGGATCAAGAACCCGGGGGCAGAATGGCGACTCCCAACGAGATGACTGTGGATGTACCAATCGATGACAGTGACCCGGAGAAGTTCCTTAAGATTGGATCCCAGTTAAATCCGAATCTCGCTAAAGAATTGACAGATTTCTTAAAAAACAACTTGGATGTATTTGCTTGGACCCACGCGGACATGTGTGGGATATCCCCATCAATCATGAGCCATTCCTTAAGCATTGACCCTAAACATCCTCCGGTAAAACAAAAAAGGCGAATGTTGGGCCCAGAGAGGTCCGCTGCCTTGAAAGAAGAAGTTGGAAAGCTAAAGAGTAATGGATTTATCAGAGACTCGACCTACCCAGACTGGATTTCGAATCCAGTCCTGGTAAAGAAGGCCAACAGGAAGTGGCGAACGTGTATCGACTTCTCGGATTTGAACAAAGCCTATCCAAAAGATAGTTTCCCGTTACCCCGGATTGACCAGTTGGTAGACTCGCCGGCGGGTCATGAGCTTCTCTCATTTATGGATGCTTATTCAGGATATAACCAGATTCCGATGCATGTTCCAGATCAAGAACACACTAGTTTTATCACGGATCTGGGATTATATTGTTATGTGGTGATGCCCTTTGGCTTGAAGAATGCGGGCGCTACATATCAACGTTTAGTCAACAGAATGTTTTATAACCAGATCGGGAAAACAATGGAAGTATACGTTGACGATATGTTGGTTAAGTCCAAGCAATCTTCTCAACACACTACTGACTTGGCAGAGATGTTCGACATTCTTCGAAAGTACGGAATGAAACTCAACCCAACCAAATGTTCATTCGGTGTTGCCTCCGGAAAATTCTTGGGATTCATCGTCAGTTCTCGTGGGATTGAGATTAATCCAGACCAGATCGCGGCAATCAGAGACATTCAGGAACCTAGGCAAATTAGGGATGTGCAAAGCCTTGCAGGAAAAGTGGCCGCACTAAGCAGATTTATCTCCAGGGCTACGGATAAGTGCATCCCATTCTTCGAATTAATAAAGCGGGGGAAACGCCACTTCAAATGGACGCCCGACTGCGTAGAAGCGTTTCAGAATTTACTCAGGCACCTAGAGAAACCCCCGATATTATCTAAGCCAATAGATCACGAGGACTTATTCGTGTATCTGGCAGTGTCATACCATGCGATCAGCTCGGCGTTGGTAAGAGAAGAGGATAAGGTCCAAAGACCTGTGTATTACGTGAGCAAAAATTTAACGACAGCAGAGCGTAATTATCCAAGGATAGAAAAGTTGGCGTATAGTTTACTGATCGCCTCTAGAAAGCTTCGACATTATTTTCAGGCGCATCCCATTACCGTATACACCGATCACCCACTCAAGCAAGTCCTACAGAGACCAGAGGCATCTGGAAGGTTACTCAAATGGAATATTGAGTTAAGTCAATTTGATTTGAACTTTCAGCCCAGACGGTCAATTCGAGGGCAAGTGATAGCCGACTTCATAGCAGAGTTCACTGTCCCTAAGGAAGATATAGAAAACGAAGAAGTTGATCCTTCAAAGTTACTTCTCGATCCCAATGCCTGGGGATTGTATACTGATGGCGCTAGGAATGACGAAAGATCCGGCGCTGGAATAGTGCTTGAAACTCCAGAGAAACGATTGATATCCTATGCTATCCGGATGGAGTTTCACGCCACTAACAACGATTCCGAATACGAAGCCCTGATAGCCGGATTAAGGATTGCAAAGGAGTTAGAAGTCACAAAGCTGAACATCTTCTGCGACTCCAAGTTAGTTGTGAACCAAGTTATTGGAAAATTCCAAGCTAAAAGTGCAAGATTGATTTTATACTTAAAGAAAGTAAAAGAGTTGCTGAACAATTTTGATCACTACAGCATATCTCATATTCTGCGGTCAGAGAATCAGCAGGCGGATAAGTTGGCAAAGATGGCTAGTTCCGACGATCCTGAAGTGACTGGGCTAGCCCCCGTTGAAGTACTTCGGTCCCCTAGCATAGATCAAATGGAAATCGACCTAATACCAGAGACAGAACCAGAAAGGGAGTCTTGGATGACCCCTCTAAAGAATTTCCTGATGAATGGAATGCTTCCGACTAAGAAAAGCGAGAGGCGTAAAGTAATTCGTAAAGCCGCCCGATACGTCCTGCAAGGCGGAGTTCTTTACAGATAAGGGTTTTCAATGCCCCTCCTTTTGTGTATAGCCCACGATGACATCAAACGTGTGCTACAAGAGGTCCACGAAGGCGAATGTGGCGACCACACTGGAGGGCAAACTTTAGCAAAAAAGGTGTTGCGGCATGGTTATTTCTGGCCTACCATAAACAAGGATGCAACAAGATACGCACGACGGTGTGATGCGTGCCAGAGATTTTCAAAGATACCAAGAGCACCTCCTAACCAGTTAAAAACAATGATGAGCCCATGTCCTTTCGCTATGTGGGGAATTGATATCATTGGAAGCCTCCCCATAGCAAGGGGTGGAGCAAAGTTCGCTATTGTGGCCATGGATTATTTCACTAAGTGGGTCAAGGCTGAACCACTAACTATAATCACTACCAAACGAGTGATTAATTTTATCGTTCGAAACATCATTTGCCGATTTGGGATTCCAAAGATTGTGATAACGGATAACGGAACTCAGTTCGATAGCGCTGAATTCAGAAATTTCTGCCAAAAATACCACATTGAGAATCGGTACACCTCTGTGGCGCACCCGCAATCGAACGGACAAGTCGAAGCGGCGAATAAAGTGATTAAGTCCATTCTGAAAAGAAGACTGAAGCGGGCTAGAGCCATGTGGGCTGATGAATTGCCCTTGGCACTATGGGCATACAGGACAACATATAAATCGGCAACAGGACATACCCCGTTCTCCCTTGCTTTTGGAACGGAAGCAGTCATCCCGGTTGAGATAAAGGTACCTTCTCACCGGGTGACTTATTATGATCCGATGACCAATAATGAATTGCTCCTTGAGTCCCTAGATATGATCGAAGAAAAGAGGGATGAAGCAGACCTGCGTGCCTTGAGATGCAAACAACAGGTCGCTCGATATTACAACAAAAAGTTTCGAGGCCGAACCTGGCAACCTGGAGACTTAGTTCTGAAACGTGTCTTTTCACCCCCAACTCATATGGGAGCGAAGTGGGAAGGACCGTACTCCATTCTGAGCAAGCTTGATAATGGAACCTTCAAGCTGGCAAACGTAGATGGAAAGGAAATCCCCAGAGTGTGGAATGCCCAACATTTACGGCCATACTTAACATAAAAGTTTCAAATCTATTCTTTTGCTTTGTTGAAAACCATGTACAAGGCACGACTTGCCTAGAATATTCCGATTCCTTAAAGCAAAAAATTATAAAGTGGACGTAGGTCATGATTCGACCGAACCACTATAAAAATATTGTGTGTCATTTACCTTTATTGTACCTTTATTTATCTGCCTGTTTATTTGTTATAAAAATCGTTGTGAATAATCCAACGATCCCAGAAGCATATAATCATAAATGCCTTCCATCAGAATGGAATGAAATCACAAGTCAAGATTCTGAGGATACAATAAAGTAAATTGTATCGTTGATAGCACTCTAACTCTCCAGAGAGAGAGAGAGTATAAAAGCTTCTCCGACTGAGCGCTGAGAAAGAGCTCCTTCCCCGCTGAAGGATCGGGGAGCGAATGAATCGCTGAGCTCGAACTCTAACTCTCTAGAGAGAGAGAGAGAGTATAAAAGCGTCCCTGATTGAGCGCTGAGAAAGAGCTCCTTCCTCGCTGAAGGATCGGGGAGCAAATGAATTGCTGAGCTCAAACTCTAACTCTCCGGAGAGAGAGAGAGTATAAAAGCGTCTCCGATTGAGCGCTGAGAAAGAACTTCTTCCCTGCTAAAGGATCGGGGACCGACTGAACTACTGAATTCAAACTCTAACCTTGGCAACCGTCGGGAGAGTATAAAGAAGTCTGTGATTAAGCACTGAAAAAGGTGCCAGAAATTCGGCACCACAAGAACAATTATCCTATGAAATCTTCTAAGTCCCCCATATTCAGAAATAGGGGGCAACCTACCAACAATACTAACCAATCCTTAGTAAACCCCAGTCAGGCGCTATGATAACAACTGATTGGGGGCACATATACTCATATACATATACTGAACTTTAATACAGCAACGCAGCACGAAATTTTTTCTTTCTGTTGTTTGACTGATTTGTAATTATTATTAGATGGCCTATGACTAAACATGAAAAGTTTATTTGAATACAGGTACACAATGATGCAAAAAGAGATAAACTTTCATTTATATATTGCGAACCAACAAAGTGAAAAACAACCTAGAAAGGAAAGTGAGGGCCAGTCTCACAATTACACTTCCTGGCCAATGGAAAATCTAAAGACAAAATATCAACAAGCAACAATATCCTATTTACGCTTTGGCTCTTCTCCTGCTTCTGTCTCTCCAGCTTCGCCTTGTCGGCATCAGACTGATCCCCTTTCTTCCTCTTCCTTTTGTCTATGAGAGGAACATCCGACTCTTCTGAAGATTCCTCTTCCACCTCTTGTCTCTTCCTTCTATCAGAAAGGGAAGCCGGGAAGTCATCGGGATTTGCAAAATGAAGCTGTCGGATGATGGATTTGGGCTGGATTTTCACAATCATCCTAGTTTTGGGATCGAATTCTGCAAGAGGGACTACGTCCAAAGCCTCATCTCCCACCTTCTTCGAAGCCATCTCTTTCTCCTGCCTAGCCTTTCGGCTGGCCAAGGTTTCGTCGTCATCATCGTCGGCTTTTTTAGCGTCGATAATGTCTTCCTCATCCTCTACATGGCGCCCATCCATGTCTTTCAAGGCCTCGATGGTCTCAGCATCCTTGGGAACGTCAGTGCTAGGTGCCGGGATGCTTTTCTCTGCTGTTGTGCCCTCAGCCTGCTTTGATATATCAATACCGGCACCTGGTGAGACAGCCTCCTTCTCCGCCTCTTTTTCTTTTTCAGTACCCTTGTCGACGGGCTCGCCACCTGTATTATGAGGAACACACGTTACTAATTCAATTGGTTGTTCTACCAGACGACCACAATTCACAATTGCTTTGACGAATTGTGGAGAAAAAAAGGAGATACCTTCCGCAGATCCTCCTTCTTGAATAGTTGCAGGAGCTCCAACAACTACGGGAGTTAGGCCCAAAGGGATTAGTGGATCATCAGGATGGTACTCCTCAACTCCGGAGGTTTTGGGCCCCATGGCAGAACTTGAACCTTCATCAGCATTGCCTTTACCCTTAGCCAAGGCCCTCTCCTTTTCCATCTCCGCTAAAATCAGACGACGACCCTCTGCTAGGTCCTTAGGCTCATCATCCCTCGAGATGCTCTTCATCAACTCATCCTCATCAATTTCTTCGACCCCCAATCTCTGCTTTTCACCCTCAACAATGGCATCCCATAAATTGGCTAAAGTAACGTGGTAATCCGGGATCCACGAAATGTTGCGAGTTTTGAGAACTTGGCCAAGGAAGTCGAAAATCATCTCTTCAAACCCCTCGATATCCTTCTCTCTTTCGAGGAGCTTGTTGTTAGAAGCAGTGGCCAGTTCGATGGCACTTTCAACATTCTTTTCGGCGAGAGCTGCCCGTCTCTCCGCGTCCGCGACCTGATCATTTAAAATCACCTTTTCTGCTTTAGCCAAAGCCAAACTCTCTTTTAAACTCGCTTTTTCTGCCTCCCAAGCAGCCCTCTCAGCTTCAAAATGGCCTTGTGCTGTTTTCAACTCGATGTTGGCCATTTTGAGATCTTCAACCTCCTTCTTTAAGGCCATTTTCTCTTGGCTATTGGAGTCAAGTTCCGAATGGAAGCGTTTCTTAGCGTTCTCCAGCTCGGTCTTATAATTTTCGGCATCTCTCCGCGCTAAGGCGAGTTGGGATTGAGCATCTTCCATGTCCTTTTCCATCTTGGTCCTGGCCCTTTCGTTGTTTTCAAGTTTCGCCTTGGATCTATGTGCTTCTATTTCAAGTGTTCGGATGACTTCCGAAAGGTTAACTGCATGTTTCTTCATCATTTCATATTGCCTGGCTACATGGCGGATGTGCCCGACAACTTCGCTATCCCAGTTCTTGGGGATCGGTTCCAAGGCTGGAACAAATGTCATCCTGTCAAAGAATATGTCTGGGAATTGTTCTCGCAGCTTTTCCAGTCTACCTTGAATCTCGGGACCATGCATGTAATCCCGTGAACCGGGGGGAGCTAACTCTGGCTGGGTGGAAGGGACGATGTCACTCCTCTCTTTTTCAGATTCTCTGATTGGATCCTTGCCTTTGTCTTTAGATTCGTGATGCCTTTTTGACGACTTGCTGTGAGAGGGTGCACTTTTTGGAGGAGTTAATTCTTTAGGAAGTTTCTTTCCCCCTGTAGGAACCGCCGGATGACTGGGAAGCTTGACAGATGTCGATTTTGGTGGAGACCGGGGTTGCGAAGAAGTCAACTTGTGACAAGGGCCACGAGAGCGCTCAGTGCCCGGATGAAGGCTGGGTGTGCCCTCACGAAGAGAACGATAAGAGTAAGATTTCCTGCGGGACATCGTTCCTGCAAAAAAGAGAAGAGCATATTAAAACTTTGAATACTCACGATATAAGAGTGCAGGGTCAGATAGTGTGTGTGATTTGTGCATCCCATATAATCCCCCCTAACAGACCCGGGCCTGAAGACAGGCTCATCTGACCAGTTTCTTGTTCTCTAGTTGGAGCGATGGTCTCTTCAGAAGCAGGGAAGAAAGGCCCCCCTTCAAAGTCCTTCTCTGTATATACATCATCGGGTAGAGGAATTTTGTTCAGCTCGTCAAATAACTGCTCTTCTGTCAAATCATCGGGAGCGGCGGTTTCGATTGGAGTAGAAATTGGGATTTCCTTGGACATGTCACCGCGGACCTCATCCCCTCTGTATATGTTCAGGTCCTCATCATCTTGGATGACTATCGGGGAGGGACTCTTGCGAAACTTAGTTGTTTCTACTGCTTGTGAAGTTCCCTCTCCCTCCGTTGGGGGCACGTACTTATAAGGTTTGCCGCCAGTGCCAAGTCCAAATCTTCTATCCAGAAGATGATGCTTATGAAGATTTTCATCAGTAATGCATTTTTTGATCCTTAAAAAGTCAGATCTGCTTTGTAGAAGAATGGACAATCGATTGTTGTATAGCGGACCCTCCGTTTTTGGGAAGACGTGATCTGTTTAAGACAAAGAAAAAGGGGGGAGAATGTTAACGCCTAGACTTCTTAAACAAGATATTCAATTAAAAGCTTAAAGTTTACTTGATTTGAGCCATCTTCTTGAGCATCCGGTCTGTTTCTTTATATAAAACCAATCAGACTTAGGATCCCCTATATTGCTATATCCATCGTACAGAACCTTCCTATTCGCCACTGATTCAAAGAAAGAGAAATTTGGAGTTGCCGAAGAACGGTGCTTGAAAAGAAAGAAGAATGTCAAATCTCTGAATTTAAGTTCGGCGTGTAGGATCTCCGCGTATGCAACATATAGGGTGTATAGAGATGCGTATGCGTTAGGATGAAGCTGCATCGGAGCAATACCCAGTCGTTTTAAAGTCTCGATGGCGATCGGAGGAAACGGAGGAATAGCTCCTACCAAGCACATGGTTCGACTGATTGCCATATATCCTTCTGGAGCTAAGTGGGGTCTATCTTCGCTACCGGGTGTCAAGACATCATCCCAAGGAATCCCGTGTCTCAAGCAGATTCTTTTAAGCTTTATATTGTCGAGCTTAGATGCTAAAGAATCAGAAAATTTATCTATTCCGAGCGCGCCAGGAATCTCGTCGGGAGCTCGCCCATCTATCTCAGACTCATCGCTAGATGAAGTACTTTCGGACGGATCTGATTTCGTTGCCTTGTATTCAGATCCAGAATCTTTACCTCCTGGATTAATTGGAGGAATCTCGGGGTTGTATTGCTCAGGAACCTCGGATTTCGCTTCTGTTGCGGATCTTGAAGAAGATTGATTATTCGACATTACTGCTAGGACGAGAAAACATGAACAATGAGATTAATACTACCCGTCCCCCGTGTGTGCAAGTGCCGGTGTGTGTGCTTGTGTGTGCATTTAAGATAAAGCGTGAAAGCTATCAAGATCATCAAAATATTAGTCGTTATATGCAGTCAAATTATGTGGTCATTTAGTCCAGAAAGTCCGACATCAAGGCCCTAGCCTAACTGTTCAGAATTTTATGGTGACAAGGCATCGTTTAAAGTTCGAAATTCGTTTGGATCGTGAACTACGAGTCGGATCGCAAGGTAGAGGGATATCCCTCCTTCGGATCGTAGGGTAGAAGGATCGCCCTCCTTCGGATCGCAGGGCAGGGGGATCGCCCCCTCACGAATTGTGAAATTAAGTGATCGGGGTCTTTGCCGAATCATTGCAGCCCCCCCCCCCCCCCCCCCACGGTATGTGCCTCTGCCGTCTCCACAACCCTCCGTCTCGCCACTCGCCTTCATCTTCTTCCTCTCCTCTCCTTGCCCCCGATCCGAACTGGCTTTCTCTCTTCTTCTTCCTCCATTTTTCTCCTCTCCTTCTCATCTCCGAACTCCAACCCTTGAACCCATCAGCCATGGCGCCTCGAGGGTTCCCCTAAAAATCACGATATTCCACCGTTTCTTCCCTCAAGCTAGTCGAAAAAATTCATAAACAACAGCGATTACGAGTAAGGGTGCTTTTGGTGGAGTTACCTTTCTAAAAATTGGGAAAGTACTCGGATTTTTGAAGGTTTGAAAAACTTGGGTTCTTTCCTCAACGATGTAGGCGAAACGATACGGAAGAAAAAAGAAGGAAGAAAGTGGAGAGGGGGGGTCGACTTATATAGGCAAAAGGGCGACCGTTTCTCTCCCCTTCTTTGTCCTATTCGATCCACGAAAATAGGCGGGCCGCGAACCAAAAGCCCACCACGTCTCGAAGAGGAGCCCGTCTCGTTCCGTTCCATGAAGAGGCCCAAGTGCACACCAAAGAACGAAACGAATGGCTTGATAACAAACCGCGACTCGAGCAGGCGATCCGAGTCGATAAATTCAGTAATGAAGATTCTGAAAAATCCCAGAAAAGGAATTGTTCACTGATTCGCGACTCGCTGTGAAAAGACGATTCTATAGCTTCGAAGCATGTTCCATCATCGATAAAACATACTTCGAGGGGGCAAAATGTTGGCTAGCTTTTTGATCAAGCCACCCAGGTTTACTCACAAGAGGAAGGTATGAAACTATATTCCCCAAGTGCATAAAGGAACGGATCGCACACTATCGACTCGCCCACCATCGGATCGCATCTCGTCGGATCGCCCCCTGTTTCATCAGCGAAACGAAACCTCTATGCGACTCGATCCGAACTTATATTGTTGCCCAGCGTAAACCGATCCGATCCCCTGATGCATGGCGAACCCTCTGACCCGTTCAAGCGTGAGCTAGTCTTCAGCGATCCGAGACGCACGGATCTAGCGACACGTGTCCCTAACCGTCATTTTGACCAATTCTCCCCATCTGCACGAGCCGATTTTCAAGGGGATCGCGACACCTGTCCACAACGGCTAATTTGACTATTTCTTCAACGGAGGCGATGCGATCCGATGTTCTCGGGATTCGTGCCACGTGTTATCACGACCCGCCTGACAAAATCAGCTATAAATAGCCTAGAGCTTGGCACTTTTTGGGATCTTTTTGGCAATATTGAGTACTGAATCCGCCATTATTGTCAGACTACTAGAGTATTGAGAGAAATCCTTGATTGTATTAGCTTTCAAAGTATAATCAATAATATATAAAGTGGACGTAGGCTCGTTAACGCCAACCACTATAAATTCTGTGTGTTATTTTCTTTTTCCTCATTCTTCAGTTGAAACTCTATAAGATTCAGAACAATTTGGGTGTTAGGTCCAAATTTTAATCTAACACTTTTCAACCTATCCAATTATGTTGTTAATAGTCTGCACATATATAGTTCTACAGTTTCCGATCCAGTAGTTATCTCAAACCCCATAGGAGGTAGGGCTCACCTATCTATGATGTGTAGAGATTTGAGGATTGCTATTGTTGGCATTGAGTTTGATTGTGATGCATATGTACTGGGTTTCATGGGGTACAGGCTTATTCTAGGGGATGGATTGGTTGGCCATGTATGGTGCCCTTCTTGATTGCGAAAGGAGAGTTGTGAGGCTTTTGACATGCCAAAGTCGGACTCTCAATATTACTTATGACCCGTGAGGGTCAGTCATGCTCAATTTCTTGGTTTCCCTAAATGCTTCTGTAGATGGTCTCATTTTGGTGCTCGTAATTAGAGACTTTCTGGAAGTATTCGAGGAGGTGAAAGCGCTACCTCCTGGCATGAGATTGATTTCCAGATATACTTGGTGGAGAATGCTAATCATGTTGCATTTCCAGTACGCCATATGGCTCCGGGGGAGAGGAGGGAGCTTAGTAAGCAGGTGATTGAGTTGTTCGAAAAAGGGTTTATTAGGAGGAGTATTTCTGAGTAGGGAGCAACAATTGTCTTCGCGACTAAGGCAGATGGCTCTCTTCATCCATGTGTGGATTACAGAGAATCGAACATGCTCACGAAGAAGAATAGACACCCACTCCCTCGGATAGATGACTTGTTCTATCAGTTGGTAGGCGCTTCAGTTTTCTCGCAGTTGGATTTGGCTACAGGTTTTCATCAGCTTAGGGTAGAGGATTATAACATGGATAAGACTGCCTTTAGGACTCCAAGCGGATTCTTTGAGTGGTTGGTTATGCCTTTTGGGCTAACCAATGAACTGGCGTATTTTGTTGATTTGATGAGTTGGGTATTTAGAGAGTTCCTAAATAAGTTCGTGGTAGTGTTTGGTTATGATATCTTGGTTGGTTCTTGAGAAGCGAGGACGAGCACGCCTTGCACTTGTGAGGGGTCTTCCGTACTCTCTGTGCACACCAGTTGAAGGCGAAGTTCTCTAAGTGCCATTTTGACAAAAGGAGGTAAGGTTCTTGGGGGCATGTTGTCTCTAGAGATGTTATAGCGATGGATCCTACTAAGGTTGTCGCGGTGTAGGATTAGAAAGCCCCCTATGAATGTGACAGAGGTGAGGAGTATTCTAGGTTTGGTATGATATTATGGAAAGTTTGTTAAAGATTTTGCGCGGATCTCAGCTCCGCTTACCCGCCTTACGAAGAAAAACCTAGTATTTTCTTGGAATATGGATTGCTAGGATGCATTCTTGAGGTTGAAGAAGGCTCTCACATCAGCTCAGTATTAACTTTTCCTGATGGTACAAAGACGTTCGCTGTATACGCAGATGCTTGTGGCACGGGTTTAGGTGCAGTGCTGATGCAAGAGGGTAGGGTTGTCTGCTATGGGAGTAGACAACTAATGGTACATGAGAAGAATTACCCTACCCACGTTTTGGAGCTAGCAGCGATAGTGCTTGCACTTAAGTCTTAGGGATATTATCTATTATGTGAGAGGTTTAAGCTATACGCCAACCACAAGTCTTTTAAGTACTTGATTTCGCAAAAGGATGTTAATTTGCGACACCAAAATTGGATGGAGTTTCTTGCATCCTATGACTTTGAGATATCGTATACCTTAGGGAAGGGGAATGTGGTGGCGGATGCACTAAGTAGGTAAAGGATGACTTTATTCCATTGCTCGTATAGTGGCAGAGTTTTGGAGTTTATCTCGTCATTCAATCTTAGACCATCTACAAATTATGCACCGGGATTATTAGCATTATTGGAGGTGTGACCTACTCTTTAGAGCGCATTGGATCCAGTCAATGTGAGGATTAGCAGTTAACAGATATTATGGATTGACTCAATAGAGGAGAGACCTCTAATCAGCTTGCTAGGTAATATGTAGATGAGAGAGGGTGGCTACATTGTAATAGAAGACTATGTGTTCCTCAAGTTGATGATTTGTTGAGATCATTTTTAGACGAGGTTCATCACTCTCGAATGACCATCCATCCCAGAGGTGATAAGATGTATAGGGACATGAGGAGGGTCTTTCATTGGATAAGGATGAAGAAAGACGTGGCAGAGTACGTGGATAGGTATATGACTTGTTAGAGAGTGAAGGCTGGGCAGAGAAAGCCTAGTGGATTACTTCAACCTCTAGATGTGCCACAATGGAAGTGGGTAAACATCTCGATGGACTTCATAGATGGGTTGCCCAGATCGAGGAAGGGAAACACCAGTGTTTGGGTTATTGTCGATAGGTTGACTAAGAGTGCTCATTTCATCCTGGCTAAGCGGATGGCAGCCTGGTTTGCATCAATGTATCTTAGAGAGATCGTCTGACTTCATGGAGTTCCCTCTAGTTTTGTTAGTGATAGAGGCCACATCATTACCAGTGACTTTTGGAGGAGCCTGCAGGAGGCATTAGGGACACAACTATGACTTAACACTTCCAGTCGCCCTTGGACAGATGGAAAGACGGAGAGGGTTAATAGGATTCTTGAGGATTTATTACGGCTGTGTATCTTAGACTTCGGAGGGGCTTGGGAGGAGTATCTTCCATAATAGAGCTCGCGTATAATAATAGCTACTAAACGAGCATAAGTATAGCTCCCTTCGAGGCATTGTATGGGAGGCCCTGTAGATCACCTACTTGTTGGTAGGTGTCCACAAATAGACTTCTACTTAGGCCTGAAATGGTTAGGGAGACCTCAGAGAAGATAGATTTGATTTGGAGGCGGATGAAGGCATCTCAGATAGACAAAAGTCATATGTAGATCAACGGAGAACATACCTATAGTTTGAGGTGGGAGACTTGCATTAAGGTGTCACCTTTGAGGAGTGTTATTCAGTTCGGCTCAGTGGGGAAGTTGACGCTGAGGTTCGTAGGGTCATTCTCTATAGTAGAGAGGATAGGTCAGATAGCCAACAAGATTAGACTACTGGAGAGATTGGCAGGAGTTCGTGGTGTATTCCATGTTTCACACTTGTGAAAGTGCTTACATGATTCCGCGGTAGTGTTGGAGTCAAGCACCCAAAAAGAGGTTGAGGTAGGGAGGCATCAGTCAGGCGAGTTCCTATATGGATACTAGGATCTAAGGTAAAGAAGTTGCAAAATAAAGAGATCAAGCTTGTTAAGGTTCAATGGGGAGAGGACAAAGATAATGTGATTAGGAGCCAGAGGATAGGACTCGCGCTTCTTTTCCATTTCTCTTTGATAGTATTGCTCTTAATCCTTTCCTAAGCTTTGACTTTGAATCTATTTTTCTTATCGTTTGAATTATAAGTCTTAGGTAGAAGCCTATGGATGGTAGGAAATGGTATAAAACATGTTAATATATGCTGTGATGGTTGAATGGATTCACGTGGATGAAAGTATTTGCTAGTGGATGTAGTGGATGCATATAGACACACTGGGCACTAGTTAGTGATCGACAAACTAGGACACTTACATTATTGCATATGGATGTGTGTGCATTTTTAATTATGTTTAAATATGAATGAAAAATGGCCGTATCATCACTTGGATATTGCATTTGGGTGAATGGTTGTTGCACGCATATAGAATTAAATGTATTATTGGGATTCCTTTGCATACATATTGGAAGCATGGCACAGACATGAAATTGCATAAAGGAGGTCAACTGAATCAGTGGACCATCTGATTTTGCATTGATTTAGGGACATATAAACTACACTTTTCACATATGTTCATGAAAAGCATTACAAAATCTAAGGACAATGGATGTCAGCGGTTGATGGTTGAGTAGATGGATTTAGATAATGGTTGATAATATTTGTACCATTCTTCTAACCATGGAGATTTCAGTGACAAAATCCTTTAAGAAGGGGAGAATGTAACACCCTGAATTTTAATAATCAATAATTAAATAGAAAAGAGTGATAAACTGAATATTAGTTAGAATAAACTTCAGAATTAGGCAATGGGGCTAGCACCATTTGGTCCATTGTAATTTTCTGATGAAAATAGACACTTTGTTTGCTGAAAACGAAGTAAGAATGAATAAGTTTTGAATTAAAGAAGATAAACTAAAATCAGAAGAAAATATATAATAATATATAGAATAACGGGTGAGTGGGAAGACCCGGTCCCATTTGGGTCGACCTTGTGTCGACCCAGACAATGATTGGGTTGACCCTGTGTCGACCCAAGGCGTGGGTAGGTGACCCAAAGTACCTTTAGCCGCGTGCCTTAGAGTGCACGTTTCGGGAACGAACATTTTTATTATTCCAATGTTATTTTCTGAGCTGGCTTAGTTTCATTGGTTCATTTTAAACTAGAGGCTGAAGTGGCGCTTTTTGATTGGTCTAGTGATATGGCTGGTCCGGATTTAGTCTTAAATTTGGATGGTTGAGGACACCCAGTAAATCCTATAAATAGACCAACAGAGCCTCTCGCGTTCATTCACATCTGTTATTTCTCTCGTCTTCTTCTTCCCAATGCATGTCCTTAAAATTAGGAAGGGGTAAATAATTAAATTTTTACGGGGATAAAGAAGTTCTATACTTTTAAATATTTATTTTTATAAATACTTCTGGGTTCTACTGAATAAGATAGGCCAGGGGGGAAGCTCTCTTCATCAGATCTATGAGTTTTTATGTGATTCTTAGAATAGTAACTTATATAGGAAAATTTAGACAGTTAAGTAGTTATAAGTTGCAGGTTTGATGTTTTCATTTATTTACATTATTATGTGTTTAATTTTTCTGAAAAGTTACTATAGTTTATTTATTGTCTATGCCTATTTCTTTTTGGTTATTTACTGTTTATAAGCAATTCTCTTTCTCCTATCCCCTTCTTTGTTATGGTTTTTTTTATAGTTTGGGCTATGCCTTATTTTATTTTTCATTTTTGAGCCTAGGTATTGCGAGTAGCCTAGACCATTTCCCTATTTCTTTTAGCGTTGAGCCTAGGCCTTTATCGTCAATCTTTGCGTTAAAATAGAACAATACTGAAACTGGATAAAAAGGGATAATTAGGCATGTTAGGACCGATTAAATAGTATAATCAGTATTGGACCATAAATTGGGGATAAAACTTAATATGTAATTAGAGAACATGCAAACATATAAATTGGAATAGGATTAACTTAGTTGAATTATAAGGAACGTGGGGTTGGGTTGTATGAAAAGAATAAACATTAATTAAAAATGTTTAATACAACTTAGGAATATATCATGAGATTATGTTAGGCTTATTAACAAACTTAAATTGTGTTAAGTTAAATTAAAGATAAAATTATTAAGATACGATAGTGAAGTCCATTACGGCAGCATAAGGCTGATTAGGAAAAATAAGTGGCACATGGGTTAGGTCAGTTCTGACATCATGAGGCTGACTGGGGAAAATAAAAGGCCTAGTAAGATGATAAAATTAGGTAGGAGTCCATTCCGGCAACGTAGGGTTGATTGGGGAAAATAAGTGGCTTGCAGATTAGATCCATTCGGGCAGCGTAGGGGACGATTAGGGGTAAATAAGTGGCCTAATAAATTGATAAGAATGTAGTTTAGTCCATTTCGGCAGCATGGGGTTGATTGGGGAAATGAAGTGGCCTAATAGAAAAATAAATGTAGACCACATCTAGGGGGTGACTTGTGTCAATTTCATATTTGGTTGGGGACCCGTATCAGGCAGTATCCCTATTATCATATATGGAGGTCTCACACTTGGTAGAGGCGAGGACAACGCTTGCACTGGATAGTAAGAGGTCCTAACGAGTTGGGTACGGGAGCATTCTAATGGGATGACGAGCGTGCATCATGTCGTTTGGGAAAATAAGCCGTTGTAACGCCCGTGATTAACGGCTACGTCCTTTTAGTTGATGGGTTCGGGATTGATAACCCTTAATTACATAGTTGGCATTAGTTATCACATTGTGGTTATAGGAGCCGATCGATGGGTAGAAATTAGGTAAAGTCTAATTAGTATATCTTTTGTAAGTTGGTGCAACAATCTTGGATATGAATGAGAAACCAACCTTAATTCGTGTCTAACTTTGTTTTCTTCTTTTATACCTTTATGTTTTATGTCCTTAGAATTGTTCATTTGTCTAATGCTTCCTTAACTTATGCTCATGCTAGAAATTACTAGAACTCACCAGACATATGTCTGCCCTAGTTTTCTTTCTCCTTCTCTCTTCTTCTCCCCCCTCCATGTTCGTAGGGTAGAGGGTCTCAGCAATGATTCTTCATTTTTCAGTTCAGCCTTGATTCAGACTCATGTATTGGTTGATTTCTCATTTTCTAATTACTTTATTGACATTTAGAGGGATGGTTTTACTTATGTACTCTAATATTATGGTTTTCCACGAGACAGTGTATCTGGTTTTATGTTAATGACTATTTGGTACTTTTGAAATGTAGTAAGCACTGTGATTTTACTTGCTTTATTTAATGTTGTTATAAAAATTTTACTGTGTTTTATATTTATGACTTGTGAGTTATATTCTTTCTATTGTTACTTTATACCTAAGCGCTTCATAAACCTAAGGCATTCTTATATGGGTGACGTTAAGGTGTGTGGGTTGTTTCAATAAGCTTGAGCATAAAATTTCTCGCCCACATGATCAAAAGATAGAAAATTGGGATATGCACTCTCGATAAACTCTCGGGTTTCCTAAGTGCAGTTGGTTAGGTTATCCGACCACTGAATCTTTACGAGTGGCTTGTTCTTGTTCCGAAGGCATTTAACCTCCGAAGCGAGAACATGCATAGGATGTTGCATATATGAAAGATCTAGTGAGACCTGAAGCTACTATAATACTCGGGAATCAAGTACAGAATCAAAATATCGTAAACACGTCCTTAGCTAAGAGATGTGAAACACATCATGAACTCGAAATAAATCAATCTAGAAGTGCTACTCTGTAAGCAATGGGATCGATACACTCCGTAATTGGAAATGGCCCAGTATAACGAGGAGCCAATTTCCCTCTCTGGATGAAATGTACTACCTCCTTTAAAGAAGATGCACAAAGTTATACCATATAGCCTACTGAGAACTTGAGAGGCTTCCTATGGTTGTCTGTGTATAATTTCTGGTTAGTCTGTGCTTCTTATTTGATTCTCGTAAGAATAAGATTGATTTTAGCACAGATGCTTCACATATAGAGTCAGGCCCTAAAATAAGTTTCCCCAGACTCGAATCAACATGATGGAGAACGGCACGGCCTGCATAAAGGATTTGAATGGAGACATGCCAATGGAAGATTTGTAGCTATTATTATATGAAAACTCAGTTTGAGGGAGATGATCCTCTAACGACCTCCAAAATAAAGGATGCATGCTCAAAATAAATTCCTCCAATATACGAGCCACCTACTCCGTCATCTCATCAGGTTGTGTGTGGTAAGCTATACTAAAAATTATCTTTGTACCCAAAGTTAGCTGAAGGCTCTTTTAGAAATGGCTCGTAAAGAGCGGATCACGATAACATACGATGGAACTAAGAATACTGTGCAACCACACGACTTCCTTAATATAAAGTCTTGAAGAAGAGGATGTTTCCATCACTACACCATATATGCTAATTAAACTGTGCTAGCGGCCATATCTACAACAATTTGGCACGCCTGTAAGCCGTATCAAAAAAGGCGTATCTAATTATTAGATACGGCTAAAAGTCGTGCCCAACTGAAAATTTGGCATGCCCACGTAGACATATCAAAAGGGAAAAAAGAAAGGGCTTATTACTGTATCTAAAGGGCAACTAGATACGAATATAAATCGTAGCTAACTTACAAGGGATGCTGCTTTACTATATTTTAGAAATGGCTTTTGATCGTATATATGACACCCGTATCTTATTATATATATGTGTATATATATATTAATATATATATACGCATATTATATCTATATATACAGAAACTGCAACACATGTTTTCCATAACACAGACCATATAACAATTTATACAAAGCATAGCACAAATTATACACAAAGCATAACAAGAATTTTCATAGCACAATTTATAGAGTGTTGTTTAATTATTAAAAGGAAACTATCTCAGATTTTTCATCTAATTACAAAGTCTGATAAAACAGAGCTGGTTATTGAAAGTAGCAAATTTAATTAAAGGAAAAACATATGTGATAAAACTGCAGGATCAGATCGAACTGGGAAGATTGAGCGTGTTGATCATGCTGTGTAGTCCACGTTGCTGTAAATTAAAGCAGTGATGAGCAAATGGTGATACTTAATGTACAAAATTTATATGTTTCTAAGCATGCATTGATAAGCATGAGGTAGATGCTAAATGTTAATGTGTGCATGCACGAATCATGTGCGCCACAGTTTAAGTGTAACAAATACATGGCATGTAGGCAAATAGGCGCTGCATCTTAGAGGTTTGTAATAGAGACAAAGATACATGGGCAAATACGCATGTACATGTGCAAGCTTAAGGGCATCATCGTTATTATGGCAGTAATCGAGTCGTCAGACGTCCAGTCACTCAATTCATAGATAAGTCATAGACTATAGTTGACAAATATATTGCAACTTTCTGTGTATCCACCGACTTTCAATCGACTACATGGAAGGTCACAACAAAGTTCAGGTTTAGGAAGTAGAAATAGGCATATGGAAGGTCATAACACCAAACAAGCGACAATACGAAACAATTCCATAGACAACAAATACATGGGCAAATAGGTCAACATGATCAAATACATGTATAACTTTTCACTTCTCTTTTGATGATCAAATACATGTATAACAAATACATGGGCAAATACGTGCATTGATGCCATCTTTTAACTTCTCTTTATGGTCCATAATGGTGCTGATGAGATGCTCTATGACATTCTTCTGCGTATACATAACATCAATATTATGTCGAATCATATTTTCCTTCCAATATGGTAAATCAAAAAAGATAGACCTCTTATACCAAGCAGAAACATTGCCACCTTCTTCAACGGCCGACTTTTTCCTTTTTTGACCAACTTCTTCTTTGTGTTTACCAATTTTCATTTTGACATTCGCTACTCTCCTTTCAACTTCAAAACCATTCAATGGCCTTTTAGGACAACTAAGTTCTTGGTCGTTGTTGAAATTTGTCTTGACGTATCGAAACCTGTGTCTGTTAGGAAGATACATTTGATGTACGATAAAACACATCTTCTTACTTTTAGGAAGATGATAAGAACAAGTGCTTTCCCCATAAATGGGACATGCAAAGTAACCTTGAGTTGTACATCCCGATAAAGTCCCAAGAGCAGGGTGATCATGGATCACCCACAACACCTTAGTTCTCATTGTAAACTCAGATTTATTTGATGAATCATATGTAACAACTCCTTCCCATAACTGCTTTAACTCGTCTACCAACGACTCTAAATAAACATCAATATCCTTTCCCGGTTGTTTTGGCCTAGAAATCAACAGTGTTAATATAGAAAACTCCTGTTTCATGCACATAGACAGAGGAAGATTATACGGTACTACAATTGTCGGCCGACAACTGTAAGGGTTAGTAAGAAAAGCATTCGGACAGAAACCATCTGTTGCTATTCCAAGTGTGACATTTCGTGGCTCGACTACGAATGTTTCGTCAAAAAAAATTCATGGCTTTCCATTGAGAAGTCTCACATGGATGATGCATTATGTGTGGATTAGACTTGGCATGACCATGCCAGGTCAATGCATTTGCTATCCATGGTACAGTATACAATCTCTTCAATCTAGAAATTAATGGAAAATGTCTTAATGTCTTTCGAGCTACTTTGGTTCCTTTTCTCTCGTCATTAAAAGATGTCATATATCTTGGTTCATTGCAATTTGTACAAGAAATTCTATTCGCATTATCTTTCTAGTCCAACATGCAATCATTGATGCATGCGTCAAAAGTTTTGTAATTCATCCCAACTTGCTTAATGAACTTCTTCATGTCGTGGTATTTTGTCGGCAGCGTTTTACTTTCAGGGAGTAACTCCTTCATTAGTTCGAGCAGTGCAGTCACACCATTATCTGAGAAGCTGTATTGGGTCTTCAAGCTATTCAGTTTCACAATGGCATATAGCTTCGTTATCCCTTCTTGACATGAAGGATACACTGGCTCGTTTGCACTTTCATAAAGTGGTGTATATTTGTTACTTTCATTGGCCTGCCAATTGCCATCATCCGTACACCGCTCTCCAACATTAGCATGATCAAACAACGGATTTTCAAATTGAAAATCATGAAATCTATTTGCATCATTGACTAGATCTTCCATCACAATATGTTTAGCCTCGTAGGTACTTGTGGCATTACTAATTGGTTGTTGTTTTCCCATTTCCACCCTTTTCTCCCTATGTATATACCACACGCTATATGATTGGATAAAACCCTATCTAAGCAAATGAAAATGAATTTCATCTAATTTGAACGTCTTCATATTTTGGCACCGATTGCAAGGGCATAAATACACTCATTTCTTACCACTGTTTTTTTAAACAAGATAAATAAACATGTTCACCCCATCAATATAGTATGGAGATCTTTGATTAGATTCACTAATCCACTTTTTGTCTATACTGAATGGCATCTTGCCCGTCTATAAATTCAAAAATTGTTACAACTTACAAATCGCATCAATCACTGGATGTTTTCATTAGCAAGTTGTTTTTTTTACTGGAGTGAGTATGGTAGTTTAAAAAACAAAATTCAAGGTTCGTACTCTACATATCCAGTATGACTAGCTAATACAAGGAAATGGATCAAATAACGTGTGCACTAACCATGGTGTAATATGAAGAACCGCGAAAACCTAACTTTCTTCAATGTTCAACCTTGCTTTGTAACCGCCCTTAGGTAAAGACCAATAAACAGCTCTCCGGCCTACAACATGTTGAGCATGAATTGAAACAATAGCGCAAAAAATATCGATTACTAGAAACCGAATGAAACAAAAATTTTACCAGCAATAGAGACGCACGATTTGCAGACAATGACAAAGAAGCAGATTTGAGAAGACAACTATCGGATTTCTATAATTTTTTGGGAGCGATTTTCAGAAATGGAAATAGGGCATGGGATACAATATTAGACGAGGGAAATTAAAAAAGGGAGGGAGAGAACCTGAAAGGATCACAAATTTGGAGGGATGGGTGTGCTTTTTCGGCCAAAAGTTTTACATAAAGAAGGCACGAATTTGAAACGGCCGACAATCGAGTCAAATTAACCGATTCGGAGCATTCACAGTGAATGGACAGATTTGGGGTACTAGGGGTGGTGCGGATCGCAAGCTGTTGTTTGATATAGATATGAGTCTTATCAAATTTGATACGGCTATTAGCCGAATTGTATACCCTCATCCATGTGTGCCAAATTCGCTGATATCGTGTAGTGCATATTTGCCTTATTTGGAATAAACGGATTTAGCGAGACGATCTATAATAGCCCAAATGCTGGTATGGTCCACCTCGAATGAGGCAAGCCATCGATAAAATCCATAGAAATCTGGTCTCACTTCCACATAAGGACCTCTAATGGCTGAAGGAGATTTCTAGATCACTGATGCTTGGCTTTCATGAGCTAACAAATCATGCATTTACTTACATAACTCGTCGCATCTCGCTTCATGTCGTCCCAATAATATAAGCGACGCATATTGGTGTACATCTTACTACTGCCCAGATGAATAGTATACTCAGAGTGATGACGTTCAGTTAGAATGTCCTGCCTAAGCCCAGGTATAGAAGGCGCAACTAATCTGCCCTACTTGCGAAGGCATCAATGGGTATTAATGCTGGAATCCCTCAAAATCAATGTCGTCACGGGATTCAGACTCACATTTCTGAATAAGATATAAGATGTTGAACATTTTATGCTAGGCCTCGGCAGTCCGACTTAATAATATAGGTTGAGCATCCGTGGAATATAATAAGATAGGAAATCAGAAATAGAGGCATGATCTCGAATATTACATAAAGATAGAATCTCCAAATCTTTCCAATCTGCAAGCATTACGGAAACAACGACCACATGCTTTTGACACAAATCATCGGAAACTCGATTACCCTTCCTAGGGGTATATTGAATATCGAAATTGTAAGATGTAAGGAGGTCAAGCCAAAGCTGCTATCGCATGTTGAGATCCTTCAAAGTAAACAAGTACTTAAGTGACTTATGATCAATATAGTGAATAAAATCCTCTCCTAATATATAATGGAGCCAAATCTTCAACGCAAAGACAATGACGGCTAGCTCAAGATCATGGGTTGCATATCGGACGTCTTTCAGATGTAATTGCCTTAAGGCATAAGTAACTATCTGATCACGTTGCATAAGCACTGCGCCAAGACCATTATGACCCACATCAGTATGCAGAACAAGATCTTGGTTCCATTTGGAACCACCAAGATATATGCATGAGTAAGAACCTCTTTGAGTTGCTAAAAGGAGGCTTCACATCGATCAGACCAAATAAACGAACCCCTTTGCGAGTGAGGTTGGTGAGAGAAACATGATGCGGACAAATCTCTAATGAATCAATGATAAAAACCCACCAATCCTATAAAGCTACGAATCTTAGAAATAGTCTCGGGTCTCTTCCAGTTCTGAATGGCCTCAATCTTAGAAGGATCAACTGAGATGCCATCAGATAATACAACATGGCCTAAGAACTTAATTTGCTTCACCCAGAAATGACACTTAAATAATTTAGGTTTGAGTTGGTGATGTTGAAGGGTACTCTAAACAACTCTCAAATGATTAGCATGCTCAAACTCATATTTAGAATAAATCAATATGTTGTCAATGAATATAAAAACAAACTTTTTGAGATATTCTCGGAATACGTGAGTCATAAGGTCGACGAAATAGGCATGTGCGTTCGTCAAATCGAATGGCATGACGAGCCACTCATAAGATCTATATCAAGTGAGGAAAGCTGTAAGTGGAATGTTGTCCTATACAACTCAAAGTTGATGAAAGCCTATGGTAAGGTCAAACATAGAAAATACCTTCACTCCACTCAATTGATCGAAATGTTGTTGATCCTGGGCAAGGGATAGCGATTCCTGATCATTAACCCGTTAAACTTGTGCCAATGACGCATAACCTAAGAGTCCTATTGGAATTCTTTATGAATACTACCGCAACACCTCACGATGAAGAACTAGACTTAATGAACTACTTTGAATCAAGCTCGAGAAGTTGATTATTTAGCTCCTTCTTTTCTTTCGTCGACATTCAAGGAGGCCGACTAACAAGATATGCACCGGGAACTAACTCGATGTGGAACTCAATAGCCCTTTAGGTATCAAACCCGAAACTGGTTCAAATAAATTAGCAAAGTCACACGCTATTGCAACAAGAGACACATCATCGTCATCATGGTCTCAAAACTTTAAAGAGACTAAGGATACTTCGGTGACATGGTCGACGTCCTGAAGAACAAGCGATAACTGAGTAAGAGAGTTCGGATGTCGTAAATATAAGATTCTCACAGAACAAATAATTTTGGCCTCATATCAAACGAGACAATCCATTCCAAAGATCACATAGAACTCAAGGGAGGGAATAAATTGCAGATTCACATGGAAAGAAAAACCACAAATGAATATATGTATGCCTCTACACAATAAACTAAGGGTTGCGGAACCCCTAATAGGGTTTGTAATTCGTAACGAAGTCATCATGCATGTCACATCCAAAGAAAACAAAGAAAGATTAACGATGAGTAATTTTGATATGAATGAATGTAACGCACCCATATCGAAAAAAATCATATGGAATGGTCATAGAATAATGAAGAGCCTTCAAGAATAGAAGGTATAACTCATGGTTGAGAAGAACCACCTGAATCATCCGCTACATTAAGCTTCCCACGTTGCAGACCCTTGGAAGATTTAGGACATTTCGTACACCAATGCCCCTCTTGATTGCAATTACGGTACTTAAGAGGCTTAGGACATGCTTTAAAGAAATGATCTCACAAGCCACGACTGTTGCAAGATTTTTAAGTAAGAGTGGTAGCACCAGAAAGAGAACAATGAACAAAAGATTCTTTGTCTTCTTCTTTAGAGGAAATAATTTGGAATTTTATGAGTCTCAATCTCATAACTACTATCTCTTTCCTTTTTAACCACTTTAAGGCGAAGGGTAGCATATAAGATTCAATTGCAAAATGAAATATTTATTCAAGTATTTCTTGAGATCGAAAACAAATTTGAGAATTTTCTTGGAAGAAATACTAATATGTTCAAGGCTATATTGGATAAAGCCTCAAACGATGGAACATGTTCCGCAACGATCGAATTTCTTTACTTAAGCTCAAGCAAACATCGAGCTTGGATAGTCTTCTCAGTCGTTCGCACGAATTTGAGATCGAAATATTCTTTGAATTGCTTCCACTCAAGGGTAGACTCAACAAGCTCTCATAAGTAATTCGTACCAATCCAATGTACAATCTTGTAGCATACACGATGCTAGAAGAGCCTAGTGATGGCTAGAGATGTCCATGCAAATAAAAATGCGCTCGCAAGTACGGATCCATGCCCGACCCTCTAAGACTGACTTAGTGCAATTGAATGGCTTTACACCAAGATGAGTATAATCGTTGCACATGCATGTAAATATGGACTTGCGCAATCGAGAGGAAGAGATGTAGCAGGAGACTGGGCGCTCATAATAAGCTCTTAGATCTGATGGACGTATAAATACCTTCTAGATGTGTGCCAATGAACGGCTCGGCATCCGAAGGATGCTCATTATCGTTTCTATTTATAGCTGAAAATAGAAAATGAGATTGGATTATTCACAAGAGTAAGATATTATTAATTAATTCAACATGGAAGGAATACTATGTACATTCCTAGACGTATCCACCCTTTATCTTCCCCAAAGGATAGAAGGTTAAGGATTGGATTAATAATGACTTGGAATGGGGATGATGAAATATTCATATTGTACCTCGATGTATTGTATATATTGTTATACGTTTCGTCACGTTTTGTCTTGAATTTAGCTCAGATACCAAACCGAGTCGCCTTAGCCCAATACCCATATTAACAAAGAGCATTAGTAAGTAATATTGTCTATTAATACAGAGAATATAACTAGTTAGGAGCAACAATTCATTATCTTGTATTAAACAAGTTTTAAGTATGTTGATAGAATGCTCTTTTTTTTTCCTTTCAAGTAATTCGACATACTTAATACTTATATAATACAACACTACAATGGTTACAGGAATGATTTAAAACAAAATATAACTAGACGAATATTTCACAGTTCACAAAATAACATCACAGACATAGATATATAGGTACATCTGATACAATACAAAATAATATACATCATATATCATCCACAATGTAGATATGTCCATATCAATGAAGGAATATATATATATAACTAATAGAGTGCAGCACAAAACACTAGGTACAAATCAAAACTTGCTGAAGGGGACAAAATAGTAGATCATCCAGAGGCAAAACGCTAAGAAGAAGGGTATCATGCACTACCTGTAAAAACTCATTCTGACGGAAGCAATAAATATGCAGGTCAAACTAGTTGAAACAATCTGGTTTATGAGATAATAGAGTATGATTCTCTAATAGAAAGACACGACATGAATATACAATGTCATGGGAATTGATGAAAAATAAACAATATAACAACATAGGTTATAGGGATTTGAGCACCATAATTTGTTAAGCACCAAGCTAAGCGCAAGGGTAAAGACAAATATGTTACTCCATACAAAAGAAAATCACTGTCACAACACCATATGAACTCGTTAGAGAGTTCTAAATAATATGAATGAAATCATCTTAAACATTTTAAAACAATAGCTCACTAGCTATATATATAAGAAAATCGCATCAATAAGGAAAAAACATTCAAAATCACCAAAATTCTAGAAATTAACACAAAGAAATATAGAAAGCGGTAATATAAAAATCTTAGGCCTTTCATCCCAAGTCGCCCACCAACTATAAGATTTGGACCTGCTAGTCCCATATACATAGCCCACCAGTTTGCCAGGTACTATAAATAGAAGTCCCACTAGTCTATATTCGCCCATTAGCTTTAAATATGTATACATGACCTACCAGTCCAAATACCGACAACAATAACACCAAAGAATGTGTCACTGACTTACAAACAACAATTCAAATAATGAAAACCATATGTTCCATATCGTATGCTTTTACTAATCGATTTACTATAAGATTGCCAACCCAACACTAGAAGAACAAATAACTTCAATTATTGAGTCTGGAATTATCCGCTATAATTATTCTATGTGTCCTATACCACGTGCTTCATTATATCATTTAAATCATGTTCTTTCTCTTTCAAAGATGCAAAAAAATATGTAGTTTATATAGTGAAAATACTTGATTTAAGACAACGGGTTTATAAAATAATTTTCAAAATGTTTGGCTTATTTCTTCAAAAATCTATATATTGGAAAATATTATTTATACTATTACCTTGAGACATTTTTATTTATATAAAACAAACCTTAGAGAAAAAAAATTGTCTCAAATATATATATATATATATAACTCATAGCAGAAATTGTTTTATTGAGTATAAAACCCATAACAAAAAGAACAATAACAAGCACCTAATGCACATGGAAATTCATCCAAAACGTCATGTGGATACGACAAGATTTTGGCAAATGTATAAGCCGTAAAATAGCATTAATATTAGTTGCAACTTTACATAAGAATTGGGCAACCAATTATGCAAAATTGGGATTTAAATGACACAGGCCAGGCAACATAAGGGTTTCAGCCCTCCCTTGGATTCATGTCCAGGGGACGACCTCCTTCAAAGTCGGATCGACCTGGTTAACGGGGTGGTCGACACTCCAAGTGCAGTTTACCATCTACAGTTGCATTTTTAGGCCATGTTTTGGCCATGCAACTAGGGCTGTCAATGAGTACCCGAAAAATCCGAAATCCTCCCGCATCCGAAAAGCGGAAAAATATCCGATATTCGGAAAAGTGGATCCGAATGCAGATATAGGAAATCCGCATCCGAAAATTATCCATCCGCTTTTTTCACAGTTATAGATTAAATTTTGTGTATTTTAACATAACTAAATATGCTAATTTATTCATTTGCAAAATTAAAATTCTAATAAACGCATGCTAATTGCTCAAAATTATATATTACCATCATATTTATTTATTTTTAGCACTTTACTGATCAATTGAGTTGAAAAAGTTTAATATTAAGCTAAAGAAAGCATTTATATTAATTGATTTATCGATCGTTGGCGAAGCGGATAATTGTTCGATATCCATCTGCATCCGCAGATGTGGATATCCGATATTCGAAAATGGTTTCGGATGCGGATATGAAACTATATCCGATATTCGAAAATGGTTTCGGATGCGGATATGAAACTATCCACATCTGAATGTATCAGTTGACATCCCTACACGTAACATATGTTATTTTGTGATGATTTTTTTTAGAATTCAAGATTTGAACATCAACAATAAGAAGAATCAGAAATCACATCAGTCGAACAAGAGTCGAGAGAGTTATTCGCTCTCAAAGTATGACTATCAACAATTTTCAGAACTGAGAAATTTCAAAGGAGTAGATATTGAGTAAACTGTAACAAAAATCAATTCAAATATCAAGATATTGGCATACAATGCATATTTCAGCTAGAATGAGTGAGAGTACTTAACTTGTTTATGGATTAGAAGATTTTCAATAAGGATTTGATGAAGTTTGCATCTTTATAGCTTCAAGAAGTTTGTTTTGTCTGTAAAGGAACTTACTATAACATGCAACTGAGAAGCTTCAATATACAACAACAATAATACAAAATAGGGATTTGATGGAATATGATTATTTTTTCAGATGATTACCTATTGTAAAATGCAATTAGCAACCTAGATTCACTATTTTGAGGAATGTGAAGACTTAGATTTATCCTAAAGGTGGATTTTAGCTAATCTTTCTTTTACTATAACTTGAAAATAGGAAGAGGAGTTTGGAGAAGGAAGGAACGTACTGGTTATTTTGTTTTACAGACTTTTCTTATCCTAACCCAATAATTAATTGGTTAATTAGCCTCATTAAGACCTTTAATGAGTAATTGGGCCTTAGGTGAGTGAAAATGGCTTATTACATAGTTAAACCATGTTTTAACCTTTATTAACACTATACACATTATTTCTCTTTTATTGTTTTGTAACATGACACTACACAACACATAATCGAAACACAAATGATGTATTTAAAACACTTTTAAGCTATTGAACTTTATTCTAGCAAGATTGCAACTAAATTCTACAAACCTTTTAAAGACTTACATTTTACATTTATTTTGTGCGATTATTACAAATTTAAAAATTAAAATCATTCGAATAGCTTTATTTTAGCGTATTTTTTTTTCAAACTTTAAAAAATTGTTTTTAACATATATATTACCAGTTTGTATTTTTTTTACATTTTACACTTTATTTTAAATCAATAATTTCCAAAAAAAACATTTGTTGCCAAAAATTCGTTGTTTACATATATTTTTAAATTTGTCATGACGAATTAAACCAAAATTCTTAGAACCACTTTTTTTTGTCCAAATTCTCATATTCTAATGTTTCTAAAATTTATTTTCGATTTTTTAAATTTTACTACCACATAAAATATTTAGTTATGAAGTCCAATTTATTCCAAATATTCTTTTTTGGAACAAATTCAACTTCATATCACATAGTTACTTTTCTTAGAACGCAATATATTGTGTTTTTTACTTAATTTCCTTAAATATATAAAATCATCATCTGGAATCATTTTCTTTCAATATTACCACAGTTTGACTTTATTTCCACTAAGCTTCTTATTTAATAATTCAGGATCATCAAAATAACCTCTTTATCCAAATTTCCCAATAAATTTCCAGAGCTTACATTTAACCCTCAACTTTCAAAAATTAAGTCCAATTATCACTTTAAGTGGCTTTTACATTTCGATTAATAAATTATAATTCTTACTATAATTTATTAATCACTATAGCAGGTAATCATCTAAAACCAGATTTGTTACATTAATTTAACATTAAAACCTAATGATATATGTTAATTTCAGATCTAGAAAACTTTAGGATAACCTAATTATGACATGTTAATCAATTTTTTTGATCCAATATAATTAATGATCAATTTGCCTAGATTTGTGATAGACTTATAATTGTTTTTGATTGGTCCACGTTTGTGTGTAAATTTATGTTTGAATATGATTGAAATTTGTTGTGATTGTCATTTGAATGATTGAACTACATGTTATACTTGATTCGATTGATAGTATATGTTAGAATTAGGAGTTAGGATAAAGACTAAGGCATGTTAGGATCAAAATTCGTAGGATTCGTACGACACTAGGAGGACGGAGTTTTGGAGGATGATGAGAGGGCACCCGAGAATTTTGAAACAGAAACTCGCTAGGTATGAGGATACACACCAATCCTTAAGGCATGGATTGACGGTGATCAATACAGGAGTTTCAAGTAGGAATGTAACTTCTACAATAGGATGGTAGGACCACTATGAGGATACTGTGAAAGTTCGGTGTTGATTGGACAAACCACATCCCAAAATTCAATGGATCGACTAGAGATGAGCGGATGGTCAGATATGGGCTTGGATGGAAGTGGCTTGACCAAAAGGTACAAGAAGAAGCAGGAAGTGATTCACTTAGATCTTAGCTATGAAATAACTAAGTAAATGGATCAGTGTTGATCCATAGGGTATGGATCGATATCGATCCATCAGGGAACATCATGCAGAGGTGGGATCCATGGAGGTAATGAAGGACGTCTACACGAGCTTGCAAGAGCTTACTGTTCGTCGACTACTTCAATGAGATGGAAGTTATGGCCTGTTGAAGTTCTAGCTCTTCAATTGTGAAGACATATGAGAGTAGCCGAAGGAGTACGTGATAAGCAACACGAGATGGAACGAAGTTGCGAAATAATTAACTTTTTTATTGGGACTCAAACTTAAAAACAGATTTGTGGATGACTCTAGCTCTTGGGAGTGCAAAAGAGTCATTGATAGCTCGAAGTGTTCTAGGGTTGTACAGACTCAAAGCAGGCGTATCGTATCCCCATTGGGATGCCCATTCAGATTGGTAGTGATGGTCGTGTACCCCCAGTTTCCCAACAAGGGATCTAAGTGGCTTGGAAAGGCAAACGTACTTGGGAAGTGGGTAGTCTAACTAGAACCGGGGTTTTCCATTAGCCTCGGCATAAAAAGGATGGGCTTATGGGTTATCAGTGTATTCAAAACTTCAGAAGATGATAACTAAGATATTTTTTGATGGATGCTATTGTCGCTATGGATATTTTTTTTCTCTTCTTTCTCTGGCTAAGGTATAACCTATAGGATACTAAAGTGAAGACGTAGATTGGAAAAAAAAAATAGCTAACAGGGACTGCTTAATTTCTTCTTTCCTATTCACTTCAATATCTATTTTTGTTGTTACTCAAATAGCATATTGTTAGTTATTATGTACTAACTCTTTGGTTGTAGTGACATGTCAAGTATGAGACTTGAACTTGTCTTATTGTATTTTACAGTATAGCTGTTGACAGACTTTTATCGCTCACAACAAATTATTGTTTGACCCAAGATTTTATGTTTCCACTTAGTATCTTGGGCGCTCATTAACGACGATGGCGAATAGACTGAATAGCAGGTTGGTGACGATGTTGTCGATCAAGGATGAGCTAGAGGCTGGCGTATTGTTCTTTTATATAGCTATTCATTTCCATTGTTTTTATTTGTACTCTAAGAGGGATTGGAGTGAGGCCTAACGTACATAGAGATCTATGCCTCCTTGTATCAGATTTTATGATGTTATGAGATAATGAGATTTTTTGCCTCATTATGCTTCACTACTATTCTGTTATATATATATACTTATTATATATTATCCATGCACTGTGAGATATATGATCGATTCTATTTAAATTTCATTTTCCTTTAATGATCATCACATACCCAATGGCATGGTTTTCAATGCATCTTTCCTGTCTAGTGGTACCGGAGGTGTGGCGCAATCATCACCGTATGAGAGAATTTAATGAATACTGGAAAACATTTTAGATACGCGTGCATACACACACACACACACACACACACATATATATATATATATATACACACACACACACACATATACATTATACGTTTCTCATGCGATCCTAATCTAAAGAACATTGAACCTATGCTCCATTGCTAACTATGAGAACCTGCAACATTCGACATGCCAAAAGCCATCACATTGAGAAGGGTGGATCACCGGGTTTATAAACTAGCATAATAGAGACTAAGATAATAAGTTTGATGAATAATAAGTTATTTAATCACAACATATCACAACAAAAAGCAATATAACTATTCTACATTCATTACTAAAATTAGTATGTCTATCTTCCATGATTGAAAGTTCCAAGGTACGAAGAGAAATCTGTAAATGGCGACAAGTTTTTTTTTTCATCCCTTCCAATCTCTCTTCATAATCTTCTCTCCCTTCACTTTGATCTCCTTAAAGTTTTCGTCTTCCACCGATACTTGTTTTCGTCATGTGTGGAGCTACTCTTCGTACCCTCTCGTCAATTTCAGATCTGAGCTAAGCAAGTATGGATCTGAGCTCTGGCTAACCCCATATTCATCGCCTCATCACTACATATTTCAACCCCCTCAACTACTTCTGTAAACGCTTCCTTTCGTGGAAGTTTGGCACTAACGTGGAGTTAATTAGGCGAGCAGCAACTACTAATTTGCTTGGTCGTTTTCACGTCTCGACGGTATGTTTGTGACGGTAAAACCTATTTTTTGGGTCTTCAATGATTTTCTGGTTTTTGTGTAATAGGTACTTCGTGTTTAAATATTTCTTAGTTTGGGTTGTTGATTGTTATTGAAGTTTTTGGTTTGTTTTCCATGGTTCTAGAGTTTGGATCTACAATATGTAATCTGTTGTATGCTTGACCCTGTTAGTTGCTTAGATGGTTCAACTCTGAGGTTTGAAGGCCACATACGAGATGCTTCGGCACTGACCGTGGTTGTAGAGTTCTAGGTTGAGTTTGTCTTTGCTCATCTGATGGTGGTTCTTAGTGTGTTGTTATAGATGTGTTATACCGCCTTGTGCCCTGGTATCCTCAGAATTTGTTTTGGTCAAGGCATGTAATTCTTTGGTGATAACCAGGTTGATCGAGTGTACGGTGCTCTGGATCAACGATGTTCACCGCTGTAACAACCCATTTTTTTAGGAATAATAAATTGGGAATCCAATAATAAATGGGTAATAATGATATTAGATATTTTCCCAAAAATTAAACAAATGAAAATGAAATATAAAAAATAGATGGGAGGAAAATTTGATGATGATCAATAAATCGGTTGTGCATAGTCAATTTCACCCTTTTATTGCATAATGGAATTTGTTTTGTGAATGAACTTTTGGGGAAAATGTACTTGTGTGTTCATAAAAGAAAATAATGATAATAAGGGTGAAAAAGGTGGAAAAATAATAATTATAATAAATTAGTTAAGTGGTGAACAAATACTTTGCACATAATAAAAAGACAAATTCATATGTAGTTGGAAAAGTGCAATGATAATGGAATTTTTTTTTTTTTTGAATTCATAGTGTGTTCATTTCTATGTGTGTTATTTAAATAATATAAAATAATATTTTCATGTTACTTTCAAGTTATGGGGAAAAAAGGAGATAAGTTCACACAATGTCGAAAATGTGTGTAAAGTACGGCAAAAATAAAATTCTATGTTCATTTTTTTCATAAAAAGAAGAAAAAGGAAAAGATTATAAAAGGAAAAAAATAATAACAACAATAAATTTGAAGGCTATTTTGTATGAATTCTCTAGAAACAAATAATATATATATATACATACATACCATAAATATCTATAGAAAGGACAAAACAACATTATTTGTTAAAAGGAAAAGAAAAAAGAAAGAAGGGGAAAATGGAAATTTTGCTAGGAAACATCTAGAGAAGGGGCCTAAGGACAAAAATCCTTCCCACCCTCATATCCCGATAACAGAGGGGATACATACTACTCATTTCTCAAAGAAAAACATAAACAGAGGGAAAGAGAAATCAGTAAAATCAATTACTCTCATCCCAACCAAAATTAAAATTGAAATTTGCAATCAAAGATCAAAGAAAGATTCTCAATTCTCTAATAATTGAAAAGGGCTTGCAAGCAATCAAAGCTAGCTAATATTGACCTTGAAGATTGCTTCTTGGTATTTTAGGTGAGTGAAGTTTCAATTTTTCATTTTAAATCATGATTTCTGTATGCATGTTGGCATAAAAGTGAAATTTTTACATGTTTAATTGAAAGTTGGTTCCTTCTCCTAAAGTTTGAGTTATTCCTTGAATGCTTAGATATTAAAATTAGATCTGAATAAAGTTTGCCGTAGTATTGGAAAGCAGAGGGATTGTATACTTAAATTTGTTGCATGCATATAAATTTAGTGCATGCAAGGTGTATGTTTGATTGCCCCATAGGGTAACTACTTGATATTCACTAGGAAAAAAAAATGGTTGACGAAGAATTGTTAATCTGTACCAATTGGTAATGAATTTGGCTAAAGAAAATTATTTGAAGATTCTATACTTGTTTGCTAAGCAACTGAAGAAATTTTGAATGAAAATGTTAAATTTTCGAATTTATGTGATTTTTTCAAATGGAGTATATGCAAACTTACATGTTTAAACCTGAGTAGAAAATGTATTGTGAATAATATTAAATCTATACCAACTGGTACGGTCTTTAGCTTTGAATATTTGTACACATAAACTAAATCCATATTCAAAGCTACTACAAAAATTTTGATCAAAAATTGTTAAAGTTCGATTTTTTATGATTTTTTGAAGTGGGTATATGAAAACCGAGATGTTTAAACCTGAGCTGAAAATGGATTGTGATGAATATGAAATCTGAACCAATTGGTAAGGTCTTTAGCTATCAAATTTTGTGCACATAAAATACATCCATATTCAAAGCTACTACAAAATTTGAATTAAAAATATTAAATTTCGAATTTCTATGATTTTTGCAACTTGGGTATATGAAAATTGAGATCATTAGAACACAACAGAAAATGGAACGTGAAGAACATGAAATCTGTACCAATTGGTAAGGAATTTAGCTTTGAAATTTTGTAGTATAAACTACATTCATATTCAAAGCTACTGTAAAAAAATTTAATTAAAAATATTAAATTTCGAATTTCGATGATTTTTGCAAGTTGGGTATATAAAAATTAAGATTTTTAGAGCACAACAGAAAATGGGTAGTGAAGAATATGAAATCTGGACCAAATGGTTTTGATTTTGGTTCTCAAAATTGGTACATACAAACTAGACTGATATTCAAAGGTACTGTAAAAATTTTAGCTTTAAAAGATTAAATGTGTAATTTATATGATTTTTACAAAATCAGTATATGTAAATTGATATTTTCAGGCCTAAACACAAATTGTTTTGGGTATAACTTTTTCGTTTCTTATCAGATTTTGATAAGTTTTGAAGTTTTGGAAAGCTTAGAAAATGTGTCTATCTTTTAAGATTTGTATAAATTTATTGTCTAGATTGTCAAAAGCTTAATTCTTTGCAACTGTTCTGTCAATAAGGATAGAATGAATTTTAAGACATGATTTACGAACCAAATTTCATATTTTGGATTTTGAGACAATTGTTGTTCTACATAAGTGGTTTTCAAATACGATTTATAACATTATAACTTTGTGGAATAGTTATTTGTGTGTATTTTCAATAAGTGGAATTTACTCCCATTTAGTAAATATTAAAGTAATGCAATGTGTTATGGGACGCAAGTGCATTGCTTAAGTAGTTACTATTTGGAAGTATATGACACTTTTTGAATTGATGTGGTTTTAGTTCTTCATTGAGTTGGCATACTTATATGCCATTCTTATGATGACATCTTTTTCTCTATCGCAACTATTGTGATTTGATTTATTTTGTCATATTGTTTTATATATAAAATTTATTATGAGTATCATATTGACTTATATATGATACTCTGACTTGATTTATTTTATCATATTGTTTTTATATATGATAAAGTTGAATATCAGCTTTGTTTTGTTTAATTCGGGTTGTGATTTTTATTTTGTTTTGCATGTGATGGTATATTTTCAAAGCATGATTAAGTTTACAAAGTGTTTTGACGTTATAAACACTTTGAACTTTATGGCATATTTATTATAAAATAATGTTTATAAAAATACTTTTGATTTCGGAATTGGAATAGATTGGACTCTGTTGTACCAATGGACCAAAACTCCATCTTGGTCAACCTGATTCAGGATCGCTACCTGAATCGGTGGTTTTAAATTTCGCCCATCTACCACCAAAGGTCAACGGTCTGCTACATTGGGCAATTTTGTAGTTTCGATCGGGATTCCCGATCGGTGGGTCACGGACTATAATAGATGGAGGCATGGGGTTCCCACGTGTAGTGTCGTGAACGGGTAGCATACGGCCTTCGCCTTACACCATCTTGGTTTTCCTGGGTTGATCGCTAGGTGTGTTATGGCGCTATCAGTAGATTATGGTGCTGATGTCTTGATGCGCGCTCGAGCTCTACCACTGTGATTTTACAATAATAGCGTCTATTTATTTGGTATGTTATGAGTCGGGTTATATTTATCCCATAATCCCTTAATATTTTATTACATTACTATAATCGATCAATTTTATTATCATATTGATTTGTATATGATAATTGTTATGAGTATCGAATTGATTTTATATATGATAGTCTGATTTGATTTATTTTATCATATTGTTTTTATATATGATAAATGCTATGAAGATTTTATTGACTTGATTCATTTTTATCATATTGATTTACATATGATAACTGTTAAGAGCATCACATTGATTTATATGTGATGCTCTGACTTGATTTATAAATATCATATTGTATATTGCTATTTTGTTATGAGTATCGTATTGATTTACATATGATACTCTGATTTGATCATATTACTTTTATATATGATAAATGCCATGAAAAATTTATTAGTTATCATAAAATATTTATTATAAATATCATATTGTTTTGTATGTTCTATTTGGTCATGAGTATCGTATTGACTTATATATGATACTCTATTTTAGGTTATTTTATCATACTGTTTTATATGTGATAAACGTCATGTGGATTTTCTCGAGTTTTGATACTCTGACTTAATTATTATGAGTATCCTATTAATTTAAAAATGAGATTTGTTATGAGAAGCATGTTGGGTTATACATGATACTCTTTGTTGATTTATTTTATCGTACTGATTTATATATGATATTTGTTAAGAGCATCGCATTTATTTATATGTTATACTCTATCTTGTTGATTTATATAATACTTGTTAAAAAGCATCACATTGATTTATCAATGATACTCTAACTTGATTGGTTATCATATTTTAGTATATACGATATTTATTATGAGCATCATATTGTTGTATATATATTATGAGTATCACGTTGATTTAGATATATACTCTGATTTGATTCATTTTATCATATTGTTTTATATATGATAAAAGTTATAAGTATTTTATTGGTTTATATGTGATACTCTAACTTGATTTATTTCATCGTTTTATTTTACATATGATAATTGATGTTGGTATTGTATTAAGTTACATACAGTACGTATGTTTGGAATTATGGCTTATTTAAATGAGATTATTGTGCTAAATTTTTCATATATAGTAACATTCATATGCCTCTCGTTGACTTATACATGTAGTATCATTTATCTTTTATTGTAAAATTTTGATCTCCATAGATTCTTACTTCACTCACACTAGAAATAGTCTGATCCGTGTGATTTGTTTTAAAATCCTCGGGTCAGGTTGAGGATTGTTCGCAGGTTAGGTTGCGTGAACTGTTGCAGCATTCTTACCTTTTTTCCATGTTTTGCGGTTTTGGACTATGCAGCTTCAGACTATCAATAGCTAGTAGTATTATGGTACGTATGCTATTATGTGTTTTGGGAGTGATATCATGTATTACGGACTATGGATTCCGGACATCTCTATTATGATATGTATTATATATTCTGCTATTATCATCGTGCTACGCTTGATTTTATTATATTTGTACTATGTAACTTGAGAAATTTTCTTGTACCATTGCTTTGAACTTAGACTGAGCACGAATGGTAAGCTGAGAAGATTTATTTTTCGTGCCAGTGTTCGTTCAAAAGAATAAGTACAACATTTAGCCCTATCGAGTCTCATTCTCCGTACTTTAAGATAGCAATACTTAGTATTGCTTTTGTTTAGCATGGGCATAGAGGTCCAGCGTTACAACCGCTGTGTCAACGAAAATGGTGATGCTCTGCACTCGTCTTGTTTGACTGGCTGTGAATATTATCTCCCTCCGTCATTAGATTTACGCTAGTTTTTTGGAATTTTGATGGGACTTTCAGTTTGTTTTGAAGCCAACTTGGTATCTCTCTGATGCAAACGTACTTCATACAGTGTTGTGGAGCTCAAGAAACCCTCTGCTGTTGTCGTGCCTTCACTTCGTCCTTTCCTATGTTCCTGTAGAAGCATGTAATCTGCACGTCTTTGTGTACTAAGTATTTGTATATGTTTTACACTGTTTTAGCCTAGGTTGATATAGTGTAAGGTATATGCAGAACACTAAGAGATGTTTTCCACCACTCATGGCTTGGGAAAGTATGTTGTCTTTACTAATTTACTTTTCCAGCTCTTATTTATTTCTTCCTATGTGGAGAATAAAATGTAATTTAGTTGTCTAGTGTGTTAGCTAGCGGTTGCAATCTTGTTTAGATAATGTGGATGACCCACATTAAATGCCACAGACGGTGGATGGTCCACCTTAAAAATCGAAATAGTTCATATGTACAAAGCATATCACCTAAACTTATTTATATTTTATATTTTGTAATAAATAAAAGAGTGTTACAGAACATTATAAAAACCGGTCGGTCTTGCCAAAAAAAAGCAATATAAAAAATGTGTAGACTTTTAGGAAAATAATAGTAGTCTAAGAAAATTTCATATCATGACCTTAAGAAAATGTATGTACATAAGGCAAATCAAAGTATAACATACTAATATCCCTTTGACACCAACAACATAAGTAACTTGACTAATACATGATTGTAGATAAATGTGGATAATTGAACCCCAAACTAGGTGTGGCTAAGCAACAGGGGGTCAATCAACTGCCACCTTATATTCCAGGAAAAGAAGGTAAAAGGAATAGATTAGACAAATGCATGGTGAATGAGAACACAACTAATAAGATAGTTAATTGTAAGCAACATTAAAATCGCTCTAAGTAATGCGAAATGCATATATTGTGTCCACAAACTACCAAAGTCAAATACCCAAGGATATTTATCAAAGATAGTAGGTTAAACCTGCATATCGAGCATCGCACCACCAACCGACCAAATTGGGACCTACTTTCCATCATATCTACTCAAATTGCGCTTAAAGGTGGAGAACACTGTGATTCATACTTGCATAGCTACTCATTACATGCACATGTGTTTATCTTTCGAGTGTAGTGATAAAGTGCCACTTATTATACAACTTTGATGTCCACCATATGTGAACTCCTGTCATTGATAGTCCCCAACTAATCTTGATTCCAGTATTCATTTATTGTATTGCATCGACACCTACCGACACCACGTTTACGCAAGAAAAACGCGCAATACGTGAATCTTCGTTAGTAGTCACTCTCTCAGTTAGTGTCCCACTCAATGTAAAGCCAGTCATTCGCCTAACGATCAACACGTGTATTTAAAGCAGTGCTAAAGCCTTACAAAATATCCAATACAACGTATAATGCTCTTTAACCACTAAGTTTTTTTTTTATTTTAGCGCAAATGAATAGTAGATCCATTTTAAGTATCGTTATTTTCCACTATGCCTGCTAAATATAGATTTTCTGGCACCTGCATTAGTAAAATTATTATACAAAGATTGTATGGACTGGTTCTCTTTTAAATCAAGTCAACAATGTTTTGGCAAAAACATAACTTTAATGCACAAATGATCAATATATATTAGAAATCTATTATAGTCATCAAATATAGATTGCATTAATCATCATATTTTGAATAATATATATTTTATTACACGACCGATGTAAAAGTCAGAATAAATTGAAATTAGGTAGTTTATTTACATCTAATGAAGTTTTTTGCATCACCGATATTTTCTGTTGTAACCATGTTATAGTCTTGCGCATGTTTACCGATATAACATTACTAAGTGTTTTAACTGCACAACAATCAATGTCACTATTGGAAATAAGTCGAAAACTCATGATCGTCCCAATGTTACCGCTCCTACGGTTTGGTCGACCATCAATGGTCGACCTTGCCTAATTAAGGATCGGCTTGCCCCCTTTAATTTTCATTATTTATATTATAATTTTTTCTTATCTTTCTAACGCTTGCAACTCTTTCATACTAAGTTGAATTACAACAAGTTATATTCAAAAATCGTTATGAATATAACGATGAAATTTTATATTAAATTCAAACAACTTTTGGAAATTTTATTTTGAGTCCTTAAAATTTTAATTAAACTCTCTTATTTAATGAGGAAAAATTCCGGGTGTTACAAACAAGAAATGAAAATTGGTGTCACTCTAGACTAAAATGCATCATAGTATCCATCTAAGAAGTACATGGTTGCATCGACCCACTTAGCCCTTTAAGGGTAAGTAGATACTAATATGTAATAACCCTATGTTTGTTAAATATGTTCTCTTGCAGTAATGAATCAGCAGACATACGATGATCACATGTGGTTTGATATGCATATTACTCACCAATATACCACGTATGCAAGACGAAAGTTGTATGCAAACCAGCCCTACATTTGGACAATGAAAATGCAATCATCACATTTTGGACAATGAAAATGCAATCATCACATTATGATCTATTGCCATAAGGCATACATCTACAAGTTGTGTCTGGTGTGGAACAAAAGGAGTCAACAAGAAGTTGCTATGATTAAACAAATATAGTTGAGATATAGCCGCCATCAATTCATGTCTAATACCCAAAGAAGCATCCAACACATATTGAATCGCCTTTCATTGTCTCATCTTAGGAAAATTCCTCTTAAGACCATGACTAGCTATCCCTTGGGCACATGGATACATGTTTGACATGTACTCTTAGTACCATAATGATAACATATACCCGAGAGCAAACACCTGCTTCACCTTGTCAAGCACAAATGAATACAACGTTGTATACAACGTACCTAGAATGGTTATGCCACAATCAATAGTATAAAACTAACCCAGCCAGCCAAATGCTGAAATATAACCTAGATGAACTGTACATTTTTGTTCGAGTAAAAGGTTGAACCAAAATAAGTACAAAAGAAATGTCGTAGTGATTGCATATATCTATGTAAGTAGAGATGCAATGCAAATTTAGGTACCACTATGAATGTAGTTAGAAGCGATAAGCGGTAGAAAAAGGTATACATACCGAGTGACTGGCATGGTTCATCGAATGAGAAATACCTACGCTCATGGCCTCCAATCTTAATACCTACAAGCATGTAGAAGTCGACATAGGTGATTCCAAATTGAATTCCGAAAAATGAAATTTATGCATCATTGGCCACTACAAGTTTGCAAATGCCCAAATGAGAAGTCAGCCGAAAGATTGGAAATATCTAATCGTCAAAAACATACTAAAAGGATCAACATGTAACCTCTATATATAGGATAAGGAAGAATGTCGCAAAACTTTATAATGCATTTGGCCCAACTATCTCGACAATGAATGCACCGATCTTACTTATTTTTTACAAATGTAAAAATTAAGTAACTCATCCTTATTTAATATAATCAAGGGGAACAAATATTACAAATCGTTATACTGAAATTGCTACCAAAAAACATACGCACTATAGATAATGTAGTTTCGGACCTATGCCAAAAGCCATTTGAAAGCTCATGAAGTATGCATAGATTGTACAATGTCACTTGTACGATGTGAGAGCATGTAACGAACCAGTTTGCTTCTATGGATGCCGACGAATGACTCATCTACCAATTTCAATTGGATGCGACGACATCTCGCTATAATTTCCGAAAAAAAAAAGAAGTAAATGGATGATATAAATATCTGAAGATAAAAATAGGGAGGGAGTAGATGGTTGCGATTAAGTAAGGGAAAACATCGAACGCTCGTCTTTTGGACGTCTGACGTTTAAGCGAGCGCTTGATGTTAGATGTCCACTTAGAGGACACCTAATTTTCAAGTGCCCATTATATGACCGTAGGGTTGTTGGTCAGATCAGATGGTACATTGTCCATTTTTGTTAAATTGAAATCTTACTCGACTATGATTAGATCTGAATAAATAATTGATCGAGATTGAGCAACAAACTTTGACCGATTAACATTTCGATCCGAGTTCGAATACATAGACATTCGACCGAATTTGTCTGTGAACCAACTTAAATGAAAGTCATTATTAATGTGCATTGAAAAGGAGAAAGACATAATGATGTGTCTATGAGTTTTTCTTCCTTTACTCAAACATAATTTAGCATGTCTCTTTTATTTCATTAAACAATCATAATTTCTTTTGTGGATCATACCAACTATTTATGGCTACTAATTATAGGATCACATTTTATTTTAAAATAATCTACATGTTGACTAGATTTGTAGCTAAATATTTGTTAAAAAAATTAAAACTTATTAATTTTTTTGTTTGTTTCCTTCCTCATTTCCTGTTTTACACTATAAACTGTTATCTACATTCTCAAATTTTCAATTCATTGATGGTCAAAAGCTTTTCTTCTATATGTAGGTTTACACGTGTAGTAACCGTGTTCATATAAATGTTTTATTTTTTATTTATGATTTATCGAGTATGCAAAAGTATTTTTCAGCGGAAATGCTATTCCGACCGAAAATGGGGAGGTCAGAAAATGCGGCATGTACAGGAGCCATCAGATGATTTTCCATCCGTGAGTTGCGTTCATTTTCTACCGATTAATTCCTATTTCGGTGATTTTCACCGTAAATTTTGTGAATTTACTGTCGTTCTAGCATAATCCTTATTATTGGTCTTGGTTTGTAAATATTTTCGTTTGAGTTTGACATAAACAGAGGGTCATATCAGGTCAGATTTAGGCTCATCTGAATTTCATTCCGGTTCAAGTTTGAAAATTTCAGTGATTAATGTTTCTCGGTGGTTGCTGTTATGAAAATTGCTTCCTATATAAAGCTGAAAGGCCATCCACCGTTCCTTTTCATTCCAACCCTAAATCTTAGTAGCCGCCCCAATTTTTTTCTCTGTTTCTTTCTCTCGGCTGCTCGCCGTCTACTATACGAATTGCTTCCGTAATTTTCGATTTCCATTTCATTTTTTATTTGTGTTTTGCGAAAGCCTGTTTTGATGTGCCGCCGATGATGGTTTTAAATATACTTTGATCCATGTATGTTTGATTTTACAAACATTCGCATGGTATGATAACATTGAAATCTGAGGCTTTTTTATCCCGCTGCTCACAAATTAATTGATTGCCACGGCAATAATTGTTTATATTCGGCTGTGAATTTGAAAATTTGTGGCAGATGATGAAGAAATAGACAGGGACATCAGCAACTCATTAGGAATTAATTAGTTAATTTCTATTGAGGATGATGACTAAGTCTTGATGGGAATCTCTCTGATGCTTCTTCTCTCTTCATTTATTAGTTTTTACTTTGATAATTTTGTCACTTATGATCAGATCTTAAAGCTATAGCGATGGCTTTCTCGTCATTCAATGTTTACTTCCTTGTATCTTATTCCTATGATGGTATTTTCATACCTGATTACAGTGAAAGCATTTTCTCACTTCTTTACAACGTGGTCTGTTTAATTTGTTTTCGCAGTGCTATAGAGCTCTTTCTGTTATATGCACCTAAACATTGAAATCTTTTTTAATTCATGGAATCTTTTCATCTTCTCATCTTCTGCTGTATAATTAGTTGTCTCTTATTTCCCTTTCTTTTCATTTCGTGTTCGATCTGAATTTCACCAAGTCGTGTTTAGATGCACGGCCGATGATGGTTTTAAATATACTTTGATCCATGTATGTTTGTTTTTACAAACGCTCACCTGGTATGAAAACACTGAAATCTGAGGCTTTCTTATCCCGCTGCTCTCAAATTAATTGATTTCCATGGCGATAATTGTTTATATTTGTCTGTGAATTTAATATCTTGGCAGATGATGAAGAAATAGACAATGTTTTTAAAATCACGGCGTTATTGAACTCTTACTGTTCAATTTCTCTCTCCAATTTTTAGTATTTGCGTTGACAACTTTTTTAAACTTTTGATCTTGTTTTGTAGTTGCTGTGGTGGGGTTTCTAGTTAATGCGAGTCGTATTTTACTGAAGAAAATTCATTTTCCTTTTTAAAGCAACCGTTTTATGTGTGGGGATTGATATATTTGTTTTCGAGCTCATAGGGCTCTTACTCATTTTCTTAATTGGACTTTGTTATCGTTTTTAAAGCCATAGAATTTTACTAATATTTTATACATGCGTGATGCATCCAGTGGTTTATGGAATGGTTCTAGCTAAATAACATGAAACTTTGTATCCTTTGAAATTATTTCTTTTAATGAATCATTTCTGTATATTTTATCGATAAGATCAATAAGTTAGGTTCTTCAACTTTTTTTTTCTTAAAGACTATTAGAATTATCCAGTTTTAACAATGTACGTAGATGAATACACATACCATAGGTACTCCTGTCCTATTTTTTGAATATTTTCTACATCAAGTTGATGTATTTTATTATTAGCTGCAGTTATTAAGAAACGATGATAGATGTAAATGTAATACTGGAGCATATTTTGGGCATTAATTTGATGTCGTATAAATGCTTGTAAAATAGGCCTAATTTGGTTGTAGCTGTGCTGTGTTCTTATGATGTTGTGAAGTAATTTTGTTTTGGATGCAAATTAACAAAATAAAATTGATATTTTAATAAGATGGAAGGGAAAAATTAATTTGATCATGGATCTATCGTAATGTTAAAATGTCGCTTAGCCAGGAGCAAGTTGCTGGATTGCAACGCAGGAGCTACCTGGGGATAATTGAGAAGTGAAGTGAGGAGAAGCTACCTGGGTTGAAAATTAGGTATGTGGAACGTCTTGGTTTAGTTGTGAAAGACAATTGTGATTACTTAACCATGAGTTAATTTAATTATTTAGTAGTGGTTCAACCAGTGGGATCAAAAGAATTACACTGATATTTCTATTTTTTTGTTTTAAACAATAAAATTATTTTAAATATGGATAAACTTAATCAATTGTGTCATGCACTGTTGTTTAGACTGGTTCAGATGTTTTATATGATGCAAGACATCATGAATTCAATTCTTGTTTTAAATTCGTTTATTATGCAGCATGTTGTATTCTATTATAATCGTCCAACGGTAGAAAAATCGTTTGTTATGTAGTGTATTGTCGAAGAAAAAAATTATGTTAACTATTGTATTAAACAAAAATATTAAAATATTCATTGCATTATTTTAAAAATAAAAGAATGTTTGATAACATGTAGTTGCAAATAAATTTTGAACTTTGTTATATTGCCAAATTATTTCTTGGTTATTCAATTTAACAGTCTTAAATTTTAATGGATTCAATATCATACATTCTTTCTTATAAGCTGTAAGAAATATGATATATTTACTTTTCTGGTATAAATAGCACAATAAATCGATGTTGTTTGGTCACTTATAAGTTTCACCTTGTCTTTTCTACGTAAACAATGCATTTAGTGGAATTGTGCATTGATACTCTTTGGTATAATGAATAATTAGTTAATGTTCACGTCACATGGTTTTCTATGTAATCATTACAAATAATTAAATGTGGAGATTAATAAACTAAATGTTATTCATAATATAATTCAGAATTGCACAACGGGACTAGAATAGAAGTATTGAATCTGTTGTAATTTTCTGATGAAAATGATCATTTAGTTAAAATTAAAGTTAAAATGAATTTGTTATAAATTAAAGAAAAATCTTGAAAATTAAAATAAAAATGTATAGGAAACAAACAATTGTTGGACGATCTAGGTCATTTGGGGCGATACTTTGTTGATCAATAAAGGTGGATGAGTTGACTTAGGATTTAATTTGTGTGCGCCTTGGCTTGCACGTTAAGAAGTGAACGATTCTTGTTTTCTAATATTATTTTTGCTGAGTTGATTGTGTTTTACTGATCCATTTTAAGTTAAGAGCTGAGGTGTTTTTTAATTGATTTAATAGCTTGGTTTGTTTAATCTTAGGTTTGAACGATTGAGAATATCCAGCGAACCCTATAAATAGGCGACTAGTAGAGCCTTTCTTATTTCTACATGTCTATTTTTTTCTATTTCCAGATTTGTCCTCAAAAGGAGAAAAATTAAAATGTTAAATTTTAATGTGTATAAAGGAGTTTTTAAATTTGAAATAACTATTTTTTGGGTGACAATTTGTTGACCCACAAAGGAAGTTTCAATTGTTAAATATCGAGTTATTATATGTTTTTCAAAATAGTTATTTGCGTAGAAAAGTTTACACGGTTAAGTAATTTTAATTTGCAAGATTTATATTTATAGTTACTTACAGTTTTTATAAGTGTTTTTTTTTACTAAATATCGTTTCATACAGAAATACAAATATATGTCTCATCAGTTGATCTGCTTCGAATTATTTCCTCTTAATTAATACATGGCTCTTGTGACGAAAAGGAATTTCGCTCGGTGCGAACCAGTCGCTAAACCGACCCAGACCGTTCGAAACGCCTGATCGTTTTGAAAACGCAACAAAATAGAACGCAGACGGGAGAACATTTCATTGTATATTACAACAATGCATCAGAATACAAGGATATACAGAGTATAAATGAATAAATATTACACAGAAATATCAGAGATTACAGTAAATTACATAGCAGCGGAAAATAATACAATATACAACTAGAGATATACGGATACAAAGCTTTCCGGATATCGTTTCAGCTGTAATGCAGGATCCTGTGAATATAAATCTGCAAAACCAAAACTACTAGCTGCCCGTGTCAAAATAGGGGCACCTAGAGTTTAGGTTAAAACAATAAACTCCAGGTCAGTCATGGGACTGGTGTGAGAACTAAAACAGTTGTAAATTTTTATTTTAAAGTTAGGTAAATCAAGGGATCACGCCGTATAACACAGAACGGGTTTCCTCCCAAGAATACCAGTGCATAAAACAACAGCGCAATGCTAAATAAAGAAAAATGAAGTTATTATAAGACCCAGGTCCTATCACACAATGCAACGCAAGCCGGGGGATAGGGTTTTCCCTTATAATAGCCAAAACATGCTGGATACGTTTAAAAACAGATTATTAGATACTATTATAAGTGCATAGTGTATAAAACAACTTCAAATCATAAGTATCAATCATAGGCGGCATGGGTACCATATATCATGTCGCCATACTAGGCTCTACAAATAAAACCGCAAATGTCACGTATTTGGAAATTGGATTTTCGTCTGTGAACCGAGGCTAGGGATCGTCCTCTACCGATTCGAGACTGTCTAGCCCGAGCCTCAGGAACAGCCGTAACTGCCCCATGGAGCGACAGGTCCGGTCCACCGATGTGGATTATTATGCCTGAACACTACGTTTCCCCGCCCTTTGGGGCGTAAATGAGCCAACGAATGACTCCATCGGACCCGGATCGTCCGATCAAACCGAGGCGCCTCGCAACAGCAACAACCACACAGGTGAAAAGTATATAAATGTCAGGGCTGGTAGGTCACTGACACCACCCTAGCTAGAAAGAAACGCATGCCCTCCCTGAGGTCCTCTCCCGTTTTTGGTTCACAACCGGGGTGCGAGACTCGCGAAGTAAACGTTACACAAAGCTACGCCACAAAGGCCGTGCTTTGATCATCACCACAAGACTTTTGCTTTTCAACAGAAGCCTCGATCAATTGCCACTTAGGCATGCCACACAGGCAATTCACTCCATGCGTTTGATATCCATCAATATATAACCCCTGAGCTCGTACGTCTCAGAGAAGGGTGTTAAGCAAGAGAATAAATTCTCCGCCGCCAAACAGATATATATTTAATAGAGATCAATCACACGGACTAAAATCCAATGTCAGACACACAGTCCATTTACAAGTCTGTTCTGGGTCTGAACGAAACCGGAGGCACCTAGTACCCCGCATATCCATCGATCTCCATGTACGTCTGGACGATCACCAACTGTTTCCATCTTCTTGGGCGTACATCCCAATCAAGATCATCAGTAATCACCAAAACGACGTGAAGACCTCCGGTCTTCGACCATCGTCTTCATCTTTGACTTATCGTCGTATTAGTTATTCAGAATGGGATAAAACCGGTCTTTCCGAATAACTCGCGTATATTTTAAATAAGTGTTAAACAAACACATCATACGTCTCATTCCAATTCATCAGTCACTAACTGTAAATTAATCGAGAGAATAATTCCCCAAATATTAACCCCGAAGGCCGAAACCAACATCAGATCAATATCCAGAAAACCATTCTTCTTAGCTAACCGACAGTTCGTTTCTAAATTTCACATTCATAGGGAAAGGTTCCCATTAATTTTATCCAAGATAAATCATTAAAATTTATTCTCAAATCTTATTTTGAATTTCGATTCAACTAGTCGGGATTAACGAAACTTACCGAAGTAATCATTTGTTTTAATTTTCCAATCCCAACCTATTCATCGCATGAAGTAAAACTGGTAATACTTCATATCTAACACCACGGTGTTATCGGTAAATTCAATTACCATTTCACGTTCAAATCTAATTAAAGATTTAACTATCGCCTGGAGTAAAACTGGTGATACTCCATTCTCGATTATTTCAATCTAAGTAAAGATTCTTTAAAACTCCACTTAGTTTTAATCTTTAACTGGATTAAAGAATCAGTGTCATTTAAAACACAGTTCACGATAAACCCAAAATCACATTCCATTAATTATCGGGTTAAAGAACGAGTGTTATATAAAACACTGTCCACGATAAACCCAAAAACCAATATCAATTCAATTCCAATCAAATATTATTTAATTGGTACACTTCATTAAATCCAAATAAAAAGATTTAATCTTTTCTGAACTGGGTTCAAGAACAGTGTTAATGAAGACACCATTCACGACAAACCCAAATCACATTTGATATTAAATACAAGGCTCTGAATAGAAAATATATCGGCTTATATTCAATATCAAATTCTGAAACCAACAAATATCGTATTGGAAATAACGATATAAAATATATCTTTCAAATTCCCATAACAATATCTGTAAAGTCACGAAATCCAACATCGAGATATCCCGAAGATAATTTCGATTCAAACCCATTCCAATGCAATCATTGGAAAATCTGGTTATTTTCAAAACCATTTCAAATCCAATTTATTTATTTAAAAATAAATAGAATTATAATTCTAGTTCAAAACTAGTTCATTTCGATAAAAATCTATTTTTATCTTTTCAAATATGGAATTTTTCATCCCAATTCTTTCAAAATCATTTCTTATGATTTTACACAAACTATTACTATTTTTAATAATTTTATCAAGGCCTGTACAGTCGATTTCCATCAACGGCCATCGAACTGTACTTACAGCGACCTTTTCCAAATTTGATTTGGACATAATTCCAAATCCAACCGTTAGATTTCAAATTTCTAATATTCGTTAGAAAGCTCTTTTCGGTACGAACCCAACGGTTCCGTTTTAGGAGAATCCGACGGTCGGATCTCCCGTAATGTCCGTTTGAAATAAATGGTCGAAATTCCGGAACTGCCGCGGCGCGGCGCGTTCTATTCAGGCCATTATATTATATATATAATATATATTTCGTCGATTTCTATTTAAAACGAATTATATAGATAGTTTTAAATTCGTTTCAAAAGCAATTTCAACTTCCATTTCAATCCAAAGCACAAATGAATTCTTCTTTATAAATTCGTTTTAAAATTCATTTCTATTCAATTCAATTTGAATTCACTTCAATTCGCTTTCAATTCAATTTGAATTCGTTTTCAATTCAATTCAATTTCAAAGTCGTTTTCTATTCGATTCAATTCAAATTGGCTTTCTATTCGATTCGATTCAAATTGGTTTTCTATTCGATTCAATTCAAATTGGTTTTCTATTCGATTCAAATTCGTTATATATTCAATTGAAATAAAATTCGTTTTCTATTCGATTCAATTCAAATTGGCTTTCTAGTCGATTCAATTCAAATTGGTTTTCTATTCGATTCAAATTCGTTATATATTCAATTGAAATAAAATTCGTTTTCTATTCAAACCAAATTCGTTTTCTATTCAATTCATTTCGAAATCGTTTTCAATTCAATTCATTTCAAAATGAATAAAATCGATATAAATATCGTTCACGTCAAAATGGCGTCAATCTAATCAACACGGCTTCATATATTTCTATTTTCAAATATTCTATTTCAAATATTTCTTTTTCAAAATAGTTGTTATTATCAAATTATTTCGTTCAACACATGACTAATCTCAACGGATGAGTACTGTCAACACATGAACCTTTATTTTATATTGATAAAGATGTAAATTTTATTACTAAAATATTTCGTTCAACACATGACTAATCTCAACGGATGAGTACTGTCAACACATGAACCTTTATTTTATAATATTCTTTATTTTCTAAATCGGAATGAGGCCCAATCAATCACCATATAATATTAATTATATGGATTTTCATACATCACACGTATATAATAGCATTGAAAAATAATCAACCATCAACCAAAGTGCACTACACTGTATAAGCATCAAATATAGATATCTAACGCTTATAACAGCCTGTCAATCAATCGATCGACATATTTAATCAATCAGGATGAATGAACTTCAAATTTCATCCCAACACCCGTGTGGGGTTTCAAACAATCAAACACATATTTTATTTGTGCAGTTGGGCGATGTGTAAAATTTATCGTCCCAATCAATGTCCTTCAAATAGGTGTACATAAACAAACCTTCCGGTTTGTAAATGAATATTTATTTATTCACATTCACTATATTTATATTCACGTTAAAAATTATATATTTTTAACGATAAAACATTTTATTTTAACATATGAATTTCTATTCAGTTCATTCTTTAAATAAAATGATATTTTTATTTTCTAACTTATTTTTAGAAAATTTCGGCGGCATAACGGCACGATACTAGAAACGGGACAAGGCCTAGCCTTATCCCCGGTCTACTGAAGGCCCACGCCATTCACACCTCAATCAAATCAATTTCATTTCACCAAACAATTCAATTCAAACCAAATAATCTAACCAACTACACAACCAAACAATTAAACAAACAAGTCATCCATGGTCTGTGGATGACGGGTGTCGGGTGCTACTAAACACCGTCTGCATCCTAGCATATATTTATATAACTAGAAAAAGAGAATTTAGAGTGAGAAGTTCTCACCGATAGCTATCCAATTTCACGACACTTCATTTACAGAAACCTTCGTCGCTCTCGCCTTTTTGTCATCTTCGTTGCCCGTATTCTCTACATATGTAAAAATCGAATTTTTACTTCGTTATTCGATATATAAAAATCACATTTTTACTTCGCTATTCAATATATAAAAATCGAATTTTTACTTTGTTATTCAATATATAAAAATCGAATTTTTACTCTGTTATTCAATATATAAAAATCGAATTTTTACTATGCTATTCAATATATAAAAATCGAATTTTTACTATGCTATTCAATATATAAAAATCGAATTTGTACTATGCTATTCAATATATAAAAATCGCGCCTTTTCAACTTTAAAGATTTCGCCTTTTCAATTTTAAAGATTTCGCCTTTTCAATTTTAAAGATTTCGCCTTTTCAATTTTAAAGATTTTAATCTTTTCTATTTCGTTTTTAGTGTCTATAGAAAATCGAACTTTTATCTCTATGTTTAAACTAAAAAAAACATACTTTCAATATGCTATATAAATAATAAAAATCAAATTTTTATAATTTAAATCCATGCTATTTTATTTCTTTAAAACTATATATATTTATCTATGAAAAACCAAATTTTAAATAATGCTTAAAACTGATTTTAAATACTAAAGAAAAATAAATAAATAAAAATAAAACCTTTCTATGTAACCTGCCTGGAACCCGTCGAACTGAACTCGCCCTTCAAAACTTCTCACCATCGCCACACATCAACCGGAGCGCTGGAGGGAGGTAGTCGTTGGCTAGGGGGGGTACGGGTGGGCAGGAGGTGGCGCGGGAAGGTCTGTGGCGGCGGAAAGGGGGACTGACGATGCGGTTTCGGCTAGAAGAAAAAAGGGGGGGAGAGAGAACGACGGGCTGAGGAAGGAGGAGCTTCGGTCTTGGGAGGAGGTGGTGGCGCGATAGGGAGGGGCGGCGGCTGAGGAACGACGGCTAGGGCAGGCGCGATTTATGGATCCGCGATTTTTTTTTTCTTCGATCTGCGTTGAATGGAGACGGGGAAAGAGAAAGGTAGGGTAAGGGAGTTTTTAATTTATTATTTATTATTATTTTTCTCTTTTTAAAAGTTGACTTTTCGTTCGACCACCAAACGAGGTCCAACGACTGTCGTCCATAGCGTTTTACCCCCATTCCGAACACAATGGGATATGTATCGTGACCTGATTCGGCTATTACGATATGTTTTCATCAAATTTAAAACATAAATCTGTATATATTCAATTTGAACGTACATTTTAAATTACCGGGGTCACATACTAACTAGAAAAATTCCCGAAAAATATTTCCTAGCTTCGTATTGACGATACGGTCCTAACAAAACTAGTTTCGTCGAATTCTGAGACCGTTTGAAAAATGGCCATTTTCCAGTCGATTAAAATCAACTGAAACTGGTCAAATGCGTTTTCCTTTTGCCACGCTCACATATTGATTCGAAAAATTATGAAATTTGAAACCTAGCAATAACTTTACATCACGGATCTAACAAAAGTGGTTTCGTCGAAATCCGAGGTCATTTGCAAAATCTCCATTTTTAAGGGCCTGAATTCCATATCGACTATTTAGAATTTTGAACTGGACATATCTTTTGATTCCCGCTATGAAATTTTGATTTTTCGGATTCGTTGGAAAGATATTATCAATTAGGTTCTATTATTTTTGGTTTCACTAAAATCCGGTTTATTTTGCACCCGGTACATTCAATTGAAGTTTGAAATCGAATTATCGAACTACCGCGCCATTTTCAATTCTATTTATAATTATATATAATTATTTATATTCTAACGACGACATATATAATATATACGTTCTAATTATATTCAAAATAAATTTCTCGATGATATTATTTAAAATAATTCATTTTAAATAATCAAAATTCGCTAAAATTGCCAAAATAAAAATTTTAAACTGGCCCAGATTTTCGGGTTGTTACAATCTCCCCCACTTAAAACTTTTCGTCCCCGAAAAGGAACAAAGTCGAAAGTGGTTTGATCAATCAACTCTACGTTCGATTTGGCTTCCATTCTCCAACTTTTCAGTTTCTGAGAATTTCCTAATTTTCAAAAATTTGGCTAACTCCCTAAATTTTCGAAAAATTTCGCCATAACCTCCCCTGCACCGGGAGCCACGGGAAAATCCCAAAATTGCCATATAGGCCTTCTGATCTCAAAAAGAAAAAGAAAAAGCCAAGCGGCTAGCCAATAGGCTCATAAAATCATCATCACCCAAACAAAACAGTAAATTATGTAGTAAACATGTACCTATATGTCGGGCAAACAAATTTTATTCTTCGGCTCTAGCCTCCTTGCTATGACCTGTTCAATGGATATACATGTATATGCAAGCAAATGCGACCAATTTTCAATACAATTCAATATTTGATACAATTAGCCATAATGGTTCAAAATTTATCAAACAACTAAACAAGCAACACAAACATCAATCAATTAGTGAATTAGATTTTCAAATTCATAATTTTGATATATAGTCAAAAATCAGATTTTTGATGCCAAATCACAACAATAAGCCCTATCTAATTTGGGTTCTCACACCAGTCTAATGGAAATATATAGGAATCCCACCTTCGAAACTCGAACATAAATGTTGATGATGCGATCGCTATCATCAATATCATCTTCGGGCGACTAGAGTGTGATGCTATATCTATCCAATATATTAAAACTTTGAATATACGTTTGCAAGGCGTATATGCAAATTCTTTATATACTGGACTGTCCAAATCAATACAAATAAATAATCAAATATGAATAATTGATTTAAATTTTCAAAACAAAATTTGTTTTCACTTTAAAAATATACTCTTCACACTCGTTCTAGGATACTACTGATCCCATCTCTAACGAGTCATTCTCTTTGGATATTGCTAATCCAATATCTGATGAATTCTTTCGTATGGTTCTAATGTGTCTTGTTCTCTGAGCTTTGTAAACCAAAGCTCTGATACCAACTATGACGAGAAGGAATTTCGCTCGGTCCGAACCAGTCGCTAAACCGACCCAGACCGTTCGAAACGCCTGATCGTTTTGAGAACACGACAAAATAGAACGCAGACGGGAGAACATTTCATTGTATATTACAACAATGCATCAGAATACAAGAATATACAGAGTATAAATGAATAAATATTACACAGAAATATCAGAGATTACAGTAAATTACATAGCAGCGGAAAATAATACAATATACAACTAGAGGAGATATACGGATACAAAGCTTTCCGGATATCGTTCCAGCTGTAATCCAGGATCCTGTGAATATAAATCTGCAAAACCAAAACTACTAGATGCCCGTGTCAAAATAGGGGCACCCAGAGTTTAGGTTAAAACAATAAACTCCAGGTCAGTCATGAGACTGGTGTGAGAACTAAAACAGTTGTAAATCTTTATTTTAAAGTTAGGTAAATCAAGGGACCACGTCGTATAACACGGAACGGGTTTCCTCCCAAGAATACCAGTGCATAAAACAACAACGCAATGCTAAATAAAGAAAAATGAAGCTATTATAAGACCCAAGTCCTATCACACAATGCAACGCAAGCCGGGGGATAGGGTTTTCCCTTATAATAGCCAAAGCATGCTGGATACGTTTAAAAATAGATTATTAGATACTATTATAAGTGCATAGTGTATAAAACCACTTCAAATCATAAGTATCAATCATAGGCGGCATGGGTACCATATATCATGTCGCCATACTAGGCTCTACAAATAAAACCGCAAATGTCACGTATTTGGAAATTGGATTTCCGTCTGTGAACCGAGGCCAGGGATCGTACTCTACCGATTCCAGACTGTCTAGCCCGAGCCTCAGGAACAGCCGCAACTGCCCCATGGAGCGACAGGGCCGGTCCACCGATGTGGATTATTATGCCTGAACACTACGTTTCCCCGCCCTTTGGGGCGTAAATGAGCCAACGAATGACTCCATCGGACCAGGATCGTCCGATCAAACCGAGGCGCCTCGCAACAGCAACAACCACACAGGTGAAAAGTATATAAATGTCAGGGCTGGTAGGTCACTGACACCACCCTAGCTAGAAAGAAACGCATGCCCTCCCCGAGGTCCTCTCCTGTTTTTGGTTCACAACCGGGGTGCGAGACTCGCGAAGTAAACGTTACACAAAGCTACGCCACAAAGGCCGTGCTTTGATCATCACCACAAGACTTTTGCTTTTCAACAGAAGCCTCGATCAATTGCCACTTAGGCATGCCACACAGGCAATTCACTCCATGCGTTTGATATCCATCAATATATAACCCCTGAGCTCGTACGTCTCAGAGAAGGGCGTTAAGCAAGAGAATAAATTCTCCACCGCCAAACAGATATATATTTAATAGAGATCAATCACACGGACTAAAATCCAATGTCAGACACACAGTCCATTTACAAGTCCGTTCTGGGTCTGAACGAAACCGGAGGCACCTAGTACCCCGCATATCCATCGATCTCCATGTACGTCTGGATGATCACCAACTGTTTCCATCTTCTTGGGTGTACATCCCAATCAAGATCATCAGTAATCACCAAAACGACGTGAAGACCTCCGGTCTTCGACCATCGTCTTCATCTTCGACTTATCGTCGTATTAGTTATTCAGAATGGGATAAACCCGGTCTTTCCGAATAACTCGCGTATATTTTAAATAAGTGTTACACAAACACAGCATACGCCTCATTCCAATTCATCAGTCACTAACTGTAAATTAATCGAGGGAATAATTCCCCAAATATTAACCCCGAAGGCCGAAACCAACATCAGATCAATATCCAGAAAACCATTCTTCTTAGCTAACCGACAGTTCGTTTCTAAATTTCACATTCATAGGGAAAGGTTCCCATTAATTTTATCCATGATAAATCATTAAAATTTATTCTCAAATCTTATTTTGAATTTCGATTCAACTAGTCGGGATTAACGAAACTTACCGAAGTAATCATTTGTTTTAATTTTCCAATCCCAACCTGTTCATCCCATGAAGTAAAACTGGTAATACTTCATATCTAACACCACGGTGTTATCGGTAAATTCAATTACCATTTCACGTTCAAATCTAATTAAAGATTTAACTATCGCCTGGAGTAAAACTGGTGATACTCCATTCTCGATTATTTCAATCTAAGTAAAGATTCTTTAAAACTCCACTTAGTTTTAATCTTTAACTGGGTTAAAGAATCAGTGTCATTTAAAACACAGTTCACGATAAACCCAAAATCACATTCCATTAATTATCGGGTTAAAGAACGAGTGTTATTTAAAACACTATCCACGATAAACCCAAAAATCAATATCAATTCAATTCCAATCAAATATTATTTAATTGGTACACTTCATTAAATCCAAATAAAAAGATTTAATCTTTTCTCAACTGGGTTCAAGAACAGTATTAATGAAGACACCATTCACGACAAACCCAAATCACATTTGATATTAAATACAAGGCTCTGAATAGAAAATATATCGGCTTATATTCAATATCAAATTCTGAAACCAACAAATATCGTATTGGAAATAACGATATAAAATATATCTTTCAAATTCCCATAACAATATCTGTAAAGTCACGAAATCCAACATCGAAATATCCCGAAGATAATTTCGATTCAAACCCATTCCAATGCAATCATTGGAAAATCTGGTTATTTTCAAAACCATTTCAAATCCAATTTATTTATTTAAAAATAAATAGAATTATAATTCTAGTTCAAAACTAGTTCATTTCGATAAAAATCTATTTTTATCTTTTCAAATATGGAATTTTTCATCCCAATTCTTTCAAAATCATTTCTTATGATTTTACACAAACTATTACTATTTTTAATAATTTTATCAAGGCCTGTACAGTCGATTTCCATCAACGGCCATCGAACTGCACTTACAGCGACCTTTTCCAAATTTGATTTGGACATAATTCCAAATCCAACCATTAGATTTCAAATGTCTAATATTCGTTAGAAAGCTCTTTTCGGTACGAACCCAACGGTTCCGGTTTTAGGAGAATCCGACGGTCGGATCTCCCGTAATGTCCGTTTGAAATAAATGGTCGAAATTCACGAACTGCCGCGGCGCGGCGCATTCTATTCAGGCCATTATATTATATATATAATATATATTTCGTCGATTTCTATTTAAAACGAATTATATAGATAGTTTTAAATTCGTTTCAAAAGCAATTTCAACTTCCATTTCAATCCAAAGCACAAATGAATTCTTCTTTATAAATTCGTTTTAAAATTCATTTCTATTCAATTCAAATTTCAATTCAATTTGAATTCACTTCAATTCGCTTTCAATTCAATATGAATTCGTTTTCAATTCAATTCAATTTCAAAGTCGTTTTCTATTTGATTCAATTCAAATTGGCTTTCTATTCGATTCAATTCAAATTGGTTTTCTATTCGATTCAATTCAAATTGGTTTTCTATTCAATTCAAATTCGTTATATATTCAATTGAAATAAAATTCGTTTTCTATTCGATTCAATTCAAATTGGCTTTCTATTCGATTCAATTCAAATTGGTTTTCTATTCGATTCAAATTCGTTATATATTCAATTGAAATAAAATTCGTTTTCTATTCAAACCAAATTCGTTTTCTATTCAATTCATTTCGAAATCGTTTTCAATTCAATTCATTTCAAAATGAATAAAATCGATATAAATATCGTTCACATCAAAATGGCGTCAATCTAATCAACACGGCTTCATATATTTCTATTTTCAAATATTCTATTTCAAATATTTCTTTTTCAAAATAGTTGTTATTATCAAAATATTTCGTTCAACACATGACTAATCTCAACGGATGAGTACTGCCAACACATGAACCTTTATTTTATATTGATAAAGATGTAAATTTTATTACTAAAATATTTCGTTCAACACATGACTAATCTCAACGGATGAGTACTGTCAACACATGAACCTTTATTTTATAATATTCTTTATTTTCTAAATTGGAATGAGGCTCAATCAATCACCATATAATATTAATTATATGGATTTTCATACATCACACGTATATAATAGCATTGAAAAATAATCAACCATCAACCAAAGTGCACTACACTGTATAAGCATCAAATATAGATAACTAACGCTTATAACAGCCTGTCAATCAATCGATCGACATATTTAATCAATCAAGATGAATGAACTTCAAATTTCATCCCAACACCCGTGTGGGGTTTCAAACAATCAAACACATATTTTATTTGTGCAGTTGGGCGATGTGTAAAATTTATCGTCCCAATAAATGTCCTTCAAATAGGTGTACATAAACAAACCGTCTGGTTTGTAAATGAATATTTATTTATTCATATTCACTATATTCATATTCACGTTAAAAATTATATATTTTTAACGATAAAACATTTTATTTTAACATATGAATTTCTATTCAGTTCATTCTTTAAATAAAATGATATTTTTATTTTCTAACTTATTTTTAGAAAATTTCGGCGGCATAACGGCACGATACTAGAAACGAGACAAGGCCTAGCCTTATCCCCGGTCTAGTGAAGGCCCACGCCATTCACACCTCAATCAAATCAATTTCATTTCACCAAATAATTCAATTCAAACCAAATAATCTAACCAACTACACAACCAAACAATTAAACAAACAAGCCATCCATGCTCTGTGGATGACGGGTGTCGGGTGCTACTAAACACCGTCTGCATCCTAGCATATATTTATATAACTAGAAAAAGAGAATTTAGAGTGAGAAGTTCTCACCGATAGCTATCCAATTTCACGACACTTCATTTGCAGAAACCTTCGTCGCTCTCGCCTTTTTGTCATCTTCGTTGCCCGTATTCTCTACATATGTAAAAATCGAATTTTTACTTCGTTATTCGATATATAAAAATCACATTTTTACTTCGCTATTCAATATATAAAAATCGAATTTTTACTTTGTTATTCAATATATAAAAATCGAATTTTTACTCTGTTATTCAATATATAAAAATCGAATTTTTACTATGCTATTCAATATATAAAAATCGAATTTTTACTATGCTATTCAATATATAAAAATCGCGCCTTTTCAACTTTAAAGATTTCGCCTTTTCAATTTTAAAGATTTCGCCTTTTCAATTTTAAAGATTTCGCCTTTTCAATTTTAAAGATTTCGCCTTTTCAATTTCAAAGATTTTAATCTTTTCTATTTCGTTTTTAATGTCTATAGAAAATCGTACTTTTATCTCTATGTTTAAACTAAAAAAAACATACTTTCAATATGCTATATAAATAATAAAAATCAAATTTTTATAATTTAAATCCATGCTGTTTTATTTCTTTAAAACTATATATATTTATCTATGAAAAACCAAATTTTAAATAATGCTTAAAACTAATTTTAAATACTAAAGAAAAATAAATAAATAAAAATAAAACCTTTCTCTGTAACCTGCTTGGAACCCGTCGAACTAAACTCGCCCTTCAAAACTTCTCACCGTCGCCACACATCAACCGGAGCGCTGGAGGGAGGTCGTCGTTGGCTAGGGGGGGTACGGGTGGGCAGGAGGTGGCGCGGGAAGGTCTGTGGCGGCGGAAAGGGGGACTGACGACGCGGTTTCGGCTAGAAGAAAAAAGGGGGGGAGAGAGAATGACGGGCTGAGGAAGGAGGAAGGAAGAGCTTCGGTCTTGGGAGGAGGCGGTGGCGCGATAGGGAGGGGCGGCGGCTGAGGAACGACGGCTAGGGCAGGCGCGATTTATGGATCTGCGATTTTTTCTTCTTCTTCGATCTGCGTTGAATGGAGACAGGGAAAGAGAAAGGTAGGGTAAGGGAGTTTTTAATTTATTATTTATTATTATTTTTCTCTTTTTAAAAGTTGACTTTTCGTTCGACCACCAAACGAGGTCCAACGACTGTCGTCCATAGCGTTTTACCCCCATTCCGAACACAATGGGATATGTATCGTGATCTGATTCGGCTATTACGATATGTTTTCGTCAAATTTAAAACATAAATCTATATATATTCAATTTGAACGTACATTTTAAATTACCGGGGTCACATACTAACTAGAAAAATTCCCGAAAAATATTTCCTAGCTTCGTATTGACGATACGGTCCTAACAAAACTAGTTTCGTCGAATTCTGAGACCGTTTGAAAAATGGCCATTTTCTAGTCGATTAAAATCAACTGAAACTGGTCAAATGCGTTTTCCTTTTGCCACGCTCACATATTGATTCGAATAATTATGAAATTTGAAACCTAGCAATAACTTTACATCACGGATCCAACAAAAGTGATTTCGTCGAAATCCGAGGTCATTTGCAAAATCTCCATTTTTAAGGGCCTGAATTCCATAGCGACTATTTAGAATTTTCAACTGGACATATCTTTTGATTCCCGTTATGAAATTTTGATTTTTCGGATTCGTTGGAAAGATATTATCAATTAGGTTCTATTATTTTTGGTTTCACTAAAATCCGGTTTATTTTGCACCCGGTACATTCAATTGAAGTTTGAAATCGAATTATCGAACTACCGCGCCATTTTCAATTCTATTTATAATTATATATAAATATTTATATTCTAACGACGACGTATATAATATATACGTTCTAATTATATTCAAAATAAATTTCTCGATGATATTATTTAAAATAATTCATTTTAAATAATCAAAATTCGCTAAAATTGCCAAAATAAAAATTTTAAACTGGCCCAGATTTTCGGGTTGTTACAGCTCTCCACGTAATTAAAGACTTCGAAAGCAAAATAATTAGTTGGAAGAATACGTAGATATTTCTTCTCTTGAGTTAAGTTGAATAAGAACAGTTTTGCTAGTCTTTCATGTTTTGAAAAATATTCATGTCCAATTAAAATGATATATTTTCACCTTTTGATACTCTAGTTGGATAATAACTTGAAAAATTAACCCTAGTTGGATAATAACTTGAAAAATTACTATTCGCATGGAGCTGCTCTTACATGAACTTGGCTATAGGTTCAATTTTGGACATTTATTCCTGAACCCGTAAGTACCTAACTAATTTAACATCCATATTTTGAAACAATCAATCTAGATGCGCAGTGGACGTGCCATGCATAACTCGGCGCTAACTCCGTACTTAGCATCGTCCAACCTATATAGTAGATTTAAGACCCATCCACTGTTAAAGTTCGATGGGAAGTATAATTGTCTTTACTCTTTTCTATGCGGTCCTAGTTCTCACTTAAATAACATGCAAGAGAATGACATTAAGGATGGCAAAGAAACTTCTGGCTTAGCAAAGACTTTTCATTCTTTATGTTGATAACAGCGCTATTCTAGTTTCGGGACTTTATTCAATCGCTATGCTCTTTGGGTAGACTATCCTATGGACTCCCTCATATATAAGTAGACCAGGGTATTCCCTTAATCTAGTTCACGGAAGTACTTAAAAAAAAGACTCAAGAGATCCAACTCGACGGTGAAGTAAGACCAAGCTCATTATCCTAGGTTTGAACAAGTTGGTAGGATATCAATTTTTACGTCTTCATGCGCCACACGAGAGGGTTCGACTAACATATTATTGTCAATTATTTCGTTATCTATTATACGGCTATAATTAGATAAACTAATAGATGTATCATACAGACTCTGACGTTGATCTGACAACAAAGCACTATTGGGATTCAACCTCCTGGAGAGTGCGATGTGCATGGATCGAGTGAGTAGGGATGCAGCTCCATGGATCGCTATTCGGGTCTGATAGATGGTGGTATCACACCCTTCTCAAAGGATGCGAGCGAAGTGAGGGCGCGCAAGCAAGCGAAAAATGAATGAAGGAAACACAAACCCTAACCTTCGCATTAGAAATACCTCTAGTGAGTTTTTTGCCAGTATATTAATTAGGATCGGTTTATAAAATCGCTAGCATATCAATTCTAGTATACTTCGCAAGACTAGAACTGTAATACAAGTTATGAGCGATAGCGAAGCCCAATACTATACTAGACCAGTGAAGGAGGAAATCGTAGTCCCATAGGATTCAATGAAGTTATGCCTTTTTCCGGCCTTCGGTCTCCAAATCTTACTCATGGCAATCTTCAGGCCGCCCAACGACCTGTAACGCTAGTCACTACTCCCACTGGGGTTAGGAAGTAAGCCCCACAATCCAAAGCATCCAATTGGTCAAGAAAGCAATCGTCCATAAGATAAGGATAAAGGTAGAGTGTAACCAAGCCGACTTGGTTTTGTTTTGAGAGTACTCTGACCTTGACTCTGTTAAGGAGGATAGCTAATCCAACTCCTAGAATTACTCTCTCTGACTAAGCTGCTTCGCACCTCGAGTACCATTTTTGAAATCATGACGACCTGCTTCATTGATGTTTATGCGACCCATAATATAAATAAGTTGGTCATTCAAAAAGTCCAAAGCGCAGTGATCAACATGTGTTCCACTGTCCGGCAGTGACATTACTCCAAATTTTTCGTCATCCAAATCAAAAGAGACAAGGTTAGATGTTGAACGACCCTCCACTTCTTCGCTTAACAAAAACATGTGTCGTTCTTACTTGTTATGTGGGGATATTGATAGAGAAACGCAAAAGGTAAAGAAGTACATGTTTCATGTAAACTTCTCCAAGAATCAGTTCTGTTGCTGTAAAACTCGACTATCTTGACGTTTTTCTTTCCATTCCATGTTTATCTGCATAAAAAAGTATTCTTACAACCTTGTAATCACCAGTTTTGAAAGCAAAGCCAAAACCAACAATATCAAACCGACTTGTTGCTTCAACCGATGGAGTGAGGAATGATGGTTCAGCTATATGTCTTAACTATTTCAGTGTAGGGATACATAACGCTTGGTTTTCGACGTTGCTAGTTCTTAAATAAGTTATACCATCATAAGTACCAACTAGTTTATATCATCAAAGACCAAATGGAAGCAACTTCTGCACATAAACCTTGGTGCACTTCTTGTATTCATCGCCATCAATTAACATAAGAAGAGGTTGTAAGGTTCTGCTATTATAATCAATAACTTCTCTACCACTAGCGACGATGGCTTATTTGTTGTTACTATTACTAAAATGGAGGTGTTCGGAGATAAATGTTGAGCTCTCAATAAGTGCACACCAATATTTTCATGTGCGCTTAAATCGCAACAATGATACCACCAGTATCCATAATAAGATACCAAAGTACACTTGTTCAGGTATACCATGACCATTTACTGTCATACTTCCAGTCACTTATTGATTTGCACATTTTAGGTAGAAAGGCTTTTAGATCCAGTCAAACCACCTCTGAAACTGCAACAACCCAAATACCAATTTTTAATTTATTTTATTCGAACTTTATTCGGGAATCTTTGAGGTTTGGAGCTGTTATATGTTTGGATTTTCTGTAAGTCAATTTAGTTTATTTACAGTCTATTCCTATTTGTTTTCAATTGTTTGTTAATAATTATACTTCTTCTATCTTATTTGTTGTAGTTTACTTAAATTTATGTTTATATTTTATTTTATTTGTTTTGTTTATTTTTGAGTCTAGTCTTTGTGACTAGATAGATAGTTCTTTTTTCTTTTGGCGATGAGCTTAGGTCTTTATTGTTAATTTTATGTTAAATTAAAATAAATGAATAAAAAAATATTTTTGGGCATATTAAAACTGATTAGGTATTGTAATCAGATTGGACTGTGAATAGGAATGACAATGGGGCGGGTTGGGGTGGGTTTCTCATGCCCCAGACCCGACCTAGACTTTTTAATCCTCGCCCCAGACCCGCCCTGTAGACTCGGCGTGGGTCTGGAATTTCTCCCCGTACCCGAAACTCGTACGGATCAGGGTAAACCCGACCCGCCCAGCGATCCGGTGCTATTGTGTTCTGATGTATATAAATTTATATACTTATGTTTTTTTATCACTAATAATAAATTATATACATATTATAATGCGTTCATAATGATAAGAGAATATAATAAAATGAGTTGTAAGGTAATAGTTCAAAATGTATGCATTTGTTATTGTATGATTATCATTGATACGACCTAATACTATGAAAATTTTATGGTTGGTTGGTTGAAAGAATATAATATTCAAGTTATAATCATGTATACCTAAGAAGATTAACAAGTAATAATTATAGTTATAAAGTGGTTTAATGATGTTTCAATCATGCGGGTCGGGTTGGGGCGGGTTAGTCGTACCCCAGACCCGACCCTAGACCGGACCTCTAAAAGCGGGTCGCGGGTCTGCCCGACCCGAAGAACCTATGGGGCGGGTCTAAATGGGTCAAAACAGGGGCGGGTCAAGCTGGTTTGGACCCTAGACCCACTCCGTTGCCATCCCTAACTGTGAATTGGAATAAAACTTAACAAGTAATTGAAGAACGTGCAAACATTTAAATTGTAATAGATTAAACTTAATTGCAAATTAAGTAACATGAGAATGCGTTGTATAAAAAAATAACATTAATTAGGAATGTTAATACAACATAGAGAGATTACATGAGGTAATATTAGGTTTATTAATATATTTAAATCATTTTAGGTTAAATTTGGGACAAAATTAATAAGCAACATAATACAACATTTTCATTTCTTTACAATATTTCTGCATCTCTTCAGCAATTAGTTTCGAATACAAGACTGTATCAATACATTAAATAATATACAATTTTCACAGAGAGATACAACATTTTCATGTCTTAATAATACTTCTGCATCTCTTCAGCAATTAGTTTCCTGAACACCCTCTTCTTGACCCATTGATCAAGATTCGACCGTTGATGCATGCATTTAGGTTTTCTTATGGCCCAGGCTCAAGTTTGGGAAAGCTCAAAGTCGTGGGCAACTGATTCATCCGATGAAGAATTGGACCGTATTGAGATATTAAAATTTCTTAGATCAAACGAACGTCAAGTTGATGAGGTGCTGGACCACATTAAGGCTTTGAAATGCCTAAAATAGCTAAATTGCGAGAAAGCTTCTACAAAGCAAGAAGTGGAGATAAATAGAAGTTACGATGAAATTGTTGATTCGTCGATGTTAATGAACGGTGATTTTATAGTACCCGACTGTATAGGAAAAATAATTTATCAAAAAGAAGGGTGAACCGACAACTTGAAGAACTGTAAAAATTTGTGGCTACTCAAGAGAAAAGTATAATGGAGCTTAGGAAGTGTGCACATAGCAGAATTTATGCAGGTTGATCAGCAACTAAAGTTGGTCTCATGAACAGTATGATGGAGTGATATGTTGATGTATATAGCAAAATGATGTGGTATGCATGTTTTGCAGTGCTATTGGTGGGCAAGAATCATAAAACAACTGATGTTTCTGATGGCTAAAAGAACAGAAAATGGTGTTTAATATAATTATGCTTCGTGTATTAATGCACTATTTTAGTAAACCTAGCCTAACTAGCATTAAAAAAAGATAAAATTAATAAGCCAAAATAGAGGGAGTCCGTTCCAGCAGCGTGGGGCTGATTGTGGAATATAAGTGGCTCGTAGATTAGGTCTGATCTGACAGCGTGGGGCTGATTGGGGAAGATAAGATTGCTAAAAAAATAATGAAATCCTAGTTTAGGTTCGTTTCGGTAGCGTGTGGCTGATTGAGGAAATAAGGTGGCTTAATAAAATAATAAACGGAGATCAAGTCTAAGGGTGACTTGTGTCAATTGCATATTTGGTTAGTGACTCGTATCAGTCGGTATCCCTATTATCATGGTGGTTTCACACTAGGTAGAGGCGATAGCACAATTTACAGTCCAACGAAGATGGGTAAGGGCGTGTTCCGGCAGGACGATGAGCATGCATTGTGCTAATTAGGGAAGATAAGCCACTGTAACATCTGTGACTTACGGCTATGTCCTTTTAGTTAATGAGCTCGGGATCGATAACGCTCGAGTGTTATAGCTGACATAGGTTATCACATTATGAATATATGAGCCGATCGATGGGTGGAAATTAGGTGAAAACTAATTGGGATATTTTGGTAGTTGGTGCAACAATCTCGGATATGAATAAGAAGCCTATCTTTGTTCGTGTTTATTTTTTCTGCTATTTCATTTATGCTTTTATGTCTATTGCTCTTAGAACTATTTATTTGTCTAAATGCTTCCTTAACTTACACTCATGCTAGAAATTACTAGAACTCACCAGACGTATGTCTGACCTAGTTTGTTTTCTCCTTTTCTCTTCCTTTCCTCCTTAGGTTAGTAGGATGGAGAGTCTCAGTTATGATTCTTGATTGTTCAATTCAGCTTGGATTCAGACTCTTTCCAGATTCATATACCGGTTCACTTCTTATTTTCCGATCGTTGTATTGACATTTGAGAGGGATGATTTTTATGGATTTACTTATATACTCTCATATTATGGAATTCCACGAGACAGTTTTATGTTGGTGACTATTTAGTATTTTATGAAATGTAAATGGCATTGTGATTTGATGTGCTTATTTAGATAATGCTTTTAAAGTTTCCGCTGTGTTTTATATTTCTGTCTTATGAATTTTAATTTTTGTGTTGTTACTTTATACCTAAGCGCTTCACAAACCTTAACGCATTATCATAAGAGTGACGTTAAAGGGTGTGGGGTGTTTCATTTGGTATCAGAGCCTACGGTTACAAGACCAGAGAAAAGTTTTTCCAAAGGTGTTTCCAAAAATAAAGAATTTTCAAGCAAAACTTATTTTTGAAAAATATTCCCTCAAATCAACTATAATATTTCCTTGATTTCTTTTTGAATCATTGTCTCTTCTCTTTTCAGCATGTCTGGGGCTTCCAATTTTCCGGGAGGGAGGGGGGGAGGGGTTTATATTTCAGCATGGTTTTGTAAATATGTTAAAGCTACTGCGCCTACCGAAGGGTAAGAAAATGCCTTACGTCCAGCTGTAGTTGCAGTATTTACACCAAATCAGCGGTTAATTTCTCTAGGGTTTGTAAGGACTTATTTTACTATGGGCGACATGTCATTTCTTGGATCGAAGAGTTTGTTGATGCTCGTAGTTGGATTAGGGAGACTGATTGTGTGTTTGAGAGCTTGATGATAGGAGGAGGATTCAGTTGGCCACTTGGCAACTAAAATGAGAGATGTCATATTGGTGTAAAGTAGTTGAGGCAGAGTCTGCCATAGAGACATTAGATACTTGTTTTGATTTCTACATCCTGCTCTGCCTCAGCTACTTCCCAATGATATGACGCCTCTCCTTTAAGTTGCTAAACAGCCAACTAAATTCTCCATCAGTCATCAAGCTCTAATAATCCAAACACACGATTGGTCTCTCTGCCAATTATCAGCATCGACAAACTCTCTGATCCAAGAAATGGCTTTTGCTGCACAAAGCAGAAAAATCCTTACATAGCTTAGAGAAATTAACCATTGTATTTGGTAAAACTACAACGACTACAGCTACTGTAACGATCCAGAATTTTTAACTAATTTAAAATTGGAATTTTTATTACTTAATTTGAATTTATATTTGAATTTGACATAAATATATGTAGTTTAGAATGTTTAATAATTTTGATAAGTTATAAATGAGAATGAATATTAATAAGTTTGGATTATTAACACTATATCAGATTCGTCAAACCCTACATGAACTAGTAGCTGATTAACATAGAAATGTGTTTATTTTATGCTCCTATATCTTATTTTTTTGTATATAAATAAATATTACTTGGGTGTTATTTTATCACTTTTACAGATATGCCAACTAAGCCACATGCAGCCATAAAAATAGAAAATAAAGATCAAAATGCTGTGTATATACGTATGAAGGTCTGCAGATGAAAACTTCGCATTGTGTTTCTTTTGGAATTTAATATATGCTCATCTTTGGTAGAAGAAATCTCCTGAAATCTTACCTCCCTTCAATTAGTCACATGCCAAATAAGGAAGAGACGGGAGGAATAAATTGCTAATTAAGATGGGAGGAATAAATTGCTAATTAAGATGGGAGGAATAATTGCTAATTAATTGGCCCATATATGCATAGACTGGATTAGGGTTTTAGGTTGGCTATCTATCTACTATAAATATCCATGTAATCTTGTTGTAAAGGATCATCTTGGAATTAATAAAGTCTTCTTCTTTTTTTCTCTTTTCTGCATTTTTTAGCAATTAGTGTTGTCTACACAATTAGATTTGGTAGAACACTATTTGTATTTTGCACTTAATTTCATCAATGATTGACCGTCTGATTAGATTCAGTGGTAATCCTAATTTTATTTTCTGTTTGTTATATTAATTTCTGCAATTTCAATTTATGTTCTTTTTACTGCTTCCTTAGGTTAATTGGATTGAATACAGATTTGATTAGAATCAAATCTGATTCAATTCAATAATAGTTTAATTGCAGTTTCAATTTCGTTTGCTTTCAAAACCAACCTCGAAGATTTGTCCAATTCGCCCAAGAAATTATATAAATAATTTAATTTAATTTACCTCCCTGTGATTCGACCTGCATACTACACGACACGATCTGTGCGCTTGCAGAATTTATTTTAAATTTCGCGGTTTTTTATTTCATAGGAAAGCGTCGATCAATTTTTTGGCGCCGTTGCCGGGGAGGCAATAATTTGAATTTTATTATTTATTTAATTTCTGATTCGTGTTAGTTTTTATTTTTTTATGTCTTTTTGTTTGATTTTGTTAAAAACAAAAGATCTTGCCAAATTTTCTTTTATTTCGTTTTATTTTCCTATTGTTTTCTTGTACATATGTATAGATAAAAATCTTGATTAAGTTGATTGTGTATCACATGTTGATATTATAATCTCTAAGACAAGACAAAAAATCTTTCCACTTTTTCTTTTAATTTTCCTTTTTTTTCATTTATTTCTTTCCTTTTTTTTATTTGCATTTCTTCCAATCTAATTCCTTCTTCAAAAAGAAAAAAAATATATATATATATATATATAAAAAGAAACTTGCTAATTTTTCTTCAGTTTCTTTCCATCTTTCTGCCACCTCGCTGATTTTCACATTTTTCTTTTCCTTTTCCTTTTCTTTTTATTTGCTTCCATCTTCTGTCTACAACTTTCAAAAAAAAAAAAAAAAAAAAACTTTCGCAGTTTCTTCTCCATCTATTTTGATTTCTTTCTTGTTTTTGTCTGCTTTTCTTTCCTCAATTCCTTATACCCTTCCTCTCTACTAAAAAACCTTGCTTTTTTTTTTTTCTTATTTCCTTCATCTTTTCATTTTTTTTTCTTTTTCCTATTCATTTCTTTCCCTTTCTTCTGGTTCAAATTTGCATAAAAAAAACTTGCATTCTTTTTTTTATTTATTTCTTTCCAATTGCATTTCTCGTTCACCTCCTACAATCACTCTTTCCATTTTTTTCATTTATTTCTTTCCTTCTCTCTCATTCATTTAAAAAAAACTTTCAATTTTACTTTATTTCTTTCCCTCTTTCAGCTTTCTCCCCAAATCTTCTACGATCTACCCCTTTTACAATTTCACAAAATTCAAATAAAAAATAAAATGCAAACTTCCTTTTCTATCTTCTCCACTGCCATCATTCACCACCCATCACTTAAACAATCTCTACCACATTTTCTACCTGCCTCACGCAATATTCACGTTCCTCACCTGGATCACAGACAAACAACACCCACATCATTCCTCCAGCCAAACAATAAGTTCACATCTGATCATCATCACAGAACCTTCCTCACGCCACAACCAGCTCCCATAACCATTCGCTTCTCACAAACCCTGCTTCATGAAACCACGCCACATTCCTTCCAAACAAAAATCCATCATTCACCATAGCCTGTTGTCGTCCTTCAATCTGAACGCCTTCACAACCAAAACCTCCTGACCACGCATCCTCACTATTCACAAAAGCCACCGTACAACATCCGTCCCTTTCAAACGTCCTTCAGCCTTCACACCCAAACGAGCATCAGACCCTAAATCACCACTGCGCCTCACGTTCACCAAGCCAATTCGTACTCCACAAATCAGATCGCAATTTACACCATCCCACGTCACATATCCAACTGCATACGCAAAAAAAAAAAAACACTTTTTGATCTTCACAACAGCACCCTTCAAAAGCATCAACAGATCCGTTTCCTAAAACCCCAATCATCTCGGCCTCATAGACCAATTTGAAAAAAAAAAACAAGAATCCAACGATATTCGTTCCCTGAATTAGAAAAGAGAGGATCGCAAATTCATAGCTTAGGAACTGTAGTTGGGAAAAGAAATGCCTTTTGTATTTGGGAAAAAGAGTACGCTTTAGCATCAACAGATCCATTTGAGTGGACTGATGCGCCTGGACTCTTAAGTGTATTTTGGTTTGCGTGAATTGAATTGAGAAATCTATTATATGATTTTCTTTAAATACCATGTGTGGTTTGACTAAATTTATGTTCTGGTGAAGCTAATCTAACATGGTGGAGTGTAAATTTGGCTTGTTTTAATTGTTCGAGTGAGTGACTTATTTTCTTTCGAAGTTACAATTGTTTTTGTTTAGCTTGGTTTAGTCTTTTTTTAGTTGAGTTTAGTTGATTTTTTTACTTTAATTAGACTAGTCGTTTTTTTTCTTTAATTCCGAGTTAGTTTAATTTTCTTTTCGTTTTTTTTCTTTTACTTGTTTTATTTCCAAAAAAAAGGTCAAGTCAAGGCTAAGGGACAAAGGAACAAAGAAAGGACACATTCAATCAAAGAGGGAATCAAAGTCAAGCAAATTGCAAACAGTGGGATTTTAATCATTGACACTACTCAAATTATTCTGGACGGACTGCCATACACTACTGTAAAATTTTCTAAACTCTACAAGTGCTCTGCTGCAAAGAAAAAAAATAGAAACTGCTTGTAATTCTTTTTCTACAGGGGCAGCGGCTTGCTTGTACAATTTTCTTTTAATTTCTGCAGTTATTATTCTCTGATTGTTGTGGTTGGTTGAAATTTTCATAACCGAAGTCATCATTCTCATCATTTTTCAACAATAAAATATGATTTGATTTTCAGAATATTTAACGACTAGAGTGTATTTTATGAAATTGACTATCTCAAGGGTTTGATCGCAGATATATATTAGTTCAATTTATTGAACTTCTAACAAAAGAGGTTGCATACTACTCGTAAAACATTGGTTGTATCCCTTAGTATTTAAACTATATGTGAACGGCCATAAGACCCTTTTCCCCCTTCAAATCGGGATTATCAACTAATAAGATATACTTGAGTACGTTATTTTTTTTGTAATAAACAACTTTTGTGCCATATAAATCAGAATTTTTTATAACGGAATGGATTACAATCGAATAAATCAAAATTTTCAAAATCTCAATGTCAGATTGGATAGACCTTTGTCTCTTCGAGAACAATGCTACCCCACTAGGATTGTCCAACCTTTTGTCATCGTATATCCACCAGTTGAAGGAAATTTTAAGCTTAAACATTCTTTTATTCAAGGAGTGCCAAAATTTACTGGTTCTGAAAATGCCTATGAATTTCTAAGTGAATTTGAATTGTATTCATCCACAACTAAAATGCAACAATCGTCTAATGAATCAATAAAACTAAGGCTAATTCCATTTGCATTACTCGAAAGCGCTAAAAGATGGCTAAATTCTTTTCCAAGACAATCCATAAGAAGTTGGGATGAATTTATCAGTGTATTCTTGAAGAAGTTTTTCCCTTTCCATAAAACTCTAAAAATCAGAACTGAAATAAATCAATTTTCTCAAAATGAGGGGGAAACTTTTTCAAAATATTTTGAGAGATTCAACCAACTTCTGTATAGTTGTCCTCATCATGCAATTCCAAAATATTATCTGTGTCAACTTGCATATGAAGGGCTAAACTATCATACTCGAACACAACTAGAATCAATGTGTGGAGGAGAATTTATGTCTAAAACGGTCGATGAAGCTTGGGAATTCTTAGAAAATTATTCTGAAAAGGACATGCATTGAGAGTCAATTCGTGTTCCCATCCATGCTTCTACTAGAGGGGTGCATGTCGTGGATCCAAATCAATTTCCCTTAGAAACTCAAACTCCTCAATTCGAACGACAACCCCGTTATTACCCCCCAAGACCAAGTCAATGCCATAGCTCAAATTAATCCTTACTCATCCTCGCATAACTCTAGTTGGAGAAATCATCCAAATTTCTCGTGGTCTAATCCCAATAATGTCACGAATCCATCTTCGAATTACCAAGACCCAATTTTCAATCATCAAACTTCTCATGTTCCATCTCAATCCATGCTTTCGAATCAACCATACAGGGATTCTAACTCTTAATCTCCTTCATCTTCTCAATCTCCTCATGAAATTGTCCGATTGGAGGAACAAATAAACAATCAAGATGCAAAAATCGAACAAATGTTGAATATAATGGAGGAACTAATGAAAAGTAATGAGAACTTGCCTAGTCAACCCGAGGTGAATCCAAAATATAATTCTCATATTATGAACTCTTGTGAGGAGGAAAATCATAATTCGGTCGACTCGGTCACCACCCTTAGGTCTGGAAAAATGATGGACAATAATGTTGGAAATCCCGATAATCATTCAAATTCGAGCACAAACAAAAAGCTTGACACTCTTTCAATGGCAACCAAGGCCAATTCTTCTGAACCTTCCAAATCTCCATCTTCTTCGAATGTTGGTAATCCCAATATCCCTTCTTCTAATGTCGGAAACCCCGATAATATATCGTCTTCTAATGTTGGCAATCCCAACATCCCCTCTTCTACACCCATACCTCCGTCACTTCCTATATCGAAACCTTCTTCTTCGAGTGATCAAAATTCTGAAAAAGTCTGTAAACTAATAGCTCCATATCCTTATAGACTTAACAATAAGAAGAAGGATGTGAATTTCGACAAAATTGTTGAAATCTTCAAACAAGTTCATGTCAATATTCCACTCTTAGACACCATCGAACAAATACCTCAATATGCCAAGTGTCTGAAAGAGATATGCACCCGAAAATGAGCCACTAATATTCCTAAAACTGCCTTCTTGACTGCGAACACTAACTCGGTTTTCTCGAATCCATCACCCATCAAGTATAAGGACCCCGGTTGCCCCACAGTCGGTTGTAAAATTGGAAACATCCATATCAATCATGCCTTTCTAGATCTTGGTGCAAGTGTCAATCTTCTTCCTTACACTGTTTATCGTCAATTAGGACTAGGGGAATTGAAACCCACAAACATAACAATCCAACTAGCCGATCGATCTGTCAAAAAGCCCTTGGGCATTGTTGAAGATGTCTTGATACAAATTGAACATTACTATTTCCCTGTGGACTTAATAGTTCTTGAAACCAGGTCTATTTCGAATCCTGATAGTCAAATTCCATTAATTTTGGGTCGTCCCTTCTTAGCAACCTCAAATGCTATCATTAATTGTAGGAGCGGCCATCTTCGACTATCGTTTGGGCACTTAACCATTGAATTGAATATTTTTCATCAACCCAAAGAGATCGAAATAGGAGAAGTCGACATAATAGAAACAGTTTTAGATGGAACGTCTGAATTATCTTCTCAGAAAATTTCACTTTCGTCAGTAGACGTGTCCACTATGTCTTTTGAAGAATTATTCGAAGATGAGCTTAAACTTTTAAATGACGAGAATGAATATATAGAACGTCTCAAAGATAATCGTAATTCCATACCACCAAAAGAAATTGAAGTTAAACATTCAAAATTACAGGATTTTGATAATCTTCTACCGAATGACACAAATCATTGTCACAGTAAACTTTTCATAGGGACGATTTTGATTTCAGACTTTATTGACATGCCTTTTGTACCTCAAAAATCAGATACAAAACCATCATACATCATTTTTTATAAAGGCAAGTGTGAGGGGAAAAGGAAATTTCATTCTTCACAAACCATTAATCATCTTCATACATTTCATCTTGCATTTGATTTTCACACGTATATAGTTGCTAAATTGCATTTTATTTTACAAATCATTTTGCATTTAATCCATCTTTGGTTTCTTTCTTTCGCATTTAGGAAACTTTTACAGTGGACACACTGTTTTGTCCAAGTGTGGGGGAAGTCTGCATTGCATCCTTTTTATTTTTCTTTTTTTCTTTTTCTATTCCAATTTCATGCATTTAGATAGGACCATCATGCATTTTAGGTCATACTAACATACCATTTTTATTTTTTTTGAAATATGACTCATTTTAGATTGATACAACACAATAAGTTAACGATCGTTAATCAATTGATAGTATTTTTTCTCTCAACTAAGATCGAATAAGAAATCTAATGAAAAGTTGAATTTTGAGGGATAATAATTTAACTGGTATATAGGGAGATTCTTAGGTGATGGCCATGAAGTTTATTCTAAATTGTAGTCTTTGTTAAATGAGTGGAGGACTTAAAATACTTATATTGGCTTTTCGAATCTTTAAAACTAAGTTATGTTAACCTGAATTCACATAACTCTCTTGTTCGTATATTTTTAATAATAATAATGTAATCCAAGGGTATCTAACATTGCTTGTATATCTAGCGTTGGTGTGCAAACCCGCCAAGCTCTATCTGAAATGTTGTTGACAAAGTCAGCATCAGAATATCTTGGTCTCATTTTATGAGTTGGACGCCTAAGGATTACCGACATGTTGTTGACAAAGTTAGCATCGGTTTGCACAATCCGCCAAGCTCTGTCCCAACTCTCGGTCAGTCCGCAAGCAGTGTATGGGTGGTGTACCTTGGTCTTTTAAGCTAGGTGTATGTAATTATTCATAAAATTTAACATTTATAGAGATAGAGAATAAGCGATGATGCCCAAACATTTCTTGACCTTATTGATTTGACTAGCCATACACAAGGAAATTAGAATACCACTTCACGAACTGTGACAAGCAAACTAAGAATTTATTTCATGGCTGCACTATGTTATCAACCGAACCAGCTGGCCAAACTAGAGTTTAACATTGAAAACTTGATTTATGTTGAAAATTTGTGTCAAGTTGAGGTATCTAAAATAAAATCAACTGATTAGAAATTGTTAACTTAATTTGTTGTACCACTTTCCTGAAATAACTCTTGTTTTTCATTTTTATTTGCATATGTCTATTGCATTCGTGTATTTGCATTAGAATCATAACATACTGCATTTGGATTTTGTGGGTAGTATCCATTGAAACCCTCATGAGACACCACTCGTCCTATTAGGGACACCTAGAGGTTTAGTGGATTGTTGCATACGCTCAATGCAATCGTGTTTCCAACGGAAGTGCGACTTATCTAGTTTAGTTTTTTCATTATTTTTACTCGAGGATGAGTAAAAGATAAGTGTTGTGGTATTTAATTAACATAGAAATGTGTTTATTTTATGCTCCTATATCTTATTTTTTTGTATATAAATAAATATTACTTGGGTGTTATTTTGTCAATTTTACAGATATGTCAACTAAGCCACATGCAGCCATAAAAATAGAAAATAAATATCAAAATGTTGTGTATATACATATAAAGGTCTGCAGTTGAAGACTTCGCATTGTGTTTCTTTTGGAATTTAATATATGCTCATCTTTGGTAGAAGAAATCTCCTGAAATCTTACCTCCCTTCAATTAGTCACATGCCAAACAAGGAAGAGATGGGAGGAATAAATTGCTAATTAAGAAATCTCCTGAAATCTTACCTCCCTTCAATTACCCTCTCCTTAGTCATGTTCACTTACATGTTTCAATTTTTGGTTAAGTGTTTCTAATCATATTTCAAATGCCACCCAAGGCACCCACTAAATTCCACATGCCACCCAAGGCACCCACTTAACCCCCTCATGTCCGACTACATGTTTATCTAGTTAAGTGTTTCTTAATTCATTGAGACCGTAACCTTATAAAGACCTCCCACATTAGACTGGCATTTGTGGCAGCTGGATTTGCCGGGCGGGTCCGGGCAGTCTTACACCACAAACGAGCCTAACCTCATGTCTTTACAACTGTTACATATTTAATTTTTGCCTAAGACCTCTCACATTAGACTGGCATTTGTGGCAGCTGGATTTGCCTGGAGGGTCCGGGCAGTCTTACACCACAAAAGAGCCTAACCTCGTGTCTTAGACGATTAATTACACAAAATTAATTATTCCCCAATTTGAATTGATTTCCCTATTCAAATTATCAATCAATTCCAAATTTAACTATGGCCATAATTGACTCAATTATGTCCATCTATTTATGGTATGCAAAATCATACCAATTTTCATCACAAATTAATTCTATGCCATTTAAAGCATTTATGCCAATTCTCAATATTAAATCTTTTAATATTATCTCATTACCCCACGTTGTACGTTCGTTCGTTTAACGTAAAATATACGTTAGACTCGAATAGTCTAACTTATGGAATAAAGAGAAAACATCACAACATACATATAGATAAAACTAGATCTAAACAAAAGGGGAGAACTTGCATGTGTGAATGAGGTTCTACATCTAAAACTTGCATAGGACAAAGTCACAAACTTGCATAAAACTACATATGTCATAGATCCAAATCTAAAGGTGTGAACTTGTTTAGGCAATAGTCATAAACTTGCATAAATCATGTATGTCATAGATCTACATCTAAAGGTGTAAACTTGCATAGACAATAACCACAAACTTACATAACATGATTCATACTCCAAACACATATATTTATATAAACTTGCATATGTGATTTATGCCACATAACGATGGTGTAAACTTATATCTAAACATATAAACTAGCATGTAAAATTTAGCTTATAACTCACACATGTCATGGCCTAAATTTAGAACTAAAATAGATGTCATGAAACATGTAAGGTTATGCATAAAATTTTCACTAACTTGCATATGATCTATGTCTCAATTAACATCCTAACTTGCAAACATACATGTGATTTATCATATGAATCAACATAACCAAACTAGCATATGAAACATCACTATGAATACATAATCATAGAATTACAACATGGATGATAACATCACAACTTTACAACATAGATGACAACATCATAGAATTTACAACATAAATGATAACATCACAATTTTACAACATAGATGATAACATGCGGTCAATAATTCACAACATAACCATATTATCCGCATCATAGCTTAATCCAATTAAATTGTTAATTATTTTATTAAAGAAATCGAACTCACAAAAAGAAGGTCTTGCGTTCTGAAATCTGAGTTCTGAAATTGAATTAGCTTTCATTTGTAGTAGATTCGTTGTTAGAGTTGAATAGAATTGAATTTGATTAGCTTTCTTCCTCTCTAATTGGTGGCGGCTATTCTAGGTTGCAAGGCGATGGCATGGAGGCCATGAATCTAATTTTTAATTTGATTTTAGGGTTTGAGTCTACATGTCCTTTTACAGAGTTTAAGATTAATTTAAGCCATCCGATCAACCCAGAATTAATCCCAGCCAATCAGAGCAGAGCAAAAACCATAATGACTCAGCATACAGTCATAAAAAGGTCATCAATCAAATCTGCCTGGGGAGGGGGGGTGGGGCAGGTCGACCCCCAGGTCGACCTGGTCAGGGTAGGTCGACCCCGGGTCGATCCTATGGTCGACCTGGCCCTGGCGGGAAATTTCCCTCCTAGCCCATTCTGACTCTGAAATTTGAATTTTCGAAATTTGTTTTGAATTTTCTGAAACTTCCGATGGCCATAACTTCTTCATACGAAGTCCAATTCACGCAAACTCAGACTCTATCTCAGCCAAAATTCCGAGACGAACACGATGGCGCAACTGCTTCCCTTAATTCTCCCATCTACGATTAGTTATTCTTTAATTTGTGAAATTGGGTGTTAACATAAATACAGGGTGTTACACATGCTGCCTGCCCGATTTCTGTCATTTCCCAATTGATGAGGCTCGAGGTCAAAACGTATCTTTTAACATATCACTCCTCCATTTACTTCGAATGCCACATCGTTATACCCGTCAAATCACAAATTGATTTCCCCAAAAATACCACGGATATAAGCTAAGAGAAACGAATTCCTCCGCCACCAACGTAAATACATTTGAAACGATCAACTTACGCGATCTACCAGATATACTCTGTCAGACATTCTTCCATTCAAGTTGTCCTAGGACTGGACAAACCGAAGGCACTATTCCGTACACCCATCCTAGGCAATCTCTACCTAGGACTTATACAACAGCCCTTGCACTTTACTCCGTCTTCAATTTGTCTTCGATCTATTTGATTCGAAACGTTAACGCCCATACAGAGTGGTTCTTTGGGTAAGAATCCAACTGGTCTCTCCGTATTGACGATGGAAAAATGGTCAAAATTTTGATAGTTTGTGATTTAACTATCAAAGAAAAACATGTATGTAAACAACGATATTATTTCCAAATGGAAATTTTATCGATCAATCAACATTCAACATTTATCCCTTTAATTTAATTTATCATTAATATATTCATTTCCTTATTTCCCATTTTCATATATTCGTAAATCCTTATTTTCTAAACTTAGAAAATATACGTTGTTAATCACTGGAAAACGTTTCCATATTTATTCCCATTTCTTATTTTCTATTATTAGAAAACATTTCTGACTCTTGTTTGGTAAACATTTCCAAAACTCCTTCATTTGATTTAAACTGATGTTTAAATAAACATCGTTATGCCAACACAAACCATTATGCTCATTAACTAAATTCACTTAACCTACCTTTACTATCAAACTTTAACCATTCCTTAGTTAAGAATGAAGTCAATCAAGTTGGTGAATAATTACCTCTCAGACCTTAACTGAACAACGTTTTAACTTTGGAATAGAGAAAGTTTTTCTTTTTAAACCTTTAACAACTTCCTTGCGAACCTCATGGATTCTATTTACGAATCTGCTTCTTTTATAAAAACATTGTTTATAACGATAGCGTTATAATCCCTACTTTCGAAATATATAACTTCAAATCTAACTTTTATTCTTTAATTTGAATAAATAAATAAACACCTAATTTATAAATAAATAAATCTTGATTTAAACACCGGAAAGTATAAGTACTTTCCCGAATTCGATATAATTGTTTCGACGATTAACTCTCTTCGAATAACTAATATTCGATTAACTCTTTTCGAATAACTAATATTCGATAACACTTCTCTTCGAATAACTTATATTCGGTTTAACTCCTTTCACTTGACTCTAGATCGCAGCGATAACAATGGTTACGCCTGATTCCCTCAGGAAACATCCAACCGCTGTAGGCTATCTACAGCCCTGCGAATTACGCTAGCAGTCGTACGAAATGGCAACTCATCCTGAATAACTATGTTTGACAAACTCTATCTCAAATAACTTTATCCGATCAACTCTAATTGAATAACATATTCAATTAAATCCTAATTTGATTAACTATGTTCAATTAACTCTATTTGGTTAACTCTTTATTCGAATAACAAATATTCGATTAACTCTAATTGAATAACTAATATTCAATTAACTCTACTGATTAACTCTAACTGGTTAACTCTAACTGGTTAACTCTAACTGGTTAACTCTATCCGATTTACTCTTCGTCAATATTCAGTTTCAAATATCGATGTTGAAATCGATTTTTACTTCTCTATATATGTCCTATTTATCCAATGATAAATATTTTATTTAATTTATAAAATTTTATTTATAAATCTATCTTCTCCACTTATCTATTAAAATAGATTTCTATTTAAAATCTACTTTAAATTCATATTTTGTTATACCTGTGTGCGAAGCACGGATCTAAACTTTCCTAGTGTAAAATTCTCTTTTTATACAATTCTATTTATTTATCAAACAATTCCCTTTTGATAATTATATTTATTTCCTAAATAAATATTTCTTTTTACAACTTTATTTATTTTCTAAATAAATAAATCCTTTTGTACTTCTATTTAATTTCTAAATAAATAATCCTTTTACATTTCTTTTACAAGTATTTTCCTTTATATTTGTTTTACAACTATTTTCTTTATATTTGTTTTACAAATAATTCCCTTTTCAACTCTTTGATTTTATAATTATTTCCTTTTAAAAAAAACTTTTCCTTTTATATATAAAATCCATTGATTTTATATAAATAATTTATTTTCAAAATATACTTTGAAAATCCCCTTTTCTGCATCCCAGTATTTCTTACGGTATTTAAAATACCAAACAACAGTGATCGATATCATTCAAACACACATAATCAGCAACAGATTATATATCACAGTATATGAAACAAAACAGTATTTTATATATTGAGGAACCCAGTTGGGTCCCTCCAAACTCTTTCCCTGCATCACAGATGTTAAACAATATTATTAACATTGATTTCATTTCACTATGAAGTATTCTGCTAAACATAATCAATATTTGATTAACGATTTATATATATATATCGTTATCTATAATTTCAACCAATACATAAGAAATTCAACCAAACAGTTAACACACAGCAATCAACAGATAATTATCAGTTCTAAGAATACGTTATAAAAATATAACTGTTCAGAGTTGGTGAGTTTTACTCACATTGGACGATCATCGTTAATAACGATAACCATCACTTGATTCAGACGGACAATTTATTTTGCAATAAATTGTAACGAACTCCAATTCACTTTGAGTCAGTTCCTTTGTGTAGTGTCCGTCCGTACGATCCCAAGGATCTTGTTTCACGCAATTCTAATTTTGAATGTATAACATACAGCTTTTACAAGTTGATACGATATTTAAATTTAAAAATAAAACTAATTCCATTAGACTTGGGCTTACCCCCTTGAAACCGGCCCATACCACCTCAATACCGACCCGCGTACTGTACAATCTTCTTCATCCAACGAAGAACGCGACCAGCTCCTCATTTCTTTGCCATTACCATATGTTTTCAACCCCAAACTCCTCCATCTCCCAATCGAAACTCAAAACAGATTATACCATCGAATCTCTCTTCATCTCCTCCACCTTTTGACGCCCTCCTTCCTCAACTCGCCTTCACCCTCCCCACCCGCGACTACAGGAACCTGCGCAGCCCCCAGCAGTACATCGAAAATAATTAAATCCAGAAAATCCCCAAAAAATCACACAAGTGCTGTTTTATACGCTCAATCCAAAAACAACATCGAATCCAAACAACAACACCTCGTTTTGATCAAACCTTGAACCCTAGTTCTAATGTATCCGCTGTACCAAATTTTCAGCGATGGAAATCATGTCGAACTCGCCCAAAATTTACATGAGTACAAAGAGAATCACCTTATGAGTCTAAATACATATATATAACTTGATTTATAGGAATTGTTTTGATTTTCATTTGATTTTTCAAAGAGAGAACCCTCACGTTGGAAAAGGAAATAGATGACGACGAATATTTTGAGGAAGTGAACTAAGTTAAAAGTGTTAAAGGGGTACATATAGGGAATTTATATATTTTAGGATATTTTATTTTAATCATTTTATATCTATTTCTACATTCTAAAAATTCCTACGAACATACGCGATATCTAAAAATCATGAAACTGGACATGCAGCTACAGTTCGACATTACGACCCAACGAAACTGGTTTCGTTGAATTCCGACTCCGTTTGCTCACACAACGTATTTTTAACCGTCGAAATAATGACTGTTTTCCACATTAAAAATCCGTACGGTCACATACTGACTTCAAAAATCATGAAAATTGAAATCTAGCAATAATTTAATATTGCGGATCCAACAAAATTAGTTTCATCGAAAATGGAGGTCGTTTGCAAAACTAGCTATTTTTAAAGCTCTAAATAACCCCATTTTAAATATAAATATGTTTAAAAATAATTAAATTAAATATTTATAAATTAATATTATCATATATATTCACAATAGGATATCATATAGCTCCATTGGGATTTATAACTCGATGTTTCAAAGTTCCCAGTTATATAGATATTCGATTTATATTGAAATTCCTTTTATATATCGTTATAAATTATAAAGGAATTCCATAGCGACTTTTCTAAAATTTGATTTGGACATAAATAAAAATCTACACAATGAAATCCCAATTTTTCTCTTCCACTAGAAAATATACTTCACCAGCTCCGAACGTTTCTTGTTTCACAGAAATCCGATTTAAAACGAATTCTGTATTTTCATTTGAAGTTCAAATCGCCAAATAGCGAACTGCAGCGCCATTTCAAACTCGATTATATTCATAATATAATTATACATTCAAACTGTCATTATTTAAATATATTCGTTATCGTACTTCAAATTTTAAACTGAAATATATATTTTGAATTGTCCAGATCACACTATATCGTCAATTCACTATTTCCGATTAAATATATTATTCTGTTATTTATATAAATTAAATATTCAATATTATTTAATTAAACGACCATATAAATCTCTAAACCATTATATAAATAATTAAATAAATTAATTATTACACTGTAAAAATACGGGACATTACATTACCAGTTTGTATTTTTTACATTTTACACTTTATTTTAAATCAATAATTTCCAAAAAACACCATTTGTTGCCAAAAATTCGTTGTTTACATATATTTTTGAATTTTTCATGACAAATTAAACCAAAAATCTTAGAACCACTTTCTTTTTGTCCAAATTCTCATATTATAATGTTTCCAAATTTTATTTTCGAATTTTTAAATTTTATTACCACACAAAATATTTAGTTATGAAGTCCAGTTTATTCCAAATATTCTTTTTTGAAACAAATTCAACTTCATATCACACAGTTACTTTTCTTAGAACCTAGTATATTGTGTTTTTTACTTAATTTCCTTAAATATATAAAATCATCATCTGGAATCATTTTCTTTTTATATTACCACAGTTTGACTTTATTTCCACTAAGCTTCTTATTTAATAATTCAAGATCATCAAAATAACCTCTTTGTCCAAATTTCCCAATAAATTTCCAGAGCTTATATTTAACCCTCAACTTTCAAAAGTTAAGTCCAATTATCAATTTAAATGGCTTTTACATTTCGATTAATAAATTATAATTCTTACTATAATTTATTAATCACTATAGTAGGTAATCATCTAAAACCAGGTTTGTTACATTAATTTAACCTTAAAACCTAATAATATATGTTAATTTCAGATCTAGAAAACTTTAAGATAACCTAATTATGACATGTTAATCAATTTGTTAGATCCAATATAATTAGTGATCAATCTGCCTAGATTTGTGTTAGACTTATAATTGTTGTTGATTGATCCACATTTGTGTGTAAATTTATGTTTGAATATGATTGAAATTTGTTGTGATTGTCATTTGAATGATTGAACTACATGTTATACTTGATTCGATTGATAGTATATGTTTGAATTAGGAGTTAGGATAAAGACTGAGGCATGTTGGAATCAAAATTCATAGGATTTGTACGACACTGGGAGGACGGGGTTTTGGAGGATGATGAGAGGGCACTCGAGAATTTTGAAACAGAAAGTCGCTAGGTATGAGGATACACACCAATCCATAAGGCATGGATTGACACTGATCAATACAAAAGTTTCAGGTAGGAATGTAACTTCTACAATAGGATGGTAGGACCACTATGAAGATACTATGAAAGTTCGGCGTTGATTAGACAAACCACATGCCAAAATTCAATGGATCGACTAGAGATGAGCGGATGGTCAGATATGGGCTTGGATGGAAGTGGCTTGACCAAAAGGTACATGAAGAAGCAAGAAGTGATTCACTTAGAACTTAGCTATGAAATAGCTAAGTAAATGGATCAATGTTGATCCATAGGGTATGGATCGATATCGATCCATCGGGGAACATCATGCAGAGGTGGGATCCATGGAGGTGATGAAGGACTTCTACACGAACTTGCAAGAGCTTACCGTTCGTCGACTACTTCAATGAGATGGAAGTTATAGCCTGTTGAAGTTCTTGCTCTTCGATTGTGAACACAGGGGAGAGTGGCCGAAGGAGTACGTGATAGGCAGCACGAGATGGAACGAGGCTGCGAGATAATTAACTATTTTATTGGGACTCAAACTTAAAAATAGATTTGTGGATGACTCTATCTCTTGGGGGTGCCAAAGAGTCATTGATAGCTCGAAGTGTTTTAGGGTTGTACAGACTCAAGGCAGGCGTACTGTGTCCCCGTGGGGATGCCCATTCAGATTGGTAGTGATGGTCGTGTACCCCCAGTTGCCCAAATAGGGGATCTAATTGGCTTGGAAAGGCAAACGTACTTGGGAAGTGGGTAGTCTAACTAGAACCGGGGTTTTCCATTAGCCTCAGCATAAAAAGGATGGGCTTATGGGTTATCAGTGTATTCAAAACTTTAGAAGATGATAACTAAGATATTTTTTGATGGATGCTATGGATATTTTTTCTCTTCTTTCTCTGGCTAGTGTATAACCTATAGGATACTAAAGTGAAGACGTAGATTGGAAAAAATATAGCTAATAGGGACTGCTTAGTTTCTTCTTTCCTATTCACTACAATATCTATTTTTGTTGTTATTCAAATAGCATATTATACTTAGTTATTATGTACTAACTCTTGGGTTGTAGTGACATATCAAGTATGAGACTTGAACTTATCTTATTGTATTTTACAGTATAGCTGTTGACATACTTTTATCGCTCACAACAAATTATTGTGTAATGATCCGCATTGGCAGAGGTATTATAATTAATTTATTTAATTATTGAAATGGTGATTTAGAGAATTTAATGGTCGTGGAATTTAATAATGGTGAATATTTAATTCAAATAATAAATTAAATAATATATTTAATTCTGAATGGTCGAAATGATGATATGGTGTGAACCGGATCATCTGTGATATTTAATTCAGCTTGGAATTGAATTTGAATAACGAATATATTCAATCGTCGACAGTTATAGTTTATAATATAATTAAAATAGAGCTCGAAATGGCGCGGCAGTTCGCTATTTGGCGATTTGAACTTCAACTGAATGTACAGAGTTCATTTTAAATCGGATTTCTGTGAAACAAGAAACGTGTGGAGCTGGTGGAGTATATCTTTCTAGTGGAAGAGGAATATCAGGAATTCGTCGGGTAGATTTTGAGATATGTCCAAATCAAATTTCAGAATAGTCGCTATAGAATCGTTTATCGGCCATAACGGTTATTTCAAAATAATTAGATATTGGGTGTGAATTCAGGCAAGGTTCTTTTGGGAAATAGCGATAATTTAATTTTTAGAATTTTTCTATAATTTTTAATTATTTAAATAAGCAACTTTTTATTTGAAGTATTTTGCACCCTTAATCAGCTATTTTGAAGTTTCAAAATATGAGTCCATCTACTGGTATTATTATATTTTTGAAATCGTGGCACCTTGCTCGTCATGATGATATTTTTATTTTTGGTCGATAGTGGTCCTTTAATGAACGGAGTTCTACATGTTTGATCAAATGCCTAAGGCCTTGTTGATCATATGTCATGTCAAATGCCGAGGAATAATACATTTGTTGTTTTGGGTGGTTTAGATACATAGGAGTTTGTTTAGGGCAAAATACAGCACTACAAGTCTTATGTATGTCACGTGTCAATATACGAGCGGATCGTCCAACTTAAATTAAGATCCAGTGACCAAATATTAAGGGGCATCAGAATTTCTATCCTGGTTAACGTTTTATAGATCCTCCCATCAAATGGATTTCCAGCCATTCATTTCTCAATGGCCTCAAAACAAAAACGTGGAGGTTTTCCATCCTCAAAACAATAAAAGAAAATCCTATATAAAGTCTTCATCACTTCTAAACCTAATCTCGTTTCGCTCTATGAGCCGCCGCTTCTACTCATTCTTTTTCAGCAAAACCGTGGTTCTTGGAAAAAAAATCATACAAAATTTAATCCTCCATTTAAAAAAAAACAAATTCAAAGTGTTGATATCTCGAGATGTACGTGAGGCTGGCGCGAGTTTTCAAAGGGGTCGGCATGTCTTTGGATACGCTGGGAAGAAGAACGGTGATTGAAGCATCAAAGTCGGCTATAGCCGTAGTTTTACTGTACTGGTTTATCTCGTGAGCAGTGAAGAGAAAAGGAGTCTTTGTTTTGGAGAAAAGAATGTGCTGTTGGGGATGTGTATGAGGATGGTAATGGATGGAGAAAAATCTCTTGTAATGGCGTGCGAAAACTGTTTATCTGGAGACGGATTCCTGGAAGAAGAATTGTGTGGTGATTGCGGTCACGAAGGAGGATGGTACTATTTGAATAAGGGGCGGTGTGTGTGCTGGTTTTGCAGGATGACGTGGTTTATTATGAAGTAGAGGGGGAGCAGTTTTAGAGGACTGTGATTGTGAGTGGGTTTATGGGGTTTTATTATCTATTGTATTTGTTTAAAAGGAGAAAAGGAAAGGGGTTTGGGCTGAAATTAAAAAGGTGAAGCCCCTCTCGAAATCAAATGGGAGTTTGCATCCATGAAGGTCTGGAAAAGATGAACTAGAGTCGGAAACAGGGATTGGTGTGGATGGTTTCTGAAGCGGGTGAACAGGAAAATATGGTCGGGAGTTCGATGAATTTGATGGATATGGGATTGTGTCAACGAGTCGAACATTCTGTAACAGAGATGGACGCAATTAGAATCGACTGAAATATAACCGTTCAACGAATCAAAATCAAAGTGAGTAAATCTCACTAACTCTGAACAGTTTATAATTTCATGTTGTACTTTTAGAACTGTTAGAAATTGTCTGATTGATTGTGTGTTGATTGTTTGATTGTACTGCTAGTCAGTTAGTTGAATTTCTATATTGATTCTGTTTAACAGAATATATCATATGGAACTGAAAAGTGATGTTATCTATATTGTTTATAATCTGCGATGCAGGGAAACAGGTTGGAGGAATCCAACTGGATTCCTCAACATTTATTTTACTGTTTTCATATATTGTGATATATGACGTGTTATATAATCTGTTATGGATTATAGGTGTTGGAATGATGTTGATCATTTTTATTCGATATTTTAAATATCATAAAAGACTCTGGGATGTAAAAAGAATTATTTCAATGTATATTGAAATAAAGGGATTTTATAAAATCAACAGATTTTATTAAAGGAAATATTTGGAAAGTAAATAAAAGGGGAAAATGTTTTTAAAACGAATAGAGTTTTATAAAAGGGAAATCATTTGTAAAGTGAAGAACTGTTACTAAAAGTAAATCTTTATAAATGAATAGTTTATTCGAATAGAATAAAGGAGTTAATCGATGTTAGTTTAATCGATTAGAGTTAAAGCAAAGGAGTTAATCGATGTTAGTTTAATCGATTAGAGTTAAAGTAAAAGGAGTTAATCGATGTTAGTTAATCGATTAGAGTAAAGTAAAAGGAGTTAATCGATGTTAGTTAATCGATTAGAGAGAAAGTAAAAGGAGTTAATCAATGTCAGTTAATCGATTAGAGTTAAAGTAAAAGGAGTTAATCGATGTTAGTTAATCGATTAGAGGATAAAGTTAAAAGGAGTTAATCGATGTTAGTTAATCGATTAGAGTTAAAGCAAAGGAGTTAATCGATGTTAGTTTAATCGATTAGAGTTAAAGTAAAACGAGTTAATCAATGTTAGTTAATCGATTAGAGTTAAAGTAAAAGGAGTTAATCGATGTTAGTTAATCGATTAGAGAGAAAGTAAAAGGAGTTAATCGATGTTAGTTAATCGATTAGAGAGAAAGTAAAAGGAGTTAATCGAATATAGTTTATTCGAAGAAAGTCAAAGGAGTTATCGAATATAGTTTATTCGAAAGGAGTTAAGTAAAATGAGTAAATCAATAGCGTTAGTCAAATAGAGTTAATTGATAAGGGTTAATCGAATAGAGTTAAGTGAAAAGAGTCAATCGAATATAGCTATTCGAAGGAGGGTTAAGTAAGGAAGCTAGTAAAGGGATATAAAGTGAACTTTGTCTATTTCAAAGTTAGAAATGTTGTTCAGTTAAGGTCTGAGAGGTAGTTCTACCCCAACTTGATTGGCTTCGTTTTTAACTAAGGAATAGTGAAGGTTCGGCAGTAAAGGAAATGGTTTGAGTTGGCATCGCGATGGTTTGTTTAAACATCTGTCTAAGTCCAATGAATAAGCTTTGGAAATGTTTTTTTTTTCAAATAAGAAACCAGAAATGTTTTCTGATATAGAAAACAAGGAATGGAAATGTTTTCCAATGGTAATAACATATATTTTCCAAATTTAGAAAATAGCAAATGTTGAATATAGGGAAACAGGAGATGAAAAGTGAACTAAGGATATAAATGTTAAATGATGTTTGATCGATATAATTTCCATTTGGAAATAATATCGTTGTTTGCACACTTGTTTTATTCGATAGTTAAATCACAGACTATCGAAGTTTTGACCATTTTAACGTTGTTAATATGGAGAGACCGGTTGGATTTTTATCCAAAGAACCACTCTGTATTGGCGTAAGCGTTGCGAATCATATATGCTAAAGGAAATTGAAGACGGAGTTATGCAAGGGCTATCCTGTTTACAGAATAGTGCCTTCGTTTCATCCTGTTCCTGGATGACTTGTATGGACGGATGTCTGACATAACATTTCCAGACGATCACATATATTGATTTCTCCAACCGTACCAAGAGTGGAAGCGGAGAAGGAAACTTCTTTAGCTAACACATAATGTATGATTAAGGACGTCAATCGGTGATTTGATGGATTTGACAATGTGGCATTCAAAGTGAATCTGGTGTGATGATAAAGCGTAACTTCTAGCCTCATCATCCGGTAAATGACAGAAATCGGGCAGGCAGCATGGCTAAGTCGGTCGCACCGAAGTAGGGTGTATAATCACCTGATCTAGAGTTTCATTTACTTCTAAAAATCTATTGTTGTTGCTGTCCCATTCGGGAAACGGTTGCTGATCCCAACCGTTGGTGATATACATTCGATACACTCAAGCGAAATGAGTGGTCGGTCATGTGTGGCCGGGTTGCAAGATGTTCTTGTTGAACCCAGTGTATTCCTCTCTAGAGGTACACGAGCGAAAGGTGGTTCCATACCTTGTCATAGTTGGAAATCCATTACCCAATACGTGCTTGCGGTTTTGATTGTATACTATATATGTAGAACGTGAGATGAAAGCGTTTCTGCTAGATGATTATTATATTGTGTTGATAGACATAATTATAATATCCAAAGGTTTTTGATATAAAGATATTTGTATTCTCATAAGGGAAAAACCCGTTCCGTTATACGGCGTGGTCTTATGAGATATCGATTACCTGTTTGAACTGTTTTAAAATGTTTTACTCACACCAGTCCCATGACTGACCCGGAGTTTATTTGTTTGTTTCCCTAAACTCTTGGGTGCCTAAATTTGTACGGGCAGTCAAGTAGTCGGGATTTACAGATATACTGGAAGAGCTTGGAGCAGGAGGCTTCAGGATCATATAACTATCGTTATTTCCGCTGTGTTGTAAGTGTTGTACCTTGATAATGATATGTATATTCAAGTACATATTTGTATTTCAAAGTTATGTTATGAAATATATTTATTCGTTCCGCTGTGAGATTCGTGTTACTCTGATGTTGTGTTCTTCTTCTTCTTCTATTCTAATTTTCTATCTTATCTTTCCTCACCCTCTAATTTCTTTCATTAATGACCGGTATTTTTCGATGTTTTGGTTATCGACATCGAGTTTATGTCGATAACCAAAGTCGCTTAAAATCCGGGTCATTACATATTGTTTGACCCAAGGTTTTATGTTTCCACTTAGTATCTTAGGCACTCATTAACGATGATGGCGAATAGACTGAATAGCAGGTTGGTGACGATGTTGTCGATCAAGGACAAGCTAGAGGCTGGCGTATTGTTCTTTTATATAGCTATTTGTTTCCATTGTTTTTATTTATACTCTAAGAGGGATTGGAGTGAGTCCTGATGTACATAGAGATTTATGCCTCCTTGTACCAGATTTATGATGTTATGAGATGATGAGATTTTCTGCCTCATTATGCTTCACTGCTATTCTGTTATATATATATACTTATTATATATTATCCATGCACTGTGAGACATATGATCGATTCTATTTAAATTTCATTTTCCTTTAATGATCATCACATACCCACTGGCATGGTTTTCAATGCATCTTTCCTGTCTAGTGGTACATGAGGTGTGGCGCAATCATCACAGTATGAGAGAATTTAATGAATATTGGAAAACATTTCAGATACACGCGCATACACACACACACACACACACACACACATATATATATATATATATATATATATATATACACATATACATATACATTATGCGCTTCCCATGCGATCCTAATCTGAAGAACACTGAACCTATGCTCCATTGCTAACTATGAGAACCTACAACCCTCGACATGCCAAAAGCCATAACATCGAGAAGGGTGGATCATCTGGTTTATAAACTAGCATAATAGAGAATAAGATAGTAAGTATGATGAACAATAAGTTATTTAATCACAACATATCACAGCAAAAAGCAATATAACTATTCTACATTCATTACTAAAATTAATATGTCTGTCTTTCATGAATGAAAGTTCCAAGGTACGAAGAGAACTCTGTAAATGGCGACAAGTTTTTTTTTCTTCCCTTCCAATCTCTCTTCAAAATCTTTTCTCCCTTCACTTTGATCTGCTTAAAGTTTTTGTCTTCTACAGATACTTGTTTTCGTCATGTGTGGAGCTACTCTTCGTACCCTCTCATCAATTTCAGATCTAAGCTTAAGCAAGTATGGATCTGAGCTCTGGCTAACCCTATATTCATTGCCTCATCACTACATATTTCAACCCCCTCAACTGCTTTTGTAAACGCTTCCTTTCGTGGAAGTTTGGCACTCACGTGGAGTTAATTAGGCGAGCAACAACTCCTGATTTGCTTGGTCTCTTTCACGTCTCGACGGTATGTTTGTGATGGTACAACCTATTTTTTGGGTCTTCAATGATTTTCTGGTTTTCGTCTAGTAGGTACTTCATGTTTATAGATTTCTTAGTTTGGGTTGTTGATTGTTATTGAAGTTTTTTGTTTGTTTGCATGGTTCTGGAGTTTGGATCTACAATATGTAATCTGCTGTATGCTTGGACCATATTAGTTGCTTAGATGGTTCAACTCTGAGGTTTGAAGACTACATACTAGATACTTCAGCACTGACCGTGGTTGTAGAGTTCTAGGTTGAGTCTGTCTTTGCTTATCTGATGGTGGTTCTAAGTGTGTTGTTATATATGTGTTATATCGCCTTGTGCCCTGGTATCCTCTGAATTTGTTTTGGTCAAAGCATGTAATTCTTTGGTGATAACCAGGTTGATCGAGTGTACGGTGCTCTGGATCAACAGTGTTCACCGCTGTAACAACCCATTTTTTTAGGAATAGTAATTTGGGAATCCAATAACAAATTGGTAATAATGATATTAGATATTTTCCGAAAAATTAAACAAATGAAAATGAAATATAAAAAATAGATGGGAGGAAAAATTGATGATGATCAATAAATCGGTTGTGCATAGTCAATTTCATCCTTTTGTTGCATAATGGAATTTGTTTTATGAATGAACTTTTGGGAAAAATGTACTTGTGTGTTCATAAAAGAAAATAATGATAATAAGGGTGAAAAAGGTGGATAAAAAAATAATTATAATAAATTAGTTAAGTGGTGACAAATACTTTGCACATAATAAAAAGACAAATTCATATGTTGTTGGAAAAGTGCAATGATAATGGAAAATTATTATTTGAATTCATAGTGTGTTCATTTCTACGTGTGTTATTTAAATAATATAAAATAATATTTTCATGTTACTTTCAAGTTATGGGGAAAAAAGGAGAAGTTCACACAATGTCGAAAATGTGTGTAAAGTACGGTAAAAAGAAAATTCTATGTTCATTTTTTTCATAAAAAGAAGAAAAAGGAAAAGATTATAAAAGGAAAAAAATAATCACAATAATAAATTTGAAGGATAATTTGTATGAATTCTCTAGAAACACATAATATATATATATATACATAACCTAAATATCTATAGAAAGGACAAAACAACATTATTTGTTAGAAGGAAAAGAAAAAAGAAAAAAGCGGAAAATGAAAATTTTGCTAGGAAACATCTAGAGAAGGGGACTAAGGACAAAAATCCTTCCCAACCTCATATCCTGATAACGGAGGGGATAATACTACTCATTTCTCGAAGAAAAACATAAACAGAGAGAAAGAGAAAGAGAAATCGGTAAAATCAATTACTCTCATCCCAACCAAAATTAAAATTGAAATTTGCAATCAAAGATCAAAGAAAGATTCTCAATTCTCTAATAATGAAAAAGGGCTTGCAAGCAATCAAAGCTAGCTAATCTTGACCTTGAAGATTGCTTCTTGGTATTTTAGGTGAGTGATGTTTCAATTTCTTCATTTTAAATCATGATTTCCGTATGCATATTGACATAAAGGTGAAATTTTTACATGTTTAATTGAAAGTTGGTTCTTTCTCCTAAAGTTTGAGTTATTCCTTGAATGCTTAGATATTAAAATTAGATTTGAATAAAGTTTGCCATAGTATTGGAAAGTAGAGGGATTGTATACTGAAATTTGTTGCATGCATGTAAATTTAGTGCATGCAAGGTGTATGTTTGATTGCCCCATAGGGTAACTACTTGATATTCACTAGGAAAAAAAATGGTTGATGAAGAATTGTTAATCTGTACCAATTGGCAATGAATTTGGCTTAAAAATTTTAATTGAAGATTCTATACTAGTGTGCTAAGCAACTGAAGAAATTTTGAATGAAAATGTTAAATTTTCGAATTTATGTGATATTTTCAAATGGAGTATATGCAAACTTACATGGTTAAACCTGAGTAGAAAATGTATTGTGAAGAATATTAAATCTGTACCAACTGGTATGGTCTTTAGCTTTGAATATTTGTACACATAAACTAAATCCATATTAAAAGCTACTACAAATAATTTGATCAAAAATTGTTGAAGTTCGATTTTTTTATGATTTTTTGAAGTGGGTATATGAAAACCGAGATGTTTAAACCTGAGCTGAAAATGGATTGTGATGAATATGAAATCTGAACCAATTGGTAAGGTCTTTAGCTATGAAATTTTGTGCATATAAAATACATCCATATTCAAAGCTACTATACAAAATTTGAATTAAAAATATTAAATTTCGAATTTCTATGATTTTTGCAAGTTGGGTATATGAAAATTGAGATGATTAGAACACAACAGAAAATGGAACGTGAAGAACATGAAATCTGTACCAATTGGTAAGGAATTTAGCTTTGAAATTTTGTAGTATAAACTACATTCATATTCAAAGCTACTGTAAAAAAATTTAGTTAAAAATATTAAATTTCGAATTTCGATGATTTTTGCAAGTTGGGTATATAAAAATTAAGATTTTTAGAGCACAACAGAAAATGGATTGTGAAGAATATGAAATATGTACCAAATGGTTTTGAGTTTGGTTCTCAAAAATTGGTACATACAAACTAGACTGATATTCAAAGGTACTACAAAAATTTTAGCTTTAAAAGATTAAATGTGGATTTATATGATTTTTACAAAATCAGTATATGTAAATTGATATTTTCAGGGCTAAACACAAATTGTTTTGTGTAACACCCCGAATTTTAGTTAATACTAAAATTCACTAATTACAGGATAAATAATCTCAAATGTGAGAATTGGGGGAAACGGGCTGCGTCATTGCGTTCGTCTCGGAAAAATACGCAGAATAGAGTCCGAAATTTTGTAAATCGGAGTCCGTATGGCCCAGTTATGGCCCAATGAAGTTGGCAGAAAAATCAAGTTAAAAACAGATTTAGAAATGCAAAACTAGATTTCGAAATTGGAGCCAGCAGGGGGCCAGGCGGGAAATTTCCCGCCCTACCCATGTCGACAGGGCTGTCGACAGGCCTGTCGACTGGGGAGTCGACTTGCCTGTCGACTTGCCTGTCGACCTGGGCGCGGCGTCCAGAGAACCTGGGTGCACCAGGTTGGGTTTTAGGCTGGCTTGGAGGGCTGGGTTCTAGAGATTTCCTAAATCTAACGGACCTAATCTAACTTAGGGTTAATCTAAGGGCCTAAAACACTCACCTAATCTATAAATACACCCTAAACCTACCCTAATCCATACTAAAAATAGTAATGATGGCCTCATGCCGCCAAAATCAAACTTGAGAGAGCCTCCACTAGTTTATGAAGGAAGTTGCAAGCTAATCACTCTCTAATCAATCTCTAATCATCACCATCTTCATATTTAGCAACTAATTCCACTTCATAAGTTTGCTAATCTTGGGTTTGGTGAGTTTCTATCACTTTAACATCAATTGCTAAAGTAAGTAGATTGGGTGTAATGAGACTTATGGTCTTAAATGCGGATTAGTGAGTTTGAATCATTTGTAATGATATGCTACTCTATGTTTTCCTATGTTTATGCATATTTAATAAGTGGGTTTATGCATGCTTAATAAGTTGATTTATGCATGTTTAACAAGTTGGTTTATGCATGTTTAATAAGTGGGTTTATGCATGTTTAACAAGTGAGTTATGCAAGTTCATATGCAAGTTATGTGTATGATGTTATGTAAGTTATGTGTAGGTTGCTATGCAAGTTCATATGCAAGTTATGTATATGCTTAAATGCAAGTTTAATATGATATGCAAGTTATGCATGCTTATGCAAGTATGTAAATGCTTATGCAAGTTATGTATATGCTTAAATGCAAGTTTAACATGATATGCAAGTATGTGAATGCTTATGCAAGTATGTGAATGCTTATGCAAGTTATGTGTATGCTTAAATGCATGTTTAACATGTTATGCAAGTTATGAGAATGCTTATATGCAAGTTCAACATGTTATGCAAGATATGTGTATGATAATATGCAAACTCATATGCAACATGTTATGCGAGTCATGTGTATGATAATATGCAAGTTTGGGTTAAATGTAGTTGGGTTAATATATGCTCATATATGCAAGTTGACATCCTCTTAACCCATGATAAAGTTATATGCTAAGATGTGGTTAAACCCATGATATTTGTGATGGATCTTCCCTTTATTATGTCATGAAATGAGAACGATTTACGTGGGGAACGATGGGGTTAATAAATATGTTAATAAAAGTATGATTGGGTATGATTAAGCATACCATAAAAATAAATTAACATAAGTGGGAATTTACCTATTGAGTTAGGTCTACCCCATGGGAATTTACCTATTGAGTTAGGTCTACCCATGTTATGAAAAACTTGATATTAATTAGGGATAATTAATATGGGGCTGATTAATTAGGTGTAATTAATCAACTAAGACACGAGGTTGGACCCTTTTGTAGCGGAAGTCTGCCCGGAACCGACCGGCCATCCAGCGGCTACAAATTATTGGCCCAATGTGAGAGGTCTTAGTCATAAATTAAATACGTGATTAAAGTAAAGACACGAGGTTAGACCCTTTTTATGACAGAAGTCTGCCCGGAACCAATCGGCATATCCAGCAGTCATAAAAGATGGTCTAATGTGAGGGGTCTTTATGAGGTCATGATCTTAATCAATTAATTAAGAAACACTTAACCATATTAGCATGTAGAGGGACATGAGGGGTTAAGTGGGTGCCTTGGGTGGCATGTGGAAATCTAGTGGGTTGCCTTGGGTGGCAATAGAAAATACGATTAGAATACTTAACCAAGTGGAAACATGTAATTAAACATGATTAAAGGGTTAAGTGGGATACACTAGATAAGTGACAAGCTTAGGTGGGTAGCTTGTGGGGGGGGGGCATTTCAACCAATATCCCAAACGTATCTTTGTGGGCTCGACTCTAGTCGGGTGACGGGACACGCATATTGGGCTTGACTATAAGAGGCCAAAACGGGTTAGCGGTGGCAACGCAGGATCAACGGGTTTCATATGCGTGTGTGGACCCGGGCTGGTTGGTAAGTCGTTGTTGCATCGTGTAGATATAAAGCCGTGCACCGTTGATATTATCAGGTGGCCACTTTGGGGAATGATACACCCCATTGTGGGACCAGCACGGGTATCTACGGTAGGGAGCCGATCGCTTGGGAGTAGTGGGTACACCTAGTGGAGATAGGGGCAGACGGCACCTATGTAGTGAGCTAGGGGTACGCGAAACTACTGGGTAAATTTTCTAAGTCCTTGGGTGGGATCAACCTTTAAGTAGGAATGACTGGTGTGGTGCAGTTAGTAATTATCCTCGGGTGGGTAGCGGCGTCTTTACAGTTATCTTAGTTTATCCTAAGTCTACCAAGCTGCTTAGTGTAGCCATTCATCCCCAGACATTACCGTAGGTCAAGTTTATGTCTTCTCTGGTTACTTTAATGATTGTATTGTTAAAGTTATAGGACTCGCTCAGACTTATGTCTGACCCCGTTGTTTTTATCTTTTTCCCAACCCTCAGGTCCTACGGTGGATCCTAGCAGTAGTGGAGCTTGATCGGATTGCTGTTCCAGTCTTTAGGAGCTTGGATAGATGTAAAGCTCCAGTTACCCAGTCATCTTTTCTTTTGTCCTGGCTATTGTATGAGAGAGTGGGATTATGTACTTCTTTATTTTGATGGATATTGTACTTGACTTTTATTTTGGTTTTATGATGTAACCAGACATGTTTACTTCCGCTGTTATGAGATGATGTTTTAAATTTCAAGTACTATTTATATCTGTCTTGTTGTAATTTTTCTGTTCTATATTCACTAAAATACTCCACCGATGCTATGGCATTCCCTTAGTGAGTGTTCATAGTGGGAGTGGGGTGTTACACGTGGTATCAGAGCGAGGTTACCGGAACAGATAAAATTTTTAGAAAACTATTTTTATAAAAACAATTTTGGAAGAGATATTTTCAAAAACATGTCTTTAAAGAGAAAAGTTTTTGAAAGAAAAGCATAATCCCCAATAGCCATATCTATATCCTTCGAATTCTCCGTTTTGAATCTTTCCTTTTTCGTTTCAGCATGGCTGAGGATCTTAACTTTCCGGAAGGTGTGACGGTACCAGTATGGTATAGGAGATTGATGGAGGCTAGGGCCACCACTGCAGGTCCAGCAAATGTTCCTCCACCAACCGTAGCACCCGATCTTCCTCCTCCCCCTCCTCCTCGCACGGATACTTTTGCTAAGACTTGCAAGGAATTTAAAGCTATGGGAGGGAAACCTTTTCAAGGATCGGAAACTTTTGTGGAGGCTAGAGATTGGCTTAAGGAGGTGGAAGAGTTGATAGATATCTTTGAAATGGAAGAAGGAAAGAAAGTCAAGTTAGCTGCTTGGTTAATGAAAGGAGAGGCCTCATTCTGGTGGGAGGTTACTAATGGAGAACGCCCCGTTGACTCTTGGGCGGATTTTAGGCAAAGATTTGTGGCAAAGTTTCTCTCAAGGGCGGAGGAAAACTTGTATATGGAAAGATTCTTGACTCTAAAGCAAGGAAATCTCTCAGTGAAGGAATATGTTAACAAGTTTAATCAATTGGCAAGGTTTGGCCTAGACATGGTGAATACACCGGAGAAGAAGGCTTTGAGGTTCGTGAAAGGCTTGAATGAACCGATGCATGGGTTGGCTATGACTCATATCCCTATGGGGGCCACCTTTGAGAAGCTAGTTGACATGGCACTCATGCATGAAGAAGAGAAGGGTCCCAATGCTAATAAGGCACCCGAGAAGAAGGGAGATCAAAAGAGACCTCAGCAACAACAACAAAACAAAGGTGGGAAAGGCAACGGTGGCAAGGGAAAGAAGAAGAAGTGTTTCAATTGTGGGACACCTGGCCACCAAAGCAAGGATTGTCGCAAGAAGAAGAAGACTGGCTGCTTCCACTGTGGCGAAGCAGGGCATCTAGTGAAAGACTGTCCTAAGAAAGGGCAAAGGACGGGGTCTACCTCAGGAGGACAGGTGCAAGCTCTTATGGCACCAGGTCAGGCTAGGGGGCAAGTACAGGCTCTCGCGGTTCCACCGATTCAGGAAAGAGGTAGAACTATTTCCGTTGAAAGTCTGGTTTTTCTATTTGATCATCCTGTCCGGACATTGTTTGATTCAGGCGCATCACATTCGTTTATCTCATCATCATTAGTTGAGTCACTGCACTTAGACACCAGTCTTGTAGATGATCCCTTGGTTGTTTCAAACCCAATTGGGGGCTCCACTTATTTGTCCATGATATGTTTGGGTTTGAAGATTTCTATACTTAGCATTGAGTTTAGATGTGATGCTTTTGTGTTGGGCTTCACGGGCTATGGGTTGATTTTGGGCATGGACTGGTTATCCAGTAATGGTGCCGTTCTTGATTGCGAAAGGAGAGTTATTAGGCTCATGACCCGCTTGGGTAACACTCTCGAGATTTCTTGTAATCCCATGGACTCAGTTATGCTAAGTTATCTTGAATCGCTTGACGCTTCGGTCGAGAGTTTGCAATCTGTTAGAGTGGTCCGGGAATATCCGGATGTGTTTGAGGAGGTGAAGGGCTTACCTCCGAAGCGGGAGATTGACTTCCGAATATATCTGGTGGATAATGCTAAACCTGTATCTTTACCAGTGCGCCACATGGCTCCTCGTGAGAGGAGGGAACTCCATAAGCAAGTAGGGGAGTTGCTTGAGAAGGGGTTCATAAGACGAAGTATATCGGAGTGGGGTGCTCCGGTAGTATTTGCTACAAAGGCGGATGGGTCCCTCAGACTTTGTGTAGACTATAGAGAACTCAACAAGCTCACAAAGAAGAATAGACACCCATTGCCGAGGATTGATGATCTTTTCGATCAGTTGGTTGGCGCTTCAGTATTTTCTCAGTTGGACTTAGCCACGGGGTTTCATCAATTGAGGGTGGCTGAGGATAGCATAGACAAGACTGCCTTTAGGACTCCAGATGGTTTCTATGAGTGGCTGGTGATGCCATTTGGGTTGACGAACGCCCCTGCATACTTTGTTGATTTGATGAGTAGGGTGTTCAGGGAGTTCCTTAATAAATTCGTGGTGGTCTTTGTGGATGATATCTTAGTATTTTCTAAGAGTGAAGAAGAGCATGCCCTACATCTTGGGGAGGTATTGAAGACTCTTCGAGCACATAGCCTTAAGGCTAAATTCTCTAAATGTCACTTCTGGAGGAAGGAGGTGCGGTTCTTGGGGCACATGGTCTCCAAGGAAGGGATAGCTGTGGATCCCGCGAAGGTAGTATCAATTCAGGATTGGAAGGTTCCGAAGAATGCTTCCGAAGTAAGAAGTTTCTTGGGGTTGGCGGGTTATTATAGGAAGTTTATCAAAGACTTCGCAAAGATATCAACCCCATTAACCCGCTTAACGAAGAAGAATCTTGTTTTCGCATGGGACGTAGATTGTGATGATGCGTTCCGACGGTTAAAGAGAGCTTTAACCACTGCTCCAGTTTTAGTATTGCCAGATGGGAGCAAGCCATTTGTTGTCTATACCGATGCTTGTGGGACAGGACTTGGTGCAGTCTTAATGCAAGAGGGGAGGGTAATAGCCTATGGTGGAAGGCAGTTGAGAGTGCATGAGAAAAATTACCCTACCCATGATTTAGAGTTGGCCGCTATTGTTTTTGCGCTTAAGATTTGGCGCCATTATCTTCTTGGTGAGAGATTCGAATTGTTCACTGACCACAAATCATTAAAGTACTTGTTTTCTCAGAAGGATTTGAATCTGAGACAACAAAGGTGGATGGAGTTCTTAGCATCCTATGATTTCGAGATAGCATATACCCCTGACAAGGGTAACGTGGTGGCGGACGCCTTGAGCAGAAAGAGGTTGTCCTTGAGTCCATTGTTCGTGGAACGACGAAGCTTGGAATTTATCTCGATGTTTGATTTCAGACCTTCCATTGATTATGTACCCGGATTGCTAGCTTCCTTGGAGGTTACACCTACTCTTTTGGGGCGGGTTGGAGAAGCACAGAGGGACGACCCACAGTTGGTTGAGTTGGTGGAGAAGCTCATAAGGGGGGAGTCATCCAGCCATTTGAGTAGGTATACCCTAGACGATAGGGGGTGCTTGCGTAGAGACGGTAGACTTTGTGTACCGCAAGACGAGGGTTTGAGGAAGGTTATTCTTGATGATGCACACCGTTCTAGGATGACCATTCATCCCGGTGGGGACAAGATGTACCAAGACATGAAGAGGGTTTTCTTCTGGGCCGGTATGAAGAAAGATGTGGCCGAGTATGTTGCTCGATGCTTGGTGTGCCAACAAGTGAAGGCGTAGCAAAAGAAACCTGGTGGGTCGCTTCACCCATTGGAAGTTCCGCAATGGAAGTGGGATAGCATCTCGATGGATTTTATTGACGGGTTACCCAGATCAAGAAAGGGTAATACAGGAATTTGGGTGGTGGTAGACAGACTTACTAAGAGCGCCCATTTCATACCTGTGAAGAGCAAGAGGACTGCTCCATGGCTAGCTTCTGTATATCTTCGAGAGATAGTTTGATTGCATGGGGTACCCTCTAGCATAGTGAGTGATCGAGATCCTATCTTCACTAGCGAGTTCTGGAGAAGTTTGCAAGAAGCAGTGGGGACTCAATTGTGTCTGAGCACCGCATATCATCCTCAGACGGACGACCAGACTGAGAGGGTGAATCGTGTTCTAGAAGACCTTTTGAGGCTTTGTATCCTAGATTTTGGGGGTACATGGGAAGAGCATCTTCCATTGGTGGAGTTCGCATATAATAACAGCTTTCAGTCCAGTATTGGTATGGCTCCTTTCGAAGCTCTCTATGGAAGGCCTTGTCGATCACCTACATGTTGGTGGGAATCTACAGATAAGATCTTGCTTGGGCCTGATATGATTAGGGAGACTTCTGAGAAGATTGACTTGATTCGAAGAAGGATGAAAGCAGCGCAGGATAGGCAAAAATCTTATGCGGACAAGAGAAGGACGGATCTTGAGTTTGAAGTTGGGGACATGGTCTTTGTCAAAGTGTCTCCGTTACGAAATGTGGTTCGCTTTGGATCTGTTGGGAAGTTAGCACCAAGGTTCGTGGGGTCGTTTCCTATTAAGGAAAGGATCGAACGGATGGCATATAGGGTGGAGTTGCCCGACAGACTTAGTGGTGTACATGATGTATTCCATGTGTCCCATTTGAGGAAGTGCTTACATGAGACCGCAGAGGTGGTTGAGCCGAGCTTGCTTAAGGAAGTGGAAGTAGAGCGTGATGCGACTATTCGATGAGCTCCTACCTGCATCCTTGGGTCAGAGACTAGGAAGTTGAGAAACAGGGAGGTTCAACTAGTCAAAGTGCAATGGGGAGAAGATGAGAGCAACACAACTTGGGAGACGGAAGCGAAGATGCGTTCATTGTACCCATTTCTTTTTGAGGGTATGTCTTTACTTTCTCCTCTATCGTTGTCTAGTACTTATCTTATCTTTAGTATGTCCTCTCGTTTGTACTGTTTGACCTTTAGATAGGGTAAACCTATGGTTGAAACATGTGTTTGAGACATGTTATGGTTGATGGATGCAAGTGGATGCAAGTGTTTGCTAGTGGTTGCTCGTGGATGCATATACACACACTCTAGGCACTAGATCGGCTCAGTCACTTCATATTGCATATTGCATAAAATTGTGTGTAGGAAGCTATATTTATGGATGTATAATGATTGTGTTATCGTATGGATGATGCATTTTGGTGAATGATTGTGCACTCATGTAGATATTGTATGTGTCGATAGGGTTCTCTCGCATACATAATGGATGCATGGCACTATCATGGTTTGCATATGTTCATACATTAGATAGGGAACATATACACACACTTTTTGCATATGCTCATACATCATTAGAAATTGTTTTAAGGACAATGGATGCCCGTGTTTGATGGATTGAGTAGATGGTTGTTTGGATGGTAGGATATGCATTCTCCTTAGCTTAGAGATTTCGGGGACGAAATCCTTTAAGGAGGGGAGAATGTAACACCCCGAATTTTAGTTAATACTAAAATTCACTAATTACAGGATAAATAATCTCAAATGTGAGAATTGGGGGAAACGGGCTGCGTCATTGCGTTCGTCTCGGAAAAATACGCAGAATAGAGTCCGAAATTTTGTAAATCGGAGTCCGTATGGCCCAGTTATGGCCCAATGAAGTTGGCAGAAAAATCAAGTTAAAAACGGATTTAGAAATGCAAAACTAGATTTCGAAATTGGAGCCAGCAGGGGGCCAGGCGGGAAATTTCCCGCCCTACCCATGTCGACAGGGCTGTCGACAGGCCTGTCGACTGGGGAGTCGACTTGCCTGTCGACTTGCCTGTCGACCTGGGCGCGGCGTCCAGAGAACCTGGGTGCACCAGGTTGGGTTTTAGGCTGGCTTGGAGGGCTGGGTTCTAGAGATTTCCTAAATCTAACGGACCTAATCTAACCTAGGGTTAATCTAAGGGCCTAAAACACTCACCTAATCTATAAATACACCCTAAACCTACCCTAATCCATACTAAAAATAGTAATGATGGCCTCATGCCGCCAAAATCAAACTTGAGAGAGCCTCCACTAGTTTATGAAGGAAGTTGCAAGCTAATCACTCTCTAATCAATCTCTAATCATCACCATCTTCATATTTAGCAACTAATTCCACTTCATAAGTTTGCTAATCTTGGGTTTGGTGAGTTTCTATCACTTTAACATCAATTGCTAAAGTAAGTAGATTGGGTGTAATGAGACTTATGGTCTTAAATGCGGATTAGTGAGTTTGAATCATTTGTAATGATATGCTACTCTATGTTTTCCTATGTTTATGCATATTTAATAAGTGGGTTTATGCATGCTTAATAAGTTGGTTTATGCATGTTTAACAAGTTGGTTTATGCATGTTTAATAAGTGGGTTTATGCATGTTTAACAAGTGAGTTATGCAAGTTCATATGCAAGTTATGTGTATGATGTTATGTAAGTTATGTGTAGGTTGCTATGCAAGTTCATATGCAAGTTATGTATATGCTTAAATGCAAGTTTAATATGATATGCAAGTTATGCATGCTTATGCAAGTATGTAAATGCTTATGCAAGTTATGTATATGCTTAAATGCAAGTTTAACATGATATGCAAGTATGTGAATGCTTATGCAAGTATGTGAATGCTTATGCAAGTTATGTGTATGCTTAAATGCATGTTTAACATGTTATGCAAGTTATGATAATGCTTATATGCAAGTTCAACATGTTATGCAATATATGTGTATGATAATATGCAAACTCATATGCAACATGTTATGCGAGTCATGTGTATGATAATATGCAAGTTTGGGTTAAATGTAGTTGGGTTAATATATGCTCATATATGCAAGTTGACATCCTCTTAACCCATGATAAAGTTATATGCTAAGATGTGGTTAAACCCATGATATTTGTGATGGATCTTCCCTTTATTATGTCATGAAATGAGAACGATTTACGTGGGGAACGATGGGGTTAATAAATATGTTAATAAAAGTATGATTGGGTATGATTAAGCATACCATAAAAATAAATTAACATAAGTGGGAATTTACCTATTGAGTTAGGTCTACCCCATGGGAATTTACCTATTGAGTTAGGTCTACCCATGTTATGAAAAACTTGATATTAATTAGGGATAATTAATATGGGGCTGATTAATTAGGTGTAATTAATCAACTAAGACACGAGGTTGGACCCTTTTGTAGCGGAAGTCTGCCCGGAACCGACCGGCCATCCAGCGGCTACAAATTATTGGCCCAATGTGAGAGGTCTTAGTCATAAATTAAATACGTGATTAAAGTAAAGACACGAGGTTAGACCCTTTTTATGACAGAAGTCTGCCCGGAACCAATCGGCATATCCAGCAGTCATAAAAGATGGTCTAATGTGAGGGGTCTTTATGAGGTCATGATCTTAATCAATTAATTAAGAAACACTTAACCATATTAGCATGTAGAGGGACATGAGGGGTTAAGTGGGTGCCTTGGGTGGCATGTGGAAATCTAGTGGGTTGCCTTGGGTGGCAATAGAAAATACGATTAGAATACTTAACCAAGTGGAAACATGTAATTAAACATGATTAAAGGGTTAAGTGGGATACACTAGATAAGTGACAAGCTTAGGTGGGTAGCTTGTGGGGGGGGGGCCATTTCAACCAATATCCCAAACGTATCTTTGTGGGCTCGACTCTAGTCGGGTGATGGGACACGCATATTGGGCTTGACTATAAGAGGCCAAAACGGGTTAGCGGTGGCAACGCAGGATCAACGGGTTTCATATGCGTGTGTGGACCCGGGCTGGTTGGTAAGTCGTTGTTGCATCGTGTAGATATAAAGCCATGCACCGTTGATATTATCAGGTGGCCACTTTGGGGAATGATACACCCCATTGTGGGACCAGCACGGGTATCTACGGTAGGGAGCCGATCGCTTGGGAGTAGTGGGTACACCTAGTGGAGATAGGGGCAGACGGCACCTATGTAGTGAGCTAGGGGTACGCGAAACTACTGGGTAAATTTTCTAAGTCCTTGGGTGGGATCAACCTTTAAGTAGGAATGACTGGTGTGGTGCAGTTAGTAATTATCCTCGGGTGGGTAGAGGCGTCTTTACAGTTATCTTAGTTTATCCTAAGTCTACCAAGCTGCTTAGTGTAGTCATTCATCCCCAGACATTACCGTAGGTCAAGTTTATGTCTTCTCTGGTTACTTTAATGATTGTATTGTTAAAGTTATAGGACTCGCTCAGACTTATGTCTGACCCCGTTGTTTTTATCTTTTTCCCAACCCTCAGGTCCTACGGTGGATCCTAGCAGTAGTGGAGCTTGATCGGATTGCTGTTCCAGTCTTTAGGAGCTTGGATAGATGTAAAGCTCCAGTTACCCAGTCATCTTTTCTTTTGTCCTGGCTATTGTATGAGAGAGTGGGATTATGTACTTCTTTATTTTGATGGATATTGTACTTGACTTTTATTTTGGTTTAATGATGTAACCAGACATGTTTACTTCCGCTGTTATGAGATGATGTTTTAAATTTCAAGTACTATTTATATCTGTCTTGTTGTAATTTTTCTGTTCTATATTCACTAAAATACTCCACCGATGCTATGGCATTCCCTTAGTGAGTGTTCATAGCGGGAGTGGGGTGTTACATTTTGGGTATAACTTTTTCGTTTCTTATCAGATTTTGATAAGTTTTGAAGTTTTGGAAAGCTTAGAAAATGTGTCTACGTTTTAAGATTTGTATAAATTTAATGTCTTAATTGTCAAAAGCTTAATTCTTTGCAGCTGATCTGTCAATAAGGATAGAATGAATTTTAAGACATGATTTACGAACCAAATTTCATATTTAGGATTTTGAGACAATTGTTGATCTACATAAGTGGTTTTCAAATACGATTTATAACATTATAACTTTGTGGAATAGTTATTTGTGTGTATTTTCAATAAGTGGAATTACTCCCATTTAGTAAATATTAAAGTAATGCAATGTGGTATGGGACGCAAGTGCATTACTTAAGTAGTTACTATTTGGAAGTATACGACACTTTTTGAATTGATGTGGTTTTAGTTCTTCATTGAGTTGGCATACTTATATGCCATTCTTATGATGATACCTTTTTCTCTATCACAACTATTGTGATTTGATTTATTTTGTCATATTGTTTTATATATAATATTTATTATGAGTATCATATTGACTTATATATGATCCTCTGACTTGATTTATTTTATCATATTGTTTTTATATATGATAAAGTTGAATATCAGCTTTGTTTTGTTTAATTCGGGTCATGATTATTATTTTGTTTTGCATGTGATGGTATATTTTCAAAGCATGATTAAGTTTACAAAGTGTTTTGACGTTATAAACACTTTGAACTTCATGGCATATTTAGTATAAAATAATGTTTATAAAAATACTTTTGATTTCGGGATTGGGATAGATTGGAATCTGTTGTACCAATGGACCAAAACTCCATCTTGGTCGACCTAATTCAGGATCGCTACTTGAATCGATGGTTTTAAATTTCGCCCATCTACCACCAAAGGTCAATGGTCTGCTACATTGGGCAATTTTGTTGTTTCGATCGGGATTCCCGATCGGTGGGTCACGAACTATAATAGATGGAGCCGTGGGGGTCCCACGTGTAATGCCGTGAACGGGTAGCATATGGCCTTCACCTTACACCGTCTTGGTTTTCCTGGGTTGATCATCAGGTGTGTTATGGCGCTATGAGTAGATTATGGTGTTGATGTCTCTATGCGCGCTCGAGCTCTACCACTTTGATTTTACAATACTAGTGTCTGTTTATTTGGTATGTTAGTATGTTATGAGTCGGGTTATATTTATCCCATAATCCCTTAATATTTTATTACATTACTCTAATTGATCAATTTTATTATCATATTGATTTGTATATGATAATTGTTATGAGTATCGAATTGATTTTATATATGATAGTCTGATTTGATTTATTTTATCATATTGTTTTTATATATGATAAATGCTATGAAGATTTTATTGACTTGATTCATTTTTATCATATTGATTTACATATGATAACTGTTAAGAGCATCACATTGATTTATATGTGATGCTCTGACTTGATTTATAAATATCATATTGTATATTGCTATTTTGTTATGAGTATCGTATTGATTTACATATGATACTCTGATTTGATCATATTACTTTTATATATGATAAATGCCATGAAAATTTTATTAGTTATCATAAGATATTTATTATAAATATCATATTGTTTTGTATGTTCTATTTGGTCATGAGTATCGTATTGATTTATATATGATACTCTATTTTAGGTTATTTTATCATATTGTTTTATATGTGATAAAAGTCATGTGGATTTTCTCGAGTTTTGATACTCTAACTTAATTATTATTAGTATCCTATTAATTTAAAAATGAGATTTGTTATGAGAAGCATGTTGGGTTATACATGATACTCTTTGTTGATTTATTTTATCGTATTGATTTATATATGATATTTGTTAAGAGCATCGCATTGATTTATATGTTATACTCTATCTTGTTGATTTATATAATACTTGTTAAAGAGCATCACATTGATTTATCAATGATACTCTAGACTAAAATGCATCATAGTATCCATCTAAGAAGTACATGGTTGCATCGACCTACTTAGCCCTTGAAGGGTAAGTAGATACTAATATGTAGTAACCCTATGTTTATTAAATATGTTCTCGCATAGTAATGAATCAGCAGACATACGATGATCACATGTGGTTTGATATGCATATTACTCACCGATATACCACGTATGCAAGACGAAAGTTGTATGCGAACCAGCCCTACATTTGGACAATGAAAATGCAATCATCACATTTTGGACAATGAAAATGCAATCATCACGTTATGATCTGTTGCCATAAGGCATACATCTACAAGTTGTGTCTGGTGTGGAACAAAAGGAGTCTATAAGAGGTTGCTATGATTACACAAATATAGTTGAGATATAGCCGCCATCAATTCATGTCTAATACCCAAAGAAGCATCCAACACATAATGAATCGCCTTTCATTGTCTCATCTAAGGAAAATTCCTCTTAAGACCATGACTAGCTATCCCTTGGGTACATGGATACATGTTTGACATGTACTCTTAGTACCTTAATGATAACATATACCTGAGAGCAAACACATGCTTCACCTTGTCAAGCACAAATGAATACAACGTACCTAGAATGGTTATGCCACAATCAATAGTATAAAACTAACCCCGCCAGCCAAATGCTGAAATATAACCTAGATGAACTGTACATTTTTGTTCGAGTAAAAGGTTGAACCAAAATAAGTACAAAAGAAATGTCGTAGTGATTTCATATATCTATGTAACTAGAGATGCAATGCAAATTTAGGTACCACTATGAATGTAGTTAGAAGCGATAAGCGGTAGAAAAAGGTAAACAGACTGAGTGACTGGCGTGGTTCATCGAATGAGAAATACCTACGCTTATGGCCTCCAATCTTAATACCTACAAGCAAGTAGAAGTCGACATAGGTGATTCCAAATTGAATTCCAAAAAATGAAATTTATGCATCGTTGGCCACTACAAGTTTGCAAATGCCCAAATGAGAAGTCAGCCGAAAGATTGGAAATATCTAATAGTCAAAAATATACTAAAAGGATCAACATGTAACCTCTATATATAGGATAAGGAAGAATGTCACAAAACTTTATAATGCATTTAGCCCAACTATCTCGACAATGAATGTACCGATCTTACTTATTTTTTACAAATGTAAAAATTAAGTAACTCATCCTTATTTAATACAATCATGGGGAACAGATATTACAAATCGTTATACTGAAATTACTACCAAAAAACATACGCACTATAGATAATGTAGTTCCTGTAACAACCCGTATTTTTGAATAACATGTTATAACATAAATGGAGGCAGAATTAAACTGTAAAATCTGAATCAAGGGAAATGGGCTATGCCATTGCATTCGTCTCGGAAAAATACGCGAAATAGAGTCCGAGTTTTCGAAAATCGGAGTCCGTATGACCAAGATATGGCCTCGCGAAGTTTCACGAAAAATTCCCAAATTAAAGTATACTTAATTAAGTGAAATGGGTTGCGCAGAGAAATATATATATATTGATATATATATATATATAATTGAAAATTAAATAAATAAATATGCAAAAATGTTCAAAACAGCGAATTGGGAGAGGGGAATAACCGAACCGGCCGATTTTTGAGGTCGACCCGAGCTCGCTGGGTCGACTAGGGGTTAATCCAGGGTGTTTGGCTGTCAACCCGTGGGCCGATTCGCTCAAATGCAGATTTTGCATTTGAATGGTTCTCATGGTTCATCTTTAATCTAAAGGCCCTAGATGGTTCCTACACTTGACTTCTTCCCCAAGTCATGCTTTGATGGCTTGGATTGAATCTAGGTTTAATCCTATGGCCTAAAACACTTGCCTAATCTATAAATAAGACCCTACCTACCCTAAATCATCATTATTCATTCATACAACTAAACTATGGCAAAATCAATCCTCTCATGGCCTCCACTCTCTTCATAAAATTCCTAAATAAATTTCTAAGTGATTTTCCATGCATACAAGTGTTTTCAAACTTGTATGAGCATCATTAGCTTGCATTCAAGTCAAGTTCTTATATTTGCATCATAAAGAAAGGATTTTTATTGATTGGAAGCTTGCATTTTGGGTCTAATTGGTTGCATAAGGGCTTTGTCATAGTTTTGTGTGTTTTCATAAGCATTGTAAGCCTTATTCTACTTTCATACTTAAACTCTAAAGTTAAATGTATGATATGCAAGTTTATATGCAAGTTTATCATGTTGTGATATGCAAGTTTATATGCAAGTTTATCATGTTGTGATATGCAAGTTTATATGCAAGTTTATCATGTTGTGATATGCAAGTTTATATGCAAGTATGCCAAGTTATGTTATGCAAGTTTGGGTTGAACATTTTGTTCATGCTATCATGTTATGCAAGCTTATTTTGGGTTTATGAACATAAAGCTTTAAGCTTTATGCCAAAGGTTGCATTTTAGCAACATGTAAGTTATCATATCTCTTATGATAACTTGCATGTGAGGCTAAATGCGAACTTATGGCCATCTCTACATGTCATTTAGCACCATGTATCACCAATATGCTAAGTTTGGTTTTATGCATGCTTTTGAGGACTAAAAATGTAATATGCAAGTGTATGAACATATGAACATTTCATATGCCACCATGTTAAGCTTGTGGCTTCAATACCTTTATGTCATGATTATGCCAAGTTCCCTCTTTCTATCCTTTATGCGCTATTGCGATATGTAAGCGATGGGATTGCGTTTGGGGTTGGGTAAACTTAAAAGACATAAAACATAAGCTTGGGAATTTACCTATTAAGTTAGGTCTACCCATTGGGAATTTACCTATTAAGTTAGGTCTACCCAATTGCTTGAAAACTTGTAACATGTTTTGGAAACATGATGGACATGACACTTAGAAAAGATAAGTGTGGCCAACTCGAGGTTGGGTTGAGTTTGTAGCGTAAACCTACCGGGAACCGACCGGCTTAACTAGTTGCTACAAACAATAGGACCCAATGTGAGAAGTTGGTCATGTTGTACCTTGAACCCGAGGTTAGACCAAGTTGTGGTGTAAAGCTACCCGGACCCGCCCGGCTTAACTAGTAACCACAACAAGGTCTAATGTGAGAGGTTAAGGCGCATTAAATTAATTAATGCCTCGTGATTAGGGTTAAGTCATGGTCCACTTAATACTTAACCAATTTGGGTTTGGTAGATTAATCGGGGTTAAGTCGTGAACTCATCGTTACACTTAACCAAGTTAATCCAGGATTAGCAAGAGGGTTAAACCGTACTTAACCCACTAGAAAAATCCTAGCAATGGGGGCCCACTCCAGCAGTAATCCCAAGCTAGTATCATCATGACCCTAGGGACTAGGCTAGGGTGGGGGCACGATTACTGGACTGGAGGTTAGTGACCAAAAGCGACGGCAGAGGGTACGCCGGTGTAGTTCCGGGCGGACTCTGGTCGTGCACATAGTCCGTAGCCGGAGAAAACATGCACGGGTACCAGTAGATCGGGACTGTGCACTCATGTTCATGGTGTCTAGGGGTTGACACCCTAGGGCTTGATACACCCGAAGGGTGGACCCGGCACAGTTCGACTACAATTATGATTGGGCCGTATTGACACCAACACATGACGAGTTAGGCTTAGGGAGCCGATCGACTAGACCGTTTGGTTGGACCTTGTATTGGGGTCATTTCATGTTATTGGGCCAAAGCTTGGGCCAAGGGATCAATACTTGTTTATTCAAGTCATGTTAGTTTGCTAGTACACCTGTGGTGCAAAACCTTAATCCTGATTATGCGATGACACCTTTATCTACCTTGTTAGTTAATCATCATGCTAGTATATTGTTATCCTTATGTTCATCCCTACTGCTCATGCCAGTTAACTTTATCAGTTTACATTGATTGTAGTAGGGCTTACTCAGTCTTTTTGACTGACCTGTTTTCTTTCGCCTCTTTTCTTCCGTTCCCCCCCCCCCCCCCAGGTTCTCAGGGAGGGAATACTGGAGCTTAGCTTGGATTTCGGATTGCTTGCTTGTGGGATTTCAGCTCATGTACGGTTTCGACATGAAGCTAGCTATGGTTACCACTTAATTGGGGATAGCACTTATTTATTTCAGTTTTTCAGTTGATGTTGTTTTATCTAGACTTGTTTATTTGGAAAGCTATGTTGTACCAGACTTGTTTTGAAATGTTTTGAAATCTTCCGCTGTTTTATCTATGTTATTTACTCTGTTTACATATATACATATGTTCTTGTTCTGCCTTGATATATCATTATGCATGTTTACCTGATTCAAACGCCCCTCCAAAGTCAGAGTGCTTGCAAGATCCACCCTGGTGGAGGTGGGGTGTTACATTTGGTGTCAGAGCATATGGTTTACGAGAAGGAACAAAAAGGTTTTTAGAAAACTTTTGAAAACTATTTTCAAAACCCAAGTATAAAGTATTTTCCAAAGAAAAGTCTAGTTTATTTTAAAGGCTATTCCCCAAAAAGCCATTAGCAAAATTCCTTCGTTTTTCTCCATTCTGAATCTGTCTTTTTCTTCGTTTTCAGTATGGCCGATAACTTTGCTATTCCGGAGGGAGTACCTGTTTGGTATAGGAGACTTTTGGAGGCTAGGGCGACCGAAGCCGGCCCCGCAGATGTTCCTCCTCCTCCTCCTCCGGTAGTTAATGTTCCTCCTCCTCCTCCTCCGGTGGTTAATGTTCCTCCTCCTCCTGTCGCTGAGGTTCCTCTTCCTCCTCCCCCTCAGCATCCTCAAGTGGACTTCGCAAAGACTTGCAAAGATTTCAAAGCAATGGGTGGCAAGAACTTTCAAGGCACTGAGACTATTGTAGAGGCCAGAAATTGGTTGAAAGAGACCGAGGATTTATTTGCTATCTTTGGGATAGACGATCAGAGGAAGATCTTGTTGGCGGTTTGGCTTATGAAGGATGAAGCCGCTTATTGGTGGGAAGTCACCAATGGTACTAGGCCTGTTGAGACTTGGGCCGATTTCAGGGCAAGGTTCATGCTTAAGTTTCTATCTTCTGCTGAGGAGAATCTGCAAATGGAGAGGTTCATAACTTTGAAACAAGGAGATATGTCTGTCAAAGAATATGTGAACAAGTTCAATCAGTTAGCTCATTTTGGCTTGGATATGGTGAATACTCCTCAGAAGAAGGCTCTTCGTTTTGATAGAGGATTGAATGAGCCGTTGCAGGGATTGGCTATGTCACATATTCCCCATGGGGCCACGTTTGAGAGTTTGGTTGATATGGCGTTACTTCAGGGAGATGTCAAGAAAGAAACCAAGATGAATGATACTCAAGCCAAGAAGACTGATTCCCAGGGAAAAGGAAATCAGGGTAATCCAAATGGTCAGAGCAGTCAAGGCAATCAGAACAAGAACAAGAGTCAAGGCAACAAGGGGAACAACAACAAGGGCAATAACAACAAGGGCAAGAACAACAAGGGGAAGTGCCATTATTGCGGTTCAGTTGGGCATCTTATTAAGGATTGTAAGAAGAGGAAAAGGAAGAATGGTGAATGCTTTTTCTGCGGTGAGACTGGACATTTCAGTAAGGATTGCCCGAGGAAGCAAGGGCAAGGCCAGGGTCAGACTCAGCGTGCTAGACCTTCAGGAGGGCAAGTTCATGCTCTTAATGTCGCTCCAGTTCTCGATCGAGGTAGTATTTCTGTTGAGAGCCTTGTATATATTTCTGATTTTCCAGTTCGTACCTTGTTTGATTCTGGTGCATCGCATAGCTTTATCTCATCTGATCTTGTTGATAGTTTGCACCTTAGTACTAGCTTGGTAGATGATCCCGTCTGTGTCTCAAATCCTATTGGGGGTTCCGCCCATTTGTCTATGATATGTGGGGATTTGAGGATCTCTATACTGAGTGTAGAGTTCTTGTGCAGTGCTTATATTCTTGGTTTTAGGGGATACGGATTGATATTGGGCATGGATTGGCTGTCCAGATATGGAGCCATTCTTGATTGTGAGCATAGGGTTGTGAGGCTCGTGACTCGCCTCGGAAACACCCTAGAGATTTCTTGTGATCCGAGAGGTCCCGTCATGTTGTGCTATCTGGAATCACTCGACTCGTCAATGGAAACTCTTCAGTCTGTGAGAGTGGTTCGAGAGTATCCGGATGTTTTCGATGAAGTTAGGGGGTTGCCCCCTAAGCGAGAGATTGATTTCCGCATTTATCTGGTGGATAATGCAAAGCCTGTTTCTTTGCCCGTTCGGCACATGGCTCCGTGTGAAAGGCGGGAGCTAAGTAAGCAAGTGAAAGAGTTGCTTGAGAAGAACTTCATTAGACGAAGTATATCTGAATGGGGAGCGCCTGTGGTATTTGCTACCAAGGCGGATGGTTCTCTCCGACTTTGCGTTGACTATCGAGAGTTGAATAAGCTGACTAAGAAGAACAGACACCCGTTACCGAGGATTGATGATCTCTTTGACCAGCTTGTCGGTGCTTCTGTTTTCTCTCAGCTTGATCTTGCTACGGGGTTCCATCAGCTCAGGGTAGCTGAAGATAGTATAGACAAGACTGCGTTCAGAACTCCAGATGGATTCTTTGAATGGCTTGTCATGCCGTTCGGCTTGACTAATGCACCCGCATATTTCGTGGACTTGATGAGTAGGGTGTTCAGGGAGTTCTTGAACAAGTTTGTCGTGGTCTTCGTAGATGATATTCTGATCTTCTCTAAGGATGAGGAACAGAACGCAAGGCATCTCATGGAGGTGATGGATACGCTTAGAGCGCATCAGTTGAAGGCCAAGTTCTCCAAGTGTCACTTTTGGAGAAGGGAAGTTAGATTCCTTGGGCATATAGTATCTAAGCAAGGCTTAGCGGTGGATCCCGCTAAGGTAGTGGCAGTTCAGGATTGGAAGACTCCAAGGAATGCAACCGAAGTGAGAAGTTTTCTAGGTCTTGCGGGTTTTTACCGGAAGTTCATCAAGGACTTCGCAAAGATATCCGCTCCTCTCACTAAATTGACGAAGAAGAATTTAGTTTTTGCTTGGAGCATAGAATGCGAGCTTGCTTTTCAAAAGCTCAAGAGAGCCCTCACATCAGCACCTGTTCTAGCTTTGCCCGATGGAGGGAAGTTATTTACCGTATACACCGATGCATGTGGCACGGGGTTAGGAGCTGTTCTTATGCAAGAAGGAAGAGTGATATGCTTTGGCGGTAGACAACTCAAAGTGCATGAGAAGAATTATCCCACTCATGACTTAGAGTTGGCAGCAATAGTATATGCACTCAAGGCTTGGCGCCATTATCTTCTGGGAGAAAGATTTGAGCTTTATACCGATCACAAGTCATTGAAGTATCTCTTTTCTCAGAAGGATCTGAATCTGAGGCAACAAAGATGGATGGAATTCTTGGCGTCCTTCGATTTTGAGATAGCCTATACCCCTGGCAAGGGGAATGTGGTGGCTGATGCATTGAGTAGAAGAAGGTTGACCCTAAGTCCTCTATTCGTTGAGATGAAGAATTTAGAGTATGTGGCAACCTTTGATTTCTCTTTGGCGGTTGAGTCGATGACCGGTTCTTTAGCATCTCTGGAACTCAGACCTACCCTTCTTGATCAAGTTGGGGCTTCGCAGAGAGAAGACCCTCAGATAGTTGAGATTATGGATAAGCTGATTCGAGGAGAGGCGTCTAGTCAGCTCGCTCGATATTCTATTGATGACAAGGGTTAGCTGAGGAGAGATGGAAGGTTATGTGTTCCAATGGTAGAAGATTTAGTAAGAAAAGTTCTGGAGGAAGCGCATCGCTCTAAGTTGACTATACATCTGGGCGGAGATAAGATGTATAAAGATATGAAGCGCATTTTCTTTTGGCCTGGGATGAAGAAGGATATGGCAGAATTTGTCTCTAGATGTATCATTTGCCAGCAAGTTAAGGCCGAGTCGAAGAAGCCCGGTGGGCTATTGCATCCTCTAGACGTTCCACTATGGAAGTGGGAGAGTATTTCCATGGATTTTATCGATGGGCTACCAAGGTCAAGGAAAGGGAATACGAGCATTTGGGTTATTGTGGACAGACTTACGAAGAGTACTCATTTCATTCCGGTAAAAAGCAAGAGGACCGCATCTTGGCTAGCGTCTGTATATCTTCGTGAGATTGTGAGACTTCATGGAGTCCCTTCTAGTATAGTCAGTGACCGTGACCCAATCTTTACAAGTCAATTCTGGAATAGCTTGCAAGAAGCCATGGGCACGAGGTTGAATCTAAGTACTGCTTATCACCCACAGACGGACGGTCAAACCGAAAGGGTGAATAGGGTACTCGAGGATCTGTTGAGGCTTTGTATCCTGGATTTTGGTGGTACTTGGGAAGACCATCTTCCTCTTGTTGAGTTTGCATATAATAACAGTTATCAGGCAAGTATAGGGATGGCACCATTTGAAGCTTTATATGGGAGGCCGTGCAAGTCGCCTACATGTTGGTGGGAGACTACAGATGAGCTTATACTTGGGCCTGATATGATCAGAGATACATTCGAGAAGATCGAGTTGATTCGGAGACGGATGAAAGCGGCCCAAGACCGACAGAAATCCTATGCTGATAAGCGAAGAACGGATTTGGAGTTTGATGTTGGGGATATGGTTTTCGTGAAGGTTTCTCCTTTGCGGAATGTGGTCCGATTTGGAGCTGTTGGGAAGTTGGCACCGAGGTTTGTTGGACCATTCCCTATTATAGAGAGGATCAGGCAGATGGATTATAGAGTGAAGTTGCCCGAGAAGCTTGCTGGAGTACACGATGTTTTTCATGTCTCGCATCTCCAGAAGTGTTTACATGAATCAGCAGAGGTTGTTGAGCCAAGTGTTCTAAAAGATGTAGAAGTGGAGAAAGAGGCTACCTTGAGGAGAGCTCCGATTCGTATCTTGGGGACGGAGACCAAGAAGCTAAGGAATCGAGAGGTCAAATTGGTGAAGGTTCAATGGGGTGAAGCCGAAGAAGACGCGACTTGGGAAACCGAGGAGAAGATGCGTGGGCTTTATCCATTCCTTTTTGAGGGTACACTCTCAATCTCTTTTCTTTGTTAGCATATCTTTCTCTTTGCTATCCATGTTTATCTAGTTTATCGTGTTAATCTTGTCATGAGAACCTTAGGTAGAAACCCTTTGGATGAAACATGTGTTTGAAACATGTTATGCTTGATGGTTGCAAGTGGTTGCAAGTGTTTGCAAGTGAATACTCGTGGATGCATAATACACGTTAGGCACTAAGATCGGCTCACACACTTTCATACCGCATATGCATGAGTGTTTATGCTTATTCATGGATGAAAACTTGTTATGCTATCACGTGGATGTTGCATATGGATGAATGTTATGTGCACTCATGTAGAGATTATAAATTATGTTAGGAATTTGCATACATATGGACTCATTTCACTAACATATTTTGCATTAAGGGGGTTTACTGAATTAGTAACCTCCTGATTTTCGCATTAGATAAGTACATATACACACACCTTTGCATATGATCATACAGCATTTAGAACCTTTTAAGGACAATGATTGCTCGTGGATGATGTTTTGAGTAGATGGATGATGGATGGTAGGATACGTTCTTCCTAACTTGGAGATTTCGGGGACGAAATCCTTTAAGGAGGGGAGAATGTAACAACCCGTATTTTTGAATAACATGTTATAACATAAATGGAGGCAGAACGAAACTGTAAAATCTGAATCAAGGGAAACGGGCTATGCCATTGCGTTCGTCTCGGAAAAATACGCGAAATAGAGTCCGAGTTTTCGAAAATCGGAGTCCGTATGACCAAGATATGGCCTCGCGAAGTTTCACGAAAAATTCCCAAATTAAAGTATACTTAATTAAGTGAAATGGGTTGCGCAGAGAAATATATATATATATATATATTGATATATATATATATATATAATTGAAAATTAAATAAATAAATATGCAAAAATGTTCAAAACAGCGAATTGGGAGAGGGGAATAACCGAACCGGCCGATTTTTGAGGTCGACCCGAGCTCGCTGGGTCGACTAGGGGTTAATCCAGGGTGTTTGGCTGTCAACCCGTGGGCCGATTCGCTCAAATGCAGATTTTGCATTTGAATGGTTCTCATGGTTCATCTTTAATCTAAAGGCCCTAGATGGTTCCTACACTTGACTTCTTCCCCAAGACATGCTTTGATGGCTTGGATTGAATCTAGGTTTAATCCTATGGCCTAAAACACTTGCCTAATCTATAAATAAGACCCTAACCTACCCTAAATCATCATTATTCATTCATACAACTAAACTATGGCAAAATCAATCCTCTCATGGCCTCCACTCTCTTCATAAAATTCCTAAATAAATTTCTAAGTGATTTTCCATGTATACAAGTATTTTCAAACTTGTATGAGCATCATTAGCTTGCATTCAAGTCAAGTTCTTATATTTGCATCATAAAGAAAGGATTTTTATTGATTGGAAGCTTGCATTTTGGGTCTAATTGGTTGCATAAGGGCTTTGTCATAGTTTTGTGTGTTTTCATAAGCATTGTAAGCCCTATTCTACTTTCATACTTAAACTATAAAGTTAAATGTATGATATGCAAGTTTATCATGTTGTGATATGCAAGTTTATATGCAAGTTTATCATGTTGTGATATGCAAGTTTATATGCAAGTTTATCATGTTGTGATATGCAAGTTTATATGCAAGTATGCCAAGTTATGTTATGCAGGTTTGGGTTGAACATTTTGTTCATGCTATCATGTTATGCAAGCTTATTTTGGGTTTATGAACTTAAAGCTTTAAGCTTTATGCCAAAGGTTGCATTTTAGCAACATGTAAGTTATCATATCTCTTATGATAACTTGCATGTGAGGCTAAATGCGAACTTATGGCCATCTCTACATGTCATTTAGCACCATGTATCACCAATATGCTAAGTTTGGTTTTATGCATGCTTTTGAGGCCTAAAAATGTAATATGCAAGTGTATGAACATATGAACATTTCATATGCCACCATGTTAAGCTTGTGGCTTCAATACCTTTATGTCATGATTATGCCAAGTTCCCTCTTTCTATCCTTTATGCGCTATTGCGATATGTAAGCGATGGGATTGCGTTTGGGGTTGGGTAAACTTAAAAGACATAAAACATAAGCTTGGGAATTTACCTATTAAGTTAGGTCTACCCATTGGGAATTTACCTATTAAGTTAGGTCTACCCAATTGCTTGAAAACTTGTAACATGTTTTGGAAACATGATGGACATGACACTTAGAAAATATAAGTGTGGCCAACTCGAGGTTGGGTTGAGTTTGTAGCGTAAACCTACCCGGAACCGACCGGCTTAACTAGTTGCTACAAACAATAGGACCCAATGTGAGAAGTTGGTCATGTTGTACCTTGAACCCGAGGTTAGACCAAGTTGTGGTGTAAAGCTACCCGGACCCGCCCGGCTTAACTAGTAACCACAACAAGGTCTAATGTGAGAGGTTAAGGCGCATTAAATTAATTAATGCCTCGTGATTAGGGTTAAGTCATGGTCCACTTAATACTTAACCAATTTGGGCTTGGTAGATTAATCGGGGTTAAGTCGTGAACTCATCGTTACACTTAACCAAGTTAATCCAGGATTAGCAAGAGGGTTAAACCGTACTTAACCCACTAGAAAAATCCTAGCAATGGGGGCCCACTCCAGCAGTAATCCCAAGCTAGTATCATCATGACCCTAGGGACTAGGCTAGGGTGGGGGCACGATTACTGGACTGGAGGTAAGTGACCAAAAGCGACGGCAGGGGGTACGCCGGTGTAGTTCCGGGCGGACTCTGGTCGTGCACATAGTCCGTAGCCGGAGAAAACATGCACGGGTACCAATAGATCGGGACTGTGCACTCATGTTCATGGTGTCCAGGGGTTGACACCCTAGGGCTTGATACACCCGAAGGGTGGACCCGGCACAGTTCGACTACAATTATGATTGGGCCGTATTGACACCAACACGTGACGAGTTAGGCTTAGGGAGCCGATCGACTAGACCGTTTGGTTGGACCTTGTATTGGGGTCATTTCATGTTATTGGGCCAAAGCTTGGGCCAAGGGATCAATACTTGTTTATTCAAGTCATGTTAGTTTGCTAGTACACCTGTGGTGCAAAACCATAATCCTGATTATGCGATGACACCTTTATCTACCTTGTTAGTTAATCATCATGCTAGTATATTGTTATCCTTATGTTCATCCCTGCTGCTCATGTCAGTTAACTTTATCAGTTTACATTGATTGTACTAGGGCTTACTCAGTCTTTTTGACTGACCTGTTTTCTTTCGCCTCTTTTCTTCCGTTCCCCCCCCTCCCCCAGGTTCTCAGGGAGGGAATACTTGTAACGACCCAGAAAATCTGAACCAATTTAAAATTTTTAAATTGGCTAAAATAATGGACTTTAAATATTTAAAATAAATATTTTAGATAATGGCGATGAAAACTGAGTTTGAATCGACATTTGAAAATGAATATAATTAATTATAATTATATATAGAATTGAAAATGGCGCGGTAGTTCGATAATTCGATTTCAAACTTCAATTGAATATACCGGGTGCAAAACAATCCGGATTTTAGTGAAACCAAAAATATTTAAATCTGTTAGTGAATATCTTTCTAACGGATTCGACCAATCGAAATTTGATAGCGGGAATCAAAAGATATGTCCAGTTGAAAATTCTGAATAGTCGCTATGGAATTCAGGCCCTTAAAAATGGACATTTGGCAAATGACCTCGGATTTCAACGAAACCACTTTTGTTGGATCCGCAGTGTCAAGTTATTGTTAGGTTTCAAATTTCATAATTTTTCGAATCAATATGTGAGCGTGGCAAAGGAAAACGCGTTTGACCAGTTTTTGTTGAATTTAATCGACTGGAAATTGGCCATTTTTCAAACGGTCTCAGAATTAGAAGAAACTGGTTTTGTTAGGACCGTATCGTCAATACGAAGCTAGAAAATATTTTTCTGGAATTTTTAGTGTTAGTATGTGACCCCGGTAATTTGAAATGTGCGTTTAAAATTCAATATAGTGATTTAAATGTAAATTTAACGGAAACTGATTGTAACGAGCAAATCAGCTTGCGATACATATCCCATTGTGTTCGGAATGAGGGTAAAATGCTATGGGCGACAGGCGGTGGGCCTCGTTTCGAGGTCGTATGTAAAAGTCAACCCATTTGCAAAATTAAATAATTAAATAAAAAAAAAATATAATTTCCCTCCTTTACCTCCTTTCTGCCCCCCCCCCCCCCCCCGATTCATTTAAACAGAATTAAAAAAAAAAGTGAAGAAAACCCTAGCGCTATCGACAACCGCCCGCCTTCAGCCGTCGACCGGACCTCCTCCGCAACTCCGATCATCTTCCCCCCCCCCCCCTTTCCTTGCATCGCTCCCTCCTCCTCCTTCAATCCGACACCCCCCGAAGTCGTTCGAGACCCCGAAGCCGCCCCCCCGTTCAAAGCCCTAGCGCCGCCCCCTCGAAGAAGCCTCCGACGTCTGCGAAACCCCCCCCCCCCTTTTTTTGTAAGTTTTTTTTTAGCTCTGTTATTTTATTTTTTTTAAGATTTTGAAACTGTAATTTTTAAATAGATTTTAAAACTGTAATTTTTAAATAGATTTTAAAACTGTAATTTTTAAATAGATTTTAAAACAGTAATTTTTAAAAAACGTTTTGAAACTGTAATTTTTAGAAAAACATTTTTGAAACTGAAATTTTTTAAAAAACGTTTTGAAACTGGAATTTTTATGAAGTTTTAAAAACTGATTTACAATTCTTAAAAACTGAATTTTTATAATGATTTAAAAACTGATTTTAAAATGATTTATAAACTAATTTATTTTAAGATTTAAAATAGAAGGAGATTAGAAATTTAAAAAGAAGTAAAAATCATATTTTTATATGTTGAAAGTCGAAGTAAAAATCATATTTTTATGTGTTGAAAGTCGAAGTAAAAATCATATTTTTATATGTTGAAAGTCGAAGTAAAAATCATATTTTTATATGTTGAAAGTCGAAGTAAAAATCATATTTTTATATGTTGAAAGTCGAAGTAAAAATCATATTTTTATATATTGAATAGCGAAGTCAAAATTCGATTTTTATATATTGAATAGCATAGTAAAAATTCTATTTTTACATAGGTAGAGAATACGGGCGAAAGCGACAAAAGGCGAAGATTTCTATAAAGGAAGAGTCGTGGTACTGGATAGCTATTGGTGAGATTTCTGATTTTAAAATTATATATATGTGTGAAAATGAAGGTGAATTGCTATATATAAATATCTATATATATATATATATATATATATATATATATACGCCCCCTCGTCCACAAACCATGGACGATATTTATTGGTTGAAATTGTTGTGAAAATTTGATTGATAGCGAATGGTTGTTTGGGATTGTTTGTGCTTGATATTGGTTGATTGTGGTTGAAAAATACCCATTGGTGGTTGTGAAATATTTGGTTGAAACCACATAGGATTAGTTTGTGGAAATGAAATAAATATATACATGCCGCCTGCGTGCGAACTAGATGCATGAACCCCATTGTCAAAAACCGCGAGGTTTTAAGGTAGAGCGAGGAGCCGTACTAGGGACGGTGCCGGTGTAACTACCCTGCCGTTATGCTGCCGAAATTTTGAATAATATTTGTGTGTTTGAATTATTTTCATATGCTTAAACTATATTTATTCATTGTATAGAAAACATTCATGTGTTGAATTGATATTCATTCGTTGTTTAGAAATTCATGTGTTGAATGGTATTCATATTTTGAAATAAATTGTTCGATAATAAAAATCACATTTTTATCTATATATAGAAACTATAGAAAACATTCATGTGTTGAATTGATATTCATTCGTTGATTAGAAATTCATGTGTTGAATGGTATTCATATTTTGAAATAAATTGTTCGATAATAAAAATTACATTTTTATCTATATATAGAAACTATAGAAAACATTCATGTGTTGAATTGATATTCATTCGTTGTTTAGAAATTCATGTGTTGAATGGTATTCATATTTTGAAATAAATTGTTCGATAATAAAAATCACATTTTTATCTATATATAGAAACTATAGAAAACATTCATGTGTTGAATTGATATTCATTCGTTGTTTAGAAATTCATGTGTTGAATGGTATTCATATTTTGAAATAAATTGTTCGATAATAAAAATCACATTTTTATCTATATATAGAAACTATAGAAAACATTCATGTGTTGAATTGATATTCATTCGTTGATTAGAAATTCATGTGTTGAATGGTATTCATATTTTGAAATAAATTGTTTGATAATAAAAATCACCTTTTATCGACTATATGAACTATATAGAAAAGTAGTGTTTTGAAATGAATTGTTTTACAATAAAAATCACATTTTTATTGTATGCATAAATCGTTGAAATGTGAAGTGTTAAAAATAGCCACTTGTTCAAAATAAACATATATGAGTTGAAATATTCATTAATTAGCTAATGAAATGATTTGCACCTATTTATGTAACATTAGAATGAATGGAGTTTTTAAACCAAATAAAAATCAAATATGAAGTCGAATAGAAATTGATAAATGATAAGAACTGTATATATATGTACATGCAATATTCATTGAACAGGTTATAGCAAAGGGGCTAGAGAAGAGGAATAAAATTTTGTGCCCGACAAATAGGTACACATTTACTGATTTGTTTGGGTGATGATTTTGAGCCTGTTGGCTAGCCGCTTGGCTTTTTCTTTTTCTTTTTGAGATTAGAAGGACCGGGAACGCTATTTGCAATTTCCCGATGCTCCCGGTGCAGGGGAGGTTATGGCGAAATTTTTCCAAAATTTAAGGTGTTAGAAAAATATTTGAAGTGAAAACGATATTGAAATTGTTGAATGAACTATATTTATATAAATATAAATAAAATTAAAACGAAACGAAGCCGTGCAGTTCGTATTTTGAAACCGTGATTTCAAACGACTAGTGCGGGAAATCCGACCATTGGATTTTCCCGAAACCTCAACCGTCGGGTTCGCCTTGGAAATATCTTCCCAACGGCACCAACTTTGTAGAAATCCAACGGTTGGATTGTCTGGAATGTTTAATTCAAATCTGAAGAAAAACAGCACCAGAAATGATTATATTTATTTATATATATAAATATAATTATATTTAATCGAATAACGACGCTGTAGTTCGTATTTTGAAATCGAAACTTCAAACGATTGTACCGGGAGATCCGACCGTCGGATTTTCCCGAAACTGGAACCGTTGGATTCATTTTGAAAAGACCTTTCTAATGATGTAAATTTTGTGAAGATCCAACGGTTAGATTTTCAGATATGTGTAAATCAAATCTGAAGAAAAACAGCGCCACGGCCGCCTTATGGCCCGAAGCGTCGTTTTGAATAAAATGGCTATTTTAAAATAAATAAAAATAGCGATAAATAGTTATAAAATATCATAAGCGATATGGAATGGAAATAAACTGAATTTGCTTGATTTATGTGATGTTTGATGGTTGAATGTGTTTGGTGTGAAAATTACATTAAAGGACAAAATTGGTGTTGTCGAATAATTTAACCATTGAAATAAATTGAATTGAAATTCTAAATATACGTGAATTATTTGAGAAGGCCGAGTTAATTCTCATTTCAAATAATTGACCGACGATTGAAAGTCGAAGATAAAGACGGTGGTCGAAGACCGGAGATCTTCACCTCGTTTGGATGGTAACCGAGGTCCTGATTGGGAGGCATCCCGAAATATGGATAATGAGTGGTGATCGTCCAGACGTACGTGGTGATCGAAGGGTTTGCGAGGTATTTAGTGCCTCCGGTTTCGTTCAGACCCTGAACGGACTTGTAAATGGACTGTGTGTCCGACATGGGAATTTGTTCTGTGTGATTGATAGCCATCAGTTGCACGGTGTGAATTGCCTGTGTGGCATGCTAAGATGTAGTGATCAGGGCTTCTGTTGAAAAGCAAAGTCTTGTGGTGATGATCAAAGCACCGCCTGTGTGGCGTAGCTTTGTGTATAACGTAAATTCGCGAGCCTCACACCCCGGTATGAACCAGAAACGGGAGGAAGGACCTCAGGGAGGACATGCATTTTCTTCTAGCTAGGGTGGTGTCAGTGACCTACCAGCCCTGACATTTATATACTTTTCACCTATGTGGTTGTTGCTGTTGCGAGGCGCCTCGGTTTGATCGGACGATCCGGGTCCGATGGAGTCATTCGTTGGCTCGTTGACGCCCCAAAGGGCGGGGAAACGTATTGTTCAGGAATTTTAATCCACATCGGTGGACCGGCCCTGTCGCTCCTAGGGTCACTCGAGCTCTGATCCTGAGACACGGGCTAGAGCGTCTCGAATTCGGTAAGGACTATCTTTTGCCTTGGTTCATGACGGAAATCCAATTTCCAAAGACGTGATCGTGCGGTTTTGATTGTATATATATATATGGCGACATGATATATGGTACCCATGCCGTCTATGATTGATAGTTATGATTTGAAATTGTTTTCAAAAACATATAAACACTAGCAATAATATCAATTGCCTTTGTTTTATTCGTATCAATCATATTTTGGCCATTATAAGGTAAAACTCTATCCTCCGGTTTGCGTTGCATTGTGTGATGGGAACTGAGTCTTATAATGGCTTCATCTTTATAAAAAGCATAGCGATGTTTAAAAGAAAGATTTGTTGTAAAGCACTGGCAATCCAATGGAGTAAACCCGTTCCACGAAAGTGGCGTGGTCCTGTGATTAGCCAATTATATATGTGTTGAGTGGATTTCTCATACCAGTCCCATGACTGACTCGTAGTTTGTTTCACTTTCAAACTCGGGTGCCCCTTTTTTCTACACGGGCAGCCTTGTATTCAGGTTTAGCTGGTTCTTTCTGGATAGCTGGAGCTGAAGATGGATTCTATCATTTATTTCTTTTTATGCTGTTCAGCTCCTATTGTACATATTTTGTTTATTTCCGCTGTAGACATTTATGTATAGCTGAACTGTATTTGTACTAAGTAAGATCCTGTATACTGTGTAACTCTGATGATTACTTTTATCCAGTATATTTTGTTGTTCATTCTGCTGTATTTATTTAATTCTGTTCTGCTATTATATGTTTCTGTGTTATATTCCAAAGATAACCTTGTTTCCGTGAGAACGGGAAATCGGGTCGTCTCATCGTGGTATCAGAGCCTTGGTTAAGCTTAGTTCTGGAATATAACATTTGAACGAACTCGTCAGAAATAGAACCAGTAGTGTTCTAGGACGGGTAACTCTATACAGATAGGATCAGCAATATCCTAGTATGAGTAAAGCAGAATAAATTACACCTCGATAGACACATTTACATTTGAAGTATATGTTTCTATGTTTAAAATACCTTCTCTGTGACCTGACACTTGATCTGCTAATTGCAGAAGTACTAGAAAAATGAGTGCCAGAAACAGAAGGAATACAGAACCCGATCTAGAGGCTCTATTAAAGAAATATCGAAATCTGAACGGAGCGCAATTCTCGGGTAATGAATCTATTATTCAAACTCAAGCTTGGTTGAGTTCTGTCGAAAGAATCTTTGAGCATATCCAGCTGAGAGATGACCAGAAACGGTTAGTAGCATCTTGGGCGCTCAAAGAAGAAGCTTTAATCTGGTGGGAAACAATCATCAAAAATAATCCAGAGGGTGATATCACCTGGGACAGATTCAAAGTGATTTTCCTAGGAAGATTTACTCCTCCCGAAGCAACCGAGAGATTGTGTGAAGAATTTTCTTATCTAATACAAGGTGACATGACCATTCCCGAATATCATAAGAAATTCAATGAACTTGCTCACTTTGCTCCTCATCTAATTCAAAATCCGAAGAGGAAAAATATGAGATTTATTCACGGACTTCAAAGGAAATACCAGAATAAAGTATTGGGGCATGTGAAGCTTCCTTTTCCAGAAATGATTTACATGGCTTATCAGTATGAAGACCTCCATAAGAAAGGAATGTTGCGCGACGAAGAAGAAGTCTTTTCTAGTGACAAAGCAGAGTCGGAAACTGATATTCCTGAAGCCAGTACGAGGTCAGAGGTCGGTAAAGAGCCTAAAGTAAATCGGAAAAGGGCTAGATCTGAAAAAGAACCAGTAACGACTGCCATATGCAGTAACTGTAAGAAGCCAGGGCATTTGTCGATTAACTGCGGACCCTTAATGAAGCGATTAAAGGGCGGGTTTCAATCCAAGAAGGGATTTCAAGAGAATAGAAAGTGCAGTCAATGCCATCAGTCCGGTCATCTTTCAAAGGCCTGCCCGCTATTCAGAAAGCCTAAAGCAGTACATGTAAATGAAGTGGTAGAAGTACCTGCCTCCCCGTCTGCTCAGGAAAGGTCTGATGTTTTAGAAGGCACGCTCAATGTCAAAAACATTCCAGTTAAAGTACTGTTTGACACAGGCGCGTCACGAAGCTTTATTGCAAAGAGTGCAGTCAAGAAACTGGATTTGAATTTGAAGAAGCTCAAAGAGCCAATGACTGTCCAAAATCCAGTGGGAGGTTCCATCAATCTCAGTTGGATTTGTGCAGTACCTGTCTCTTTTTCTTGCTATAAATTCCCTATTATCTCTATCATCATGAATTTTAATGAATTCGATCTTATTCTGGGATTGGATTGGCTAACTAGATATGAAGCTGAAGTTAAATGCGCCGAGAGAGTGGTTAAAGCAAAGGCCCAATCGGGGAATTATATAACCATACCATGTGAAGGCCCGACTTCAAGTAGTGGTCAGCTCTCGATGTTTCTCCAGCTCAAATAGAAAATATCCCTGAGGTCACAGAGAATATTCCTGACCTCATTAAAGACATCCCTATCGTCAAGAACTATGCGGATGTGTTCGAAGAAGTTGTTCGCTTACCCCCGCAGAGAGAAATAGATTTCAAGATTGCTTTGATTCCCAATGCAAGGCCGGTAGTTCACGCTATTCGAAGAATGTCCTTGAAAGAGAAGGAGGAATTAGACAATCAAACACGACAGCTAGTATGGAAGGGTCTAATCAGACCTAGTTTCTCTGATTGGGGTGCAGCAGTGGTATTTGTCCCAAAATCTGACGGTACTCTACGACTATGTGTGGATTATCGTGATCTGAACAAACAGACAATAAAGAACAAGTATCCATTGCCGCGGATTGATGATTTGTTGGATCGATTAAATGGAGCACAAGTATTCTCAAGGATGGACCTAGCAACAGGTTTCCATCAACTTCGAATTGCCGAAGAATGTGTTCCAATGACAGCGTTCAGAGGCCCCGACTTATTCTACGAGTGGTTAGTAATGCCGTTCGGCTTATGTAACGCTCCAGCTTATTTCGTTGATCTGATGAACAGAGTATTCAGAGGAGTATTGAATAAATTTGTTCTGGTTTTTATTGATGATATTCTAATCTTCTCTAAATCAAAGGCCGAACATGAAAAGCATCTGGAACAAGTTCTAGAAATTCTGAGAAGGAATGTATTGAAAGCAAAGTTTTCCAAATGTATCTTCTGGCAAGATGAAGTGAAATTTCTGGGCCACGTCGTATCGAAAGATGGAATCGCTGTGGACCCAAGCAAAATCACAGCTATTCAAAACTGGAAACAGCCTAGTACCCCCACTGAAGTCCGCAGTTTTCTCGGATTGGCTAGTTATTACCGGAAGTTCGTTAAAAACTTTTCGAAGATATCTGGTCACTTAACGAAGCTTACAAAGAAGCATTCTAAATTCAAATGGACTCAAGAGAGTGAGGAGGCTTTCGAAGAGCTGAAGTTGAGATTAACGACAACTCCAGTGTTAACCATCATCGATGGCAACCAAGATTTAAAAGTCTGGACTGATGCTTCTAGATAAGGCCTTGGCGCAATGTTAATGCAAAGAGGTCAAGTGATTGCTTATGCTAGCCATCAATTAAAACCGCATGAGAAAAACTACGTAACTCATGATCTTGAGTTATTGGCTATCATATTCTCTTTGAAAATCTGGAGACACTATCTTCTGGGCGAGAGATTTGAACTATTTACAGATCATCAGTCATTAAAGTACCTGTTCACTCAGAAGGACTTAAATTTGAGGCAGCAACGTTGGCTGGAGTTTCTTGCGGCGTATGACTTCGAAATTATATATACTCCGGGGAAAGCCAATGTCGTGGCCGATGCGTTAAGCAGAAAGAATGTAATGATCGCCAGTTTTATTATCACGACTTCATTGCTAGATAAGATATCTGCTCTTCAGGAGGATGATCACTTCATTCAGAAGATCAGAGGGATAATTCAACAAGGCGAACCTTCGAGTTTTCAAGTAGACAAGGATGGGATTTTAAGGCTCAAAGGTCGAATCTGTGTCCCTAACATTCCTGAACTTCGAAAGGAAGTATTGGATGAATGCCAAAAGTCAAAGCTCAGTATCCATCCGGGAGTAAGCAAAATGTATAATGACATCAAACGCACTTTCTGGTGGAAGTCGATGAAAGGGACATTTCTTTATATGTAAGCCGATGCCCCACCTGCCAGCTAGTCAAAAGTGATCAACAGAAATTGGCTGGATTGTTACAACCACTAGAAGTTCCTGGTTGGAAGTGGGAGCATATTTCTATGGATTTCATCGATGGTCTGCCCAGAACCAGGAAAGGAAATGACAGTATTTGGGTGATCGTAGATCGCTTCACGAAGACCGCCCATTTTATACCTGTCAAATCAAACAGAACTGCTCAGAGTCTGGCGCAGATATACTTCAGGGAAATAGTTAAACTACATGGAGTGCCACTCAGTAGGGATACAATATTCACTAGTAAATTCTGGGAAGCATTTCAAGTCGAGCTAGGAACGAAGTTGAACTTGAGCACCGCTTATCATCCTCAGACAGACGGTCAGACTGAGAGGGTGAATCGCATTTTAGAAGATCTATTGCGGGCTTGTGTTATAGATTTCGGTGGATCATGGGAAGACAATCTGCATTTGGCTGAATTCTCTTATAACAACAGCTACCAGGCGAGTCTGACAATGTCGCCATTCGAAGCATTATATGGTAGACCGTGCCGATCTCCTGCTTGTTGGGTCGAGCCTGGAAATAGACTTGTGTTGGGTCCTGATATGATTCGAGAAGCGGCCGACAAAGTCGATTTTATTAAGAAGCGATTACTCGCCGCTCAAAGCCGACAAAAGAGCTATGCCGATAGAAGAAGAAGAGATATATCCTTTGAAGTTGGCGACTATGTATATTTGAAAGTATCGCCGATGAGAGGAGTTATCCGGTTCGGTAAAACTGGAAAGTTAGCGCCCAAATTTATTGGTCCGTTTCCTATTCTGGAACGGATTGGGACTCTCGCATATAAATTTAATCTACCTGACTGGTTGCCTGGAGTGCATGATGTATTTCATATATCTCAACTTCGAAAGCACGTTCATGATCCAGATTTGATCGTGGAAGAAGCAGCTCTGCAGGACATTGAAATTACTCCAGAATTAGCTGTGAGGCGAGAGCCGCTAAAGATCATTGGCAAAGAAACCAAAGAGCTGAGAAACAAGAAGGTTCACTTAGTCAAAGTGCAATGGAGTGGAGATCCGCGAGATTGTACTTGGGAAACTGAGGAGAGCATTCAGAAAGCTTATCCTAGATGCCGAGTAGATATCTCTGATTGACTCTGGTGCAAGGTACATTTACCCTACCTTACATTACCATTTAATTCTCTATTCTGTTGCTATTTTCTTCCCATGGATGTGCATTGTTTATTCCATACTCTGAATATTAGAAACAAATTGGTTGTTGTATTGTGAGATCGTAGATTTATCAAACCACTTTCGACTTTATTCCTTTTCGGGGACGAAAAGTTTTAAGTGGGGGAGATTGTAACGACCCAGAAAATATGAACCAATTTAAATTTTTTAAATTGGCTAAAATAATGGACTTTAAATATTTAAAATAAATATTTTAGATAATGGCGATGAAAACCGAGTTTGAATCGACATTTGAAAACGAATATAATTAATTATAATTATATATAGAATTGAAAATGGCGCGGTAGTTCGATAATTTGATTTCAAACTTCAATTGAATATATCGGGTGCAAAACAATCCGGATTTTAGTGAAACCAAAAATATTTAAATCTGTTAGTGAATATCTTTCTAACGGATTCAACCAATCGAAATTTGATAGCGGGAATCAAAAGATATGTCCAGTTGAAAATTCTGAATAGTCGCTATGGAATTCAGGCCCTTAAAAATGGACATTTGGCAAATGACCTCGGATTTCGACGAAACCACTTTTGTTGGATCCGCAGTGTCAAGTTATTGTTAGGTTTCAAATTTCATAATTTTTCGAATCAATATGTGAGCGTGGCAAAGGAAAACGCGTTTGACCAGTTTCTGTTGAATTTAATCGACTGGAAATTGGCCATTTTTCAAACGGTCTCAGAATTAGACGAAACTGGTTTTGTTAGGACCGTATCGTCAATACGAAGCTAGAAAATATTTTTCTGGAATTTTTAGTGTTAGTATGTGACCCCGGTAATTTGAAATGTGCGTTTAAAATTCAATATAGTGATTTAAATGTAAATTTAACGGAAACTGATTGTAACGAGCAAATCAGCTTGCGATACATATCCCATTATGTTCGGAATGGGGGTAAAACGCTATGGGCGACAGGCGGTGGGCCTCGTTTCGAGGTCGTATGTAAAAGTCAACCCATTTGCAAAATTAAATAATTAAATAAAAAAAAATCTAATTTCCCTCCTTTACCTCCTTTCTGCCCCCCCCCCGATTCATTTAAACAGAATTAAAAAAAAAAAAGTGAAGAAAACCCTAGCGCTATCGACAGCCGCCCGCCTTCAGCCGTCGACCGGACCTCCTCCGCAACTCCGATCATCTTCCCCCCCCCCCTCTTCCTTGCATCGCTCCCTCCTCCTCCTTCAATCCGACACCCCCCGAAGCCGTTCGGGACCCCGAAGCCGCCCCCCCGTTCAAAGCCCTAGCGCCGCCCCCTCGAAGAAGCCTCCGACGTCTGCGAAACCCCCCCCCCCTTTTTGTAAGTTTTTTTTAGCTCTGTTATTTTATTTTTTTAAGATTTTGAAACTATAATTTTTAAATAGATTTTAAAACTGTAATTTTTAAATAGATTTTAAAACTGTAATTTTTAAATAGATTTTAAAACAGTAATTTTTAAAAAACGTTTTGAAACTGTAATTTTTAGAAAAACATTTTTGAAACTGAAATTTTTTAAAAAACGTTTTGAAACTGGAATTTTTATGAAGTTTTAAAAACTGATTTACAATTCTTAAAAACTGAATTTTAATAATGATTTAAAAACTGATTTTAAAATGATTTATAAACTAATTTATTTTAAGATTTAAAATAGAAGGAGATTAGAAATTTAAAAAGAAGTAAAAATCATATTTTTATATGTTGAAAGTCGAAGTAAAAATCATATTTTTATGTGTTGAAAGTCGAAGTAAAAATCATATTTTTATATGTTGAAAGTCGAAGTAAAAATCATATTTTTATATGTTGAAAGTCGAAGTAAAAATCATATTTTTATATGTTGAAAGTCGAAGTAAAAATCATATTTTTATATATTGAATAGCGAAGTCAAAATTCGATTTTTATATATTGAATAACATAGTAAAAATTCTATTTTTACATAGGTAGAGAATACGGGCGAAAGCGACAAAAGACGAAGATTTCTATAAAGGAAGAGTCGTGGTACTGGATAACTATTGGTGAGATTTCTGATTTTAAAATTATATATATATGTGTGAAAATGAAGGTGAATTGCTATATATAAATATCTATATATATATATATATATATATATATATATATATACGCCCCCTCGTCCACAAACCATGGACGATATTTATTGGTTGAAATTGTTGTGAAAATTTGATTGATAGCGAATGGTTGTTTGGGATTGTTTGTGATTGATATTGGTTGATTGTGGTTGAAAAATACCCATTGGTGGTTGTGAAATATTTGGTTGAAACCACATAGGATTAGTTTGTGGAAATGAAATAAATATATACATGCCGCCTGCGTGCGAACTAGATGCATGAACCCCATTGTCAAAAACCGCGAGGTTTTAAGGTAGAGCGAGGAGCCGTACTAGGGACGGTGCCGGTGTAACTACCCTGCCGTTATGCTGCCGAAATTTTGAATAATATTTGTGTGTTTGAATTATTTTCATATGCTTAAACTATATTTATTCATTGTATAGAAAACATTCATGTGTTGAATTGATATTCATTCGTTGTTTAGAAATTCATGTGTTGAATGGTATTCATATTTTGAAATAAATTGTTCGATAATAAAAATCACATTTTTATCTATATATAGAAACTATAGAAAACATTCATGTGTTGAATTGATATTCATTCGTTGATTAGAAATTCATGTGTTGAATGGTATTCATATTTTGAAATAAATTGTTCGATAATAAAAATCACATTTTTATCTATATATAGAAACTATAGAAAACATTCATGTGTTGAATTGATATTCATTCGTTGTTTAGAAATTCATGTGTTGAATGGTATTCATATTTTGAAATAAATTGTTCGATAATAAAAATCACATTTTTATCTATATATAGAAACTATAGAAAACATTCATGTGTTGAATTGATATTCATTCGTTGTTTAGAAATTCATGTGTTGAATGGTATTCATATTTTGAAATAAATTGTTCGATAATAAAAATCACATTTTTATCTATATATAGAAACTATAGAAAACATTCATGTGTTGAATTGATATTCATTCGTTGATTAGAAATTCATGTGTTGAATGGTATTCATATTTTGAAATAAATTGTTTGATAATAAAAATCACCTTTTATCGACTATATGAACTATATAGAAAAGTAGTGTTTTGAAATGAATTGTTTTACAATAAAAATCACATTTTTATTGTATGCATAAATCGTTGAAATGTGAAGTGTTAAAAATAGCCACTTGTTCAAAATAAACATATATGAGTTGAAATATTCATTAATTAGCTAATGAAATGATTTGCACCTATTTATGTAACATTAGAATGAATGGAGTTTTTAAACCAAATAGAAATCAAATATGAAGTCGAATAGAAATTGATAAATGATAAGAACTGTATATATATGTACATGCAATATTCATTGAACAGGTTATAGCAAAGGGGCTAGAGAAGAGGAATAAAATTTTGTGCCCGACAAATAGGTACACATTTACTGATTTGTTTGGGTGATGATTTTGAGCCTGTTGGCTAGCCGCTTGGCTTTTTCTTTTTCTTTTTGAGATTAGAAGGACCGGGAACGCTATTTGCAATTTCCCGATGCTCCCGGTGCAGGGGAGGTTATGGCGAAATTTTTCCAAAATTTAAGGTGTTAGAAAAATATTTGAAGTGAAAACGATATTGAAATTGTTGAATGAACTATATTTATATAAATATATAAATATAAATAAAATTAAAACGAAACGAAGCCGTGCAGTTCGTATTTTGAAACCGTGATTTCAAACGACTAGTGCGGGAAATCCGACCATTGGATTTTCCCGAAACCTCAACCGTCGGGTTCGCCTTGGAAATATCTTCCCAACGGCACCAACTTTGTAGAAATCCAACGGTTGGATTGTCTGAAATGTTTAATTCAAATCTGAAGAAAAACAGCGCCAGAAACGATTATATTTATTTATATATATAAATATAATTATATTTAATCGAATAACGACGCTGCAGTTCGTATTTTGAAATCGAAACTTCAAACGATTGTACCGGGAGATCCGACCGTCGGATTTTCCCGAAACTGGAACCGTTGGATTCGTTTTGAAAAGACCTTTCTAATGATGTAAATTTTGTGAAGATCCAACGGTTAGATTTTCAGATATGTGTAAATCAAATCTGAAGAAAAACAGCGCCACGGCCGCCTTATGGCCCGAAGCGTCGTTTTGAATAAAATGGCTATTTTAAAATAAATAAAAATAGCGATAAATAGTTATAAAATATCATAAGCGATATGGAATGGAAATAAACTGAATTTGCTTGATTTATGTGATGTTTGATGGTTGAATGTGTTTGGTGTGAAAATTACATTAAAGGACAAAATTGGTGTTGTCGAATAATTTAACCATTGAAATAAATTGAATTGAAATTCTAAATATACGTGAATTATTTGAGAAGGCCGAGTTAATTCTCATTTCAAATAATTGACCGACGATTGAAAGTCGAAGATAAAGACGGTGGTCGAAGACCGGAGATCTTCACCTCGTTTGGATGGTAACCGAGGTCCTGATTGGGAGGCATCCTGAAATATGGATAATGAGTGGTGATCGTCCAGACGTACGTGGTGATCGAAGGGTTTGCGAGGTATTTAGTGCCTCCGGTTTCGTTCAGACCCTGAACGGACTTGTAAATGGACTGTGTGTCCGACATGGGAATTTGTTCTGTGTGATTGATAGCCATCAGTTGCACGGTGTGAATTGCCTGTGTGGCATGCTAAGATGCAGTGATCAGGGCTTCTGTTGAAAAGCAAAGTCTTGTGGTGATGATCAAAGCACCGCCTGTGTGGCGTAGCTTTGTGTATAACGTAAATTCGCGAGCCTCACACCCCGGTATGAACCAGAAACGGGAGGAAGGACCTCAGGGAGGACATGCGTTTTCTTCTAGCTAGGGTGGTGTCAGTGACCTACCAGCCCTGACATTTATATACTTTTCACCTATGTGGTTGTTGCTGTTGCGAGGCGCCTCGGTTTGATCGGACGATCCGGGTCCGATGGAGTCATTCGTTGGCTCGTTGACGCCCCAAAGGGCGGGGAAACGTATTGTTCAGGAATTTTAATCCACATCGGTGGACCGGCCCTGTCGCTCCTAGGGTCACTCGAGCTCTGATCCTGAGACACGGGCTAGAGCGTCTCGAATTCGGTAAGGACTATCTTTTGCCTTAGTTCATGACGGAAATCCAATTTCCAAATACGTGATCGTGCGGTTTTGATTGTATATATATATGGCGACATGATATATGGTACCCATGCCGTCTATGATTGATAGTTATGATTTGAAATTGTTTTCAAAAACATATAAACACTAGCAATAATATCAATTGCCTTTGTTTTATTCGTATCAATCATATTTTGGCCATTATAAGGTAAAACTCTATCCTCCGGTTTGCGTTGCATTGTGTGATGGGAACTGAGTCTTATAATGGCTTCATCTTTATAAAAAGCATAGCGATGTTTAAAAGAAAGATTTGTTGTAAAGCACTGGCAATCCAATGGAGTAAACCCGTTCCACGAAAGTGGCGTGGTCCTGTGATTAGCCAATTATATATGTGTTGAGTGGATTTCTCATACCAGTCCCATGACTGACTCGTAGTTTGTTTCACTTTCAAACTCGGGTGCCCCTTTTTTCTACACGGGCAGCCTTGTATTCAGGTTTAGCTGGTTCTTTCTGGATAGCTGGAGCTGAAGATGGATTCTATCATTTATTTCTTTTTATGCTGTTCAGCTCCTATTGTACATATTTTGTTTATTTCCGCTGTAGACATTTATGTATAGCTGAACTGTATTTGTACTAAGTAAGATCCTGTATACTGTGTAACTCTGATGATTACTTTTATCCAGTATATTTTGTTGTTCATTCTGCTGTATTTATTTAATTCTGTTCTGCTATTATATGTTTCTGTGTTATATTCCAAAGATAACCTTGTTTCCGTGAGAACGGGAAATCGGGTCGTCTCAATACTGGAGCTTAGCTTGGATTTCGGATTGCTTGCTTGTGGGATTTTAGCTCATGTACGGTTTCGACATGAAGCTAGCTATGGTTACCACTTAATTGGGGATAGCACTTATTTATTTCAGTTTTTCAGTTGATGTTGTTTTATCTAGACTTGTTTATTTGGAAAGCTATGTTGTACCAGACTTGTTTTGAAATGTTTTGAAATCTTCCGCTGTTTTATCTATGTTATTTACTCTGTTTACATATATACATATGTTCTTGTTCTGCCTTGATATATCATTATGCATGTTTACCTGATTCAAACGCCCCTCCAAAGTCAGAGTGCTTGCAAGAGCCACCCTGGTGGAGGTGGGGTGTTACAGTTCCGGACCTATGCCAAAAGTCATTTGAAAGCTCATGAAGTATGCATAGATTGTACAATGTCACTTGTACGATGTGAGAACATGTAACGAACCAGTTTGCTTCTATGGATGCCGACGAATGACTCATCTACCAATTTCAATTGGATGCGACGATATCTTGCTAAAATTCCCGATAAAAAAATGTAAATGGATGATATAAATATCTGAAGATAAAAATAGGGAGGGAGTAGATGGTTGCGATTAAGTAAGGGAAAACAACGAACGCTCGTTTTTTGGACGTTTGACGTTTAAGCGGGCGCTTGATGTTAGATGTCCACTTAGAGGACACCTAATTTTCAAGTGTCCATTATATGACCATAGGGTTGTTGGTCAGATCAGACGGTACATTGTCCATTTTTGTTAACTTGAAATCTTGCTCGCCATGATTAGATCTGAATAAATAATTGATCGAGATTGAGCAACAAACTTTGACCGATTAACATTTTGATCCAAGTTCGAATACATAGACGTTCGACCGAATTTGTCTGTGAACCAACTTAAATGAAAGTCATTATTAATGTGCATTGAAAAGGAGCAAGAAATAATGATGTGTCTATGAGTTTTTCTTCCTTTACTCAAACATAATTTAGCATGTCTCTTTTATTTCATTAAACAATCATAATTTCTTTTGTGGATCATACCAACTATTTATGCCTACTAATTATAGGATCACATTTTATTTTAAAATAATCTACATGTTGACTAGATTTGTAGCTAAATATTTGTTAAAAAAAATTAAAACTTATGAATGTTTTTGTTTGTTTCCTTCCTCATTTCCTGTTTTACACCATAAACTGTTATCTACATTCTCAAATTTTCAATTCATTGATGGTCAAAAGCTTTTCTTCTATATGTAGGTTTACACGTGTAGTAACCGTGTTCATATAAATGTTTTATTTTTTATTTATGATTTATCGAGTATACAAAAGTATTTTTCAGCGGAAATGCTATTCCGACTGAAAATGGGGAGGTCAGAAAATGCGGCACGTACAGGAGCCATCAGATGATTTTCCATCCGTGAGTTGCGTTCATTTTCTACCGATTAATTCCTATTTCGGTGATTTTCACCGTAAATTTTGTGAATTTACTGTCGTTCTAGCATAATCCTTATTGTTGGTCTTGGTTTGTAAATATTTTACATTTGAGTTTGACATAAACAGAGGGTCATATCAGGTCAGATTTGGGCTCATCTGAATTTCATTCCGGTTCAAGTTCGCAAATTTCAGTGATTAATGTTTCTCGGTGGTTGCTGTTATGAAAATTGCATCCTATATAAAGCTGAAAGGCCATCCACCGTTCCTTTTCATTCCAACCCTAAATCTTAGTAGCCGCCCCAATTTTTTCTCTGTTTCTTTATCTCGGCTGCTCGCCGTCTACTATACGAATTGCTTCCGTAATTTTCGATTTCCATTTCATTTTTTATTTGTGTTTTGCGAAAGCCTGTTTTGATGTGCCGCCGATGATGGTTTTAAATATACTTTGATCCATGTATGTTTGATTTTACAAACATTCGCATGGTATGATAACATTGAAATCTGAGGCTTTTTTATCCCGCTGCTCACAAATTAATTGATTGCCACGGCAATAATTGTTTATATTCGGCTGTGAATTTGAAAATTTGTGGCAGATGATGAAGAAATAGACAGGGACATCAGCAACTCATTAGGAATTAATTAGTTAATTTCTATTGAGGATGATGACTAAGTCTTGATGGGAATCTCTCTGATGCTTCTTCTCTCTCCATTTATTAGTTTTTACTTCGATAATTTTGTCACTTCTGATCAGATCTTAAAGCTATAGCGATGGCTTTCTCGTCATTCAATGTTTACTTCCTTGTATCTTATTCCTATGATGGTATTTTCATACCTGATTACAGTGAAAGCATTTTCTCACTTCTTTACAACGTGGTCTGTTTAATTTGTTTTCGCAGTGCTATAGAGCTCTTTCTGTTATATGCACCTAAACATTGAAATCTTTTTTAATTCATGGAATCTTTTCGTCTTCTCATCTTCTGCTGTATAATTAGTTGTCTCTTATTTCCCTTTTTTTTTCATTTCGTGTTCGATCTGAATTTCACCAAGTCGTGTTTAGATGCACTGCCGATGATGGTTTTAAATATACTTTGATCCATGTATGTTTGTTTTTACAAACGCTCACCTGGTATGAAAACACTGAAATCTGAGGCTTTCTTATCCCGCTTCTCTCAAATTAATTGATTTCCATGGCGATAATTGTTTATATTCGTCTGTGAATTTAATATCTTGGCAGATGATGAAGAAATAGACAATGTTTTTAAAATCACGGCGTTATTGAACTCTTACTGTTCAATTTCTCTCTCCAATTTTTAGTATTTGCGTTGATAACTTTTTTAAACTTTTGATCTTGTTTTGTAGTTGCTGTGGTGGGGTTTCTAGTTAATGCGAGTCGTATTTTACTGAAGAAATTTCAATTTCCTTTTTAAAGCAACCGTGTTATGTGTGGGGATTCATATATTTGTTTTCGAGCTCATAGGGCTCTTACTCATTTTCATAATTGAACTTTGTTATCATTTTTAAAGCCATAAAATTTTACTACTATTTTATACATGCGTGATGCATCCAGTGGTTTATGGAATGGTTCTAGCTAAATAACGTGAAACTTTGTATCCTTTGAAATTATTTCTTTTCATGCATCATTTCTGTATATTTTATCGATAAGATCAATAAGTTAGGTTCTTCACAACTTTTTTTTTTCTTAAAGGCTATTAGAATTATCCAGTTTTAACAATGTACGTAGATGAATACACATACCATAGGTACTCCTATCCTATTTTTTGAATATTTTCTACATCAAGTTGATGTATTTTATTAGCTACCTGGGGATAATTGAGAAATGAAGTGAGGAGAAGCTACCTGGGTTGAAAATTAGGTATGTGGAACGTCTTGGTTTAGTTGTGAAAGACAGTTGTGATTACTTGACCATGAGTTAATTTAATTATTTAGTAGTGGTTCAACCAGTCGGATCAAAAGAATTACACTGATATTTCTATTTTTTTGTTTTAAACAATAAAATTATTTTAAATATGGATAAACTTAATCAATTGTGTCATGCACTGTTGTTTAGACTGGTTCAGATGTTTTGATATGATGCAAGACATCATGAATTCAATTCTTGTTTTAAATTCGTTTATCGTGCAGCATGTTGTATTCTATTATAATCGTCCAACGGTAGAAAAATCGTTTGTCTGTTATGTAGTGTATTGTCAAAGAAAAAAATTATGTTAACTATTTTATTAAATAAAAATATTAAAATATTCATTGCATTATTTTAAAAATAAAAGAATGTTTGATAACATGTAGTTGCAAATTATTTTTGAACTTTGTTGATATTGCCAAATTATTTCTTGGTTATTCCGTTTAACAGTCTTAAAATTTTAATGGATTCAATATCATACATTTTTTCTTATAAGCAGTAAGAAATATGATATATTTACTTTTCTGGTATAAATAGCACAATAAATCGATGTTGCTTGGTCACTTATAAGTTTCACCTTATCTTTTCTACGTTAACAATGCATTTAGTGGAATTGTGCATTGATGCTCTTTGGTATAATGAATAATTAGTTAATGTTCACGTCACATAGTTTTCTACGTAATCATTGCAAAAAGTGTTGCATTTTTGCTGTTGTAACAATCTAAATTGTAACACTTTAATCTTAATAACAAATAATTAAATGTGGAGATTAATAAACTAAATGTTATTCATAATATAATTCAGAATTGCACAACGGGACTAGAATAGAAGTATTGAATCTGTTGTAATTTTCTGATGAAAATGATCATTTAGTTAAAATTAAAGTTAAAATGAATTTGTTATAAATTAAAGTAAAATCTTGAAAATTAAAATAAAAATGTATAGGAAACAAACAATTGTTGGACGATCTAGCTCATTTCGGGCGACACTTTGTTGATCAATAAAGGTGGATGGGTTGACTTAGGATTTAACTTGTGTGCGCCTTGGCTTGCACGTTAAGAAGTGAACGATTTATGTTTTCTAATATTATTTTTGCTGAGTTGATTGTGTTTTACTGATCCATTTTAAGTTAAGAGCTGAGGCGTTTTTTAATTGATTTAATAGCTTGGTTTGTTTAATCTTAGGTTTGAACGATTGAGAATATCCAGCGAACCCTATAAATAGGCGACTAGTAGAGCCTTTCTTATTTCTACATGTCTATTTTTTCTATTTCCAGATTTGTCCTCAAAAGGAGAAAAGTTAAATGGTTAAATTTTAATGTGTATAAAGGAGTTTATAAATTTGAAATAACTATTTTTTGGGTGACAATTTGTTGACCCACAAAGGAAGTTTCAATTGTTAAATATCGAGGTATTATATGTTTTTCAAAATAGTTATTTGCATAGAAAAGTTTACACGGTTAAGTAATTTTAATTTGCAAGATTTATATTTATACTTACTTACAGTTTTTATAAGTGTTTTTTTTTACTAAATATCGTTTCATACAGAAATACAAATATACGTCTCATCAGTTGATCTGCTTCGAATTATTTCCTTTTAATTAATATATGGCTCTCCACGTAATTAAAGACTTCAAAAGCAAAATAGTTATTTGCATAGAAAAGTTTACACGGTTAAGTAATTTTAATTTGCAAGATTTATATTTAGTGTTACTTACAGTTTTTATAAGTGTTTTTTTTTACTAAATATCGTTTCATACAGAAATACAAATATACGTCTCATCAGTTGATCTGCTTCGAATTATTTCCTTTTAATTAATATATGGCTCTCCACGTAATTAAAGACTTCAAAAGCAAAATAGTTATTTGCGTAGAAAAGCTTACACGGTTAAGTAATTTTGATTTGCAAGATTTATATTTATAGTTACTTACAGTTTTTATAAGTGTTTTTTTTACTAAATATCGTTTCATACAGAAATACAAATATAAGTCTCATCAGTTGGTCTGCTTCGAATTATTTCCTTTTAATTAATATATGGCTCTCCACGTAATTAAAGACTTCAAAAGCAAAATAATTAGTTGGAAGAATACGTAGATATTTCTTCTCTTGAGTTAAGTTGAATAAGAACAGTTTTGCTAGTCTTTCATGTTTTGAAAAATATTCATGTCCAATTAAAATGATATATTTTCACCTTTTGATACTCTAGTCGGATAATAACTTGAAAAATTAACCCTAGCTGGATAATAACTTGAAAAATTACTATTCGCACGGAGCTGCTCTTACATGAACTTGGCTATAGGTTCAATTTTGGACATTTATTCCTGAACCAGTTAGTACCTAACTAATTTAACATCCATATTTTGAAACAATCAATTTAGATGCGCAGTGGAGGAGTCATGCATAACTCGGCGCTAACTCCGTACTTAGCATCGTCCAATCTATATAGTAGATTTAAGACTCATCCACTGTTAAAGTCCGATGGGAAGTATAATTGTCTTTACTCTTTTCTATTCGGCCCTTGTTCTCACTTAAATAACATGCAAGAGAATGACATTAAGGATGGCAAAGAAACTTCTGGCTTAGCAAAGACTTTTCATTCTTTATGCTGATAACAGCGCTATTCTAGTTTCGGAACTTTATTCAATCGCTATGCTCTTTGGGTAGACTATCCTATGGACTCCCTCATATACAAGTAGACCAGGGTATTCCCTTAATCTAGTTCACGGAAGTACTTAAAAAAAAGACTCAAAAGATCCAACTCGACGGTGAAGTAAGACCAAGCTCATTATCCTAGGTTTGAACAAGTTGGTAGGATATCAATTTTTACGTCTTCATGCGCCACACGAGAGGGTCCGACTAACATATTATTGTCAATTATTTCGTTATCTATTATACGGCTATAATTAGATAAACTAATAGATGTATCATACAGACTCTGACGTTGATCTGACAACAAAGCACTATTGGGATTCAACCTCCTGGAGAGAGCGATGTGCATGGATCGAGTGAGTAGGGATGCAACTCCATGGACCGCTATTCGGGCCTGATAGATGGTGGTATCACACCCTTCTCAAAGGATGCGAGCGAAGTGAGGGCGCGCAAGCAAGCGAAAAATGAATGAAGGAAACGCAAACCCTGACCTTCGCATTAGAAAGTCCTCTAGTGAGTTTTTTGCCAGTATATTAATTAGGATCGGTTTACAAAATCGTCAGCATATCAATTCTAGTATACTTCGCAAGACTAGAACTGTAATACAAGTTATGAGCGATAGCGAAGCCCAATACTATACTAGACCAGTGAAGGAGGAAATCGTAGTCCCACAGGATTCAATGAAGTTATGCCTTTTTCCGGCCTTCGGTCTCCAAATCTTACTCATGGCAATCTTCAGGCCGCCCAACGACCTATAACGCTAGTCACTACTCCCACTGGGGTTAGGAAGTAAGCCCCACAATCCAAAGCATCCAATTGGTCAAGAAAGCAATCGTCCATAAGATAAGGATAAAGGTAGAGTGTAACCAAGCCGACTTGGTTTTGTTTTGAGAGTACTCTGACCTCGACTCTGTTAAGGAGAATAGCTAACCCAACTCCCAGAATTACTCTCTCTGACTAAGCTGCTTCGCACCTCGAGTACTATTTTTGAAATCATGACGACCTGCTTCATTGATGTTTATGCGACCCATAATATAAATAAGTTGGTCATTCAAAAAGTTCAAAGCGTAGTGATCAACATGTGTTCCACTGTCCGGCAGTGACATTACTCCAAATTTTTCGTCATCCAAATCAAAAGAGAAAAGGTTAGATGTTGAACTACCCTCCACTTCTTCGCTTAACAAAAACATGTGTCGTTCTTACTTGTTATGTGGGGATATTGATAGAGAAACGCAAAAGGTAAAGAAGTACATGTTTCATGTAAACTTCTCCAAGAATCAGTTCTATTGCTGTAAAACTCGACTATCTTGACGTTTTGCTTTCCATTCCATGTTTATCTGCATAAAAAAGTATTCTTACAACCTTGTAATCACCAGTTTTGAAAGCAAAGCCAAAACCAACAATATCAAACCGACTTGTTGCTTCAACCGATGGAGTGAGGAATGATGGTTCAGTTATATGTCTTAACTATTTCAGTGTAGGGATACATAACGCTTGGTTTTCGACGTTGCTAGTTCTTAAATAAGTTATGCCATCATAAGTACCAACTAGTCTATATCATCAAAGACCAAATGGAAGCAACTTCTGCACATAAACCTTGGTGCACTTCTTGTATTCATCGCCATCAATTAACATAAGAAGAGGTTGTAAGGTTCTGCTATTATAATCAATAACTTCTCTACCACTAGCGACGATGGCTTATTTGTTGTTACTATTACTAAACTGGAGGTGTTCGGAGATAAATGTTGAGCTCTCAATAAGTGCACACCAATATTTGCATGTGCGCTTAAATCGCAACAATGATACCACCGGTATCCATAATAAGATACCAAAGTACACTTGTTCAGATATACCATGACCATTTACTGTCATACTTCCAGTCACTTATTGATTTGCACATTTTAGGTAGAAAGGCTTTTAGATCCAGTCGAACCACCTCTGAAACTGCAACAACCCAAAATACCACTTTTTAATTTATTTTATTCAAACTTTATTCGGGAATCTTTGAGGTTTGGAGCTGTTATATGTTTGGATTTTTTGTAAGTCAATTTAGTTTATTTACAGTCTATTCCTATTCGTTTTCAATTGTTTGTTAATAATTATACTTCTTCTATCTTATTTGTTGTAGTTTACTTAAATTTATGTTTATATTTTATTTTATTTGTTTTGTTTATTTTTGAGTCTAGTCTTTGTAACTAGATAGATAGTTTTTTTTCTTTTGGCGATGAGCTTAAGTCTTTATTGTTAATTTTATGTTAAATTAAAATAAAGGTACAATTGAATAAAAATATATTTTTGGGCATACTAAAACTGATTAGGTATTGTAATCAGATTGGACTGTGAATAGGAATGACAATGGGGCGGGTTGGGGTGGGTTTCTCGTGCCCCAGACCCGCCCCGTAGACTCGGCGTGAGTCTGGAATTTCGCCCCGTATCCGAAACTCGTACGGATCAGGGTAAACCCGACCCGCCCAGCGACCCGGTGCTATTGTGTTCTGATGTATATAAATTTATATACTTATGTTTTTTTAACACTAATAATAAATTATATACATATTATAATGCGTTCATAATGATAAGAGAATATAATAAAATGAGTTGTAAGGTAATAGTTCAAAATGTATGCATTTGTTATTGTATGATTATCATTGATACGACCTAATACTATGAAAATTTTATGGTTGGTTGATTGAAAGAATATAATATTCAAGTTATAATCATGTATACCTAAGAAGATTAACAAATAATAATTATAGTTATAAAGTGTTTTAATGATGTTTCAATCATGCGGGTCGGGTTGGGGCGGGTTAGCCGTACCTCAGACCCGACCCTAGACCGGACCTCTAAAAGCGGGTCGCGGGTCTGCCCGACCCGAAGAACCTATGGGGCGGGTCTAAATGGGTCAAAACAGGGGCGGGTCAAGCTGATTTGGACCCTAGACCCACCCCATTGCCATCCCTAACTGTGAATTTGAATAAAACTTAACAAGTAATTGAAGAACGTGCAAACATGTAAATTGAAATAGATTAAACTTAATTGCAAATTAAGTAACATGAGAATGGGTTGTATAAAAAAATAACATTAATTAGGAATGTTAATACAACATAGAGAGATTACATGAGGTAATATTAGGTTTATTAATATATTTAAATCATTTTAGGTTAAATTTGGGACAAAATTAATAAGCAACATAATACAACATTTCCATTTCTTTACAATATTTCTGCATCTCTTCAGCAATTAGTTTCGAATACAAGACTGTATCAATACATTAAATAATATACAATTTTCACAGAGAGATACAACATTTTCATGTCTTAATAATACTTCTGCATCTCTTTAGCAATTAGTTTCCTGAACACCCTCTTCTTGACCCATTGATGAAGATTCGACCGTTGATGCATGCATTTACGTTTTCTTATGGCCCAGGCTCAAGTTTGGGAAAGCTCAAAGTCGTGGGCAACTGAATCATCCGATGAAGAATTGGACCGTATTGAGATATTAAAATTTCTTAGATCAAACGAACGTCAAGTTGATGAGGTGCTGGACCACATTAAGGCTTTGAAACGCCTAAAACAGCTAAATTGCGAGAAAGTTTCTACAAAGCAAGTAGTGGAGATAAATAGAAGTTACGATGAAATTGTTGATTCGTCGATGTTAATGAACGATGATTTTATAGTACCCGACTATATAGGAAAAATAATTTATCAAAAAAGAAGGGTGAACCGACAACTTGAAGAACTGTAAAAATTTGTGGCTACTCAAGAGAAAAGTATAATGGAGCTTAGGAAGCGTGCACATAGCAGAATTTATGCAGGTTGATCAGCAACCAAAGTTGGTCTCATGAACAGTATGATGGAGTGATATGTTGATGTATGTAGCAAAATGATGTGGTATGCATGTTTTGCAGTGCTATTGGTGGGCAAGAATCATAAAACAACTGATGTTTCTGATGGCTAAAAGAACAGAAAATGGTGTTTAATATAATTATGCTTCGTGTATTAATGCACTATTTTAGTAAACATAGCCTAACTGGCATTAAAAAAAAGATAAAATTAATAAGCCAAAATAGAGGGAGTCCGTTCCAGCAGCGTGGGGCTGATTGTGGAATATAAGTGGCTCGTAGATTAGGTCTGATCTGACAGCGTGGGGCTGATTGGGGAAGATAAGATTGCTAAAAAAATAATGAAATCCTAGTTTAGGTTCGTTTCGGTAGCGTGTGGCTGATTGAGGAAACAAGGTGGCTTAATAAAATAATAAACGGAGATCAAGTCTAAGGGTGACTTGTGTCAATTGCATATTTGGTTAGTGACTCGTATCAGTCGGTATCCCTATTATCATGGTGGTTTCACACTAGGTAGAGTCGATAGCACAATTTACAGTCCAACGAAGATGGTATGGGCGTGTTCCGGCAGGACGATGAGCATGCATCGTGCTAATTAGGGAAGATAAGCCGCTGTAACATCTGTGACTTACGGCTATGTCCTTTTAGTTAATGAGCTCGGGATCGATAACGCTCGAGTGTTATAGCTGACATAGGTTATCACATTATGAATATATGAGCCGATCGATGGGTAGAAATTAGGTGAAAACTAATTGGGATATTTTGGTAGTTGGTGCAACAATCTCGGATATGAATAAGAAGCCTATCTTTGTTCGTGTTTATTTTTTCTGCTATTTCATTTATGCTTTTATGTCTATTGCTCTTAGAACTATTTATTTGTCTAAATGCTTCCTTAACTTATACTCATGCTAGAAATTACTAGAACTCACCAGACGTATATCTGACCTAGTTTGTTTTCTCCTTTTCTCTTCCTTTCCTCCTTTGGTTAGTAGGATGGAGAGTCTCAGTTATGATTCTTGATTGTTCAATTCAGCTTGGATTCAGACTCTTTCCAGATTCATGTACCGGTTCACTTCTTATTTTCCGATCGTTGTATTGACATTTAAGAGGGATGATTTTTATGGATTTACTTATATACTCTCATATTATGGAATTCCACGAGACAGTTTTATGTTGGTGACTATTTAGTATTTTATGAAATGTAAATGGCATTGTGATTTGATGTGCTTATTTAGATAATGTTTTTAAAGTTTCCGCTGTGTTTTATATTTCTGTCTTATGAATTTTAATTTTTGTGTTGTTACTTTATACCTAAGCGCTTCATAAACCTTAACGCATTATCATAAGAGTGACGTTAAAGGGTGTGGGGTGTTTCATTTGGTATCAGAGCCTACGGTTACAAGACCAGAGAAAAGTTTTTCCAAAGGTGTTTCCAAAAATAAAGAATTTTCAAGCAAAACTTATTTTTGAAAAATATTCCCTCAAATCAACTATAATATTTCCTTGATTTCTTTTTGAATCATTGTCTCTTCTCTTTTCAGCATGTCTGGGGCTTCCAATTTTCCGGGAGGGGGGGAGGGGGGGGGGAGGGGGAGGGGTTTATATTTCAGCATGGTTTTGTAGATATGTTAAAGCTACTGCGCCTACCGAAGGGTAAGAAAATGCCTTACGTCCAGCTGTAGTTGCGGTATTTACACCAAATCAGCGGTTAATTTCTCTAGGGTTTGTAAGGATTTATTTTACTATGGGCGACATGTCATTTCTTGGATCGAAGAGTTTGTTGATGCTCGTAGTTGGATTAGGGAGACTGATTGTGTGTTTGAGAGCTTGATGATAGGAGAGGATTCAGTTGGCCACTTGGCAACTAAAATGAGAGATGTCATATTGGTGTAAAGTAGTTGAGGCAGAGTCTGCCATAGAGACATTAGATACTTGTTTTGATTTCTACATCCTGCTCTGCCTCAGCTACTTCCCAATGATATGACGCCTCTCCTTTAAGTTGCTAAACAGCCAACTAAATTCTCCATCAGTCATCAAGCTCTAATAATCCAAACACACGATCGGTCTCTCTGCCAATTATCAGCATCGACAAACTCTATGATCCAAGAAATGGCTTTTGCTGCATAAAGCAGAAAAATCCTTACATAGCTTAGAGAAATTAACCGTTGTATTTGGTGAAACTACAACGACTACAGCTACTGTAACGATCCAGAATTTTTAACTAATTTAAAATTGGAATTTTTATTACTTAATTTGAATTTATATTTGAATTTGACATAAATATATGTAGTTTAGAATGTTTAATAATTTTGATAAGTTATATGATAGATTTTACTTGAATTATAAATGAGAATGAATATTAATAAGTTTGGATTATTAACACTAAATCAGATTCGTCAAACCATACATGAACTAGTAGCTGATTAACATAGAAATGCGTTTATTTTATGCTCCTATATCTTATTTTTTTGTATATAAATAAATATTACTTGGGTGTTATTTTATCACTTTTACAGATATGCCAACTAAGCCACATGCAGCCATAAAAATAGAAAATAAAGATCAAAATGCTGTGTATATACATATGAAGGTCTGCAGATGAAAACTTCGCATTGTGTTTCTTTTGGAATTTAATATATGCTCATCTTTGGTAGAAGAAATCTCCTGAAATCTTACCTCCCTTCAATTAGTCACATGCCAAACAAGGAAGAGACGGGAGGAATAAATTGCTAATTAAGATGGGAGGAATAAATTGCTAATTAAGATGGGAGGAATAATTGCTAATTAATTGGCCCATATATGCATAGACTGGATTAGGGTTTTAGGTTGGCTATCTATCTACTATAAATATCCATGTAATCTTATTGTAAAGGATCATCTTGGAATTAATAAAGTCTTCTTCTTTTTTTCTCTTTTCTGCATTTTTTAGCAATTAGTGTTGCCTACACAATTAGATTTGGTAGAACACTATTTGTATTTTGCACTTAATTTCACCAATGATTGACCGTCTGATTAGATTCAGTGGTAATCCTAATTTTATTTTCTGTTTGTTATATTAATTTCTGCAATTTCAATTTATGTTCTTTTTACTGCTTCCTTAGGTTAATTGGATTGAATACAGATTTGATTAGAATCAAATCTGATTCAATTCAATAATAGTTTAATTGCAGTTTCAATTTCGTTTGCTTTCAAAACCAACCTCGAAGATTTGTCCAATTCACCCAAGAAATTATATAAATAATTTATTTTAATTTACCTCCCTGTGATTCGACCTGCATACTACACGACACGATCTGTGCGCTTGCAGAATTTATTTTATATTTCGCGGTTTTTTATTTCATAGGAAAGCGTCGATCAAGTTTTTGGCGCCGTTGCCGGGGAGGCAATAATTTGAATTTTATTATTTATTTAATTTCTGATTCGTGTTAGTTTTTATTTTTTTATGTCTTTTTGTTTGATTTTGTTAAAAACAAAAGATCTTGCCAAATTTTCTTTTATTTCGTTTTATTTTCCTATTGTTTTCTTGTACATATATATAGATAAAAATCTTGATTAAGTTGATTGTGTATCACATGTTGATATTATAATCTCTAAGACAAGACAAAAAATCTTTCCACTTTTTCTTTTAATTTTCCTTTTTTTTCATTTATTTCTTTCCTTTTTTTGTTTGCATTTCTTCCAATCTAATTCCTTCTTCAAAAAGAAAAAAATATATATATATATATATATATATATAAAGAAACTTGCTAATTTTTCTTCAATTTCTTTCCATCTTTCTGCCACCTCGCTGATTTTCACATTTTTCCTTTTCTTTTCCTTTTCTTTTTATTTGCTTCCATCTTCTGTCTACAACTTTCAAAAAAAAAAAATCGCAGTTTCTTCTCCATCTATTTTGATTTCTTTCTTGTTTTTGTCTGCTTTTCTTTCCTCAATTCCTTATACCCTTCCTCTCTACTAAAAAACCTTGCTTTCTTTTTTCTTATTTTCTTCATCTTTTCATTTTTTTTTCTTTTTCCTATTCATTTCTTTCCCTTTCTTCTGGTTCAAATTTGCATTAAAAAAAACTTGCATTCTTTTTTTTTTTTTTTTATTTCCAATTGCATTTCTCGTTCACCTCCTACAATCACTCTTTCCATTTTTTTCTTTCCCTCTCTCATTCATTTAAAAAAAAAACTTTCAATTTTACTTTATTTCTTTCCCTCTTTCAGCTTTCTCCCCAAATCTTCTACGATCTACCCCTTTTACAATTTCACAAAATTCAAATAAAAAATAAAATGCAAACTTCCTTTTCTATCTTCTCCACTGCCATCATTCACCACCCATCACTTAAACAATCTCTACCACATTTTCTACCTGCCTCACGCAATATTCACGTTCCTCACCTGGATCACAGACAAACAAAACCCACATCATTCCTCCAGCCAAAAAATAAGTTCACATCTGATCATCATCACAGAACCTTCCTCACGCCACAACCAACTCCCATACCATTCGCTTCTCATAAACCCTGCTTCATGAAACCACTCCACATTCCTTCCAAACAAAAATCCATCGTTCACCATAGCCTGTTATCGTCCTTCAATTTGAACACCTTCACAACCAAAACCTCCTGACCACGCATCCTCACTATTCACAAAAGCCACCGTACAACATCCGTCCCTTTCAAACGTCCTTCAGCCTTCACACCCAAACGAGCATCAGACTCTAAATCACCACTGCGCCTCACGTTCACCAAGACAATTCGTACTCCACAAATCAGATCGCAATTTACACCATCCCACGTCACATATCCAACTGCACACGCAAAAAAAAACACTTTTTGATCTTCACAACAACACCCTTCAAAAGCATCAACAGATCCGTTTCCTAAAACCCCAATCATCTCGGCCTCATAGACCAATTTGAAAAAAAAAAAGAATCCAACGATATTCGTTCCCTGAATTAGAAAAGAGAGGATCGCAAATTCATAGCTTAGGAACCGTAGTTGGGAAAAGAAATGCCTTTTTTATTTGGGAAAAAGAGTATGCTTTAGCATCAACAGATCCGTTTGAGTGGACTGATGCGCCTGGACTCTTAAGTGTATTTTGGTTTGCGTGAATTGAATTGAGAAATCTATTATATGATTTTCTTTAAATACCATGTGTGGTTTGACTAAATTTATGTTCTGGTGAAGCGAATCTAACATGGTGGAGTGTAAATTTGGCTTGTTTTAATTGTTCGAGTGAGTGACTTATTTTCTTTCGAAGTTACAATTGTTTTTGTTTAGCTTGGTTTAGTCTTTTTTTAGTTGAGTTTAGTTGATTTTTTACTTTAATTAGACTAGTCGTTTTTTTTTCTTAAATTCCGAGTTAGTTTAATTTTCTTTTCGTTTTTTTTTTCTTTTACTTGTTTTCTTTCCAAAAAAAAAAAGGTCAAGTCAAGGCTAAGGGACAAAGGAACAAAGAAAGGACACGTTCAATCAAATAGGGAATCAAAGTCAAGCAAATTGCAAACAGTGGGATTTTAATCATTGACACTACTCAAATTATTCTGGACGGACTGCCTTACACCACTGTAAAATTTTCTAAACTCTACAAGTGCTCTGCTGCAAAGAAAAAAAATAGAAACTGCTTGTAATTCTTTTTCTACAGGGGCAGCGACTTGCTTGTACAATTTTCTTTTAATTTCTGCAGTTATTATTCTCTGATTGTTGTGGTTGGTTGAAATTTTCATAACCGAAGTCATCATTCTCATCATTTTTCAATAATAAAATATGATTTGATTTTCAGAATATTTAACGACTAGAGTGTATTTTATGAAATCGACTGTCTCAAGGGTTTGATCGCAGATATATATTAGTTCAATTTATTGAACTTCTAACAAAAGAGGTTGCATACTACTCGTAAAACATTGGTCGTATCCCTTAGTATTTATACTATATGTGAACGGCCATAAGTCCCTCTTCCCCCTTCAAATCGAGATTATCAACTAATAAGATATACTTGAGTACGTTATTTTTTTTGTAATAAACAGCTGTTGTGTTATATAAATCAGATTTTTTTATAACGGAATGGATTACAATCGAATAATCAAAATTTTCAAAATCTCAATGTCAGATTGGATAGACCTTTGTCTCTTCGAGAACAATGCTACCCCACTAGGATTGTCCAACCTTTTGTCATCGTATATCCACCAGTTGAAGGAAATTTTGAGCTTAAACATTCTTTTATTCAAGAAGTGCCAAAATTTACTGGTTCTGAAAATGCCTATGAATTTCTAAGTGAATTTGAATTGTATTCATCCACAACTAAAATGCAACAATCGTCTAATGAATCAATCAAACTAAGGCTAATTCCATTTGCATTACTCGAAAGCGCTAAAAGATGGCTAAATTCTTTTCCAAGACAATCCATAAGAAGTTGGGATGAATTTGTCAGTGTATTCTTGAAGAAGTTTTTCCCCTTCCATAAAACTCTAAAAATCAGAACTGAAATAAATCAATTTTCTCAAAATGAGGGGGAAACTTTTTCAAAATATTTTGAGAGATTCAACCAACTTCTGTATAGTTGTCCTCATCACGCAATTCCAAAATATTATCTGTGCCAACTTGCATATGAAGGGCTAAACTATCATACTCGAACACAACTAGAATCAATGTGTGGAGGAGAATTTATGTCTAAAACGGTCGATGAAGCTTTAGAATTCTTAGAAAATTATTCTGAAAAGGACATGCAATGAGAGTTAATTCGTGTTCCCATCCATGCTTCTACTAGAGGGGTGCATGTCGTGGATCCAAATCAATTTCCCTTAGAAACTCAAACTCCTCAATTCGAACGACAACCCCGTTATTACCCCCCCAAGACCAAGTCAATGTCATAGCTCAAATTAATCCTTACTCATCCACGCATAACTCTAGTTGGAGAAATCATCCAAATTTCTCGTGGTCTAATCCCAATAATGTCACGAATCCATCTTCGAATCACCAAGACCCAAATTTCATTCATCAAACTTCTCATGTTCCATCTCAATCCATGCTTTCGAATCAACCATACAGGGATTCTAACTCTTAATCTCCTTCATCTTCTCAATCTCCTCATGAAATTGTCCGATTGGAGGAACAAATAAACAATCAAGATGCAAAAATCGAACAAATGTTGAATATAATGGAAGAACTAATGAAAAGTAATGAGAACTGGCCTAGTCAACCCGAGGTGAATCTAAAATATAATTCTCATATTATGAACTCTTGTGAGGAGGAAAATCATAATTCGGTCGACTCGGTCACCACCCTTAGGTCTGGAAAAATGATGGACAATAATGTTGGAAATCCCGATAATCATTCAAATTCGAGCACAAACAAAAAGCTTGAAACTCTTTCAATGGCAACCAAGGCCAATTCTTCTGAACCTTCCAAATCACCATCTTCTTCGAATGTTGGTAATCCCAATATTCCTTCTTCTAATGTCGGAAACCCCGATAATATATCGTCTTCTAATGTTGGCAATCCCAACATCCCCTCTTCTACACCCTTACCTACGTCACTTCCTATATCGAAACCTTCTTCTTCGAGTGATCAAAATTCTGAAAAAGTCTGTAAACTAATAGCTCCATATCCTTATAGACTTAACAATAAGAAGAAGGATGTGAATTTCGACAAAATTGTTGAAATCTTCAAACAAGTTCATGTCAATATTCCACTCTTAGACACCATCGAACAAATTCCTCAATATGCCAAGTGTCTGAAAGAGCTATGCACCCGAAAATGAGCCACTAATATTCCTAAAACTGCCTTCTTGACTGCGAACACTAGCTCAGTTTTCTCGAATCCATCACCCATCAAGTATAAGGACCCCGGTTGCCCCACAGTCGGTTGTAAAATTGGAAACATCCATATCAATCATGCCTTTCTAGATCTTGGTGCAAGTGTCAATCTTCTTCCTTACACTGTTTATCGTCAATTAGGACTAGGGGAATTGAAACCCACAAACATAACAATCCAACTAGCCGATCGATCTGTCAAAAAGCCCTTGGGCATTGTTGAAGATGTCTTGATACAAATTGAACATTCCTATTTCCCTGTGGACTTAATAGTTCTTGAAACCAGGTCTATTTCGAATCCTGATAGTCAAATTCCATTAATTTTGGGTCGTCCCTTCTTAGCAACCTCAAATGCTATCATTAATTGTAGGAGCGGCCATCTTCGACTATCGTTTGGGCACTTAACCATTGAATTGAATATTTTTCATCAACCCAAAGAGATCGAAATAGGAGAAGTCGACATAATAGAAACAGTTTTAGATGGAACGTCTGAATTATCTTCTCAGAAAATTTCAATTTCGTCAGTAGACGTGTCCACTATGTCTTTTGAAGAATTATTCGAAGATGAGCTTAAACTTTTAAATGACGAGAATGAATATATAGAACGTCTCAAAGATAATCGTAATTCCATATCACCAAAAGAAATTGTGGTTAAACATTCAAAATTACAGGATTTTGATAATCTTCTACCGAATGACACAAATCATTGTCACAGTAAACTTTTCATAGGGACGATTTTGATTTCAGACTTTATTGACATGCCTTTTGTACCTCAAAAATCAGATACAAAACCATCATACATCATTTTTGATAAAGGCAAGTGTGAGGGGAAAAGGAAATTTCATTCTTCACAAACCATTAATCATCTTCGTACATTTCATCTTGCATTTGATTTTCACACGTATATAGTTGCTAAATTGCATTTTATTTTACAAATCATTTTGCATTTAATCCATCTTTGGTTTCTTTCTTTCGCATTTAGGAAACTTTTACAGTGGACACACGGTTTTGTCCAAGTGTGGGGGAAGTATGCATTGCATCCTTTTTATTTTTCTTTTTTTCTTTTTCTATTCCAATTTCATGCATTTAGATAGGACCATCATGCATTTTAGGTCATACTAACATACCATTTTTATTTTTTTTGAAATATGACTCACTTTAGATTGATACAACAAAATAAGTTAATGATCGTTAATCAATTGATAGTATTTTTTTCTCTTAACTAAGATCGAATAAGAAATCTAATGAAAAGTTGAATTTTGAGGGATAATAATTTAACTGGTATATAGGGAGATTCTTAGGTGATGGCCATGAAGTTTATTCTAAATTGTAGTCTTTGTTAAATGAGTGGAGGACTTAAAATACTTATATTGGCTTTTCGAATCTTTAAAACTAAGTTATGTTAAGCTGAATTCACATAACTCTCTTGTTCTTATATTTTTAATAATAATAATGTAATCCAAGGGTATCCAACATTGCTTGTATATCTAGCGTTGGTGTGCAAACCCGCCAAGCTCTATCTGAAATGTTGTTGACAAAGTCAGCATCAGAATATCTTGGTCTCATTTTATGAGTTGGACGCCTAAGGATTACCGACATGTTGTTGACAAAGTTAGCATCAGTTTGCACAATCTGCCAAGCTCTGTCCCAACTCTCGGTCAGTCCGCAAACAGTGTATGGGTGGTGTACCTTGGTCTTTTAAGCTAGGTGTATGTAATTATTCATAAAATTTAACATTTATAGAGATAGAGAATAAGCGATGATGCCCAAACATTTCTTGACCTTATTGATTTGACTAGCCATACACAAGGAAATTAGAATACCACTTCACGGACTGTGACAAGCAAACTAAGAATTTATTTCATGGCTGCACTATGTTATCAACCGAACCAGCTGGCCAAACTAGAGTTTAACATTGAAAACTTGATTTATGTTGAAAATTTGTGTCAAGTTGAGGTATCTAAAATAAAATCAACTGATTAGAAATTGTTAACTTAATTTGTTGTACCACTTTCCTGAAATAACTCTTGTTTTTCATTTTTATTTGCATATGTCTATTGCATTCGTGTATTTGCATTAGAATCATAACATACTGCATTTGGATTTTGTGGGTAGTATCCATTGAAAACCCTCATGAGATACCACTCGTCCTACTAGGGACACCTAGAGGTTTAGTGGATTGTTGCATACGCTCAATGCAATCGTGTTTCCAACGGAAGTGCGACTTATCTAGTTTAGTTTTTTCATTATTTTTACTCGAGGATGAGTAAAAGATAAGTGTTGTGGTATTTAATTAACATAGAAATGTGTTTATTTTATGCTCCTATATCTTATTTTTTTGTATATAAATAAATATTACTTGGGTGTTATTTTGTCAATTTTACAAATATGTCAACTAAGCCACATGCAGCCATAAAAATAGAAAATAAATATCAAAATGTTGTGTATATACATATAAAGGTCTGCAGTTGAAGACTTCGCATTGTGTTTCTTTTGGAATTTAATATATGCTCATCTTTGGTAGAAGAAATCTCCTGAAATCTTACCTCTCTTCAATTAGTCACATGCCAAACAAGGAAGAGATGGGAGGAATAAATTGCTAATTAAGAAATCTCCTGAAATCTTACCTCCCTTCAATTACCCTCTCCTTAGTCATGTTCACTTACATGTTTCAATTTTTGGTTAAGTGTTTCTAATCGTATTTCAAATGCCACCCAAGGCACCCACTAAATTCCACATGCCACCCAAGGCACCCACTTAATCCCCTCATATCCGACTACATGTTTATCTAGTTAAGTGTTTCTTAATTCTTTGAGACCGTAACCTTATAAAGACCTCCCACATTAGACTGGCATTTATGGCAGCTGGATTTGTCGGGCGGGTCCGGGCAGTCTTACACCACAAACGAGCCTAACCTCATGTCTTTACAACTGTTACATATTTAATTTATGCCTAAGACCTCTCACATTAGACTGGCATTTGTGGCAGCTGGATTTGCTGGGAGGGTCCGGGCAGTCTTACACCACAAAAGAGCCTAACATCGTGTCTTAGACGATTAATTACACAAAATTAATTATTCCCCAATTTGAATTGATTTCCCTATTCAAATTATCAATCAATTCCAAATTTAACTATGGCCATAATTGACTCAATTATGTCCATCTATTTATGGTATGCAAAATCATACCAATTTTCATCACAAATTAATTCTATGCCATTTAAGGCATTTATGCCAATTCTCAATATTAAATCTTTTAATATTATCTCATTACCCCACGTTGTACGTTCGTTCGTTTAACGTAAAATATACGTTAGACTCGAATAGTCTAACTTATGGAATAAACAGAAAACATCACAACATACATATAGATAAAACTAGATCTAAACAAAAGGGGAGAACTTGCATGTGTGAATGAGGTTCTACATCTAAAACTTGCATAGGACAAAGTCACAAACTTGCATAAAACTACATATGTCATAGATCCAAATCTAAAGGTGTGAACTTGTTTAGGCAATAGTCATAAACTTGCATAAATCATGTATGTCATAGATCTACATCTAAAGGTGTAAACTTGCATAGGCAATAACCACAAACTTACATAACATGATTCATACTCCAAACACATATATTTATATAAACTTGCATATGTGATTTATGCCACATAACGATGGTGTAAACTTATATCTAAACATATAAACTAGCACGTAAAATTTAGCATATAACTCACACATGTCATGGCCTAACTTTAGAACTAAAATAGATGTCATGAAACATGTAAGGTTATGCATAAAATTTTCACTAACTTGCATATGATCTATGTCTCAATTAACATCCTAACTTGCATACATACATGTGATTTATCATATGAATCAACATAACCAAACTAGCATATGAAACATCACTATGAATACATAATCATATAATTACAACATGGATGATAACATCACAACTTTACAACATAGATGACAACATCATAGAATTTACAACATAAATGATAACATCACAATTTTACAACATAGATGATAACATGCGGTCAATAATTCACAACATAACCATATTATCTGCATCATAGCTTAATCCAATTAAATTGTTAATTATTTTATTAAGGAAATCAAACTCACAAAAAGAAGGTCTTGCTTTCTGAAATCCGAGTTCTGAAATTGAATTAGCTTTCCTTTGTAGTAGATTCGTTGTTAGAGTTGAATAGAATTGAATTTGATTAGCTTTCTTCCTCTCTAATTGGTGGCGGCTATTCTAGGTTGCAAGGCGATGGCATGGAGGCCATGAATCTAATTTTTAATTTGATTTTAGGGTTTGAGTCTACATGTCCTTTTATAGAGTTTAAGATTAATTGAAGCCGTCCGATCAACCCAGAATTAATCCCAGCCAATCAGAGCAGAGCAGAAACCCTAATGACTCATCATACAGTCATAAAAAGGTCATCAATCAAATCTGCCTGGGGAGGGGGGGGGGGGGGGGGTGGGGCAGGTCGACCCCCAGGTCGACCTGGTCAGGGTAGGTCGACCCCAGGTCGATCCTATGGTCGACCCCAGGTCGATCCTATGGTCGACCTGGCCCTGGCGGGAAATTTCCCGCCTAGCCCATTCTGACTCTGAAATTTGAATTTTCGAAATTTGTTTTGAATTTTCTGAAACTTCCGATGGCCATATCTTCTTCATACGAGGTCCAATTCACGCAAACTCAGACTCTATCTCAGCCAAAATTCCGAGACGAACATGATGGCGCAACCAGCTTCCCTTAATTCTCCCATCTGCAATTAGTTATTCTTTAATTTGTGAACTTTAGTGTTAACATAAATACAAGGTGTTACACATGCTGCCTGCCCGATTTCTGTCATTTCCCAATTGATGAGGCTCGAGGTCAAAACATATCTTTTAACAGATCACTCCTCCATTTACTTCGAATGCCACATCGTCATACCCGTCAAATCACAAATTGATTTCCCCAAAAATACCACGGATATAAGCTAAGAGAAACGAATTCCTTCGCCACCAACGTAAATACATTTGAAACGATCAACTTACGCGATCTACCAGATATACTCTGTCAGACATTCTTCCATTCAAGTTGTCCTAGGACTGGACAAACCGAAGGCACTATTCCGTACACCCATCCTAGGCAATCTCTACCTAGGACTTATACAACAGCCCTTGCACTTTACTCCGTCTTCAATTTGTCTTCGATCTATTTGATTCGAAACGTTAACGCCCATACAGAGTGGTTCTTTGGGTAAGAATCCAACTGGTCTCTCCGTATTGACGATGGAAAAATGGTCAAAATTTTGATAGTCTGTGATTTAACTATCAAAGAAAAACATGAATGTAAACAACGATATTATTTCCAAATAGAAATTTTATCGATCAATCAACATTCAACATTTATCCCTTTAATTTAATTTATCATTAATTTATTCATTTCCTTATTTCCCATTTTCATATATTCGTAAATCCTTATTTTCTAAACTTAGAAAATATACATTGTTAATCACTGGAAAACGTTTCCATATTTATTCCCATTTCTTATTTTCTATTATCAGAAAACATTTCTGATTTTTGTTTGGTAAACATTTCCAAAACTTCTTCATTTGATTTAAATTGATGTTTAAATAAACATCGTTATGCCAACACAAACCATTATGCTCATTAACTAAATTCACTTAACCTACCTTTACTATCAAACTTTAACCATTCCTTAGTTAAGAAGGAAGTCAATCAAGTTGGTGAATAATTACCTCTCAGACCTTAACTGAACAACGTTTTAACTTTGGAATAGAGAAAGTTTATCTTTTTAACTTCCTTCCGAACCTCATGGATTCTATTTACGAATCCGCTTCTTTTATAAAAACATTGGTTATAACGATAGCGTTATAATCCCTACTTTCGAAATATATAACTTCAAATATAATTTTTATTCTTTAATTTGAATAAATAAATAAACACCTAATTTATAAATAAATAAATCTTGATTTAAACACCGGAAAGTATAAGTACTTTCCCGAATTCGATATAATTGTTTCGACGATTAACTCTCTTCGAATAACTAATATTCGATTAACTCTTTTCGAATAACTAATATTCGATAACACTTCTCTTCGAATAACTTATATTCGGTTTAACTCCTTTCGCTTGACTCTAGATCGCAACGACAACAATGGCTACGCCTGATTCCCTCAGGAAACATCCAACCGCTGTAGGCTATCTGCAGCCCTGCGAATTACGCTAGCAGTCGTACGAAATGGCAACTCATCCTGAATAACTATGTTTGACAAACTCTATCTCAAATAACTTTATCCGATCAACTCTAATTGAATAACATATTCAGTTAAATCCTAATTTGATTAACTATGTTCAATTAACTCTAATTGGTTAACTCTTTATTCGAATAACAAATATTCGATTAACTCTAATTGAATAACTAATATTCAATTAACTCTACTGATTAACTCTAATTGGTTAACTCTAACTGGTCAACTCTAACTGGTTAACTCTAACTGGTTACTCTATCCGATTTACTCTTCGTCAATATTCAGTTTCAAATATCGATGTTGAAATCGATTTTTACTTCTCTATATATGTCCTGACTTATATATTCTATTTATCCAATGATAAATATTTTATTTTATTTATAAAATATTATTTATAAATCTATCTTCTCCACTTATCTGTTAAAATAGATTTCTATTTAAAATCTACTTTAAATTCATATTTTGTTATACCTGTGTGCGAAGCACGGATCTAAACTTTCCTAGTGTAAAATTCTCTTTTTTTACAATTCTATTTATTTATCAAACAATTCCCTTTTGATAATTATATTTATTTCCTAAATAAATATTTCTTTTTACAACTTTATTTATTTTCTAAATAAATAAATCCTTTTGTACTTCTATTTAATTTCTAAATAAATAATCCTTTTACATTTCTTTTACAAGTATTTTCCTTTATATTTGTTTTACAAATATTTTCTTTATATTTGTTTTACAAATAATTCCCTTTTCAACTCTTTGATTTTATAATTATTTCCTTTTAAAAAAAAACTTTTCCTTTTGTATATAAAATCCATTGATTTTATATAAATAATTTATTTTCAAAATATACTTTGAAAATCCCCTTTTCTGCATCCCAGTATTTCTTACGGTATTTAAAATACCAAACAACGGTGATCGATATCATTCAAACACACATAATCAGCAACAGATTATATATCACATCGTATATCACAATATATGAAACAAAACAGTATTTTATATATTGAGGAACCCAGTTGGGTCCCTCCAAACTGTTTCCCTGCATCACAGATGTTAAACAATATAATTAACATTGATTTCATTTCACTATGAAGTATTCTGCTAAACAGAATCAATATTTGATTAACGATTTATATATATATCGTTATCTATAATTTCAACCAATACATAAGAAATTCAACCAAACAGTTAACACACAGCAATCAACAGATAATTATCAGTTCTAAGAATAAGTTATAAAAATATATCTGTTCAGAGTTGGTGAGTTTTACTCACATTGGACGATCATCGTTAATAACGATAACCATCACTTGATTCAGACGGACAATTTATTTTGCAATAAATTGTAACGAACTCCAATTGACTTTGAGTCAGTTCCTTTGTGTAGTGTCCGTCCGTACGATCCCAAGGATCTTGTTTCACGCAATTCTAACTTTGAATGTATAACATACAGCTTTTACAAGTTGATACGATATTTAAATTTAAAAATAAAACTAATTCCATTAGACTTGGGCTTACCCACTTGAAACCGGCCCATACCACCTCAATACCGACCCGCGTACTGTACAATCTTCTTCATCCAACGAAGAACGCGACCAGCTCCTCATTTCTTTGCCATTACCATATGTTTTCAACCCCAAACTCCTCCATCTCCCAATCGAAACCCAAAACAGATTATACCATCGAACCTCTCTTCATCTCCTCCACCTTTTGACGCCCTCCTTCCTCAACTCGCCTTCACCCTCCCCACCCGCGACTACAGGAACCCGCGCAGCCCCCAGCAGTACATCGAAAATAATTAAATCTAGAAAATCCCCAAAAAATCACACAAGTGCTGTTTTATACGCTCAATCCAAAAACAACATCGAATCCAAACAACAACACCTCGTTTTGATCAAACCTTGAACCCTAGTTCTAATGTATCCGCTGTACCAAATTTTCAGCGATGGAAATCATGTCGAACTCGCCCAAAATTTACATGAGTACAAAGAGAATCACCTTGTGAGTCTAACTATATATATATATAACTTGATTTATAGGAATTGTTTTGATTTTCATTTGATTTTTCAAAGAGAGAACCCTCACGTTGGAAAAGGAAATAGATGACGACGAATATTTTGAGGAAGTGAACTAAGTTAAAAGTGTTAAAGGGGTACATATAGGGAATTTATATATTTTTAGATATTTTAGGATATTTTATTTTAATAATTTTATATCTGTTTCTACATTCTAAAAATTCCTACGAACATACGCGATTTCTAAAAATCATGAAACTGGACATGCAGCTACAGTTCGACATTACGGACCCAACGAAACTGGTTTCGTTGAATTCCGACTCCGTTTGCTCACACAACGTATTTTTAACCGTCGAAATACTGACTGTTTTCCACATTAAAAATCCGTACGGTCACATACTGACTTCAAAAATCATGAAAATTGAAATCTAGCAATAATTTAATATTGCGGATCCAACAAAATTAGTTTCATCGAAAATGGAGGTCGTTTGCAAAAATAGCTATTTTTAAAGCTCTAAAAAACCCCATTTTAAATATAAATATGTTTAAAAATAATTAAATTAAATATTTACAAATTAATATTATCATATATATTCACAATAGAATATCATATAGCTCCATTGGGATTTATAACTCGATGTTTCAAAGTTCCCAGTTATATAGATATTAGATTTATATTGAAATTCCTTTTATATATCGTTATAAATTATAAAGGAATTCCATAGCGACTTTTCTAAAATTTGATTTGGACATAAATAAAAATCTACACAATGAAATCCCCATTATTCTCTTCCACTAGAAAATATACTTCACCAGCTCTGAACGTTTCTTGTTTCACAGAAATCCGATTTAAAACGAATTCTGTATTTTCATTTGAAGTTCAAATCGCCAAATAGCGAACTGCAGCGCCATTTCAAACTCGATTATATTCATAATATAATTATACATTCAAACTGTCATTATTTAAATATATTCGTTATCGTACTTCAAATTTTAAACTGAAATATATATTTTGAATTGTCCAGTTCACACTATATCGTCAATTCACTATTTCCGATTAAATATATTATTCTGTTATTTATATAAATTAAATATTCAATATTATTTAATTAAACGACCATATAAATCTCTAAACCATTATTTAAATAATTAAATTAATTAATTATTACACCGTAAAAATACGGGACATTACATACCAGTTTGTATTTTTTACATTTTACACTTTATTTTAAATCAATAATTTCCAAAAAACACCATTTGTTGCCAAAAATTCATTGTTTACATATATTTTTGAATTTTTCATGACAAATTAAACCAAAAATCTTAGAACCACTTTCTTTTTGTCCAAATTCTCATATTATAATGTTTCTAAATTTTATTTTCGAATTTTTAAATTTTACTACCACACAAAATATTTAGTTATGAAGTCCAGTTTATTCCAAATATTCTTTTTTGAAACAAATTCAACTTCATATCACACAGTTACTTTTCTTAGAACCCAGTATATTGTGTTTTTTACTTAATTTCCTTAAATATATAAAATCATCATCTGGAATCATTTTCTTTTTATATTACCACAGTTTGACTTTATTTCCACAAAGCTTCTTATTTAATAATTCAAGATCATCAAAATAACCTCTTTGTCCAAATTTCCCAATAAATTTCTAGAGCTTATATTTAACCCTCAACTTTCAAAAGATAAGTCCAATTATCAATTTAAATGGATTTTACATTTCGATTAATAAATTATAATTCTTACTATAATTTATTAATCACTATATTAGGTAATCATCTAAAACCAGGTTTGTTACATTAATTTAACCTTAAAACCTAATAATATATGTTAATTTCAGATCTAGAAAACTTTAAGATAACCAAATTATGACATGTTAATCAATTTGTTAGATCCAATATAATTAGTGATCAATCTGCCTAGATTTGTGTTAGACTTATAATTGTTGTTGATTGATCCACATTTGTGTGTAAATTTATGTTTGAATATGATTGAAATTTGTTGTGATTGTCATTTGAATGATTGAACTACATGTTATACTTGATTCGATTGATAGTATATGTTTGAATTAGGAGTTAGCATAAAGACTGAGGCATGTTGGAATCAAAATTCGTAGGATTTGTACGACACTGGGAGGACGGGGTTTTGGAGGATGATGAGAGGGCACTCGAGAATTTTGAAACAGAAAGTCGCTAGGTATGAGGATACACACCAATCCTTAAGGCATGGATTGACACTGATCAATACAAAAGTTTCAGGTAGGAATGTAACTTCTACAATAGGATGGTAGGACCACTATGAAGATACTGTGAAAGTTAGGCGTTGATTAGACAAACCACATGCCAAAATTCAATGGATCGACTAGAGATGAGCGGATGGTCAGATATGGGCTTGGATGGAAGTGGCTTGACCAAAAGGTACAAGAAGAAGCAAGAAGTGATTCACTTAGAACTTAGCTATGAAATAGCTAAGTAAATGGATCAATGTTGATCCATAGGGTATGGATCGATATCGATCCATCGGGGAACATCATGCAGAGGTGGGATCCATGGAGGTGATGAAGGACTTCTACACGAACTTGCAAGAGCTTACCGTTCGTCGACTACTTCTATGAGATGGAAGTTATAGCCTGTTGAAGTTCTAGCTCTTCGATTGTGAACACAGGGGAGAGTGGTCGAAGGAGTACGTGATAGATAGCACGATATGGAACGAGGCTGCGAGATAATTAACTATTTTATTGGGACTCAAACTTAAAAATAGATTTGTGGATGACTCTATCTCTTGGGGGTGCCAAAGAGTCATTGATAGCTCAAAGTGTTTTAGGGTTGTACAGACTCAAGGCAGGCGTACTGTGTCCCCGTGGGGATGCCCATTCAGATTGGTAGTGATGGTCGTGTACCCCCAGTTGCCCAAATAGGGGATCTAATTGGCTTGGAAAGGCAAACGTACTTGGGAAGTGGGTAGTCTAACTAGAACCGGGGTTTTCCATTAGCCTCAGCATAAAAAGGATGGGCTTATGGGTTATCAGTGTATTCAAAACTTTAGAAGATGATAACTAAGATATTTTTTGATGGATGCTATGGATATTTTTTCTCTTCTTTCTCTGGCTAGTGTATAACCTATAGGATACTAAAGTGAAGACGTAGATTGGAAAAAATATAGCTAATAGGGACTGCTTAGTTTCTTCTTTCCTATTCACTGCAATATCTATTTTTGTTGTTATTCAAATAGCATATTATACTTAGTTATTATGTACTAACTCTTGGGTTGTAGTGACATATCAAGTATGAGACTTGAACTTATCTTATTGTATTTTACAGTATAACTGTTGACAGACTTTTATCGCTCACAACAAATTATTGTGTAATGACCCGCATTGGCAGAGGTATTATAATTAATTTATTTAATTATTGAAATGGTGATTTAGAGAATTTAATGGTCGTGGAATTTAATAATGGTGAATATTTAATTAAAATAATAAATTAAATAATATATTTAATTCTGAATGGTCGAAATGATGATATGGTGTGAACCGGATCATCTGTGATATTTAATTCGGCTTGGAATTGAATTTGAATAACGAATATATTCAATCGTCGACAGTTGAATGTATAGTTTATAATATAATTAAAATAGAGCTCGAAATGGCGCGGCAGTTCGCTATTTGGCGATTTGAACTTCAACTGAATGTACAGAGTTCGTTTTAAATCGGATTTCTGTGAAACAAGAAACGTGTGGAGCTGGTGGAGTATATCTTTCTAGTGGAAGAGGAAAATCAGGAATTCGTCGGGTAGATTTTGAGATATGTCCAAATCAAATTTCAGAATAGTCGCTATAGAATCGTTTATCGACCATAACAGTTATTTCAAAATAATTAGATATCGGGTGTGAATTCAGGCAAGGTTCTTTTGGGAAATAGCGATAATTTAATTTTTAGAATTTTTCTATAATTTTTAATTATTTAAATAAGCAACTTTTTATTTGAAGTATTTTGCACCCTTAATCAGCTATTTTGAAGTTTCAAAATATGAGTCCATCTACTGGTATTATTATATTTTTGAAATCGTGGCACCTTGCCCGTCATGATGATATTTTTATTTTTGGTCGATAGTGGTCCTTTAATGAACGGAGTTCTACATGTTTGATCAAATGCCTAAGGCCTTGTTGATCATATGTCAGGTCAAATGCCGAGGAATAATACATTTGTTGTTTTGGGTGGTTTAGATACATAGGAGTTTGTTTAGGGCAAAATACAGCACTACAAGTCTTATGTATGTCACGTGTCAATATACGAGCGGATCGTCCAACTTAAATTAAGATCCAGTGACCAAATATTAAGGGGCATCAGAATTTCTATCCTGGTTAACGTTTTATAGATCCTCCCATCAAATGGATTTCTAGCCATTCATTTCTCAATGGCCTCAAAACAAAAACGTGGAGGTTTTCCATCCTCAAAACAATAAAAGAAAATCCTATATAAAGTCTTCATAACTTCTAAACCTAATTTCGTTTCGCTCTATGAGCCGCCGCTTCTACTCATTCTTTTTCAGCAAAACTGTGGTTCTTGGAAAAAAAATCATACAAAATTTAATCCTCCATTTAAAAAAAACCAAATTCAAAGTGTTGATATCTCAAGATGTACGTGAGGCTGGCGCGAGTTTTCAAAGGGGTCGGCATGTCTTTGGATACGCTGGGAAGAAGAACGGTGATTGAAGCATCAAAGTCGGTTATAGCCGTAGTTTTACTGTACTGGTTTATCTCGTAAGCAGTGAAGAGAAAAGGAGTCTTTGTTTTGGAGAAAAGAATGTTCTGTTGGGGATGTGTATGAGGATGGTAATGGATGGAGAATAATCTCTTGTAATGGCATGCAAAAACTGTTTATTTGGAGACGGATTCCTGGAAGAAGAATTGTGTGGTGATTGCGGTCACGGAGGAGGATGGTACTGTTTGAATAAGGGGTGGTGCGTGTGCTGGTTTTGCAGGATGACGTGGTTTATTATAAAGTAGAGGGGAAGCAGTTTTAGAGGACTGTGATTGTGAGTGGGTTTATGGGGTTTTATTATCTGTTGTATTTGTTTAAAAGGAGAAAAGGAAAGGGGTTTGGGCTGAAATTAAAAAGGTGAAGCCCCTCTCGAAATCAAATGGGAGTTTGCATCCATGAAGGTCTGGAAAAGATGAACTGGAGTCGGAAACAGGGATTGGTGTGGATGGTTTCTGAAGCGGGTGAACAGGAAAATATGGCCGGGAGTTCGATGAATTTGATGGATATGGGATTGTGTCAACGAGTCGAACATTCTGTAACAGAGATGGACGCAATTAGAATCGACTGAAATATAACCGTTCAACGAATCAAAATCAAAGTGAGTAAATCTCACTAACTCTGAACAGTTTATAATTTCATGTTGTACTTTTAGAACTGTTAGAAATTGTCTGATTGATTGTGTGTTGATTGTTTGATTGAACTGCTAGTCAGCTAGTTGAATTTCTATATTGATTCTGTTTAACAGAATATATCATATGGAACCGAAAAGTGATGTTATCTATATTGTTTAACATCTGTGATGCAGGGAAACAGGTTGGAGGAATCCAACTGGATTCCTCAACATTTATTTTACTGTTTTCATATATTGTGATATATGACGTGTTATATAATCTGTTATGGATTATGGGTGTTGGAATGATGTTGATCATTTTTATTCGATATTTCAAATATCATAAAAGACCCTGGGATGTAAAAAGAATTATTTCAATGTATATCGAAATAAAGGGATTTTATAAAATCAACAGATTTTATAAAAGGAAATATTTCGAAAGTAAATAAAAGGGAAAAATGTTTTTAAAACGAATAGAGTTTTATAAAAGGGAAATCATTTGTAAAGTGAAGAACTGTTACTAAAAGTAAATCTTTATAAATGAATAGTTTATTCGAATAGAATAAAGGAGTTAATCGATGTTAGTTTAATTGATTAGAGTTAAAGCAAAGGATTTAATCGATGTTAGTTTAATCGATTAGAGTTAAAGTAAAAGGAGTTAATCGATGTTAGTTAATCGATTAGAGTAAAGTAAAAGGAGTTAATCGATGTTAGTTAATCGATTAGAGAGAAAGTAAAAGGAGTTAATCAATGTCAGTTAATCGATTAGAGTTAAAGTAAAAGGAGTTAATCGATGTTAGTTAATCAATTAGAGAATAAAGTTAAAAGGAGTTAATCGATGTTAGTTAATCGATTAGAGTTAAAGCAAAGGAGTTAATCGATGTTAGTTTAATCGATTAGAGTTAAAGTAAAAGGAGTTAATCGATGTTAGTTAATCGATTAGAGTTAAAGTAAAAGGAGTTGATCGATGTTAGTTAATCGATTAGAGAGAAAGTAAAAGGAGTTAATCGATGTTAGTTAATCGGTTAGAGAGAAAGTAAAAGGAGTTAATCGAATATAGTTTATTCGAAGAAAGTCAAAGGAGTTATCGAATATAGTTTATTCGAAAGGAGTTAAGTAAAATGAGTAAATCAATAGCGTTAGTCAAATAGAGTTAATTGATAAGGGTTAATCGAATAGAGTTAAGTGAAAAGAGTCAATCAAATATAGCTATTCGAAGGAGGGTTAAGTAAGGAAGTTAGTAAAGGGATATAAAGTGAACTTTGTCTATTTCAAAGTTAGAAATGTTGATCAGTTAAGGTCTGAGAGGTAGTTCTACCCCAACTTGATTGGCTTCGTTTTTAACTAAGGAATAGTTAAGGTTCGGCAGTAAAGGAAATGGTTTGAGTTGGCATCGCGATGGTTTGTTTAAACATCTGTCTAAGTCCAACGAATAAGCTTTGGAAATGTTTTTTTTTTCAAATAAGAAACCAGAAATGTTTTCTGATATAGAAAACAAGGAATGGAAATGTTTTCCAATGGTAATAACAGATATTTTCCAAATTTAGAAAATAGCAAATGTTGAATATAGGGAAACAGGAGATGAAAACTGAACTAAGGATATAAATGTTAAATGATGTTTGATCGATATAATTTCCATTTGGAAATAATATCGTTGTTTGCACACTTGTTTTATTCGATAGTTAAATCACAGACTATCGAAGTTTTGACCATTTTAACGTTGTTAATATGGAGAGACCGGTTGGATTTTTATCTAAAGAACCACTCTGTATTGGCATAAGCGTTGCGAATCATATATGCCAAAGGAAATTGAAGACGGAGTTATGCAAGGGCTATCCTGTTTACAGAATAGTGCCTTCGGTTCATCCTGTTCCTGGATGACTTGTATGGACGAATGTCTGACATAACATTTCCAGACGATCACATATATTGATTTCTCCAACCGTACCAAGAGTGGAAGCGGAGAAGGAAACTTCTTTAGCTAACACATAATGTATGATTAAGGACGTCAATCAGTGATTTGATGGATTTGACGATGTGGCATTCAAAGTGAATCTGGTGTGATGATAAAGCGTAACTTCTAGCCTCATCATCCGGTAAATGACAGAAATCGGGCAGGCAGCATGGCTAAGTCGGTCGCACCGAAGTAGGGTGTATAATCACCTGATCTAGAGTTTCATTTACTTCTAAAAATCTATTGTTGATGCTGTCCCATTCGGGAAACGGTTGCTGATCCCAACCGTTGGTGATATACATTCGATACACTCAAGCGAAATGAGTGGTCGGTCATGTGTGGCCGGGTTGCAAGATGTTCTTGTTGAACCCAGTGTATTCCTCTCTAGAGGTACACGAGCGAAAGGTGGTTCCATACCTTGTCATAGTTGGAAATCCATTACCCAATACATGCTTGCGGTTTTGATTGTATACTATATATGTAGAACGTGAGATGAAAACGTTTCTGCTAGATGATTATTATATTGTGTTGATAGACATAATTATAATATCCAAAGGTTTTTGATATAAAGATATTTGGATTCTCATAAGGGAAAAACCCGTTCCGTTATACGGCGTGGTCTTATGAGATATCGATTACCTGTTTGAACTGTTTTAAAATGTTTTACTCACACCAGTTCCATGACTGACCCGGAGTTTATTTGTTTGTTTCCCTAAACTCTTGGGTGCCTAAATTTGTACGGGCAGTCAAGTAGTCGGGATTTACAGATATACTGGAAGAGCTTAGAGCAGGAGGCTTCAGGATCATATAGCTATCGTTATTTCCGTTGTGTTGTAAGTGTTGCACCTTGATAATGATATGTATATTCATGTACACCTTTGTATTTCAAAGTTATGTTATGAAATATATTTATTCGTTCCGCTGTGAGATTCGTGTTACTCTGATGTTGTGTTCTTCTTCTTCTTCTATTCTAATTTTCTATCTTATCTTTCCTCACCCTCTAATTTCTTTCACTAATGACCGGTATTTTTCGATGTTTTGGTTATCGACATTGAGTTTATGTTGATAACCAAAGTCGCTTAAAATCCGGGTCATTACATATTGTTTGACCCAAGGTTTTATGTTTCCACTTAGTATCTTAGGCACTCATTAACGATGATGGCAAATAGACTGAATAGCAGGTTGGTGACGATGTTGTCGATCAAGGACAAGCTAGAGGCTGGCGTATTGTTCTTTTATATAGCTATTCGTTTCCATTGTTTTTATTTATACTCTAAGAGGGATTGGAGTGAGTCCTGATGTACATAGAGATTTATGCCTCCTTGTATCAGATTTATGATGTTATGAGATGATGAGATTTTCTGCCTCAATATGCTTCACTGCTATTTTGTTATATATATACTTATTATATATTATCCATGCACTGTGAGACATATGATCGATTCTATTTAAATTTCATTTTCCTTTAATGATCATCACATACCCACTGGCATGGTTTTCAATGCATCTTTCCTGTCTAGTGGTACAGGAGGTGTGGCGCAATCATCACAGTATGAGAGAATTTAATGAATATTGGAAAACATTTCAGATACACGCGCATACACACACACACACAGATATATATATATATATATATATATATATATATATATATATATATATACACACACACATATACATATACATTATGCGCTTCCCATGCGATCCTAATCTGAAGAACACTGAACCTATGCTCCATTGCTAACTATGAGAACCTATAACCCTCGACATGCCAAAAGCCATAACATCGAGAAGGGTGGATCATCTGGTTTATAAACTAGCATAATAGAGAATAAGATAGTAAGTATGATGAACAATAAGTTATTTAATCACAACATATCACAGCAAAAAGCAATATAACTATTGTACATTCATTACTAAAATTAATATGTCTGTCTTTCATGAATGAAAGTTCCAAGGTACGAAGAGAACTCTGTAAATGGCGCCAAGTTTTTTTTTCTTCCCTTCCAATCTCTCTTCAAAATCTTTTCTCCCTTCACTTTGATCTGCTTAAAGTTTTTGTCTTCCACAGATACTTGTTTTCGTCATGTGTGGAGCTACTCTTCGTACCCTCTCATCAATTTCAGATCTAAGCTTAAGCAAGTATGGATTTGAGCTCTGGCTAACCCTATATTCATCGCCTCATCACTACATATTTCAACCCCCTCAACTGCTTTTGTAAACGCTTCCTTTCGTGGAAGTTTGGCACTCACGTGGAGTTAATTAGGCGAGCAACAACTCCTGATTTGCTTGGTCTCTTTCACGTCTCGATGGTATGTTTGTGATGGTACAACCTATTTTTTGGGTCTTCAATGATTTTCTGGTTTTCGTCTAGTAGGTACTTCATGTTTATAGATTTCTTAGTTTGGGTTGTTGATTGCTATTGAAGTTTTTTGTTTGTTTTCCATGGTTCTGGAGTTTGGATCTACAATATGTAATCTGCTGTATGCTTGGACCATATTAGTTGCTTAGATGGTTCAACTCTGAGGTTTGAAGGCTACATACTAGATACTTCGGCACTGACCGTGGTTGTAGAGTTCTAGGTTGAGTCTGTCTTCGCTTATTTGATGGTGGTTCTAAGTGTGTTGTTATAGATGTGTTATACCGCCTTGTGCCCTGGTATCCTCTGAATTTGTTTTGGTCAAAGCATGTAATTCTTTGGTGATAACTAGGTTGATCGAGTGTACGGTGCTCTGGATCAACAGTGTTCACCGCTGTAACAACCCATTTTTTTAGGAATAGTAATTTGGGAATCCAATAACAAATTGGTAATAATGATATTAGATATTTTCCCAAAAATTAAACAAATGAAAATGAAATATAAAAAATAGATGGGAGGAAAAATTGATGATGATCAATAAATCGGTTGTGCATGGTTAATTTCATCCTTTTGTTGCATAATGGAATTTGTTTTGTGAATGAACTTTTGGGAAAAATGTACTTGTGTGTTCATAAAAGAAAATAATGATAATAAGGGTGAAAAAGGTGGAAAAATAATTATTATAATAAATTAGTTAAGTGGTGAACAAATACTTTGCACATAATAAAAAGACAAATTCATATGTTGTTGGAAAAGTGCAATGATAATGGAAAATTATTGTTTGAAGTCATAGTGTGTTCATTTCTATGTGTGTTATTTAAATAATATAAAATAATATTTTCATGTTACTTTCAAGTTATGGGAAAAAAAAGGAGAAGTTCACACAATGTCCAAAATGTGTGTAAAGTACGGTAAAAAGAATATTCTATGTTCATCTTTTTGATAAAAAGAAGAAAACGGAAAATATTACAAAAGGAAAAAAAATAATCACAATAATAAATTTGAAGGATATTTTGTATGAATTCTCTAGAAACACATAATATATATATATACATATATATATATACATAACATAAATATCTATAGAAAGGACAAAACATCATTATTTGTTAGAAGGAAAAGAAAAAAGAAAGAAGCGGAAAATGAAAATTTTGCTAGGAAACATCTAGAGAAGGGGCCTAAGGACAAAAATCCTTCCCAACCTCACTACTCATTTCTCGAAGAAAAACATAAACAGAGAGAAAGAGAAAGAGAAATCAGTAAAATCAATTACTCTCATCCCAACCAAAATTAAAATTGAAATTTGCAATCAAAGATCAAAGAAAGATTCTCAATTCTCTAATAATGGAAAAAGGCTTGCAAGCAATCAGAGCGAGCTAATCTTGACCTTGAAGATTGCTTCTTGGTATTTTAGGCGAGTGATGTTTCAATTTCTTCATTTTAAATCATGATTTCCGTATGCATATTGACATAAAGGTGAAATTTTTACATGTTTAATTGAAAGTTGGTTCCTTCTCCTAAAGTTTGAGTTATTCCTTGAATGCTTAGATATTAAAATTAGATCTGAATAAAGTTTGCCATAGTATTGGAAAGTAGAGGGATTGTATACTGAAATTTGTTGCATGCATGTAAATTTAGTGCATGCAAGGTGTATGTTTGATTGCCCCATAGGGTAACTACTTGATATTCACTAGGAAAAAAAATGGTTGATGAAGAATTGTTAATCTGTACCAATTGGCAATGAATTTGGCTTAAAAAATTTAATTGAAGATTCTATACTAGTGTGCTAAGCAACTGAAGAAATTTTGAATGAAAATGTTAAATTTTCGAATTTATGTGATATTTTCAAATGGAGTATATGCAAACTTACATGGTTAAACCTGAGTAGAAAATGTATTGTGAAGAATATTAAATCTGTACCAACTGGTATGGTCTTTAGCTTTGAATATTTGTACACATAAACTAAATCCATATTCAAAGCTACTACAAATAATTTGATCAAAAATTGTTAAAGTTCGATTTTTTTATGATTTTTTGAAGTGGGTATATGAAAACCGAGATGTTTAAACCTGAGCTGAAAATGGATTGTGATGAATATGAAATCTGAACCAATTGGTAAGGTCTTTAGCTATGAAATTTTGTGCATATATAATACATCCATATTCAAAGCTACTATACAAAATTTGAATTAAAAATATTAAATTTCGAATTTCTATGATTTTTGCAAGTTGGGTATATGAAAATTGAGATGATTAGAACACAACAGAAAATGGAACGTGAAGAACATGAAATCTGTACCAATTGGTAAGGAATTTAGCTTTGAAATTTTGTAGTATAAACTACATTCATATTCAAAGCTACTGTAAAAAAATTTAGTTAAAAATATTAAATTTCGAATTTCGATGATTTTTGCAAGTTGGGTATATAAAAATTAAGATTTTTAGAGCACAACAAAAAATGGATTGTGAAGAATATGAAATCAGTACCAAATGGTTTTGAGTTTGGTTCTCAAAAATTGGTACATACAACTAGACTGATATTCAAAGGTACTACAAAAATTTTAGCTTTAAAAGATTAAATTTGGAATTTATATGATTTTTACAAAATCAGTATATGTAAATTGATATTTTCAGGCCTAAACACAAATTGTTTTGGGTATAACTTTTTCGTTTCTTATCAGATTTTGATAAGTTTTGAAGTTTTGGAAAGCTTAGAAAATGTGTCTACGTTTCAAGATTTGTATAAATTTAATGTCTTGATTGTCAAAAGCTTAATTCTTTGCAGCTGATCTGTCAATAAGGATAGAATGAATTTTAAGACATGATTTACGAACCAAATTTCATATTTAGGATTTTGAGACAATTATTGATCTACATAAGTGGTTTTCAAATACGATTTATAACATTATAACTTTGTGGAATAGTTATTTGTGTGTATTTTCAATAAGTGGAATTACTCCCATTTAGTAAATATTAAAGTAATGCAATGTGGTATGGGACGCAAGTGCATTACTTAAGTAGTTACTATTTGGAAGTATACGACACTTTTTGAATTGATGTGGTTTTAGTTCTTCATTGAGTTGGCATACTTATATGCCATTCTTATGATGATATCTTTTTCTCTATCGCAACTATTGTGATTTGATTTATTTTGTCATATTGTTTTATATATAAAATTTATTATGAGTATCATATTGACTTATATATGATACTCTGACTTGATTTATTTTATCATATTGTTTTTATGTATGATAAAGTTGAATATCATCTTTGTTTTGTTTAATTCGGGTCATGATTATTATTTTGTTTTGCATGTGATGGTATATTTTCAAAGCATGATTAAGTTTACAAAGTGTTTTGACGTTATAAACACTTTGAACTTCATGGCATATTTAGTATAAAATAATGTTTATAAAAATACTTTTGATTTCGGGATTGGGATAGATTGGAATCTGTTGTACCAATGGACCAAAACTCCATCTTGGTCGACCTAATTCAGGATCGCTACCTGAATCGGTGGTTTTAAATTTCGCCCATCTACCACCAAAGGTCAACGGTCTGCTACATTGGGCAATTTCGTTGTTTCGATCGGGATTCCCGATCGGTGGGTCACGAACTATAATAGATGGAGCCGTGGGGGTCCCACGTGTAATGCCGTGAACGGGTAGCATATGGCCTTCACCTTACACCGTCTTGGTTTTCCTGGGTTGATCGTCAGGTGTGTTATGGCGCTATGAGTAGATTACGGTGTTGATGTCTCTATGCGCGCTCGAGCTCTACCACTGTGATTTTACAATACTAGTGTCTGTTTATTTGGTATGTTAGTATGTTATGAGTCGGGTTATATTTATCCCATAATCCCTTAATATTTTATTACATTACTCTAATTGATCAATTTTATTATCATATTGATTTGTATATGATAATTGTTATGAGTATCGAATTGATTTTATATATGATACTCTGATTTGATTTATTTTATCATATTGTTTTTATATATGATAAATGCTATGAAGATTTTATTGACTTGATTCATTTTTATCATATTGATTTATATATGATAACTATTAAGAGCATCACATTGATTTATATGTGATGCTCTGACTTGATTTATAAATATCATATCGTATATGTTATTTCGTTATGAGTATCGTATTGATTTACATATGATACTCTGATTTGATCATATTGCTTTTACATATGATAAAGGCCATGAAAATTTTATTAGTTATCATAAGATATTTATTATAAATATCATATTGTTTTGTATGTTCCATTTGGTTATGAGTATCATATTGATTTATATATGATACTCTATTTTAGGTTATTTTATCATATTGTTTTATATGTGATAAATGTCATGAGGATTTTATCGGGTTTCGATACTTTGACTTAATTATTATGAGTATCCTATTAATTTAAAAATGAGATTTGTTATGAGAAGCATGTTGGGTTATACATGATACTCTTTATTGGTTTATTTTATCGTATTGATTTGTGTATGATATTTGTTAAGAGCATCGCATTGATTTATATGTGATACTCTGTCTTGTTGATTTATATAATATTTGTTAAACAGCATCACATTGATTTATAAATGATATTCTAACTTGATTGGTTATCATATTTTAGTATATACGATATTTATTATGAGCATCATATTGTTGTATATATATTATGAGTATCACGTTGATTTAGATATGATACTTTGATTTTATTCATTTTATCATATTGTTTATATATGATAAAAGTTATAAGTATTTTTTTGGTTTATATGTGATACTCTAACTTGATTTATTTCATCATTTTATTTTACATATGATAATTGATGTTGGTATTGTATTGAGTTACATACAATACGTATGTTTGGAATTATGGCTTATTTAAATGAGATGATTGTGCTAAATTTTTCATATATAGTAACATTCATATGCCTCTCATTGACTTATACATGTAGTATCATTTATCTTTTATTGTCAAATTTTGATCTCCATAGATTCTTCCTTCACTCACACTTGAAATAGTCTGACCCGTGTGATTTGTTTTAAAATCCTCGGGTCGGGTTAAGGATTGTTCGTAGGTTAGGTTGCGTGAACTATTGCAGCATTCTTACCTTTTTCCATGTTTTGCGGTTTTGGACTATGCAGCTTCAGACTATCAATATCTAGTAGCATTATGGTACGTATGCTATTATGTGTTTTGGGAGTGATATCATGTATTACGGACTACGGATTCTGGACATCTCTATTACGATATGTATTCTGCTGTTATCATTGTGCTACACTTGATTTTATTATATTTGTACTATGTAACTTGGAAAATTTTCTTGTACCATTGCTTTGAACTTAGACCGAGCACAAATGGTAAGTTGAGAAGATTTATTTATTTTTCGTGCCAATGTTCGTTCAAAAGAATAACTACAACATTTAGCCCTATCGAGTCACATTCTCCGTACTTTACGATAGAAATACTTAGTATTGCTCTTGTTTAGCATGGGTATAGAGGTCGGGCGTTACAACCGCCGTGTCAACGAAAATAGTGATGCTCTGCACTCGTCTTGTTTGACTCGCTGTGAATATTATCTCCCTTCGTCATTAGATTTACGCTAGTTTTTTTTGGAATTTTGTCGGGACTTTCAGTTTGTTCTGAAGCCAACTTGGTACCTCTCTTAGGCAAACGTACAGTGTTGTGGAGATCAAGAAACCCTCTGCTGCAGTTGTGCCTTCACTTCGTCCTTTGCTATGTTCCTGTAGAAGCTTGTAATCTGAACGTCTTTGTGTACTAAGTATTTGTATATGTTTTACACTGTTTTAGCCTAGGTTGATATAGTGTAAGGTATATGCAAAACACTAAGAGATGTTTTTCACCACTCATGGCTTGGGAAAGTATGTTGTCTTTACTAATTTACTTTTCCAGCTCTTATTTATTTCTTCCTACGTGGAGAATAAAATGTAATTTAGTTGTCTAGCGTGTTAGCTAGCGCCTGCAATCTTGTTTAGATAATGTGGACGACCCATATTAAATGACATAGACGGTGGACGGTCCACCTTAAAAACCGAAATAGTTCATATGTACAAAGCATATCACCTGAACTTATTTATATTTTTTTATTTTGTAATAAATAAAAGAGTGTTACGAAACATTATAAAAACCGGTCGGTCTTGCCAAAAAAAAAGCAATATAACAAATGTGTAGACTTTTAGGAAAATAATAGCAGTCTAAGAAAATATCATATCATATCGTGACCTTAAGAAAATGTATGTACATAAGGCAAATCAAAGTATAACATACTAATATCCCTTTGACACCAACAACATAAGTAACTTGACTAATACATGATTGTAAATAAATGTGGATAAATGAACCACAAACTAGGCATGGCTCTTAGGTAAGCAACAAGGGGTCAATCAACTGCCACCTTATATTCCAGGAAAGGAAGGTAAAAGGAATAGGTTAGACAAATGCATGGTGAATGAGAACACGACTAATAAGATAATTAATTGTAAGCAACATTAAAATCTCTCTAAGTAATGCGAAATGCATATATTGTGTCCACAAACTACTAACGACAAATACCCAAGGATACTTATCAAAGACAGTAGGTTAAACTTGCATATCGAGCATCGCACCACCAACCGACCAAATTGGGACCTACTTTCCATCATATCTATTCAAATTGCGCTTGAAGGCGGCGAACACCGTGATGCATACTTGCATAGCTACTCATTACATGCACATGTGTTTATCTTTCGAGTGTAGTGATAAAGTGCCACTTATCATACAACTTTGATGTCCACCGTATGTGAACTCCTATCAATGATAGTCCCCAACTAATCCTGATTCCAGTATTCATTTATTGTACTGGATCGACACTTACCGACACCACGTTTATGTAAGAAAAACGCGCAATACATGAATCTTCGTTAGTAGTCGCTTTCTCAGTTAGTGTCCCACTCAATGTAGAGCCAGACATTCGCCTAACGATCAACACGTGTATTTAAAGCAGCGCTAAAGCCTTACAAAATATCCAATACAACGTATAATGCCCTTTAACCACTAAGTTTTTTTATTTTAGCGCAAATGAATAATAAATCCATTTTAAGTATCGTTATTTTCCACTATGCCTACAAAATATAGATTTTCTGGCACCTGCATTAGTAAAATTAGTATACAAAGATTATATGGACTGGTTCTCTTTTAAATCAAGTCAACAATGTTTTGGCAAAAACATAACTTTAATGCATAAGTGATCAATATATATTAGAAATCTATTATAGCCACCAAACATAGATTGCATTAATCATCGTATTTTGAATAATATATATTTTCATACACGAACGATGTAAAAATGAGAATAAATTGAAATTAGGTAGTTCGTTTTACATCTAATGAAGTTTTTTGCATCACTTGATATTTTCTGTTGTAACCATATTATAGTCTTGCGCATGTTTACTGATATAACATTACTATGTGTTTTAACTGCACAACAATCAATGTCACTATTGGAAATAAGCCGAAAACTCATGATCGTCCCAATGTTACTGCTCCTACGATTTGGTCGACCATCAATGGTCGACCTTGCCTAATTAAGGATCGGCTTGCCCCTTTAATTTTCATTATTTATATTATAATTTTTTCTTATATTTCTAACGCTTGCAACTCTCTCGTACTAAGTGGAATTACAACAAGTTATATTCAAAAATCGTTATGAATATAACGATGAAATTTTATATTAAATTAAAACAACTTTTGGAAATTTTATTTTAAGTCCTTAAAATTTGAATTTAACTCTCTTATTTAATGAGGAAAAATTCCGGGTGTTACAAACATGAAATGAAAATTGGTGCCACTCTAGACTAAAATGCATCATAGTATCCATCTAAGAAGTACATGGTTGCATCGACCTAATTAGCCCTTGAAGGGTAAGTAGATACTAATATGTAGTAACCCTATGTTTGTTAAATATGTTCTCGCGTAGTAATGAATCAGCAGACATACGATGATCTCATGTGGTTTGATATGCATATTACTCACCGATATACCACGTATGCAAGACGAAAGTTGTATGCGAACCAGCCCTACATTTGGACAATGAAAATGCAATCATCACATTTTGGACAATGAAAATGCAATCATCACGTTATGATCTATTGCCATAAGGCATACATCTACAAGTTGTGTCTGGTGTGGAACAAAAGGAGTCTATAAGAGGTTGCTATGATTACACAAACATAGTTGAGATATAGCCGCCATCAATTCATGTCTAATACCCAAAGAAGCATCCAACACATATTGAATCGCCTTTCATTGTCTCATCTAAGGAAAATTCCTCTTAAGACCATGACTAGCCATCCCTTGGGTACATGGATACATGTTTGACATGTACTCTTAGTACCTTAATGATAACATATACCCGAGAGCAAACACATGCTTCACCTTGTCAAGCACAAATGAATACAACGTTGTATACAACGTACCTAGAATGGTTATGCCACAATCAATAGTATAAAACTAACCCCGCCAGCTAAATGCTGAAATATAACCTAGATGAACCGTACATTTTTGTTCGAGTAAAAGGTTGAACCAAAATAAGTACAAAAGAAATGTCGTAGTGATTGCATATATCTATGTAACTAGAGATGCAATGCAAATTTAGGTACCACTATGAATGTAGTTTGAAGCGATAAGCGTTAGAAAAAGGTAAACAGACCAAGTGACTGGCGTGGTTCATCGAATGAGAAATACCTACGCTTATGGCCTCCAATCTTAATACCTACAAGCATGTTGTAATGACCCGCATTTCTAGAGGTATAATAATTAATTTATTTAATTATTTAAAAGGTGGTTAAAAGGATTAAATGGTGGTTAATTAAACAATGGTTAATATTTAATTTAAAATAATAAATTAAATAATATATTTAATCCTGAAATAATCAGAATTGGCTGAAATGACGATATGGTGTGAACTGGATCACCCGTGATATTTAATTCAGCTTAGAGTTGAATTATATTGACGAATATATTCAATCGACGTCAGTTTGAACGTATAATTATATTATAATTAAAAACGAGCTTGAAATGGCGCTGCAGTTCGTAATTTGGCGATTTGAACTTCAACTGAATGTACAGGATTCGTTTTAAGCCAGATTTCTGTGAAACAAGAAACGTGTGGAGCTGGTGGAGTATATCTTTCTAGTGGAAGAGAAAAATCGGGATTTCGTCGTGTAGATTTTGAGTCATGTCCAAATCAAATTTCAGAAAAGTCGCTGTAGAATTCCTTTATAATTTGCGACGCTTTATATACGTTATAAAAGAGATTTTCAGTATAAACTGAATACCGGGATAATCTGGAATCTGAAATATCAAACTGTATATTCTGATATGATATTCTGGAGCTGTACGATATCATATGTGAATATATACGATAATATAAATTTATTTATATTTAATTTAATAATATTTAAATATATTTATATATTTAAATGGGTCATTCAGAGCTTTAAAAATAGTCACTTTTGCAAACGAAGTCGGAATTCGACGAAACTAATTTTGTTGGATCCGCAACATCAAATCATTGCTAGATGTCAAGTTTCATGATTTTTAGAGTTAGTATGTGGCCGTACCGATTTTTAAAGTGGAAAACAGTTAGTATTTTGACAGTTAAAAATACGCTGTGTGAGCATACGAAGTTGGTATTCGACGAAACCAATTTCGTTGGGACCGTAATGTCGAACTCTAGCTACATGTCCAGTTTCGTGATTTTTGAATATCGTGTGTGATCACACGGATTTTTAGAAGGTAAAACGAATTAACAAAAAGGGAATATACTGGGAATATTCCCTCTATAAAATATCTAGATATTTTGGTTTGCCTATAAATACTCCTTAACTCCCTCCCTTGACCTAATTCATTTTCTTACTCTGATCAAAAATGCGCCGTCAGTTTTTCTTTCCATCCTCAACCAGATCCGTGAGAAAACAAATCAAAAGAAAATCCAACTAAATACTATAAATCCAAATGGCCTTGTATTCAAGCTTCTACAGCCCTCCTCTTCAATCTGGTGGGTATATTGTGGGGTTCGAACTTCAATTGGCTCGTTGGTTTGGTAACAGCGAAAGTAGGGTTAGGATTTGTTTTGATTTTGAGCCATCGATGTAGAAATCGAGTGTATTTTGGTGTAGAGGAGATCAAGCCGAGTGTGCTTGCCAAGATTGGGTTGTTTTCAGACCAAAATGAGTCGTGGCTTCCACTGTACTGACGGGTCTGAACTGGACGACGCAAGGATGGAAGGGGCGTCGAGGTTACCAGGGTGGTGGTTGTCAGGTGAGGAGATCAACCCTATTCATTTGTTTCTTAAATCTATCAATGCTGTCCCATATATATACGGGAACGGTTGCTGATCCCAACCGTTGGTGATGTACATTCGATACACTCAAGCGAAATGAGTGGTCGGTCATGTGTGGCTGAGTTGCAAGATGTTCTTGTTGAACTCCAGTGTATCGTTCCTAGAGTACACTGATCGGAAGGTGGTTCCATACCTTGTCATAGTTGGAAATCCATTATCCAATACGTGCTTGCGATTTTGATTGTATATTACATATGTAGAACGTGAGATGAAAGCGTTTCTGCTAGTTGATATCTATTTGTACATAGACATTATTATAATATCAAAAAGGGTTTTTGATATAAAGATATTTTGGATTCTCATAAGGGGAAAACCCGTTCCGTTCTGCGGCGTGGTCTTATGAGATATCGTTTACTTGTTCATATGCCTGTTTAAACTGTTTTACTCATACTAGTCCCATGACTGACCAAAAGTTTACTTTGTTGTTTCCCTAAACTCTTGGGTGCCTAAATTTGTACGGGCAGTTAAGTAGTCGGGATTTACAAATATACTTGAAGAGCTGGAGCAGGAGGCTTCTAGATCATATAGCTATAGTTATTTCCGCTGTGTTGTAAGTGATGTACTATGATAAGTGCTATTGTATACATAACTGTTATATTTCAAAGTTATGTTATATATTATATGTTATTCGTTCCGCTGTGAGGTTCGTGTTACTCTGATGTTGTGTTCTTCTTCTTCTTCTTCTATTCTAAGTTTCTATCTTATCTATTCTCACCTTCTAATTTCTTTCATTAATTACCGGGATTTTTCGATGTTTTGGTTATCGACATCGAGCTTATGTCGATAATCAAAGTCGCCGAAAATCCAGGTCGTTACACATGTAGAAGTCGACATACGTGATTCCAAATTGAATTCCAAAAAATGAAATTTATGCATCGTTGGCCACTACAAGTTTGCAAATGCCCAAATGAGAAGTCAGCTGAAAGATTGGAAATATCTAATCGTCAAAAATATACTAAAAGGATCAACATGTAACCTCTATATATAGGATAAGGAAGAATGTCACAAAACTTTATAATGCATTTGGCCCAACTATCTCGACAATGAATGTACCGATCTTACTTATTTTTTACAAATGTAAAAATTAAGTAACTCATCCTTATTTAATACAATCATGGGGAACAGATATTACAAATCGTTATACTGAAATTACTACCAAAAAACATACGCACTATAGATAATGTAGTTCCGGACCTATGCCAAAAGCCATTTGAAAGCTCATGAAGTATGCATAGATTGTACAATGTCACTTGTACGATGTGAGAGCATGTAACGAACCAGTTTGCTTCTATGGATGCCGACGAATGACTCATCTACCAATTTCAATTGGATGCGACGACATCTCGCTAAAATTCCCGATAAAAAAATGTAAATGGATGATATAAATATCTGAAGATAAAAATAGGGAGGGAGTAGATGGTTGCGATTAAGTAAGGGAAAACAACGAACGCTCGTTTTTTGGACGTCTGACGTTTAAGCGAGCGCTTGATGTTAGATGACCACTTAGAGGACACCTAATTTTCAAGTGTCCATTATATGACCATAGGGTTGTTGGTCAGATCAGATGGTACATTGTCCATTTTTGTTAACTTGAAATCTTGCTCGCCATGATTAGATCTGAATAAATAATTGATCGAGATTGAGCAACAAACTTTGACCGATTAACATTTTGATCCAAGTTCGAATACATAGACGTTCGACCGAATTTGTCTGTGAACCAACTTAAATGAAAGCCATTATTAATGTGCATTGAAAAGGTGCAAGAAATAATGATGTGTCTACGAGTTTGAGTTTTTCTTCCTTTACTCAAACGTAATTTAGCATGTTTCTTTTATTTCATTAAACAAACATAATTTCTTTTGTGGATCATACCGACTATTTATGCCTACTAATTATAGGATCACATTTTATTTTAAAATAATCTACATGTTGACTAGATTTGTAGCTAAATATTCGTTAAAAAAAAAATAAAACTTACAAATATTTTTGTTTGTTTCCTTCCTCATTTCCTGTTTTACACTATAAATTGTTATTTACGTTCTCAAATTTTCAATTCATTGATGGTCAAAAGCTTTTCTTCTGTATGTAGGTTTACACGTGTAGTAACCGTGTTCATATAAATGTTTTATTTATTATTTATGATTTATCGAGTATGCAAAAGTATTTTTCAGCGGAAATGCTATTCCGACTGAAAATGGGGAGGTCAGAAAATGCGGCACGTACAGGAGCCATCAGATGATTTTCCATCCGTGAATTGCATTCATTTTCTACCGATTAATTCCTATTTCAGTGATTTTCACCGTAAACTTTGTGAATTTACGTGTTGTTCTAGCATAATCCTTATTGTTGGTCTTGGTTTGTAAATATTTTCGTTTGAGTTTGACATAAACACAAGGTCATGTCAGGTCAGATTTGGGCTCATCTGAATTTCATTCCGGTTCAAGTTCGAAAATTTCAGTGAATGTTTCTCGGTGGTTGCTATTATGAAAATTGCATCTTATATAAAGCTGAAAGGCCATCCACCATTCCTTTTCATTCCAACCCTAAATCTTGGTTGAAAATTAGGTATGTAGAACGTCTTGGTTTAGTTGTGAAAGACAGTTGTGATTACTTAACCATGAGTTAATTTAATTATTTAATAGTGGTTCAACCAGCCAGATCAAAATAATTACATTGATTTGTTTATTTTTTGGTTTTAAATAATAAAATTATTTTAAATATGGATAAACTTAATCAGTTGTGTCATGCACTATTGTTTAGACTAATTCAGATATTTTGATATGATGCAAGACATCATGAATTCAATTTTTGTTTTAAATTCACTTATTATGTGGTATGTTGTATTCTATTATAATCATCCAACGGTAGAAAAATTGTTTGATACATAGTGGTATTATCAAAGAAAAAAATTATGTTAACTATTTTATTAAATAAAAAAATTAAAAAATTCATTGCATTATTTTAAAAATAAAAGAATGTTTGATAACATGTAGTTGCAAATTATTTTTGGACTTGGTTGATATTGCCAAATTATTTCTTGGTTATTCCGTTTAACAGTTTTAAAATTTTAATAGATTCAATATCATACGTTTTTTCTCTTTTTTATAAGAGGTAAGAAATATGATATATTTATTTTTCCAGTATAATAGCACAATAAATCGATGTTGCTTGGTCACTTATAAGTTTCACCTTATCTTTTCTACGTAAATAATGTATTTAGTGGAATTGTGCATTAACACTCTTTGGTATAATGAATAATTAGTTAATGTTCACGTGACATAGTTTTTACTATTAAACATTGCAAAAAGTGTTTGCATTTTAGTTATTGTAACAACCTAAGTTGTAACACTTTAATCTTAATAACCAATAATTAAATGTGGAGATTAATAAATTAAATGTTATTCATAATATAATTCAGAATTGCACGACGGGACTAGAAGTATTGAATCCGTTGTAATTTTCTGATGAAAATGATCATTTAGTTAAAAATTAAAGTTAAAATGAATTTGTTATAAATTGAAGAAAAAATTCTGAAAATTAAAATAAAAATGTATAAAAAAACAATCACTGGACGATCTAGCTCATTTGGGGCGACGCTTTGTTGATCAATAGAGGCGAATGGGTTGTTTTAGGATTCAATTTGTACATTTCTTGGCTTGCATGCTAAGAAGTGAACGATTCTTGTTTTTTAACATTATTTTTGTTGAGTTGATTGTGTTTTATTGATCCATTTTAAGCTAAGGGTTGAAGTGGTGTTTTTTAATTGATTTAATGACTTGGTTGGTTTATTCTTAGGTTTGAAGTTTGAACGACTGAGAACATCCAACGAACCCTATAAATAGTCGACTAGTAGAGCCTCTTTCATTTTTACATATCTATTTTTCTTTTTCTTTTTTCAGATCTATCCTCAAAATTGGAAAAAAGTTAAATGATTAAATTTTAATGTGTATAAAGAAGTTTTAATTTTGATATATCTATTTTTGGGGTGACACTTTGTTGACCTACAAAGGAAGTTTTGATCGTTGAATATCTAGTTTTTATGTGATTTTTAAATTAGTTATTTGCATAGAAAAGTTTACACAGTTAAGTAAATTTAATTTGCAAGATTTATGTTATAGTTACTTACAGTATTTATAAGTTTTTTTAACTAAATATCGTTACATACAGAAATACAAATATACGTCTCATAATTTGATGTGCTTTGAATTATTTCCTTTTAATTGATACATGACTCTCCATGTAATTAAAGACTTTAGAAGCAAAATACTTAGTTGGAAGGATACGCAGGTATTTCTTCTCTTGAGTTGTTAAGTTGAATAAAAACAAATTTCCCAGTCTTCCATATTCTAAAAAATATTCATGCCTAATTAAAATGATATATTCTTCACTTTTTGATACTCTAGTTGGATAATAACTTAAAAAATTATCCCTAATTGGATAATAACTTGAAAAATTACTGTTCGCACGGTGCTGCTCTTACATGAACTTGGGTATAGGTTCAATCTTGTACATTTATTCCTGAACCCGTTAGTACCTAACTAGTTTAACATCCATATTTCGAAACAATCCATCTAGATGCACAGCGGATAAGCCAAGAACCCGTTAGTACTTAACTAGTTTAACATCCATATTTCGAAACAATCCATCTAGATGTGCAGCGGACAAGCCAGGCATAACTCGGCACTAACTCCATACTTAGCTTCGTCCAACCTATGTAGTAGATTTAGGAGACTCGTCCACTATTAAAGTCCGGTGGGAAGTATGACCGTCTTTGCTCTCTTTTATCCGACCCCAATTCTCACTTAAATAACATGTAAGAGAACAACATTAAGGCTGACAAAGAAACTTCTGGCTTTACGTCGATAACAATGCTATTCGGGACTTTATTCAATCGTTATGCTCCTTGGGTAGACTATCCTATAGACTTCCTCATATACAAGTAGACCAGGGCATTACGTTAATCTAGTTCACGGAAGTACTTAAAAAAAGACTCGAGAGATCCACCTCGATGGTGAAGTAAGACTAAACTCATTATCCTAGGTCGGAACAAGTTGGTAGGATACCAATTTTTACGTCTTCGTGCGCCATACGAGAGGGTCCGACTAACATATTATTGTAAATTATTTCGTTATCTATTATACGACTATAATTAGATAAACTAATATATGGATCATACAGACTCTGATGTTGATCTGACAACAAAGCACTATTGAGATTCAACCTCGTGGGGAGAGCGATGTGCATGGATAGAGTGAGTAGGGGTGCAGCTCCATGGACTGCTCTTCGGGCGTGATAGATGGTGGTATCACACCCTTATCAAAGGAACCATACGTGAGACTGTCGCGTCATATGGCTCCATCTCGGAATTTGGACCTCGCTTTTCTTTGACCAACAGGTCCTTGAACCTAATCATTCATTGATTGATGAAAGGTGACTTTAGCCATTGACTGAAGCGGTAGAAGCTAGTCGCCAGAAACGAAACGGTCTTTCGGGATGGAAAGGATGCGAGCGAAGTGAGGGCGCGCAAGCAAGCGAAAAATGAATGAAGGAAACGCAAACCCTGACCTTCGCATTAGAAAGACCTCTAGTGAGTTTCTTGCCAGTATATTAATTAGGATCGGCTTACAAAATCGCCAGCATATCAATTCTAGTATACTTCGCAAGACTAGAACTGTAATACAAGTTATGAGCGATAGCGAAGCCCAATACTATACTAGACCAGTGAAGGAGGAAATCGTAGTCCCACAGGATTCAATGAAGCTATGCCTTTTTCCGGCCTTCGGTCTCCAAATCTTACTCATGGCAATCTTAAGGCCGCCCAATGACCTATAACGCTAGTCACTACTCCCACTGGGGTTAGGAAGTAAACCCCACAATCCAAAGCATCCAATTGGTCAAGAAAGCAACCGTCCATAAGATAAGGATAAAGGTAGGGTGTATAACTAAGCCGACTTGGTTTTGTTTTGAGAGTACTCTGACCCCGACTCTGTTAAGGAGGATAGCTAACCCAACTCCCAGAATTACTTTCTCTCTGACTAAGCTGCTTCGCACCTCGAGTACCATTTTTGAAATCATGACGACCTGCTTCATTGATGTTTATGCGACCCATAATATAAATAAGTTGGTCATTCAAAAAGTCCAAAGCGCAATGTTCAACATGTGTTCCACTGTCCGGCAGTGACATTACTCCAAAATTTTCATCATCTAAATCAAAAGACACAAGGTTAGATGTTGAACTACCCTCCACTTCTTCGTTTAACCAAAAACATGTGTCGTTCTTACTTGTTGTGTGGGGATATTGATAGAGAAACGCAAAAGGTAAAGAAGTACATGTTTCATGTAAACTTTTCCAAGAATCAGTTCTGTTGCTGTAAAACTCGACTATCTTGACGTTGTGCTTTCCATCCCATGTTTATCTGCATTAAAAAGTATTCTTACAACCTTGTAATCGCCAGTTTTGAAAGCAAAGCCAAAACCAACAATATCAAACCGACTTGTTGCTTCAACCGGTGGAGTGAGGAATGATGGTTCAGCTATATGTCTTAACTATTTCAGTGTAGGGTTACATAACGCTTGATTTTCGATGTTGCTAGTTCTTAAATAAGTTATACCATCACAAGTACCAACTAGTCTATATCATCGAAGACCAAACGGAAGCAACTTCTGCATATAAACCTTGGTGCACTTCTTGTATTCATCGCCATCAATTAACATAAGAAGTGGCTGTGAGGTTCTGCTATTATAATCAATAACTTCTCTACCACTAGCGATGATGGCTTATTTCTTGTTACTATTACTAAACTGGAGGTGTTCAGAGATAAATGCTGAGCTCTCAATAAGTGCACACAATATTTGCATGTGCGCTTAAATCGCAACAATGATACCACCGGTAGCCATAATAAGATATCAAAGGACACATGTTCAGGTATGCCATGACTATTTACTTTCATACTTCCAGTCGCTTATTGATTTGCACCTTTTAGCGAGAAAGGCTTCTAGATCCAGTCGAACCACCTCTGAAATTACAACCATCCAAAATACCACTTTTTTATTTATTTTATTCGAACTTTATTTGGGAATCTTTGAGGTTTGAAGCTGTTATATGTTTGGATTTTCTGTTAGTCAATTTAGTTTATTTACAGTCTATTCCTATTCGTTTTCAATTGTTTATTAATAATTTTACTTCTTCTATCTTCTTATTTGTTGTAGTTTATTTAAGTTTATGTTTATATTTTATTTTATTTGTTTTGTTTATTTTTATGTCTAGTCTTTGCGACTAGATAGATCGTTTTCTTTTTTCTTTTTGCGATGAGCTTAGGTCTTTATCATTAATTTTACGTTAAATTAAAATAAAGTTAGAATTGAATAAAAAAAGATTTTTGGGCATATTAAAACTGATTAGGCATTGTAATCAGATTGGACTGTGAATTGGAATAAAACTTAACAGGTAATTGAAGAACATGTAAACATGTAAATTGAAAAAGATTAAACTTAATTGCAAATCAAGTAACGTGAGAATGAGTTGTATAAAAAGATAGCATTAATTAGGAATGTTAATACAACACAGAGAGATAACATGAGGTAATATTAGGTTTATTAATATATTTAAATCATTTTAAGTTAAATTTGGGACAAAATTAATAAGCAACATAATACAACATTTTCATTTCTTTACAGTATTTCTGCATCTCTTCAGCAATTAGTTTCGAATACAAGACTGTATCAATACATTAAATATTATACAATTTTCACAGAGAGATACAACATTTTCATGTCTCTACAATACTTCTGCATCTCTTTAGCAATTAGTTTCCTGAACACCCTCTTCTTGACCCATTGATCAAGATTCGACCGCTGATGCATGCATAAGTTTAGGTTTTCTTATGGCCTAGGCTCAAGTTTGGGAAAGCTCAATTCGATGAAGAATTGGATCGTATTGAGATATTAAAATTTCTCAGATCAAACGAACGTCAAGTTGATGAGGTGTTGGATCACATTAAGACTTTGAAACGCCTAAAACAGCTAAATTGTGAGAAAGCTTCTACAAAGCAAGCAGTGGAGATAAATAGATTGTTGATTCGTTGATGTCGATGAACGATGATTTCATAATATCCGACTGTATGGGAAAAATAATTTATCCAAAAAGAAGGGTGAACCGACAACTTGAAGAACTGTAAAAATTTGTGGCAACTCAAGAGAAAAGTATAATGGAGCTTAGGAAGTGTGCACATAGCAGAATTTATGCAGGTTGATCAGCAACCAAAGTTGGTCTCATGAACAGTATGATGGAGTGATATGTTGATGTATGTAGCAAAATGATGTGGTATGCATGTTTTGCAGTGCTATTGGTGGGCAAGAATCATAAAACAACTGATGTTTCTGATTTCTAAAAGAACAGAAAATGGTGTTTAATATAATTATGCTTCGTTATTAATGCATTATTTTAGTAAACATAACCTGACTAGCATTAAAAAAAAGATAAAATTAATAAGTCAAAATAGAGAGAGTCTGTTCCAGCAGCGTGGGGCTAATTGTGGAATATAAGTGGCTCGTAGATTAGGTCTGATCTGACAGCGTGGGGCTGATTGCGGAAGATAATATTGCTAAAAAAATAATGAAATCCTAGTTTAGGTTTGTTTCGGTAGCGTGTGGCTGATTGGGGAAACAAGGTGGCTTAATAAAATAATAAATGGAGATCAAGTCTAGGGATGACTTGTGTCAATTGCATATTTGGTTGGTGACTCGTATCAGTCAGTATCCCTATTATCATGGTGGTTTCACACTTGGTAGAGGCGAGAGCACAATTTACTGTCCAACGAAGATAGGTAAGGGCACGTTTCGGTAGGACGATGAGCATGCATCGTGCTAATTAAAGAAGATAAGCCACTGTAATACCTGTGACTTACAGCTATGTCCTTTTAGTTAATGAGCTCGGGATCGATAACCCTCGAGTGTTATAGCTGACATAGGTTATAACTTTATGAGTATATGAGCCGATCGATGGGTAGAAATTAGGTGAAAACTAATTGTGATATTTTGGTAGTTGGTGCAACAATCTCGGATATGAATAAGAAGCCTATCTTTGTTCGTGTTTATTTTTTCTGCTATTTCATTTATGCTTTTATGTCTATTGCTCTTAGAACTATTTATTTGTCTTAATGCTTCCTTAACATATACTCATGCTAGATATTACTAGAACTCACCAGACGTATGTCTGACCTAGTTTGTTTTCTCCTTTTCTCTTCCTTTCCTCCTTAGGTTAGTAGGATGGAGAGTCTCAGTTATGATTCTTGATTGTTCAATTCAGCTTGGATTCGGACTCTTTCGAAATTCATGTACGGGTTCACTTCCTATTTTTTGATCGTTGTATACTTGTATTGACATTTGAGAGGGATGATTTTTATGGTTTTACTTATATACTCTCCTATCATGAAACTCCATGAGATAGTTTTATGTTGATGACTATTTAGTATTTTATGAAATGTAATTGGCATTGTGATTTGATTTTTCTTATTTAGATAATGTTTTTAAAGTTTCCACTATGTTTTATATTTCTGTCTTGTGAATTTTAGTTTTTGTGTTGTTACTTTATACCTAAGCGCTTCATAAACCTTAACGCATTTCATAAGTGTGACGTTAAAGGGTGTGGGGTGTTTCATTTGGTATCAGAGCCTACAGTTACAAGACCAGAGAAAAGTTTTTCGAAAAATAAAGAATTTTCAAGCAAAACTTATTTTTGAAATTTTTTCCCTTAAATCAACTACAATATTTCCTTGATTTCTTTTTGAATCCTTATCTCTTCTCTTTTCAGCATGTCTGGGGCTTCCAATTTTCTCGGGGCGGGGGACGGGGGGGAGTTCATATTTCAACATGGTTCTGTAGATATGTTAAAGCTACTACGCCTGCCGAAGGGCAAGAAAATTCCTTACGTCCAGTTGTAGTCGTGGTATTTACACCAAATCAGTAGTTAATTTCTCTAGGGTTTGTAAGGTTTTTTTTTTACTATGGGTGGCATGTCATTTCTTGGATCGAATAGTTTGTTGATGCTCGTAATTGGTTTAGGGAGACTGATTGCGTGTTTGGACTATCAGGGCTTGATGATAGGAGGAGGATTCAGTTGGCCACTTGGCAACTGAAATGAGTGACGTCATATTGGTGTAAAGTAGTTGAGACAGAGCCTGGCATAGAGACATGAGATACTTGTTTTGATTTCTACATCCTGCTCCGCCTCAGCTACTTCCCAACGATATGACGCCGCTCCTTTCAGTTGCTAAACATCCAACTGAATTCTCCATCAGTCATCAAGCTCTACTCTAATAATCCAAACACACGATCGGTCTCTCTGCCAATTGTTAGCATCGACAAACTCTCTGATCCAAGAAATGACTTTTGTTGCACAAAGCAGAAAAATCCTTACAGAGCTTAGAGAAATTAACCATTGTATTTGGTGAAACTACAGCGACTACAACTACTGTAATGATCTAGAATTTTTAACCAATTTGAAATTGGAATTTTTATTACTTAATTTGAATTTATATTTGAATTTGACATAAATATATATAATTTAGAATATTTAATAATTTTGATAAGTTATATGATAGATTTTGCTTGAATTCTAAATGAGAATGAATATTAATAAGTTTGGATTTATTAACACTATTTGTCGTTCGATCGGATTTGTCAAACCATAACATGAATTAGTAGCGTTGAAATTAAGTGTTGCCCTTAGTTTTCATAGCATTTAAGGGAAAATTGTAACACCCTAAGTCCCACATCGTGGAAGCCTGTGTGAAGTGGGTACATGTATAGTAGAGCTCACCTCTTACTAATGCCGAGGCCTTTTGAGGAACAAAACCCCACACCTATATGGTTGCTAAGTTGGGGACAATATCATGTATGAACCGAGGTGCGGATTGTTACAGTAATATTGATACCCAGCCGGAATTGTGGCTCTTGCATGGACCACAACGCCTGGGTGAGGTGTTTGTAAGCCAAAGGGACATTGGGCTCTGTGGCAGCGGAGAATGTAACACCCCTAAGTCCCACATCGTGGACGCCTGTGTGAAGTGAGTACTTGTATAGTAGAGCTCATCTCTTACTAACGCTGAGGCCCTTTGAGGAACAAAACCCCAAACCTTTACGGTGGCTAAGTTGGGGACAATATCTTGCGTGAACGGAGGTGCAGATTGTTACAAAAACGCTACCAAAAGTTCACCTTCTCTTTTTAAGACAACTGTATGGACACTTGTAATTTTGTATGTATACTTTCATGCATGGTTTCCACTTGTCCCCTTATGTGTCTTTACCTCCTTACTCCTCTTTTCCTATATAAGGAGCTCTTTACTTCACTTTCTATCATCCATTTTCTTTTTTTTTTATCTTCCTCCTTCTTCTTAAGCTTATGGCCATGATTTCCATGGCATAAATCTTCCTCTTTTCCACCAACACCTTGCCAAAGTTCGTCATCCTCCTCCTCCTCTTATGATAGAGAGAGAAAGAGATTAGTATATATATTTTGGTGAAGAAGACGTTGCGCAGAAATACTGTTCGACGGTTTGCTGAACTTGGATCGCCTAACTGGAAATTTGGAAAGCTGTTTGGTGAGAACTTTTTAACCATAATTTATATATTTAATTAGTGGTTAGACTAATTTAAATATAGTGATGAATTTTTAGTGGTTAATGATGATTGATGTTTGTTGTGATGGATGATGGACGCATAGTTTAGACCACACACACTATTAAGCGTTAGTGTTATAACGCTTGTGCACAATTATGTTTTATTTAATTATGTTGATGATGATTGCTATGGATGTTTAAATGGTTGTTAATGTTGTTTTGCACACACTATGACACAACAATTATGGTATCACATTGGTGATCGACAAATCTCCTTCATAATTAGAAGCAATATCATTATTGAATTTGAAGGTTAATAATTTGGAAAGACCATATGTATGAATTCATATATATATATATATATATATATATATATATATATATATTAATAAAGTCCTTTAAACGAATAAATAAATACCGGAACATTATTGACAGAGATGATAGTGTGTAGGCTTGGGTTTAGAAATAAAGTTTCCTGCTCTCCCTGGCTATCTCTAACTGATCCGATGAATGTGGTGGTTAATTTGAAGTTATTTGAATTTAGAAATGAATTGGAATTTGATTTATTAAGTAAAAAAATAATAAAAATTGAATTTTATATCCAAAATAATTTGGGAAGTAAATTTAAATGATTTTAAAAGGGTTATATAAGGATATAATGGTTTTCTATGGTATTTTGAAGTATCGTAGAATAATGGTTATCATGGTCAAAATACAGCTTGTCGCACAACGACAATCTGTAATTTTAGGTACAAATTTTAAACGCTTATAACTTTTGCAATCTAAATCGGATTTTCATAAAATGAAAAACTTTTGATTTCCATTAACAAGAACTTTCAAATGAGTGAAAGCATATTTTAAATTCGAGTTATAATTTTCAAGTTATGTTTGAAACCGTTTTGGAAAAGGTTGATGTAAGAACAATTGTTGACCATAACTATAAACAGCTATTTTTAAATGTTTTAAAAATATGAAAAAATTTGTAAAATCATTACAAATTATGAAAAGGTGTTTTGAATTGTAAAGTTCAAGTTTTGACTAAGATAAACGATATTTTGATCAAAATAGTTGAGATAGCTGTTTTGTAAAGATTTTGTAACACTTTTGAAATGCTATTGTAACGCTTTCTTCGAAAACAATCTATTTTCAAGTTTTAACCCGTAAAACTATCTTCCGAACTATAAGTAATGATTTGTGGAATGTTTTCAAAGGTTTAAAAGTATTGGAAATATTTTAGATGGAATTTAAATTGATTTATTTAATATTAAAACGAGTTTTCCAATTTTAAACAATTGGATATGGTTGGAGATAAATTTTCGGATGTTTGATATTAATTCGGTAGATGGCGACTCTTACTATTTGGGGAATTTAAATGGTAGTTCACCATTATTTCGATTATAGTGCGAGTTGGATATCGAGATTAATATTAAGTATAAGTTGATGGTATTTCTATCTAGATCTAATGTCAAAGAGTTGGATAAATCTTTTAAGTAAGATGTGGCTTTTCCAATTTGATTTGGGATAAGTTGGATAAATATATTCTTCAAATATTTGATATGAAATTCTTTGGTGTAAACGTATACTATTTGAGGAATTTGGAAGATATTATTATTATATCGTTATTCCACTTATAGTATTCGTTGATTATGAGAATTGACATCGAATATAAGTAGATACAATATTTGTGTAACTTATGTTCAATATCGATTGATTTGGGTTTTGTCGTGAATCATGTCTTCAATAATGTCATTCTTGTAAACCAACGAGATTGAGTTATGGAAATTCATATCGTAATTTGGGGATTTAATCAAATCTTTGACTTGAGAAAATTAAAAATAAGGAGTTAGGAAGGAAGTATAATCTTTTTGTTAAGATTAAAGAATTGTAGGTTCGGAAACCGATTTAATTGGAAACTATAATTGAAATGTGGGCAAGGATTTTCAAAGGAAACTGGGGTTTTGACAACGAGTTATCAAATGGGAAGTTAATTAAGGTTTGAGGCTAAATTATCTTTGATTTAAAAGGTGTGTTTTAAAGGAGAAAAGTTAAATATGGATTTTATTATAATTTGAGAATGGATTTAAAGAAGTTTAATTTAAAAAAAAACTAAGACGGAAGTTGGTTAAAAGCCTGTGTGTTTCGTAATTGTGTTTTAAAAATTATGCTTATTATTTGCGAAGACCGGGATCAGATTTATGTCCGAAATCCATTCCAAGTAATAATACGACGTTGTGCAATTGAGGACGTTATTGAAGACCGGGACTCTTCATATCGTAAGGACGACTTGCTGAAATGTCTCAAATGGGTAGCTCCCATTTGCAGATGGATTTTAAATCAGCTAAGTGACAAGAAGCCCAAACGTATGTGAAGAAATTTCGGATTGTTGTTTCGTTCAGACCCAGAACGAACATTTTTGGATTGTGTGTCTGACATTGTAATTGACTGCGTAGTACTAATCTCTGTTAAATATATATCTGTTTGGTGGCGGAGAATTTATTCTCTTGCTTAACACACTTCTCTAAGACGTATGAGCTTAGAGGTTATATATCGATATAAAACAATGATGTGTTGTGAATGGAAAATGTTGCATACTTAAGTTATGTGGTGAGCTTTGGATGATCAAAGCATGACTTATTTAAGCATAGCTTTGTGTATGTCGAGACCTCGGCAAGCCTCACACCCTGGTAAATGGACAAAACAGGAAGAAATGCAGCCGGGTTATGGGGTGTTGTCTCCTTCTAGATAAAAGGTGTACTATGGTATGGAGCCCAGAAATTAACCTATGTGGTAAAAGCATCTACTTTTTTGGTTGTTGTTGGCGCGCGCTTGGAAAGGTCGGTAATGACCGGGAGATGACATACTCAGGCGTACTCTAAGTTACACAGTTAAGGGGGAACCCGGTCTTATGTTGGCATGAGGAGCATTACTGTTGATCCTCGTACATGTCTCTAGATGTGTTCAAAATTTGTTTTGGATGGAAGTTTGTTTGCCTGGTCATTGTTGGAAACCCAATCTCTGCTACGAGCCCGTACGATTTTTGATTGTATACCATATGTCAGTATAGTATATGGTACCTATGCTGGTTATGATTGATACATTTACTTTCAAAATTGTTTTCGCACTATATTATGGTATTGAAAGAGGATTTTCATGTATCAAGCATTTTTGACTGCATAAGGAGAAACCTCGCCCATATGTGCGTTTACGTTGTGTGTGTGCTGCGAGACCTTATGTTAGTTTCATTTTTCAAAAAGTCATTGCGAATTTCTATGCACTGGTATTCATATGGAGTAAACCCGTTCCGCATTAGCGGCGTAGTCCGGTGAATTACCTAACTTTAAAATAAACCCAAAAACAAATGTTTTCAGTTCTCACACCGGTCATATGACTGACATGGAATTTACTGTTCCCACACCTAAACTCTGGGTGCCCATAATTTTTGCCCGGGCAACCTAGTTGTTTGGCTCGCAGCTTGGAGTTGGTTAGACCAGGATGCTGGTTTAGCTGGAGCTATATATCTTGGGGCATGCATATTCTTCCGCTGTGTTTAGTATCTTTTCCGCTGTGTAATCGATGTACTCTGATGTTTCTCCGGTAACTCTGATGTAATATTATTATAATGATAATGGAAAAGTTCTTTTTAGTTTGTGCAAAAGTGTATGTACCTCCTAACAATCCGTCTTTATGAACGGTTTAAGTTGGTTTAATTACCGGCGAAAACCGAGAAAAAGACTGGGTCGTTACAGCTACAGGTCGGGCAGTTCCTGACCCCCCGGCAGGCGCTATAGCTTCAACATATCTACGAAACCATGCCGGAGTGGGAAGGACCTCTGGAAAATTAGGAGCCCTAGACATGCGGAAAAAAGAGAGACAATGATTCAAAAAGAAACCAAGAACATTTTATAATTAATGTGATGGGATATTTTTCGAAAATAAATTTTACTTGAAAATCCTTTATTTTTGTAAATATATTTTTTAAAAAATTCTCTGATCTCGTAACCTTAGACTCTTATACCAAATGAAACACCTCACACCTCTTAACGTCACCCATATGAGAATGCGTTAAGTTTTATGAAGCGCTTAGGTATTAAGTAACAACACAAATACTAAAATTTACAAGACAAAAATATAAAACACGGCGCAAACTTTAAAACATTATTTAAATAAGTAGTATTTATTACATTTCAAAATACCATATAGTCATCATCATAAACCAAACGTACTATCTCATGGAGAATACCAGAGTACATAAGTAAAACTATAAAAAAATATCCCCTCTCATATGTCAAATACAATGATCAAAAAACAAGATGTGAACTAATGCATAAGTATGAAAAGAGTGAATCAAAGCTGAATCGAATAATCAAGAGTCACTGCTGAGACCCTCCACCCTGCGAACCTAGAGGGAGGGAGAAAGGAAGAGAGAAGGAGAAAACAAATTAGGTCAGACATACGTCTGTTGAGTTCTAGTAATTTCTAATATGGACATAAATTAAGAAAGCATTTAGATACATGAATAGTTCTAAGAGCGATAGACATAAATGAAATAGCAGGAACAGACATAAGGGACTGACTAATATGGATTTCTAACCAAAAATGCAATTGACATAAGTCACCTCTAGTGACCCCCATTCATTATTTTATTAGGCCTCTTATCTTTTCCAATTAGCCTGCGCTACCGGAACAAACCAAAACTAGGATTTAATTATGTTATTAGGCCTCTTATCTTTCACAATCAGCCTAACGCTGCTGGAACGAAACTAATTTACGAGCCACTTATCTTCCCCAATCAGCCCCACGCCACCGCAGTGGGCTCCCTCTATCTTAACTTATTAGTTTTATCATCTATTTAACACGATTTAAGTTTATTAATAATATGCCCAATATAACCTCATGTCATATCCCTAGGTTGTATTTAACATTTCTAATTAATGTTATCTTTTTATACAATTCATTCCCCGTTACGTAACATTCAATTAAGTTCTATTTATTTCAGTTTACATGTTTACATGTCGTCCGATTACATGTTAAGGGTTTATCACCAATTTACAGTCCAATTTGATTACAATACCTAATCAGCTTCAATATGCACAAAAATTCCTTTTTATTCAGTTCTAACATTATTCCAATTTAACGCAAAATAACGATAAAGATCTAGGCTCTTTTCAGGCTTAAGCTCCACGCTAAAATTTAAAGGGAAATGGTCTACGCTACTCGTAACACCTAGACTCAAAATAAACAAAAGCAAATAAAATAGGCATAAACATAACTGTAAATAAACTATAATAAAGAAGGGGATTGAAGAAGGAGAATTATTTATAAATAATAAACAATTGGAAAGAAATAAACATAGACAATAAATAAACTATAGTAACTTACTAGAAAAACTAAACATATAAGTACTATAAACATAAAACTTGCAAATTAAAACCATCTAACTGTATAAACTTTCCTATGCAAATAACTAATCTAAAAATTACATAAAAACTCACGAATCTGATGAACAAAGCTTCCCCATGGTCTTCTTCTTAAATCTAGCAGAACCACCGCTTCCAAAAGTGTTTATAAAAATAAATATTTAAAACTTAAGAACTTCTTTATTCTCGTAAAAATTTAATAATTCAGTCCTTCCTAATTTTGAGGAGAGGCTTGGGGAAGAAGAAGAGAGAAAGAATGGATGTAAAGAAACAAGAGAGGCTCTGCTAGCCTATTTATAGGGCTTACTAGACGCCCTTAACCGTCCAAATGCAAGATTAGATCTGGTCCAGCCATGTCATTGGACCAATAAAAAAGTGCCACATTAGCCCTTGGTTTAAAATATGCCAATAAAACTCAACCAACTCAGCAAAATAACATTAGAAAATAATAAACGTTCGATGCCTTTGTGTAGGCCAAGGCATGCAAAATCCTCGACCTGGGTTGACCCACCCGCCTACATAGGTCGACATAGGGGTCGACCCAAGTGGGTTGGGTCGCCCAGTGACCATTTGTTACATATATTAATTTAAATTTCTAAATTCTTCTTTAATTCATAACTAATTCGTTTTAACTCCGATTTTAGTAAACCAAGTGTCCATTTTGATCAGAAAATTACAATGGACCCAATGATGCTAGTTCCATTGTCCAATTCTGAATATTACTCTGATTAATATTTAGTTTATTAATCTTTTATATTTAATTATTGTTTATTAAAATTTGGAGTGTTACAGTAGCAGAGGGTACATGAGAAGAACTACCATCCCCATGATTTGTAGGTTCCAATGATATTGTTTGCTCTTAAGTCTTAGAGAAATTATTTATTAGATGAGAGATTTGAGCCTTATACATATCATAAGTCTCTCGAGTACTTGTTCTCACAAAAAGATCTTAATTTGCAACAGCAGCACTAGATGGAGTTCCTTGCATCTTTTGACTTTGAGATAGCATATACCCCAGTTAAGGGGAATGTAGTAGCAGATTCATTGAGTAGGCAGAGAATGACTTTGAGTCCCTTGCTCGTAGAGTGGAAGAGTTTGGACTTTATCTCATCGTTTGATTTTAGACCATCTACGAATTGTGTACCAGGATTATTAGTATTGTTGGAGGTACGACCTACTCTCTTAGAACACATTGGATCCAATCAGCGCAAGGATAAACAGTTAGTGGATATCATGGACCAACTTAATAGAGTAGAGACCTCTAGTCACTTTGCTAGGTATTCAATGGTTGAGAGAGGGTGGCTACATCGTGATGAGAGATTGTATGTCCCTTGAGTTGATGATTCGTTGAGATCAGTTTTAGAGGAGGCTCATCACTCTCGGATGACCATCGATCTGGACAATTATAAAATGTACAAAGATACAAGGAGGGTCTTTCATTGGATAGGGATGAAGAAGGATGTGGCAGAGTATGCGGCTCAATGTATTACTTGTTAGAGAGTAAAGGATGAGCATAAGAAGCCTAGTGGATTACTTCAACATTTAGATGTGCCACAGTGGAAGTGAGAGAGCGTCTCGAGAGACTTCATAAATATATTGCACATATTGAGGAAGGTCAACACCAGCATTTAGGTTATAGTCGATAGGTTAACTAAGAGCGCTAATTTTATCTCAATCAAGAGTAAGCGAACAACATCTTGGTTGACATTAGTATATCTTAGAGATATCATCGACTTTATTGAGTCCCTCTAGTATTGTTAGTGATCGAGACCCCATCTTTACGAGCGAGTTTTGGAGGAACCTATAAGAGGCATTAGGGACACAACTACAACTTAGCACTGCCTATCACCCTCAGACAGATGGACTGACGGAGAGGGTTAATAGGGTTCTCGAGGACTGATTACGGCCGTGTATCCTGGACTTCAGAAGGACTTAGGAGGAGCATCTTCCATTGGTAGAGTTCTCATACAATAACAACTATCAGACAAGTATATGTATGGCTCCCTTCGAGGCATTGTATGGACAACCCTCCAGATCATGTACTTGTTGGTGGGAGTCCACCCTGAGGTGGTTAAAGAGACCTCAGGGAAGATAGATTTGATTCGAAGGCGGATGAAGGCAGCTTATGATAGACCGTAGTTGTATGCAGATCATCGGAGGAAAGATCTAGAGTTTGAGGTAGGAGACAAGTTTTTTTTGTTAAGGTGTTACCTTTGAGGAGTGTTGTTCAGTTTATCTCAATGGGGAAGTTGGCATCGAGGTTCGTAGGGTCATTCCCTATAATATAGAGTATATGTCAGATGACCTATAGATTTAGACTACTGAAGAGACTGACATGAGTTCATGATGTATTCCATGTTTCACACTTGCGGAAGTGTTTACATGATTTTGTGGTAGTAGTAATAGAGACAAGTACTCTAGAGGGGTAGAGAGGGAGACATCGGTCAGAAGAGTTCCTACTCGGATACTAGGATCCGAGGTGAAGAAATTACGAAATAAAAAGATCAAGCTTGTTAATATTCAGTGGGGAGAGGACAACGATGACACGACTTCAGAACCAAAGGATAGGATTCACGCTTTTTTTTGTTTCTCTTTGAGAGTACGCTCTTAATCCTTTCCTAAGCTATGAATTTGAATTTATTTTTTCATATCATTTGAATCATAAGTCTTTGGTAAAAGCCTACGGATGGAAGGAAATGGTTTAAAACATGTTAATAAAACATGTTACGGTTGAATGGATTCACATGGATGCAAGTGTTTGCTAGTGGATGCAATGAATGCATACACACACACTAGGCACAAGTTAATGATTGACAAACTAGGATACTTACATAATTGCATTTGGATGTGTGTTCATTTTAATTTATATAGGTGGAAATTGATTGAATCATCACTTGGGTATTGTATTTTGATGAATGGTTGTTGCACACATATAGAATTTATGCTTCATTAGGGTTCCTTTGCATACATTTTGGATGCATGACATAGACATGAATTGCATTAAGGAGGTCAACTGAATCAGTGGACTGCCTGATTTTTGCATTAGCTTAGGGACATATACACAACACCTTTGTATATGTCCGTGAAAAGCATTAGAAACTCTAAGGAAAATGGATGCCAATGGTTGATGGTTGAGTAGATAAGTATAGATAATGGTTGATGATATTTATAACATTCTTCTAGCCTTGGAGATTTCGAGAATGAAATCCTTTAAGGAGGGGAAAATGTAACACCTTGAATTTTAATAAACATAAATGTAAAAGATTAATAAACTAAAGATTAATCAGAATAATATTTAGAATTGGACAATGGGACTAACACCATTGGGTCCGTTGTAATTTTCTGATAAAAATGGACACTTGTTTTGTTGGACTTAAAATGAATTAGCTATGAATTAAAGAAGAATTTAGGAAATTAAAATAAAAATATATAATGAACAAACGGTCACTGGGCGACCCAGCCCACTTGGGTCGACACTTTGTCGACCCAAGCCAAGTTGGGTCGACCTCCGTGTCGACCCAAGGAAGCGGTTGGGTCGACCCAGGACGCGATTTGTGCGAGTCTTGGCCTACATGCAAGGCAACGAACAATTCATATTTTCTAACTTTATTTTTGTTGAGTTGGCTAAGTTTCATTGACCTATTTTAAACTAAGGGCTGACTTGGCACTTTCTTATTGGTCTTGGCGCTTTCTCATTGGTCCAATGACATGACTGGACCAGATATATTCTTAGGTTTGGACGGATGAGGGCATCCACAAACCTTATAAATAGACTAGCTGAGCCTCTCATTTCTACACATCCATTCTATCTCTCTTCTCATACTTCTTTTCCAGGCATATCCAAAAAATTAGGAAGCACCAAATAATTAAATTTTTATTCGGATAAAGAAGTTCTTACGTTTTAAATATTTATTTTTACAAATACTTATGGAGGTGGAGGTTCTGCTAGATCTAAGTAGAAGGCCACAGAGAAAGCTTTGATCATCAGATCTATGAGTTTTTATGTGATTTATAGATTAGTTATTTGTGTAGGATAGTTTATACAGTTAAGTAGTTTTATTTTGCAAGTTTTATGTTTATAGTTATTTGCAGTATTTATATGTTTAGTTTTTCTGTAAGTCACTGCAGTTTATTTGCTGTCTATGCCTTTTTCATTCCAGTTTTCTATTGTTTATAATTAGGTCTCCTCCTTCTATCCCCTTCTTTGTTGTAGTTTATTTACATTTAAGTTTATGCCTTATTTTATTTGTTTTGTTTATTTTCGAGTCTAGGCCTTGTGAGTAGCCTAGACCGTTTCCCTTTTTCCTTAAGCGGTGAGCCTAGGCCTGAAGAGAGCCTAGGACTTTATCATTATTTTTGCATTAAATTGAAATAAAGTTAGAACTGAATAAAAAGCAATTTTTGCGCATATTTAAACTTACTAGGTATTGCAATTATATTGGACTGTAATATTTGATAAAACTTGACATGTAATTGGAGAACTTGTAAACTGGAATAGATTAAACTTAATTGAACATTAAGTAACGTGGGAATGAGTTGTGTTAAAGGATAATATTAATTAGGAATGTCAATATAACCTAGGGATATAATATGAGGTTATATTGGGCTTATAAATAAACTTAAATCGTGTTAATTTAAATTGAGGATAAAATTAATAAGTTAAGATAGAGGGAGTTCGTTCCGGCAGCATGGAGCTGATTGGAAAGATAAGTGACTTGTAGATTGGGTCTGTTAAGGGATCGTGGATGTGATTGGGGAAGATAAGAGGCCTAATAAAATAACGAAATCCTAGTTTAAGACCATTCCGGCAGGGCCAGGATGATTGGAGAAACTAAGTGGCATAATAAAAAAATGAATGGGACACCAAGTCTAGGGGTGACTTGTGTCAATTGCATATTTAGTTGGGGATCCATATCAGTCAGTATATCTATCACCATGGAGGTCTCACACTAGGTAGAGGCGAGTGTACGTTTTACGTTACTGGGTAGTAAGATGTCAAACAAGGTGGGTACGAGAGCGTTCCGGCATGACGATGTGCGTGCATCGTGCCGATTGGGGAAGATAAAAAGCTATAACACATGTGATTAATGGTTATGTCCTCTTAGTTGATGGGCTCGAGATTGATGACCCCAAGTTCCATAATTGGCATAGGTTAATACATTATGGGTATAGGAGCCGATCGACGGGTAGAAATCATGTACAACTTAATTGTGATATCTTGGTAGTTGGTGCAACAATCTTGGATATGAATGAGAAGCCTATCTTTATTTGTGTTCGTCTTTCCTTCTATTTCATTTATGTTTTTATATCTATTGCTCTTAGAACTATTCATCTATCTAAATACTTCCTTGACTTATGTGCATGCTAGAAATTACTAGAACACACCAGACGTATGTCTGACCTAATTTGTTTTCTCCTTCTCTCTTCCTTTACCCCTCTCCCCCCAAGTTCGCAGAGTGGACGGTCTCAACAGTGATTCTTGATTGTTTGGTTCAGCTTGGATTCAGACTCTTGTTAGACTCATGTACCGGTTCACTTCTTTTTTTCTAATCGTTGTATTGACATTTGAGAGAGATGGTTTTTATTGTTTTACTTATGTACTCTGATATGATGGATTTCCACGAGACAGTTTAATGTTGATGTCTTTTTAGTATTTTATGAAATGCAACAAGCACTGTGACTTGGCTTTCCTATTTAAATAATGTTTTTAAAGTTTCCACTGTGTTTTATATTGCTATCTTGTAAAATTTAGTCTATGTGTTGTTACTTTATACCTAAGCGCTTCATAAAACTTAACGCATCCTCATATGGTGATGTTAAAGGGTGTGGAATGTTTCATAAGTATCAAAAAAGAAGGCATATTCCTTACACGATACCCACATTTGTATCTTTACACATCTATCTTCTCATCACTTCCCCCTTATATACACAAATGATAGTGGTTAATCATAATTGGAGTGTTCTTTAAACCATTATCCATTTTATCTGAAATATGAGTTTGAAAATAATATACCCTTTGTGAGAAAGTAAAAGACAAATGTAATTATGAAAACCTTGCATGCTTACTGATATAACATGCAGTCCCCATATCTGATATAAATAACTTGCGCTTCATTGCCAACACATATTACCCCTTGCTATTTATACCATCAACAAAAGCTTCATTCACTATAGTGAAATCTAAATCACGATTCAATTCATCATGCCTACAATAAGTGTCAATATCTACATCTTTTAAATTCTCATGTTCAGAGTATAATTCATGCATATATGAAGAAACTAATTTATCAACACTATTTTGAATATTTTGCATCCTAAAACTGTTACCACCATCATTTAAACCAATAACATTTGGAATACTAAAAAATTAGAATCCAACACTGCTTCCTAAACTCCAAAAACCAAATGCATATCATTACATATACATCATCAACATTCGAATTTACAAAAGCCTGAAGTCTATTAGACAAAAAAAAAATCTTAAAATCAAATTTCACCCACTATTTTTTAGCTTTTAGGTTATTAACTTTTATGAATTCATTATTTTTTTGCATGATAAACCACTGCATCAGCTGTTAACATACTATCCTCCAATTGAATCAAGGTACTTGAGCCAAATGACTGTCGAACAACCTCCAATACCAATACTGATGGATCAAAGCATTTGAATCTAAAAAAAATTCCAAAAAATCCTAATTAATCATAGATTCTTCATTCATAATATCAATGGATGTTTCAGTTAAAGAATACCCTTTGAAACTAGGTTCCTGTACACTGGCTTGTACGAATATTTTACCATTATCAGCACCAACTTTAAATAATAAAATAAAATAAAAAACTTAAACTTTCAAGTCAAAACAACCTTAAAGGTGATGACTAAAACATTGTTATGTTGATTGAAACAGATTGAAAGCAAAATATGGAATAAAAGATGTTAGAATATGAAAAAGATGAGTTAACAGCAACAACAACCACTTTTTAGAATGAGTGGGTATAATGATAATTATGCAATAACTTAGAACTGACCTAGAATTTGTTGGCTTGGTTATAATACACATGTGTTTTATAGTTGTCAAACTACATATTGAACAGGTTATAAAATGGTCCTCAAGCTTCCATACACAACATTATGTCATATCAAGGGGAAGTGTTTCTTTTACCTTATAACAGATTTATAATAATAAGCTCCAATACAAAAAATATTGGTAAAAGTAAAAATTGCATAGAAACAACCTTAAATTTGCTAGAGTCTAACAACTTGTTGGAATCCATAATCAATCTACACTTCAGCCTCAGCTTGCTACTCCCCAACTCATCTTTAATGTTTGCATAAAAAAAACATATAAGAACAAAAATAGCATTAGGAATAATTTTTATTAAAGAAGCAAAGTAAAAATATGTATAATGAACTAACCATAGCAGATAATCTAGAATCGCTCTGAAGCATCCTTATTTGTGCGGTTCAATGTACTAACCATTGATAGATCGTTGGATAAGAGAATACAAAAGATGGTGATTGTCGAATGATGCTGGATTTAGCACCATGTTTTTTACATCCAAAAATAAACGAGATAAGTTTTTTTGGTCTTTAGGAGGCAGATGGAAAAGGGAGAAACCAACATGAAAATGCAGAAAGGGCATCAGAGGATCAAAAAAATGTGGTTGAATTTATGTTGATGGAATTACCATTATTATTAGTAGAGATATGACAGTTTGCAAAAAAATGCAAAACTTGCATTAATAGATTATAAAAATAAAGTTACAATTCGCAATATATCAAGATGAAGCAACAACTTGTATAATAAGTATCAATTTATATGTCTTGGTTTAAATAAGAAACACAATATAAAGCAGTTATTTACTAGTTATATTAAAAAGCTACATTTACTAAAACTCCTAATTTAGAAATTTAGAAAACCAACCAAACTGATCAAATTAATTTGTATCCTGTTATCTAAGCAAATTCAATTTCCACTTCTTCGTACTGATAATCCAAACAAAATGCTAAGTTCGGTATTTGGACTTTACATATGCAAGTCCGTAAGGACCTGCATTTAGTCACTTAGGAATTTGGACTTTATATATCATGACATTTACACTATTATTTGCAATGTACATATTGTTTCGAGCTTTGCATCACAACCAATTTGGTGGTTGCTATATTGGTTGATATCGACCAAAGTGTCCATTTAACTTAACTTGAGTAAAAATTTTTGATGGCAAATCCAATATTTTTTGTCTTTGAAAAAGCAAAAGAAACTTATTTAAGTGAAACCTATACATTTTTTACTACTACTTTTTTCCTAGGTATTTTATTATTGCTATATATCCATATATACATCTTGTTTTTGTAATTATTTAATGTGTATTAGAAAAAATCATCTATGAATTAGTTGTCTTTTTATGTAATTATTCGACAATGTGTTAAAAAAGACCATTTGTCACTACATCAAGAAAAACAAAAGTTGAATGCTGCATTCTAAATTAAAAAAATTATCGATTATAATCAAATAGATCATTACATTTTTTTCATCAAAACTTGTACTTTGGTAAAGACATGTCCTTCATTTATGTTAATAATTAATAACTATTAGTAGAATTCAAGGCATAATATATTTTGCTTAAAAAAAAAAAACTAATGTAGGACAAAATACTCAGGCTTCTTACTGTACATGCATTATTGGTTTCTTTTATCCAGCTATGGATAAATAAGACCGCAGGACATGTCCTTCATTTGTGTTAAAAAAACAAAACAAAAAAAACCTTGAACAAAAGATACGCTCATTAACCAGTTGATACTAATATTTCACCTTAATATATCACTTTAATATATCACATAAAATTTAATCATTCTAATTCAGTTTTTGTTGAAACAACATAAAATGCCATAACTTATATGTTTCTTTTTTCAGAGATGCACATAGAACTTGTCCAATAACAATACAAAGCAGCTATGAAAAGCATTCGTTTTGATATGTTACATTGGATAGAAAATCTGAAATAAATTAAAATTTTACCTAGCAATAGAAGAATGGTTATGGGTCATATGATGGGTCCGAATTTAAAAGCATATAATATCTTAACAGTATAACCTAAAAATTTGTTGTCTATATCCTGAACGTAGTTCGTTTTATGGAAGAGTTGTTATTTGTATCATTGTACTAGGTATCATCAATAATTAATGACAAAATACCATATCAAATATTTTTGAAGACCATTCAATATCATCTCATTGTCTTGTTGTTTAGAGAGATATAACGATTCTTATAATGTTGCTTCCTCTTATTCTTGGTCTGTACAATCAGAATTATTAGAAACATGGTGTAACGACCTGCCATTTTGACCGCTTCAAGTCGGTAATTAAACTGACAAGAAACGTTCAAAAAAATAGCTCGTTATTAGCTTACAGGATCTAAATAGAAATAAACACAGAATCACAGTACACAATACTTGCAGCGGAATAAGATTTTATATAAATAACAGAGTTTTACACATGGAGTTGGCATCGACTGCTATAACTGCACAAATATTATTCCAAAAAAAAAATCCCAGTTTACCACTATGATTTGAAGGCTTATTGTTTCTAAATCTTAAGTTTAGTTCCATAGCCATATAAATAAATCTTATTATACTATCTTAGAATAAACAAATCTTATTATACTGTCATAGGCTAAATAAGCAATTTACAAATGGGTAGACAACCAAAGCAAAACACAGTTAGTTGCAAACTAAGAAATCACAGTGTTAATTATAGAAATCATATATTTAGTTAATGATTAGCGCGATAGTTGAATTTTGACGATGAAGGTGGCGATGTTTAAGTCAAGTTGATTTACTCATCAGACAGGAAGAAGTATGTCTTTCTTCCATAAACTCCATGTGTATTTCTTGAAAATGCGTGTACGTGGATCGTGTAGTACACAAGGATCGTGTAATATATGGTGTATAATACTCAAGTATGAAACGATAGCTAATCACAGATATAAGATAGTAAATGCAGTAAAAATAGAAAAATCACACCAGAGATTTTTATACTGGGTCGGAGCACCGTCCTACGTCCAGTTCCAGACTTCCTTCTGGAATTTCACTAACAATCTCCTCACTTCACCCGGAGGAACAGGTATACAACACCCGAGCAACCGAATGGGATTTCACACCTCTAACAACACGAGGACTTCAATATTTGCCTCTTACAACACTGAGGACTTCAACACTTGCCTTATCACACATAGGACTTCAACTAATACAATGGTTTTGACTTCTGCTTTGTGTTCTTGATTCAACACCGATAGTCAACAGTTTGAGTACTATCTCCTATAATCTGATCCTCGAGTATATACTTTGAATGCGTAGATTTAAGGAAGTAGAATGCTTGTTGAATCAAATGATATTAAATTGATTCAAGAATTCAACAAGTATTTAAATTTGGAGAGCTTTTGTTTTGCAAAGAGTATGAAAATGCAATTCCGAAATTAGAGAGAATATAGAATGATTCGGTGATTGTAAAACAGGTTTGAAGTTGTTTATATAATAGTAGAAAGGTAGTAATTCTTCATGAAGAGTTTTTATAAATAGTTATGTCCATTTCCTTTGATTATTGAATAGAAATCTCTTCACAAATAGAAGTAACCTTTCAGAAAAAGCTTGCTGTTTAAGAACGGTCGACAGGTTAAAAATCACTGGTCGACTGGTTAAATTTAATTAAAATTAAAACTTCCAGAAAAATAGCCGTTATGTGCAGAAACACATAGACCGGTCGATCGCCCATATTTGGACCGGTCGACCGGTTTATGACTGTGGACTGGAGGACCTCGGTCCATAATCAGATCGCTCTACGCTCTTTCCCGGTCGAAGGCTAGACTATTTGTGCTTTTTCTATGACTTTTCAATTTCTAAAATATGTAGATTTCAGCAATGAAGATATGATATAACTTTTTGTGCATTCGTGTTATACTTTGAGGATAGATTTTAACATATTTTTAACACGACTCAATGTATATATATAAAACCTTATCTCTGTGAAATGATCTTCATTGCAATTTTATATGTTGGCATCGATCAAAACCTTGTTCTCAACATTCTCCCCCTTTTTGATTGATGACAACACCTTGGATTTTCTCTATCTAAATATAAAGCTCCCCCTGAATTTCTGCAACATTTGTTAGTTCATAATATAAATAATCTTACCTTTTAATTCCTGCATTAACAAACGTAAGCACACATATACTATTACCATGTTAAGCACATAATTCTAAGTGATAGTATATGTAACATTAATTATATGTATCATCATGAGAGAAAATATTTCTTCCCCTTTGTCAGCGATTAAAAAGAATAAATACCATAATAAACATAGTAATCGAGAGTAGTAGAAAATACGAATAATTATGGCACCTTTAGGAGATATTGAATCATGTGATTTTTTGATAAACCGAGTTTTCAAAAATATTTAGAGATACTGAATAACCTTCTCTTTGTTGTGGTGTACCTGCAAAAAATATGATATATATAGTTTTTGTACCCACTTGCTTTGTTTGGGTCCATGGGTTAGATGGAAGGTAACCATTCCCAAGAGGGTTTGATGGAACCTTTAAAGATAAAATTTTCATTATTAACTACTGAATCAAAATAATCACCGATATATTTTTCTCTGTTTTTCCAACTTACAGGAAACCCAAATACTTAAGTAATCTCTAGTGATATTCCTTTTCTACTTCCATATTTATTATAAATACTGCTAGTCATAGCAGTATTCGGATTTCAATAATAATTGGGTCTTGGATGTGCATTATTACTAGCAGCGATATTCTTATTGTACATAAAAGCATATCTAGTACTATTTCTATGATTGGTTTCTTGTTTCTTATATCCCAAACCTTGTTTATTTGAAGGAGGTTGTGAACTTTCAATGATTTTTTTCAAATTTTCTTGACCTTTATTGAAGTTAGAAACATTTTGAGTAATATCATATAACTTACTTTGTAAACTAGCTTTTTCTAGCTCCAAAATTTTGACTTTTGCCTTAAGCTCATGATTTTCAGTAGTAAGAGCATCATTTTTCTCTTTTTGAGTTTCTATTTCTTGACTCAAAGGAGATAATTGAGAATCAATATTAGATGATGATTCTTGAAGTTTTTCAAGTTCTTCTTCTAATATTTTCTTCTCGTCTTTTAACATATCTCGTTCAAACTCTGCTCTACTCAAATCAGCTTTGGCTTCTTTGTATTGTCGTTTCATGTCTTTAAATTTAACTATCAATTTAGCATTAATATCGAGTACTTCATCAAATGTAGGAATTTGTACCTCATCTTCTGCTTCGATGAAACAAACATTTGCTTGTTCATTTTCAGTATTAGTTTCACTTTCCGATGAAGATGAGTCTGAATCATCTCATGTTACCGAGAATGCTCGTTTCTTTGATTTGTCCTTCTTGTATTTGAATTTGTCATTTTCTGATTTTTTCTTTTTCTCTGGACAATCTTTGTGCATGTGCCCTTTTTTGTAGCAGTTGAAACATTCTATAGCGGACGATGATGGTTTATTTGATCCAGTCTTCTTTTCGCTATATCGACTAGCTTTTCGTTGCTTTAGGAATTTTTTGAAACCTTTAGCAATGAATGCTAGGTCTTCATCTTTAGAACCTGATTCATCTTCATCTTTTTCAACATGAGATGCTACATTTTTCTTTTTCTTTTTCTGTTCTTTTCTAGCCTGCAAATTAGCTTCATAGGACATTAGATTTCCTATCAATTCATCTGGCTTCATGACGGAAAGGTTATTAGCTTCTTTAATTACTAATACTTTTCCTTCCCATTCACTAGTCATAGAATGTAGGACTGTCGAGACTACATCAAAATCAGAATATTTTTGTCCTAAACCAATAAGTGCCTGATGAATGGTTTGAAACCGTGAATACATATCACCGATTGTTTCATTCAGCTTCATTTTGAAATTTTGGAACTGACTTTTCAGCATGGCAATTTTGGCTTGTTTAACCTTGTTAGTACCATCATGAGTGGTTTTCAGCGTTTACCAAATTTGGTATGCGGTTGTACAGATGCTAACACGGTTATATTCATTTTGATCTAATGCACAAAATAACATATTTATTGCTTTTGCATTTATAGCTGCTGCTGTTTTCTGAGCATGTGTCCATTCTGAATAATCAGTTGTAGGATTAACTATCTTTGTTTGGGTAGCATTCCATGCATCATAATTTGTTGATTGCATAAAGAATGACATTCGCATTGCCCAATAGCTATAGTTAAGTCCATTGAAAAATGGAGGCCTTTGTGTTGATTGACCTTCCGTGTAAGTAGTGTTTTGAGTGCTAGAACTTAGGTTATTTTCCATATTACAAGAATATATCAAATAAATGTGTTACGGTTATAAGATGACCGTGCTCTGATACCAATTGAAAATGTGTGTGTGTACTTGCCAAGTATAATATAGTACACTCGGAGGAACATGTATACAACACCCGAGCATCCGAACGGGAATTCACGCCTCTAACAGCACGAGGACTTCAATACTTGCCTCTTACAACACTGAGGACTTCAGCACTTGCCTTATCACACACAGAACTTCAACTAATACAATGGTTTTGACTTTTGCTTTGTGTTCTTGTGTAATGACCCGCATTGGCAGGGGTATTATGATTTATTTATTTAATTATATCAATGGTGGTATAGAGTATTTAATGGTCGTTGAATTAAATAATGATGAATATTTAATTAAAATAATAATTTAAATAATATATTTAAATCTGAAATAAACAGAATTGGCTGAAATGGCGATATGGTGTGAACTGGATCATCTGTGATATTTAATTCAGTTTAGAATTGAATTAGAATAACGAATATATTATTTGAACGACAGTTTGAACGTAGAATTTTAATATAATTAAAATAGAGCTCGAAATGGCGCTGCAGTTCGTAAATTGGCAATTCGAACTTCAACTGAATGTACAGGATTCGTTTTAAGCCGGATTTCTGTGAAACAAGAAACGTGTGGAGCTGGTAGAGTATATCTTTCTAGTGGAAGAGAAAGATCGGGATTTCGTCGTGTAGATTTTGAGATATGTACAAATCAAATTTCAAAATAGTCGCTATAGAATCGTTTATCGACCGTAACGGATTATTCGATATAACTAGAGATCGGGTTTGAATTTTGACAAGGTTCTTTTGAGACGTAGCGATAATTTAATTTTTATAATTTTATGGTAATTTTTAATTAATTAAATAAGCAACTTTTTATTTGGAGTATTTAACACCCTGTATCGATATTTCGGGGTTTCACAGAATAAGCTAACCTACCGGCATTATTATATTTTCGTGATCGCGGGGCATTACTCATCACAACGGTGTATTCATTTCAGTGTGCAACACTCATAAATGAATGAAATTGTGTCTAGCGGTGTAGGTAGTTTTCAAACCTAAAAACCAAATAACTAAACATTGGTATACAGTTCACATGGACATAAAATGGCCACGCACCATCCTTTTAGCCACACAGTCAGTGAACGTAGAGGGGAAAAATATCACAAATGAATACATAGTATGCCTCTTGACACGAGCTCACATCTGATACCACAAAGGAACCCTATATAATAAACTAAATTTCTAAACCTAATCTCGTTTTTTCCAATTTTTCCGCCGTTTCTTTCTGAAGTCTGGAAAACGAAATTCGACACTAAATAATTCCAAAACAATTCAAATAAAAACCATTAAATCCTCTAACTCATATCTTTGAGTTCCATACATGATTTTCTAAGTTTCAATACTAGTTTTGCTCGATTCGAACCCATTTCCGTGCGATGGCGGTTATGTCAGTATCATAGGGTTTGAGATATGGTGATGATCGAAGCGTCGATTTGGAGTTTCTGGAGTTCGAAGTGTTTGATGAGGAAGGCTTCGGTGGTGATGTGGTTCGATTTCTGTTTTTGGGTGCTTCAGTTTTCCAGCGAGGAGTTCGAAGGCTGACGTTTGGGTACGGCGGTGCTTGAAGTGATCGGAGCATAAATGAAAGGAGGTGGTCGTCTTGGAAATTTCCAAAAGTGAACGCGAGTTGAGGGGGTGGTTTCAGATCGATGCGGTGATGTTCCCATTGGGAGAGGAAGATCTATAGAACGTGAGGGAGTATATGGCGCCATGGTTGTGAGGTTGGACTGTTCTGGTGCGTGGTTCTCATTGTGGGAGGAGAGGGTATTGCATAAAAAGGGGTATTCACTTTTTCATGAAGTAATAAGGGGATTTGCAAGTGCAGTCATGGGTAAAACGTGAGAAACATTTGTGGGGAAGAGGGTGGCAAAGCTGTTTTGCTGGCTGCGTGTTTCTTCTGGAAGCAGGTGCATATAGAAGGGAAGGTCCATGAGGAGTTATGGTGGTGCTTTCATGTTGAATGCCGGTTTTAATTTTAGGAGGGAAGAAGCATTAGTGTTTAAAACATGGAGTACATAACATTAAGGAGTTTAAACTGTTTTTCTAAAATTGAAAGGTAACGTTGGTAAAGGGAATGGCATCACAGTGGCCCTGGAGAGTTAGTTGGATTGCACACACTGATGGTAGAGGAAGTTACAGGCTGTTGCCTTATTTAGTGTAAAGAAGGAAGAAGGAATTGAAGTGTTAAGGAAGTTTAATACTTTAATGAGGTAGCCGATGTAAAGGTGATGTTTTGTGGGAAGAGTTGGCTTCTAGATGTAGAAGTTAACAGTGGAGAAGAAAAATAATAAATAAGGAGGAAAAGAAACTTGTACACTAGAAAGGATTGAATGGCGTATGCATGGAAGGAAGCACGTTTTGATGGATGTTCTAGGAACAACATTTCTGCTAGTAGGAAAGAAAACGTGGGGTATTGGGTCAAAGAAAATGTCGAAACAAGATCCGACAGGATCGTATGGACGAGAGCTCCATAAATGGAACTGACGGATAGCGAATCGAAGCTCGTTACAATTTATGGCGAAATAAATTGTCCGACTGAGTCGAATAACGCAAACCGTTATTCAACGGTTAACGCGCAATGTGAGTAAAACTCACTAACTCTCCTCAATCTATATTTTAATATAAATTGTACTTTATTTATTGGCTGCTGTATATTGATTGTTAAACTGGACTGTTAAATAGATTTGATTGAAAACGTAGTTATAGTTAATCTATGTACTGTTAATCAAATATGGTTCTGTATAACAGGATATTTCATTTCAAAATGAAATATGATATATATATTATATTGGGTAACATCTGTGATGCAGGGAAACAGGTTGGAGGAATCCGACTGGATTCCTCAACATTTATTTTACTGTTTTCATATATTGTGATATATGATGTGTTATATAATCTGTTATGGATTATGTGTGTTGGAATGATGTTGATCATTGTTATTCGATATTGTAAATATCATAAAAGATCCTTGGATGTAAAAAGAAGTATTTCAATGTATATTGAAATAAAGGAATTTTATAAAATCACAGGATTTTATAAAAGGAATTATTTATAAAACAAACACGGTTTTATAAAAGGGATATTTATTTAGAAAATAAATAGAAGTTATAAATAGGAAATATTTGTAACGGTAAATAGAAGTTATAAATAGGAAATATTTGTAACGGTAAATAGAAGTTATAAATAGGAAATATTTGTAACGATAAATAGAAGTTATAAATAGGAAATATCTGTAACGGTAAATAGAAGTTATAAATAGGATATATTTGTAACGGTAAGTAAACGTTATAAAAAGGAAATAGTTGTAACGGAAAACGTAGTTTATCAAAAGGAGTTAATCGATGTTAGTTAATCGATTAGAGAATAAAGTTAAAAAGAAGTTAATCGATGTTAGTTAATCGATTAGAGAATAAAGTTAAAAAGAAGTTAATCGATGTTAGTTAACCGATTAGTGTTAAAGTAAAAGAAGTTAATCGATGTTAGTTAATCAATTAGAGAATAAAGTTGAAAGGAGATAATCGATGTTAATTTAATCGATTAGAATAGAAGCAAATGAGTTAAATCGAATATAGTTATTCGAATAGAAGCAAATCAGTTAAATCGAATATAGTTATTCGAATAGAAGCAAATGAGTTAATCGAATATAGTTATTCGAATAGAAAGAAAAAGGAGTTATCGAATATAGTTTATTCGAAAGGAGTTAAGTGAAATGAGTAAATCAATAGCTTTAGTCGAATAGAGTTAATCCAATAGTGTTAGTCCAATAGAGTTAATTGATAAGAGTCGATCGAATATAGTTATTCGAAGGAGGGTTAAGTAAGGAAGTTTGTTAAAGAAATATAAAGTGAACTTTGTCTATTTCAAAGTTAGAAATGTTGTCCAGTTAAGGTCTGAGAGGTAGTTCTACCCCAACTTGATTGACTTCGTTTTTAACTAAGGAATAGTTAAGGTTCGACAGTAAAGGAAATGGTTTGAGTTGGCATCGCGATGGTTTGTTTAAATATCTGTCTAAGTCCAATGAAGAAGCTTTGGAAATGTTTTCCAAATAAGAAACCAGAAATGTTTTCTAATAAAGAAAACAAAGAAATGGAAATGTTTTCCATTGTTTATAACGTATATTTTCCCAATTTAGAAAATAAGGAATATTGAACGTAGGGAAACATGAGATAAGTAAATTAATGAACTAAGGAGATGAATGTTAAAAGATGTTTGATAGATATAATTTCCATTTGGAAATATTATCGTTGTTTGCACACTTGTTTTTATTCGATAGTTAAATCACAGACTATCGAAGTTTTGACCATTTTAACGTTGTTAATATGGAGAGACCGGTTGGATTATTATCCAAAGAGCCACTCTGTATTGGCATAAGCGTTGCGAATCATATATGCCAAAAGAAATTGAAGACGGAGTTATGCAAGGGCTATCCTGTTTACAGAATAGTGCCTTCGGTTCATCCTGTTCCTGGATGACTTGTATGGACGGATGTCTGACAGAGTATTTCCAGACGATCACGTATATTGATTTCTCCAACTGTACCAAGAGTGGAAGCGGAGAAGGAAACTTCTTTTAGCTAACGCGTAATGTATGGTTGAGGACGTAAATCGGTGATTTGATGGATTTGACGATGTGGCATTCAAAGTGAATCTGATGTGATGTTAAAGCGTAGCTTCTAGCCTCATCATCCGGTAAATGACAGAAATCGGGCAGGCAGCATGGCTAAGTCGGTCGCACCGAAGTAGGGTGTATAATCACCTGATCTAGAGTTTCATTTACTTCTAAAATCTATTGTTGATGCTGTCCCATTCGGGAAACGGTTGCTGATCCCAACTGTTGGTGATATACATTCGATACACTCAAGCGAAATGAGTGGTCGGTCATGTGTGGCCGGGTTGCAAGATGTTCTTGTTGAACCCAGTGTATTCCTCTCTAGAGGTACACGAGCGATAGGTGATTCCATACCTTGTCATAGTTGGAAACCCATTACCCAATACGTGCCTGCGGTTTTGATTGTATACTATATATGTAGAACGTGAGATGAAAGCGTTTCTGCTAGATGATTATATATATACTGTGGTTGATAGACATTATTATAATATCAAAAGGTTTTTGATATAAAGATATTTTGGATTCTCATAAGGGAAAAACCCGTTCCGTTATGCGGCGTGGTCTTATGAGATATCGTTTACCTGTTTCAACTGTTTTTAACTGTTTTACTCATACCAGTCCCATGACTGACCCGGAGTTTACTTTGTTGTTTTCCCTAAACTCTTGGGTGCCTAAATTTGTACGGGCAGTCAAGTAGTCGGGATTTTACGGATACATTGAAGAGCTGGAGCAGGAGGCTTCAGGATCATATGACTATAGTTATTTCCGCTGTGTTGTAAGTGTTGTCCTTTGATAATGACATGTATATTCAAGTACAGATTTGTATTTCAAAGTTATGTTATGAAATATATTTATTCGTTCCGCTGTGAGATTCGTGTTACTCTGATGTTGTGTTCCTCTTCTTCTTCTATTCTAATTTTCTATCTTATCTTTCCTCACCCTCTAATTTCTTTCACTAATTACCAGGATTTTTCGATGTTTTGGTTATCGACGTCACGTTTACGTCGATAACCAAAGTCGCTCGAAATCCGGGTCGTTACAGTTGGTGTCAGAGCTTAAGTTAAGAATTACTTGGCTCTGTGGCGTGACTCGGTAGAGATAGGGTTAGTAATACCCTAGACTGAGATTGAGTGTATATATACGAGTGAACGTATTTGTATATGATATAAAAATAATTTTATATTGTGAAGATTCATTGGTTGAGTAGTTTATGAGTTCTGGTCGATCAGTTTGATCCACTGTATCGGTAGGGATTTTGTAAACACTTGAATACGATGAACCATCATTGTATGTTTTGAAAAGAGGGTAAATAAAAATAATTTTACCCAACGTATATTTTGATATATAGTGGATACATTGGTTGTTATTATAATCGAGTAAGATTATAAAGAGAAATGGTTATGTGAATAACCAATCAGAATTCATATAAGTGAAATACGTGAAATCAAATGAGTTAAATCTGAAATTTAAACCAGAAATTGAAGTTAAAATTCTGGAAAATTGGATAAGTGTTTGTAAATGGATTTGGTTTAAAAATAAGGAAAATTTAAGATCCTGGGAGATTTTAAATTGTTTTACAAGCAGTGTGGATTATATTTTGAAATGGATTTCAAAGTGGAAATGTTTAGAAATGATTTTATAGTATTGAACTCACTTCGATCGCTGGAAAATAGATTCTGATGATGACAGCTGCATCATCAGTATTCATTTTTGAGTTGTAAGTGACGAATTACTACCAAAGATAATGTTTTGAATTTGTTTTGGGAAAGACAAGTTGTATTGAAATTCAAAATGGGATTTAAAATATAGAATTTGAACTTTTAAATAGATTTGAAATATTAACTCGTTTTAAAAGAAATAAAACGAGAAGTTCCTTTATAAATGAAGTTTATAAATGAAGTGAAGAGAATTATCATTGGATAATTCAGAAATAAAATACAAGTATGAAATGGAAAGGGAAATCTATCTTCCAAAGGTAGAAATATCGATTTCAAAAGAAATTGAAATCAAGACTTATTTAAAGAAATTTGAACAAAGAAAATTCAAAGGGGATTTGAATAAAGAAAATTCAAAGGGGATTTGAATATAGAAAATTCAAGGGGGATTGAATATAGAAATTCAAAGGGAGTTTGAATATATGAAACTCAATGGAAGTAATATAGAATTTGAATATAGAAATTCAAATGGCGTTTGGATATAGAAAATATAAGAGATTTCAAATATAGGATTTGAATATCGAAAGTGAAATGAAATTTGAATGTAGAGGATTCAAATAGAATTGAAATTTGAATATAGAAGATTCAAATAGAATTGAAATTGAAATTTGAATATAGAAGATTCGAAGGGAATTGAAATGAAATAAAGAGAATTCAAATAGATTTGAATAATGAAATTCATATATGGAATTTGAATAAGGGAATTGAAATGAAATTCAAATATAGAATTTGAATAAGAAATTTGAAATGGAATTTGAATATAGGAAATTCAAATAAAATTGAAATGGAATTCAATTAGTTGATAAACAAGTTAAAATATATTTGAACATGTATATTCAAATAAAAAGGTGAAATGGGCAAACCAGTAATTTGAAAATCACTTAATGAACTAAGTTAAAATGATTGGATTAAGTTGAAATGAATTAGAAATGTATAAATATACATGAGATATGTATGGATAAGGTATGAAGGTATATAAATAGAATGCTCGACGGAAAGGTATGTATTTAATTCATATATTAGATTTTATGCACCGTATCGGCTAGCCACTTGGCTTTTCTTTTTCTTTTGGATTGGTGAGGGCCATGGGAGGCTATTTGAAATATCCCGATGCTCTCAGTACAAAGGAGGTTATGGCGAATTTTTCCGGGAATCTAAGGAGTTAGAATATTTTTAAGATAATTTGATAGTTAGAAATCAACGTATCGATATATATAGAAGTCTATAAGAAAAAAATGAACGTAGAAATAGAATAGTATAATCAAAAATGAAGTATAAGAATAAAATCTCGTAAGAATAGAAAGAGAAAGTGTATACGTGTTTAAAAGTGAATCAGTAATCGTATGGTATTGATTATTCGAATAAGTAGTCATATCTATTTTGAAGTTATAAATGTTATTCAGTCAAGGTCTGAGAGGTAGGTATACCCCAACTTATTGATTTCATTATTAACAAATAAATAGTAAGATTTCAGGCTCGAAGATCAATGTTGAATAAGAGTTAGTTTGAATATAGTATTTGGGCTGTCGTAACGATGTTTTACACAACATCTGTTTTAACCCAAATAAGTGTAAGCTTGGAAATAGAATAATAGGATATTTCCTAAGTTTAGAAATAAAACGAGATCGGAAAAGAGATAAGTAATTGGAATATTTTCCAATTATAAATAGCATATATTTTCTAAAGTTTAGAAAATCAAGGAAGGCGATATGCGGAAATGTTTTCCAAGTAACGTAAAAGGCCAGTATGGTTATTAAAAATATTTGGTCAACAAATATTGATAAAGAAATAGAGAAGTGATTTAACTAATGGAATATTGATTATAGACTCAGTTAAATTTCAAAAAGGAAATTTTGATTTTTTTGAAAAAGTAAACTGTTCAAAATTCCCAGGAAGAGACTGTTTGAATTAAAAACAAATTTAACAGAAATTTGTGAAAGAAAAAATTTGAATTAAAGTAAAGCCAGTAAAGTGGTAACTGAGTTTGAATTAGAATGATATCAAGACAAATTGGATTGTGAGATCCAAATTTGAAGTGTAATGTGATAATCAAGTTGAGAGTTGGGAATCGAGAAGAAACTCGAGTTAAAATGATATTTGGCTCGGATATAAGCGAATGGTGGTGTTTTGGATAAAAGTAGATTGGAATTTGATTGGGATGACTCTTGTATCCGCTGAATTGATAACAGGTGGAAAGGATAAAATGATATGCCGACAAAAGGTACAAGTCTATATTTCTATTGGATATAAGATTTATGAGCCGAATTGGCAAGCCGCTTGGCTGTTTGATTTTCTGTTTGGTTGGAGATGGCCCAGAGAGGCGAGTGGTGGTTTGATCGATTGACCAGTACAAAGGAGGTGCTGACGAAATTTTTCGAAAAATAAAAGCGTTAGAAAATTTTCAAGATTTTTGAAAATTTTCGTTGATAAGAATTAATTAATAATTTAACTAAAATTAAATTGGTTCAGTTGAAACTGAAGTTAAGAAGTGAACAAATATGTTCTAACCAGTCGATAGGGTCATCCTCTACCTTTTAGCAATTTCGAGGACGAAATTATTTTAAGTGGGGAAGATTGTAATGACCCGCATTGGCAGGGGTATTATGATTTATTTATTTAATTATATCAATGGTGGTATAGAGTATTTAATGGTCGTTGAATTAAATAATGATGAATATTTAATTAAAATAATAATTTAAATAATATATTTAAATCTGAAATAAACAGAATTGGCTGAAATGGCGATATGGTGTGAACTGGATCATCTGTGATATTTAATTCAGTTTAGAATTGAATTAGAATAACGAATATATTATTTGAACGACAGTTTGAACGTAGAATTTTAATATAATTAAAATAGAGCTCGAAATGGCGCTGTAGTTCGTAAATTGGCAATTCGAACTTCAACTGAATGTACAGGATTCGTTTTAAGCCGGATTTCTGTGAAACAAGAAACGTGTGGAGCTGGTAGAGTATATCTTTCTAGTGGAAGAGAAAGATCGGGATTTCGTCGTGTAGATTTTGAGATATGTACAAATCAAATTTCAAAATAGTCGCTATAGAATCGTTTATCGACCGTAACGGATTATTCGATATAACTAGAGATCGGGTTTGAATTTTGACAAGGTTCTTTTGAGACGTAGCGATAATTTAATTTTTATAATTTTATGGTAATTTTTAATTAATTAAATAAGCAACTTTTTATTTGGAGTATTTAACACCCTGTATCGATATTTCGGGGTTTCACAGAATAAGCTAACCTACCGGCATTATTATATTTTCGTGATCGCGGGGCATTACTCATCACAACGGTGTATTCATTTCAGTGTGCAACACTCATAAATGAATGAAATTGTGTCTAGCGGTGTAGGTAGTTTTCAAACCTAAAAACCAAATAACTAAACATTGGTATACAGTTCACATGGACATAAAATGGCCACGCACCATCCTTTTAGCCACACAGTCAGTGAACGTAGAGGGGAAAAATATCACAAATGAATACATAGTATGCCTCTTGACACGAGCTCACATCTGATACCACAAAGGAACCCTATATAATAAACTAAATTTCTAAACCTAATCTCGTTTTTTCCAATTTTTCCGCCGTTTCTTTCTGAAGTCTGGAAAACGAAATTCGACACTAAATAATTCCCAAACAATTCAAATAAAAACCATTAAATCCTCTAACTCATATCTTTGAGTTCCATACATGATTTTCTAAGTTTCAATACTAGTTTTGCTCGATTCGAACCCATTTCCGTGCGATGGCGGTTATGTCAGTATCATAGGGTTTGAGATATGGTGATGATCGAAGCGTCGATTTGGAGTTTCTGGAGTTCGAAGTGTTTGATGAGGAAGGCTTCGGTGGTGATGTGGTTCGATTTCTGTTTTTGGGTGCTTCAGTTTTCCAGCGAGGAGTTCGAAGGCTGACGTTTGGGTACGGCGGTGCTTGAAGTGATCGGAGCATAAATGAAAGGAGGTGGTCGTCTTGGAAATTTCCAAAAGTGAACGCGAGTTGAGGGGGTGGTTTCAGATCGATGCGGTGATGTTCCCATTGGGAGAGGAAGATCTATAGAACGTGAGGGAGTATATGGCGCCATGGTTGTGAGGTTGGACTGTTCTGGTGCGTGGTTCTCATTGTGGGAGGAGAGGGTATTGCATAAAAAGGGGTATTCACTTTTTCATGAAGTAATAAGGGGATTTGCAAGTGCAGTCATGGGTAAAACGTGAGAAACATTTGTGGGGAAGAGGGTGGCAAAGCTGTTTTGCTGGCTGCGTGTTTCTTCTGGAAGCAGGTGCATATAGAAGGGAAGGTCCATGAGGAGTTATGGTGGTGCTTTCATGTTGAATGCCGGTTTTAATTTTAGGAGGGAAGAAGCATTAGTGTTTAAAACATGGAGTACATAACATTAAGGAGTTTAAACTGTTTTTCTAAAATTGAAAGGTAACGTTGGTAAAGGGAATGGCATCACAGTGGCCCTGGAGAGTTAGTTGGATTGCACACACTGATGGTAGAGGAAGTTACAGGCTGTTGCCTTATTTAGTGTAAAGAAGGAAGAAGGAATTGAAGTGTTAAGGAAGTTTAATACTTTAATGAGGTAGCCGATGTAAAGGTGATGTTTTGTGGGAAGAGTTGGCTTCTAGATGTAGAAGTTAACAGTGGAGAAGAAAAATAATAAATAAGGAGGAAAAGAAACTTGTACACTAGAAAGGATTGAATGGCGTATGCATGGAAGGAAGCACGTTTTGATGGATGTTCTAGGAACAACATTTCTGCTAGTAGGAAAGAAAACGTGAGGTATTGGGTCAAAGAAAATGTCGAAACAAGATCCGACAGGATCGTATGGACGAGAGCTCCATAAATGGAACTGACGGATAGCGAATCGAAGCTCGTAACAATTTATGGCGAAATAAATTGTCCGACTGAGTCGAATAACGCAAACCGTTATTCAACGGTTAACGCGCAATGTGAGTAAAACTCACTAACTCTCCTCAATCTATATTTTAATATAAATTGTACTTTATTTATTGGCTGCTGTATATTGATTGTTAAACTGGACTGTTAAATAGATTTGATTGAAAACGTAGTTATAGTTATTCTATGTACTGTTAATCAAATATGGTTCTGTATAACAGGATATTTCATTTCAAAATGAAATATGATATATATATTATATTGGGTAACATCTGTGATGCAGGGAAACAGGTTGGAGGAATCCGACTGGATTCCTCAACATTTATTTTACTGTTTTCATATATTGTGATATATGATGTGTTATATAATCTGTTATGGATTATGTGTGTTGGAATGATGTTGATCATTGTTATTCGATATTGTAAATATCATAAAAGACCCTTGGATGTAAAAAGAAGTATTTCAATGTATATTGAAATAAAGGAATTTTATAAAATCACAGGATTTTATAAAAGGAATTATTTATAAAACAAACACGGTTTTATAAAAGGGATATTTATTTAGAAAATAAATAGAATTTATAAATAGGAAATATTTGTAACGGTAAATAGAAGTTATAAATAGGAAATATTTGTAACGGTAAATAGAAGTTATAAATAGGAAATATTTGTAACGATAAATAGAAGTTATAAATAGGAAATATTTGTAACGGTAAATAGAAGTTATAAATCGGATATATTTGTAACGGTAAGTAAACGTTATAAAAAGGAAATAGTTGTAACGGAAAACGTAGTTTATCAAAAGGAGTTAATCGATGTTAGTTAATCGATTAGAGAATAAAGTTAAAAAGAAGTTAATCGATGTTAGTTAATCGATTAGAGAATAAAGTTAAAAAGAAGTTAATCGATGTTAGTTAATCGATTAGTGTTAAAGTAAAAGAAGTTAATCGATGTTAGTTAATCAATTAGAGAATAAAGTTGAAAGGAGATAATCGATGTTAATTTAATCGATTAGAATAGAAGCAAATGAGTTAAATCGAATATAGTTATTCGAATAGAAGCAAATGAGTTAAATCGAATATAGTTATTCGAATAGAAGCAAATGAGTTAATCGAATATAGTTATTCGAATAGAAAGAAAAAGGAGTTATCGAATATAGTTTATTCGAAAGGAGTTAAGTGAAATGAGTAAATCAATAGCTTTAGTCGAATAGAGTTAATCCAATAGTGTTAGTCCAATAGAGTTAATTGATAAGAGTCAATCGAATATAGTTATTCGAAGGAGGGTTAAGTAAGGAAGTTTGTTAAAGAAATATAAAGTGAACTTTGTCTATTTCAAAGTTAGAAATGTTGTTCAGTTAAGGTCTGAGAGGTAGTTCTACCCCAACTTGATTGACTTCGTTTTTAACTAAGGAATAGTTAAGGTTCGACAGTAAAGGAAATGGTTTGAGTTGGCATCGCGATGGTTTGTTTAAACATCTGTCTAAGTCCAATGAAGAAGCTTTGGAAATGTTTTCCAAATAAGAAACCAGAAATGTTTTCTAATAAAGAAAACAAAGAAATGGAAATGTTTTCCATTGTTTATAACGTATATTTTCCCAATTTAGAAAATAAGGAATATTGAACGTAGGGAAACATGAGATAAGTAAATTAATGAACTAAGGAGATGAATGTTAAAAGATGTTTGATAGATATAATTTCCATTTGGAAATATTATCGTTGTTTGCACACTTGTTTTTATTCGATAGTTAAATCACAGACTATCGAAGTTTTGACCATTTTAACGTTGTTAATATGGAGAGACCGGTTGGATTATTATCCAAAGAGCTACTCTGTATTGGCATAAGCGTTGCAAATCATATATGCCAAAAGAAATTGAAGACGGAGTTATGCAAGGGCTATCCTGTTTACAGAATAGTGCCTTCGATTCATCCTGTTCCTGGATGACTTGTATGGACGGATGTCTGACAGAGTATTTCCAGACGATCACGTATATTGATTTCTCCAACTGTACCAAGAGTGGAAGCGGAGAAGGAAACTTCTTTTAGCTAACGCGTAATGTATGGTTGAGGACGTAAATCGGTGATTTGATGGATTTGACGATGTGGCATTCAAAGTGAATCTGATGTGATGTTAAAGCGTAGCTTCTAGCCTCATCATCCGGTAAATGACAGAAATCGGGCAGGCAGCATGGCTAAGTCGGTCGCACCGAAGTAGGGTGTATAATCACCTGATCTAGAGTTTCATTTACTTCTAAAATCTATTGTTGATGCTGTCCCATTCGGGAAACGGTTGCTGATCCCAACTGTTGGTGATATACATTCGATACACTCAAGCGAAATGAGTGGTCGGTCATGTGTGGCCGGGTTGCAAGATGTTCTTGTTGAACCCAGTGTATTCCTCTCTAGAGGTACACGAGCGATAGGTGATTCCATACCTTGTCATAGTTGGAAACCCATTACCCAATACGTGCATGCGGTTTTGATTGTATACTATATATGTAGAACGTGAGATGAAAGCGTTTCTGCTAGATGATTATATATATACTGTGGTTGATAGACATTATTATAATATCAAAAGGTTTTTGATATAAAGATATTTTGGATTCTCATAAGGGAAAAACCCGTTCCGTTATGCGGCGTGGTCTTATGAGATATCGTTTACCTGTTTCAACTGTTTTTAACTGTTTTACTCATACCAGTCCCATGACTGACCCGGAGTTTACTTTGTTGTTTTCCCTAAACTCTTGGGTGCCTAAATTTGTACGGGCAGTCAAGTAGTCGGGATTTTACAGATACATTGAAGAGCTGGAGCAGGAGGCTTCAGGATCATATGACTATAGTTATTTCCGCTGTGTTGTAAGTGTTGTCCTTTGATAATGACATGTATATTCAAGTACAGATTTGTATTTCAAAGTTATGTTATGAAATATATTTATTCGTTCCGCTGTGAGATTCGTGTTACTCTGATGTTGTGTTCCTCTTCTTCTTCTATTCTAATTTTCTATCTTATCTTTCCTCACCCTCTAATTTCTTTCACTAATTACCAGGATTTTTCGACGTTTTGGTTATCGACATCGCGTTTACGTCGATAACCAAAGTCGCTCGAAATCCGGGTCGTTACATCTTGATTCAACACGGATAGTCAACAGTTTGAGTACAGTCTTCCTATAATCTGATCCTCGAGTATATACTTTGAATGCGTAGATTTAAGGAAGTAGAATGCTTGTCGAATCAAATGATATTAAATTGATTCAAGGATTCAACAAGTATTTAAATCTGGAGAGCTTTTGTTTTGCAAAGAGTATGAAAATGCAATTCAGAAATTAGAGAGAATATCGAATGATTCGGTGATTGTAAAACAGGTTTGAAGTTGTTTATATAATAGTAGAAAGGTAGTAATTCTTCATGAAGAGTTTCTATAAAAAGTTATTTCCATTTCCTTTGATTATTGAATAGAAATCTCTTCACAAATAGAAGTAACCTTTCAGAAAAAGCTTGCTGTTTAAAAACGGTCGACAGGTTAAAAATCACTGGTCGACTGATTAAATTTAATTAAAATTAAAACTTCCAAAAAAATAGTCATTATTTGCAAAAACATATAGACCGGTCGACCGCCCATATTTGGACCGGTCGACCGGTTTATAGCTGTGGACCGGAGGACCTCGGTCCATAATCTAGATCGCTTTGCGCTCTTTCCCGGTCGAAGCCTGGACCGTTTGGGTTTTATCTGTGACTTTTCAATTTCTAAAATATACAGATTTCAGCAACGAAGATATGATATAACTTTTTGTGCATTCGTGTTATACTTTGAGGATAGATTTTAACTTATTTCTAACACGACTCAATGTGTGTGTGTGTGTGTGTGTGTATATATATATAACTGTATCCCTATGAAATGATCTTCATTGCAACTTTATATGTTGGCATCGATCAAAATCTTGTTCTCAACATTTCTGAACTACTTGCATAATACTACTTCATTCATTTGAATGAAAACAATATAACTAGGCAAAAACATTAAAATAGTGCAAGGGTTGCTTACGTTTTCTACTTGTATGTCAATTTCTGCAACTTCCTTTAACATAAACAAATATGACTAAAAAAAGTTCAACCACTAAAAAAATAGAAAGTCCGAAATTTTATAATATTTCCTATTGGATTAAAATATATATTATATAACACAATAAACAAAGAATTATTTGATTTTATATGAAATTCAATGAACCTTAACCATATACACTTGTCATGGGTTTCAGCTGTAGAAGCTGATTTGATTTAAATGCTTCATATAGTGTAAAATACGCATAAAATAAACATGATAAAGTACATGTGTGATCTTCCATCATTTGGACACAAAACCGATTTGTAATCTATTTTTAATTTTTCATTCTTACCATACACCTACCGCTATATGTAGTCCAAATATGGATTATTGGACTGATTAGAAATCTAACTCTAATTTTTCGTTGTTGCCATGCATCTACTGTATCATGTATGCAGTCCAAAGATAAATTTTTGGACTGACCGATATTCTAACTTTAATTTTTCATTATTACCATATACTTATTATTACATGTACGCGGTCTAAAGATGAATTGTTGTATAAAAGAAGGGACAATGCAAATTTCTCAACAAAGAGATCAATTCAAACAACATAACATGTTTGCTTGCTCATGTCAGGTTCACAATTGCTTTAATCCATCAAAACATATTTCCCAATTGCTTTTATGTCAGTTCAAACTATAACTCAGTATTTTTTGTTATAGATTTTCCACAATACTTGAATGCAAAACCGCACCATATTTTCCAAGATCAAGTGGATCATATATTATTACGTTTTTTTTTCTTCTGAAAATCGATTAAGTAATATATTTGTAGATTTTTTTTCCAATATCAACTACAGTTCAGTAATTTGTTATAGTTCAGTAATTATAGCTGAAAATCGATTTGGTAATACATCAGGCGAAACCATAATAATTCGAAACTGTACCTTATTTTCAAAAATTAGTGTATATTAGCGACGACCGATGCCTTTTTTTTGGGATTGGATGCAGATGAAGGAAAGAGTATCGTGGTAGGGAAAATTGAAAGCAAATAGGGGGCCGAGGTCTTTAGGATGTAACAGAATTTGAAATAGACGCAAAACGGAATAATTTTAAGGGATGGGATCAAAGTTGAAATAGAAGGGCAATAAAATTAGGGCAGACGGAGGAAACAAGAAGATTGAAAAAGCATGGACTATTTGACGTGAGCGAAACATGTTGCCAAAAAAAGTTGGCTTCTGAGAGTTTTATTTACCAAGCCTTTACAATAAGACAAAACTCCCGACAGTTGGTTTGATAACAAATTATCATAGCAAAGTTGTAAATTTACCAATTTTTTATAATGGAAAATGATTAGTTTAATAATAGTTCGCAAAATGTACACTAATAAATAATTATGTCATCCAAAATCTAATGACAAATCCTATGAAATTATTTGTTAAATTTATTTTGTCAAAAAATGTTGGGTGAAGCGACTATATTTTTCTCAAATTTGAAGAACCATGAGGTTCGAAAATGACGGTCTAGGGGTTTTTAAAGGTTTTTGAGGTTAAACCGTGAGTTTGGACACGTGCAAGGTTATTTCATTTTCAGAGTCGTGGTGCTCCAAGCTAGAAGGTTAACCGCGGTCAAACCGAGGTTGGGTCTTAAAACATTGAATCTATTAGTCAGAAAAATAAGTGGAAAATAGATGTCGATTTTGGAATAGAAAATTGGAAATGTGCATTAGTTTAGTGCAGATTTCGTATAGAACTTTGATATTGAGAGCAGGCTTGGCCTTGTTGGGAAATGTCAAATTTGGTTGAGTGCTTCTGGTTCGCCATTAGAGCAGCATGAAAATTCTATCAGGGTTTTTTAGTAAGTATTTCACCATTGAAAATATCTCAGTTAGGAGGAATAACAATGGTAGCAGCTGGTGAGGTGCATTTGAGCAGCCAGTGAGGTGGCAAACTAAAGTATCATACACTTGTATTTATGCGTATTCATTTTTCGCTAATTATATTTCAACCCAACTAAATGCTGAGTAGCTCAATTTTGTAGATTTACTTTGGAATGATTGGCAAGAAAACTATGATGGAAATTTTACTTTTAACTTTTGTTGGAAAATCTTCGTAAAAATATGATCAAATCTGTTGGGGTTTTGTGCGCAACGGAAGATTGACAAAACGCCAATAAAAATACACCCAATCACTTGAAGATGAATTTGATTGAAAAATAAACAACAACACAAAAAAATATCGGAAATATGAACACACGATATTCTGCTCAACCACCTTCTTTATTGATTCACCAAAAGATTGTTTACAACCGATCTCAACTATCGTTACAAATAAACGCAACTTGAATCAATAACCTTATTGAAAAATAGGAAGAGAATATCTAATGGCTAAACAATTTGAGGAGAAAGATAATGAAGAACAATGGCAAATTTTTCCACTATATAATGAAGATATCAACTAGGCCTTTTATAGAGTGAATTGCTTCATACCCAAATTTTCTTGGCTCCCAAGTAAACTTGCCACCTGAGTAAATTTGCCACCCAAGTAAACTTGCCACCCAAATTATCTTCATATATATCAAATATCTATTTGGATAAGCGCCAAATAATCCTTGCCTTCACTTTCAAATATCTCACAAAAGTAGCAACAACCTCTCCACCAAAAATGGATCTACATAGAAAATTTGTTGCCCACAATTGTGATTTGCGTATCACAATTCTCAACACCCCACCTTGATACCAAATCACAACATCTCCTCAAAACCAGCCAATTTAGCTCTCACTTTCAACCTTCTTTTCTCAATTAACATCATTACAAACCTCCACCATCGCCCACTAATGATGCACCTCCCACATTCGTGCACCACGCCAATAGCGATCTTCAAAAGCGTTTGTAATACCATAAATACATCCATCTCGTCTTTGTGGATTTCACAACTCGACATCCATCTTCCGTTTGACATGATCTCTTCATCTCTGGGATCCCTCGAACATCATCAACATCTAGACCCTTGTCGATACCATGATCCTCCACCTTAGGACCATTAGCAGTGACCATATTAACCTATCCACCTTGCTGTGGACTAGGTTCTTCAACCGTCACCCGCCTTCCATTGTTGACCACCGAACCGACCAAATTATATAGGTTTCCCTCCTCCAAAACTCCTCACATTATCACACGACCATCCTTCTTCACTCTCAAGAATCTACCTCGAGTCTCATAAGTGCAACCGCGGCGATCTAACTGACCGAGAGATATGAGGTTATGCGAACAAGTGGGTATGTGCCTCACACCAGCCACTTCTCTCACCACTCCATCATGCATCCGAAACCTAACAGCTCCAACTCCACAAATTGGTAACTCTACCCCGTTGGTCGTTTTTATCATGCCAACACTCTTCTCATATGAAGAAAAACTTTTCACATCATGACATATGTGAAAACTGACTCCTGAATCCATCTTCCAAGGCTCCAAAACACTAAATAGGACATCACGTGAAGAACCACTTTCGGTACCTTCAGCAAAACCTGCTTGTGCCAAATCACTATTATTATCACCTTGCGCCTTCTTCTTATCCCTCTGGTAAGCATAACAATCATTGCGCTTATGGCCTTTCTTACCTCAATAATGACAAATGATAGCACCTTTATCATTAGCACTTTTCTTCTTCCTTCTTGTATCTTTCCCCGAGTCCCTTGCTACCATCGCCTCAGTTTGAACCAATTTCAACTCCGACCCTTTTCTCCTTAGCTCCTCTGTAATGACCCGGTGTTTACGTCAATCGCAAACAACAGTTCAGTTTATCTTGAGTACAAATACAATTTGAAAAGCAAGATTTACAAAACATGCATGTTTCATGAAAACATTAAAACATGAATACCCATTTACTTGCAAACATGATTTCATAGACAAACATACACCTACACCTAGGTTGCAACTACACAAGAGAAAGCCTAGACTAGGGACTACTCTAGGACAATGATTTGAAAGCATTTGAACACTTGCACATGGCAATGTTTCCTTGTTTCAACATTTTCAATTTTTAAATCTTTTCATGTTCCCAAAAGCACTTGCATTTTGGCATATATATGTACTAGAAGCCACCAAAAACTTGTACAAATAAACATAGTTCGTCACTACCCTAGTCAAGCCTAAAGAAATGTTTGAAAAAAGGTTTTTCTTTGCACAAAATATGTCATGCCGTGAGCACAAGTGTGCAGAAATTTCAGAATTTGTTTGCCTTGTATACCAAGGCATTTGTATTTTATAATTTTTGTTAAAATAGTACATATTGCATAAGAAAGAGGGGACAAAGGGCATGTGAAAACTGAGCTAGTTAAGACAATAAGGAAGCTACTATTTTAGCTAAGTCCTATGATGGGTAACATGTAGTACATGGTATAGGTATGATCAGGTATGTTATAGCCGAAATACACCATGTGCATATGTGAGAAAAGGTGCCAACCTTGTGAGAGAAAATGGAGTTTTAAATTTCAGTTTTCAAGTGTCACAAATAAAAGCTGCTGTGCATTTAATACACCCACTTGTTTAATATTTTCTCACACTATATAAGGACCTACATACATGCACATAACTCACTCACACAAACACAGCAAGTTCAAAAGTGTTTAGCAAAAGGAATTCAAGGTTTTTGGGGAGCTTTTAAAGTGAGTAAATCTGCATTATGTCTTCTGTTTCACAGTTCTACAGTTTTAGTTGTTAAACTATGAAGTATTGCTTTTGTTCAAGTACCCCTGTCGTGTTTGATTTGCTTGTTGAAAATAATGCAGTGATCATTGTTTGGATATAGCCACCTTAAGGGTCTTATGTAAAAGTAAGATTTTGCCTGCTACTGATAGTTATTGTCACCAAGAAATATTTGGATGAATTAAACCCCTATAGCCAGAAAGAGTAATGGATGTAGGATAGTAGTTCGATATGATGCCAGACCATTTCGAAAGAAGAAGAAAAAACGTTTACATGAGTCATACAAAGTTCAAGTGAAGATTAGTGAGGCAAAAACCTTCATTGTTTTTAAAAGAAAACAGCAGTATTGCTCTCTGGATCATCAAAACCAATTTGATTTTCAAACATCATAAAAACTCGATTTGCGTTTATAGATGCAACCAAGGATCGAAACCATGATTTTTAAATATAAAATCATGATTTTTAAGTACCTATATCGTAAGAAATCTTGTGATGACCAAATTTAGTTCCTGGGGCAAATTCCGATCACCCACTTGATCGGAGGGGATGGGGTCGACGGTGAAGCTTCGTCTGAGTCCCAGTAGGCTAGGAAAAATACTAAATTAATTTTTAAATAAGGGGATGGTGAGGACGAGGTGGGTTTAAGTTTTGTCCTGCTGTCGTTTTCATGGTGTTTGGGTACATCGAAGGGGCACCACACTGGATCGAACGGACCAGGGCTAAGGCTGGAGACACGGTCGAGGTTGGCGGAGCTTCTGGAGGTGGCGCGGTCACTTCTGATGGACGGAGGCGAACTGGGCAGGTGGAGTTGTAAATCAGCTGCTGTTGGGTTTTACCCAAATAAATGGTGGAAGGGCACATTTGGGAAGAAAGGGTTTGCTGGTCACCACCGACGATCAGTGAAGCGTGGAAGGGAAGTCGGGGTTGTGGACATTGACGGGGCGGTCGCAGGTTGTCCAGGGATGTGGTGCACGTGCACAGCTATGCACTGAGTATTGAGGAGGAAAGAGGTGGTACTTTAGTAAAAAGTACCAGGGTGGGTTTGCACATGAGTTTGAGGGGTTGAGCAAGGGAAATGGTAGGTTTTCCAGAGGTGGTACTTGGCAAAGTACCAGGCACTTGGTACTTGACAAAAACAGTGAGGACTTGGCTAATTTCAGTGTGCGCAGCACAGGAATTTTCACCTGGTATTTTGAGTGAAGTGGTACTCTGCCCATTTCAACTTGAAATAAAGTTTTAAACCAAAATTTAATTTAAACTTTGTTTTAAATTAAATAAGGGCTAAAGTAAAAAGGGGGAAAATAATATTTAAATAAAAATAACATTTTTTTTTTAAAATAGGATTTTATTTAAATAAAGAAGAGAAGGAAAGTGAGTCAGGACGCAGTTTTCGACAAGAACTGTAATTTAGATTAAATTTTATAATTTAAATTGGAATGATTATTTGAAATGATTTTTCTAATAAAACATTGTACTTATAAAGTCAAACAAAGAAAATCGTTCCAGAGTAACAGATCGAGTATTATTTTAGCGGACGACGGGAAGACAGTACATGAGCTGTTATTTCAGTTAGATGATAAATTTATTTTATAATTTAAAGCAAGGTAAAGTAATCGTATGTGGCACATACGCTAGAAATGGTCAGTTTTATCTGTAATCTATGTACCAGATATAAAGATCTGATCATGAACAGTTCTGTATTTTAAACAAGAACCGTGAATAAATAATTTGATCGTGGTTTAAACTGATAAAATAAAAGAGAGAATTTTATCAGTATGAAAGGAAGAAAAGAAAGATCAAGGATAAAGGATCGAGGGAGAAATTGACAAAAGATACAAAGTGTAAAGGTCGTAGAATTTACTATAAATCATCAAATCTATTCGTCCATGAATAACCAGAGTAAGTAATATTTTTCTGAAGATAAATAAAGTAAGAATTTATTTTTAGAAGTGATGAACAAAACAGGAAGTAAAACCCGTGCGACACACACGCTAAAATCGACCGTTTTGAAAAGATGATCAATATTGACATGATGATCATGTGCTGTTTGGTTTGACTGTAACCGCATATACAGATTAGATTATAATCTTGTTAGATCTATAATTTAAAGTGAAAAATGTTCGTTAATCATTTCAAAGAGACCGAAATTTATATTCCACTTTGAACCGATTATACGTTGCGCGTCAGAGATTATCGAAGATAATAGAAGACGGAGTTGTGCAAGGACTGTTCTGTTTTCAGAATAGTGCCTTCGGTTTGTTCAAACCCAGAACAACTTGTATGGACGAGTGTCCGACAAAGTAATTCTAACTGGTCACGTACGTTGATCTTTTCAAACGTAATTATATGGTGGCAGAGGAATTCGTTTCTCTCGCCGTATACCTATAATGTATTTTTGAGGAAGTCAATTAGTGATCGGGAAGTTTTGACGATGTGGCATTCAAAGAAAATATAGAGATGATGATCAAGCGTAAGTCTAGCCTCAAGCCTCACACCCAGGAAATGACAAAAATCGGGCAGGCAGCATGGCTATGTGGGTCGCTCCCATTAGGGTGTAGTATCACCTATCTAGAGGAATTCTTTTTGTTTCTAAATCTATCGATTCTGCCCATGCGGGGATGGTTGCCGCGCACAACCATCGGTGATATACATTCGATACACTCAAGAGAAATGAGTGGTCGGTCATGTGAGGGCCGGGTTGCAAGATGTTCTTGTTGAACCCAGGTGTACTTGCCTCTAGAGGTACATCAGCGGAAGGTGGTCCCATACCTTGTCAGAGTTGGAAATTCAATTTCCCTAAGAGCCAAGCGGTTTGTATTTGTATACTATATCGGAAAATGTGAGATGCAAGCATTTTCCTAGATTCTAAATTATTTGAGGAAATACCTAGGCATTATGAGAATATCTGTTTCCAAGTATACAAAGTGATTTTGGTCTCATAAGGAAAAAAACCCGTTCCGTGCTTACGGCGTGGTCTTATGAGATATTTTCTTTGAATTGTTTTAAACTGTTTACTCATACCAGTCCCCTGACTGACCCGGAGTTTATTTTTCTGTGTTTTCCCTTAAACTCTTGGGTATTCATAACGCTTGTTATGAATAGACAAGTGAATCAGGATTCGATGGAACTCGTGAAGCTGGAATGAAGGTTTTTGCTGTGTGATGGTCCACCTATCTACTGTTTAATTAAATCTATCAATTAATCACCTATGATTTGTATAATTACTGATGTACTATGAAGGAGTTGTATCACTAGACCTATGTTGCTCTGATGTATTATGTACTGTTGTGTAACATTATAAAGTATTATCTTTGTGAAATTTCCGCTGTGAGATTCTGGTGTTCTGTGTTTTATCTTCTATCTATTCTTATTTCTTATTAATGGCACAACTTGAGATGTGTTCGAAAGTTGGGTCGTTACAGTTGGTATCAGAGCTTAGGTTACTGATTACCTAGGCTTTGGGTGAGCGTGAGAGAGCGTATTTTTATATAAAAATTTAAAATGAATTTAACACAACTTGGATGATATACCTAAGGTAGTTATATCCTATCAAGACTCGATTGACAACCTGTTATAGTCAGGTAATCAAAATGAGCACCCGTGCACGAAGAGGTCGAGCTAGGGGGTCATCCACTGTTACTGGTCGTACTGCTGGATCCCAGGACCAAGGTGAAACAATAGAGGAAGTTGCACCAGTTCAACAGGACAAGAGTTTTGCGACCATTTGTAAGGAGTATACGACTCTGGGAGGAAAAGTTTTCAAGGGAACTGAATCGTTTACTGAAGTTCAAGCTTGGATGAGGTCTTGTGAAAGGATTTTCAAAGGGTTGAAGTTGAATGACGATCAGAAACGTCTTTTGGCATCATGGCAACTTCAAGAAGCTGCTGGAACTTGGTGGGACGCTCAAACCGCTAATGTTCTTGAGGAAAGTTTTACTTGGGATAAGTTCAAAGAAGCTTTCGAAGCTCAGTTTTTACCTGCTGCAGGAAAGACTAGGATGTATCGAGATTTTATTGATCTCAAGCAGGGAAATATGAAAGTGTCAGAATATGAGAACAAATTCAACTCGCTTTCTTGTTTCGGGCCAGAACTGATAAACACTTCACTTAAGAAGAATGAAATGTTCATAGCAGGATTAAAGGATAGCCTACAAGTTCAGATGATTGGACATCTCAAGATTCCATTCGTTGATCTTGTTGATATGGCAGTTCGTTATGAGGCACTGGAAAGTAAGAAGACAGTTGCTAAAGCAGCACAGACGGGTGGTCCTAGTGGGGAGAATCCAAATAAAAGGAAATTCAATCCGAACTGGAACAACAACAAGGGAATACCCGTGATGGGAGAAAAAGCCAAGGAGAGGTTCAAAGATACCACATGCCATAAATGTTTGCAGAAGGGACACATTGCCAAGTTCTGCACCAAGCCAGCAGCAGAAAAGCCACAGCAGACTCAGCAGCCGGGGCAACAGCAACCAAAGGGAACAAGTGATGTTATTCCACAGAAGTTTTCATGCTATAACTGTCATCAGCCTGGACACTTGGTTAAAGACTGTCCGCTTATGAAGAAGTCACAGCAACCAAAGGTCTACGCTTTAATGGATAAGCCATCAACTTCTGAGAGTGTGAAAATGGAAGATGTTTCAGAAGGTACCTTACTCTTTTCTTATAAAAGGAGTTAACAAACTAGGGTCAGCGTCGAGATAAAATGAATAGGGGTGGAATAAATTGGGGTAATATCCAATCACATTAATACCGGAGATCGAGTTAGAATTTTAAATTGAGTTAAAATTTGGATTTTACTGAAATTGAGACTAGACTTAAGTATTTATTTGTGTGTGGACTCAGTCAAAGTGAATGGGTCGATTTGTGAAAACAAATCATGTTTGAGTTCTGAAATGGAGATCGTTAAGTATGTAAATTAAAGTTTTGGGAAAATACTTAACGAAGTTAAGAAGATTGACTTGTGAGTAAGGGGATTTGGACAGATATTTTGAATAGGAATAATTGCTGATGTTTGTCTTATTTATTAATGTGTGTTCATAAGTCGATAACTCTAAATACACTACTTACAAATTTCGAGGACGAAATTTTTATAAGGGGGGTAGAATGTAATGACCCGGTGTTTACGTCAATCGCAAACAACAGTTCAGTTTATCTTGAGTACAAATACAATTTGAAAAGCAAGATTTACAAAACATGCATGTTTCATGAAAACATTAAAACATGAATACCCATTTACTTGCAAACATGATTTCATAGACAAACATACACCTACACCTAGGTTGCAACTACACAAGAGAAAGCCTAGACTAGGGACTACTCTAGGACAATGATTTGAAAGCATTTGAACACTTGCACATGGCAATGTTTCCTTGTTTCAACATTTTCAATTTTTAAATCTTTTCATGTTCCCAAAAGCACTTGCATTTTGGCATATATATGTACTAGAAGCCACCAAAAACTTGTACAAATAAACATAGTTCGTCACTACCCTAGTCAAGCCTAAAGAAATGTTTGAAAAAAGGTTTTTCTTTGCACAAAATATGTCATGCCGTGAGCACAAGTGTGCAGAAATTTCAGAATTTGTTTGCCTTGTATACCAAGGCATTTGTATTTTATAATTTTTGTTAAAATAGTACATATTGCATAAGAAAGAGGGGACAAAGGGCATGTGAAAACTGAGCTAGTTAAGACAATAAGGAAGCTACTATTTTAGCTAAGTCCTATGATGGGTAACATGTAGTACATGGTATAGGTATGATCAGGTATGTTATAGCCGAAATACACCATGTGCATATGTGAGAAAAGGTGCCAACCTTGTGAGAGAAAATGGAGTTTTAAATTTCAGTTTTCAAGTGTCACAAATAAAAGCTGCTGTGCATTTAATACACCCACTTGTTTAATATTTTCTCACACTATATAAGGACCTACATACATGCACATAACTCACTCACACAAACACAGCAAGTTCAAAAGTGTTTAGCAAAAGGAATTCAAGGTTTTTGGGGAGCTTTTAAAGTGAGTAAATCTGCATTATGTCTTCTGTTTCACAGTTCTACAGTTTTAGTTGTTAAACTATGAAGTATTGCTTTTGTTCAAGTACCCCTGTCGTGTTTGATTTGCTTGTTGAAAATAATGCAGTGATCATTGTTTGGATATAGCCACCTTAAGGGTCTTATGTAAAAGTAAGATTTTGCCTGCTACTGATAGTTATTGTCACCAAGAAATATTTGGATGAATTAAACCCCTATAGCCAGAAAGAGTAATGGATGTAGGATAGTAGTTCGATATGATGCCAGACCATTTCGAAAGAAGAAGAAAAAACGTTTACATGAGTCATACAAAGTTCAAGTGAAGATTAGTGAGGCAAAAACCTTCATTGTTTTTAAAAGAAAACAGCAGTATTGCTCTCTGGATCATCAAAACCAATTTGATTTTCAAACATCATAAAAACTCGATTTGCGTTTATAGATGCAACCAAGGATCGAAACCATGATTTTTAAATATAAAATCATGATTTTTAAGTACCTATATCGTAAGAAATCTTGTGATGACCAAATTTAGTTCCTGGGGCAAATTCCGATCACCCACTTGATCGGAGGGGATGGGGTCGACGGTGAAGCTTCGTCTGAGTCCCAGTAGGCTAGGAAAAATACTAAATTAATTTTTAAATAAGGGGATGGTGAGGACGAGGTGGGTTTAAGTTTTGTCCTGCTGTCGTTTTCATGGTGTTTGGGTACATCGAAGGGGCACCACACTGGATCGAACGGACCAGGGCTAAGGCTGGAGACACGGTCGAGGTTGGCGGAGCTTCTGGAGGTGGCGCGGTCACTTCTGATGGACGGAGGCGAACTGGGCAGGTGGAGTTGTAAATCAGCTGCTGTTGGGTTTTACCCAAATAAATGGTGGAAGGGCACATTTGGGAAGAAAGGGTTTGCTGGTCACCACCGACGATCAGTGAAGCGTGGAAGGGAAGTCGGGGTTGTGGACATTGACGGGGCGGTCGCAGGTTGTCCAGGGATGTGGTGCACGTGCACAGCTATGCACTGAGTATTGAGGAGGAAAGAGGTGGTACTTTAGTAAAAAGTACCAGGGTGGGTTTGCACATGAGTTTGAGGGGTTGAGCAAGGGAAATGGTAGGTTTTCCAGAGGTGGTACTTGGCAAAGTACCAGGCACTTGGTACTTGACAAAAACAGTGAGGACTTGGCTAATTTCAGTGTGCGCAGCACAGGAATTTTCACCTGGTATTTTGAGTGAAGTGGTACTCTGCCCATTTCAACTTGAAATAAAGTTTTAAACCAAAATTTAATTTAAACTTTGTTTTAAATTAAATAAGGGCTAAAGTAAAAAGGGGGAAAATAATATTTAAATAAAAATAACATTTTTTTTTTAAAATAGGATTTTATTTAAATAAAGAAGAGAAGGAAAGTGAGTCAGGACGCAGTTTTCGACAAGAACTGTAATTTAGATTAAATTTTATAATTTAAATTGGAATGATTATTTGAAATGATTTTTCTAATAAAACATTGTACTTATAAAGTCAAACAAAGAAAATCGTTCCAGAGTAACAGATCGAGTATTATTTTAGCGGACGACGGGAAGACAGTACATGAGCTGTTATTTCAGTTAGATGATAAATTTATTTTATAATTTAAAGCAAGGTAAAGTAATCGTATGTGGCACATACGCTAGAAATGGTCAGTTTTATCTGTAATCTATGTACCAGATATAAAGATCTGATCATGAACAGTTCTGTATTTTAAACAAGAACCGTGAATAAATAATTTGATCGTGGTTTAAACTGATAAAATAAAAGAGAGAATTTTATCAGTATGAAAGGAAGAAAAGAAAGATCAAGGATAAAGGATCGAGGGAGAAATTGACAAAAGATACAAAGTGTAAAGGTCGTAGAATTTACTATAAATCATCAAATCTGTTCGTCCATGAATAACCAGAGTAAGTAATATTTTTCTGAAGATAAATAAAGTAAGAATTTATTTTTAGAAGTGATGAACAAAACAGGAAGTAAAACCCGTGCGACACACACGCTAAAATCGACCGTTTTGAAAAGATGATCAATATTGACATGATGATCATGTGCTGTTTGGTTTGACTGTAACCGCATATACAGATTAGATTATAATCTTGTTAGATCTATAATTTAAAGTGAAAAATGTTCGTTAATCATTTCAAAGAGACCGAAATTTATATTCCACTTTGAACCGATTATACGTTGCGCGTCAGAGATTATCGAAGATAATAGAAGACGGAGTTGTGCAAGGACTGTTCTGTTTTCAGAATAGTGCCTTCGGTTTGTTCAAACCCAGAACAACTTGTATGGACGAGTGTCCGACAAAGTAATTCTAACTGGTCACGTACGTTGATCTTTTCAAACGTAATTATATGGTGGCAGAGGAATTCGTTTCTCTCGCCGTATACCTATAATGTATTTTTGAGGAAGTCAATTAGTGATCGGGAAGTTTTGACGATGTGGCATTCAAAGAAAATATAGAGATGATGATCAAGCGTAAGTCTAGCCTCAAGCCTCACACCCAGGAAATGACAAAAATCGGGCAGGCAGCATGGCTATGTGGGTCGCTCCCATTAGGGTGTAGTATCACCTATCTAGAGGAATTCTTTTTGTTTCTAAATCTATCGATTCTGCCCATGCGGGGATGGTTGCCGCGCACAACCATCGGTGATATACATTCGATACACTCAAGAGAAATGAGTGGTCGGTCATGTGAGGGCCGGGTTGCAAGATGTTCTTGTTGAACCCAGGTGTACTTGCCTCTAGAGGTACATCAGCGGAAGGTGGTCCCATACCTTGTCAGAGTTGGAAATTCAATTTCCCTAAGAGCCAAGCGGTTTGTATTTGTATACTATATCGGAAAATGTGAGATGCAAGCATTTTCCTAGATTCTAAATTATTTGTGGAAATACCTAGGCATTATGAGAATATCTGTTTCCAAGTATACAAAGTGATTTTGGTCTCATAAGGAAAAAAACCCGTTCCGTGCTTACGGCGTGGTCTTATGAGATATTTTCTTTGAATTGTTTTAAACTGTTTACTCATACCAGTCCCCTGACTGACCCGGAGTTTATTTTTCTGTGTTTTCCCTTAAACTCTTGGGTATTCATAACGCTTGTTATGAATAGACAAGTGAATCAGGATTCGATGGAACTCGTGAAGCTGGAATGAAGGTTTTTGCTGTGTGATGGTCCACCTATCTACTGTTTAATTAAATCTATCAATTAATCACCTATGATTTGTATAATTACTGATGTACTATGAAGGAGTTGTATCACTAGACCTATGTTGCTCTGATGTATTATGTACTGTTGTGTAACATTATAAAGTATTATCTTTGTGAAATTTCCGCTGTGAGATTCTGGTGTTCTGTGTTTTATCTTCTATCTATTCTTATTTCTTATTAATGGCACAACTTGAGATGTGTTCGAAAGTTGGGTCGTTACATCCTCATTCAAAAGACTGCTTCAAACTGTTTCCAGAGAGATAGTTCCATTAACAATGGAATTATTCAATGAAACAACCAAAGTCTCCCAGCTTTCCGAAAGAGAACTCATCAACAAAAGAGCCTGCAACTCATCATCAAAATTGACCTTCATGTTTGCCAATTGATAGATCACATCTTGAAATTCGTTCAAATGCTCTACAACAGACTTCTCCTCATCCAATTGAAGTTGCACCAACTTTCGAACTAGAAAAGCCTTACTTGTAGCACTCCTCGACTGATACAAAGATACTAATTTGTCCCACAACGCCTTCGCAGATTCACAACCAGCCACATGGTGGAATACAAAATCATCCAAATATTGGCGAATCAATGCAATCGCCTGTTTGTTCATTTTCTTCCACTTTCCCTCATCCATATTCGAGGGCTTCACCCCATCTCCATCAATGGGATCATGCAAATCATTGAGATGTAAAATGTCCTCCATCTTCGGCTTCCATATACCCCAATTCTTCCCATTCAAAATAGTCATCTTCGAAAACATCATCATCTCCGACATTAAAAAAAATCATTTTTTTTTCAATCCAACAAACACTCCAAGCTATGCATTGATCTGAGCTCTGACACCAAATGTTATGAAAACTGCACCTTTGCGGAAGTGACCGGAATCTTCTTCATCCAATCACTTGAAGATGAATTTGATTGAAAAATAAACAACAACACAAAAAATTTCGGAAATATGAACACACGATATTCCACCCAACCACCCTCTTTATTGATTCACCAAAAGATTGTTTACAACCGATCTCAACTATCGTTACAAACAAACGCAACTTGAATCAATAACCTTATTGAGAAATAGGTAGAGAATATCTAATGGCTAAACAATTTGAGGAGAAAGATAATGAAGAACAATGACAAAATTTTCCACCATATAATGAAGATATCAACTAGGCCTTTTATAGAGTGAATTGCTTCATACCCAAGTTTTCTTGGCTCCCAAGTAAACTTGCCACCTAAGTAAAGTTGCAACCCAAGTAAAGTTGCCACCAAAATTTCCTTTATATATATATATATATATATATATATATATATCAAATATCTATTTGGATAAGCACTAAATAATTCTTGCCTTCACTTTCAAATATCCCACAAAAGTAGCAACAATCTCTCCAACAAAAATGGATCTATATAGAAAATTTGTTGCCCACAATTGTGATTTGCATATCACAATTCTCAACACAAATCAACCATTAGGAAGGCTTGCCTATTGTGCATGAAATTTAATTTTGTCTGAAACCAGAATTTCATGTCATATTTTTTTATTTTATTTTGTTTTGTTTGACTCCTCTTCTCGAGTTCTTCTCAACTCGATAATTTAGATGCGTGAATTTAAATTATAAGTGATGAATAACTCTTCCCTTTCCTTTTGTTGGTATGTGTTTTCTTTCTCCTTCCTCACCATTTCTGTTGATATCTGCAAATATCTTTTCCTTTATTGCATAAGTTTTATTTTCTCACCTTTGATTTATAAATAGACCTAATCCTAATCCCCCTCTGATTTTAAACCTTCTCAAAATATAAAATTGTCTCCTCCTCCTTTAGGTTCTTCAAACACGACAATAACTTCGTTGGCCTCACCATCTCTTACAACCTTTTCAGGGAATGCTTCTTTTTTAAGTCTATGCCTCTTGCGGTCCATTCGAAGTCATAAAACTAAAATTCAAACTTAGGCAAGATATTAGTTGTGTTTTATTTGTCCCAGCATAATTATCATTTATGACAAACATTAGTCTGTATATTTATCTATTAAGCTTTTGAGTTTTAAGTTATACCTTTGTTTGATTTCTACATTTCAACCATGATTGCTTCTTGTATAACTGGGTTTTAACTTGAATTTATTTTGGATAACTGTAAAATCACTTGTCTTTATTTATTAGTAACCATATATGTAGCAAACCGAGTTTTAGTGATTACCTGCTATAAGTATTGATATCTCCTTATTGAATATTAACGTGGTGATTAAGTTGAATTTATCAAATTAATTGGTAAATTTAGCTTAAACTATTAAGTTTGTGATTTAAAAAGTGTACCTTGGGGTTATCATGTTAAAATAAGAAGTCAATGATTTTGAAGTTTAATTCAAGGGGATGGGAGGCTATTAAAGTTTGGGAAACATGTGATTTTGTGAATCTTGGTGCTAAATGGTGTTTTTGGAGAAAGCTTGAATGTCGAGGTTGAATGTAAACCATTTTAGTGGAGTTCAAGATTTATTTCTAACACGATGTGATAGGAATAAATATTGATTCTACAAACTAGCTTAATAAATGATTTGGCTCTTTGTAAATTTAAAATAAGGTTTAGATAATAATATTGTGAAGAATCTTGTTTGAAATTATGTACTTGGAAATTTGGATTCAAGACATAAGACATATGTGGTTTGTAAATTAATGTAAGGTTTGTGCGTTAAGTGTATTTTTTGAGAATTTTACCAGTATAAAATAAAGGGGAATTACATGTAAAATATTATCAAGTTGTAGAAAATATAAATTTTGTGCTAGTGATTTGTGTATTTTTTTGGGCAAAACCGACCGGTTTTAAAGTGGCTGCAAACACTTATATATTATAACAATTATTAAGAACATTATTATAGGAGTTAGACATACTACCTAACCGCTACTCAATTTTTAAGGTGAATCGACCACCACAAACGGTTTTTAAAGTCGACCGCCCATGACAAATGACATATTAAAAGCCTACAGCTAGATCACCATCAACAATGCAAATTACAAAACAATACTCTGACATTTTAAACGATATGAGACAGTTTCCTTGAGCCCTATGAAGACTTCACAACCAGACACATTGTTTCTTAACCATTGTCGTTAAGGTTATCAACTGAAATATCTTGATTGGCCTTTTTCTTTTTCTTCGCAGTGTCAGATGGAGACGCACTGCATTTCAGAGCAGAATACTGCACTTGATCAAGGTGGTCGTTCAAAAACCCTAGCGAGTTTTTCTATGGGCTGATGGTAATCAATGGATTTCTAGCATTTTCCTTCTCTTGCTCACTGGCTGTCATTTCTTCCTGAAAAGAGATAACATCTTGAAGCATATTCTCCAAAGTTACACGAGAAGTAGACTGTTCTTCAGATCCACTGTCTAAGCTATTCAGTTCAACTTGTATTCGATCAGTTATTTCATTGAATTCAGATAACTTGCTAGTAACCAAACTCACTTTTTGGACCCTGATTTCAACCTCCTCTTCCTCATTTGCTACTGTGACTTGAAATTCATCCCTTTCAGAAGTACCGATATCAGTGTTAAAATTTTCACCAGCCCTAACATTACATACTTCATTCATCACCTATTTTCCCTTGTCTATGCTGCCAGCAAAATCAATAGCAATCTCTCCTTGAACATGCAAGTTTGCCTCAACCATGTCAATATTTTCTTCTTGCATAGTTTCTTGAATATTAGTACGGCTCATAGAGACATCAGCAGCAACAATACTCATGTCATCCTTATGATTAATAGGAGTTATTTCCACCAATATATCTTTCCGTTTTTCTCTAATACCTACCGTGCTATGACGTAGAGCCATTTTACTCCAGATTGATTTCTTGCTTGGGCCGACATCACCAACATTCGATTCAAGTTTTTCTTGAACTTTCTCATGACCTATACTATGTTCAAGAACTTGTTGGATCACACCATTATCTTGGTCAATACATGGCTGGTTTAAATTATATTTATTTCGAACATCAATATTAGATTCTACTAAAACACTATATTTGTTGTCTTCAAGGAAGCTAGCAGTTGGAATTTGAGAAACAACCTTCATTCTCAAATAACTGTAAGCCTTATCCAAGAGGGTACCAAACTTGTGAGTAGCAGCAATTTCACTATCTACATTAGTACAAACCAGGTTCGTGTCGTCCTCAACTCCTTTCTTCTTACCAATAAACTTATCAGCACCATGCCTTACTCTCCAAATATTCGTAGTGTATTTTCTCCAATGTTGCGTATTAATTGTAGCAGCCTTAACAAGATTAACATGTTGTCTCTGCTTTGCTACTTCAGGGACAAGCTCTTTTTCAAAGTTCGAACCTTCTCTACTGCCTTCCTTCAGGACAGTTCCTACCTTACTTGTCATTTTACCACAGTTTCCAAAGATATGACCAAACTCTTTGCATTGAGTACACAGATCTTGTTTCCATAGGTAGGTAACTTTCACTGTGCACTCAGAACCATCTCCCAAAAGAACTGGGAAGAACTCAAGTATGTCATTTTTTGGCGTAACCTCGACTATACATTTGGCGTATTCGAGCCTCTTTAGCCTCTCCGTATTCGAGTCCATACATAAAAATTTTCCCACGCGAGTAGCTAACCAGCTTGTGCCTAGATTCGACCAAGCAAAAAAGTGGTAATTAGTTGTATACCTTTATCCATATTAGGACACTCCTATTACAGTTTCTGAAATTTCCTATAGCCACATCCCATCTTTCAACAACAAAGTGCTTGTTACTAATGATAATCAGATCTGCCTCAACAATCCTACTTCTGTCCTCTATGCTAGACAGAAGGAAGAAAAAAATATTATCATTAGATTGGACTCTAATGGATCAACGGGGATGCTAGAGTCTCTGGAGATGATTAACAACAACAATATATGAAAAGGGAGCATCAAGGTAGAATCCAACGAGGTAGTCTTTCCATACTTCAACTTATGATTTGTGTATTATTATGAAGCTATTAAAATGTTTAATTTCAAGATATATATACAAAATTTACACAAGTTGTGTCAAAGTGATTGTATTTTGCACAAAGTTGTAGTATTTGTTGTAAATATAGATTTTTAAGTGTTGAAAAGGTTTAAAATAGCTTAAAGAGTGTTGTTACAAATTTTTTAGTGTTGTTATAGTTCAAACAAATTTTTAGTGTGAAGGTGATGTTAAAAACATGGTTAAAGAGTGCCATTATGGCCTAAAATTGAGTTTCATAGTCCTAATTACTTGGACAAGGCCTTAATTCTTAGGTTAATGGTTTAATTATGTTACGTGGTCCTTAATTTCTTAGACAAGAAAGAGATGTCTCATGTCTCTAGACATATCTTTGTGCATGTAGTTTACTGAGGAAAATATATTTCCTCTTTTTCTTCCTTAGTGAGAAAAAGAAGAAAATGCTTAGGGAACTTTACTGTGAACTTCAACTTTGGCCTTCAACCCTTACTAATTATTAATTTGGGGTTTATAGTCTCATTTACAGTTAGTAATCATCTCAAGACTTAGATTTTTATTGAAAGGCAACTCGGATTTTATTATTCACACAAAGAAATTTAAAATGTTCAACAACTCTCAATAAAAAAAATAGCACAACTCAAATTTACAAGATACAATTGCCAATAGAAACAACTCGACCAAAACAAAAGGTTACAACTTCAAAAAAGACCAACAAACAAACTATAATAACACAACACAATTAGCTTCAGTTAGTACTAACTTGTATATCCTTCAGTAATTTCCTATGTATTACTGAGTACAACAGTCGCATTCAACATTCCTCTTCCAGAAATTCTATTGTTCCTTTCAGCCCAAACAACATAAATAAACCTCTTCAAAATCCTCAAAAGAAGTCTTGCTCTGTTATTCTTCCACCTTGTAGCTTTAAAGATATTAAACCATTCAATAATACTCGAATTAGAAGGTCTGTAGAAGCCTCCACTTGCCATGATTCGGAACCAGACTTGATGAACATACGAACATTCAAATAATAAGTGTACATTTTGATTCAGTTTCAGAGTTACATAACACACATAACCATCAGGAATAAAATTAGAAGGTCTTGGAACTCTCAAAACTTAGATTTATTTCATCAAATTCATATTTTGTTTGAGAAATTCACTGTATGATATTGCATGTTCTCGGTAGCTTATTTTTCAGGGAGAAAAGCTTCTACTTCTTAGCTTTTGAGCTACCAAAACCATCAAATTGCTCCAAATTTGTTGCTAACCTTGATGCAAATAAAAGGTAAGGGTTCTATCACTCATCTAACTTGAATTCATTAAGTTTTAGTGTACGTTTGGTTCAGCAAGATGAAAAATACGTATGTTTTACTCCTTAAATATTCTAAGTTGCAATCTTGTTGGAAGCATATGCTTGAGATTGAATAACTCTTACATTTCTTGATAAAATGGAGTGGATCTTTTCCCAGTGTGTTAACGATATTCCCTAGTTTTTTCATGTCAAATTTCATGCAGATTTGAGTAGTTTGGTTGCCGAAAATCGGCCTTAAAGTTTGCAAGTTCGTCAGGTTGCAAGTCTGGGAAACTCTCCGTTGCTTGGGTTGACCCGTTATTGATCTGGGTCGACCCATAGGTCGACCCAGTTCAATAGTGAGTCGACCCACCTGGGCACAAAGTCCCATATAAGCCCTGCTTCCTTCCTATGTTTTCTTTTGCCATTTTGTGTGAATTTTGTGGATTACCTAGTGTTAATTCGTCAGGTTTTCGACCATGATTGAAGTGGCAATACATCACCACTTGTGTTAATCTTTTATGAAATTATAAGCGAATTCTGTGGTTGTTGCAGTAGCATAGAAGTTATCCTTGCTATTTTTAGTGTTTCTTCATGGTTTCGTGTATATGAAACCTTGGAGACATTTTGTGCACTTCCGCGAGGATGTGCACGATTTCATAAACCGTTTTGAAATGTTCTGGAAAGGAAATACATTTTGAACATAGGTATAGTTTTAATGAAAATGTTTTGAATCTATTAATGAAATTATTTAAGTAAGTATTTTCAAGCTGATCGATTTTATAAAGATTTTTAAAGTGGGAAATAGTAGAAAACTATAAGCTAATCGATTTTATAAAGATTTTTAAAGTGGGAAAGAGTAGAAAATTATAAGGTAAGATGACGATCCAATTAGAGAAGTTTATCCATCACAAGCAAAGAAGTTTGAGTCTACAAAAGTATGTAACTAAATTCACCGAATTATGTAAGTTCATTAGGGGTTTGGTGGATAGCCCAATGAGTAAAGCTTTAAGATTTGTCAAGGGGTTGAACTCTCCCATTGAAGGACGCTTTGTTGACACAAGTGACATTCGTAGCAATCTTTCAAACATTAGTGGAGATGGTCATTTTGTGCATAGCTGAAGGACCTAAAGAGAATAAGAATGGGGAGAAAGGAGAAAGAAATTCTGGTTCTAATAAGAATAAGAAGAAAGAGTGGTTTTTAATAAATGGTGCATCTTATGTTGATATTACACTTTTTCGTTTCACTGTGTGAGATTCAGTAATGCTATTTTATCTTTTATTCTATGCAAACGTAATTCCTTATAGGAACCAATGATCCATTTAGAGTGACTCTAAGTTTTGATGAGCCTTTTTTGGGTCGAAATTTAGGCCCACTTTGGGCCGGTTGTTATAAAGAATGCAGCTTAGTCAAGAGTAAGGTGCAAGACTGCAATGGCTAAGAAGGACATCTAAAAGAAGCATGCAAGTTTGGTTGAAAATTAGAAGTGCATAACTGTAACATCCGATATTTTACGATAATTTAAAATATTAAATTTAATGTGTTTTTGAACAAAATTGCTTTAAATACTAAAATTAGCGAGTTAACTAATTTTGGAATTTCACATACGTTGGAAATTTTAAATTAATTAATATGGTAATAATATACATTCGTTGTTTGTATAATGAAGGTCGGTTGGTAATAAGTGTCATTATTTATGTGGATTTAAAATATAAATTATAAATTGATTTGTATGGTAATTATTGAGGATTATTTGGACTTAACTAAGTCAACGAATTTAGAATTAAGCTTTAAATATTGAAATTGTATTTATGCATGGTGGAAACTTAAATAAATTGTTTAAGTGATTATTAAATATAACTTATTTTGATAATTATAACATGTATTGATTGCAAATAATTTTGTGATCTTGTTTATATTGGTTAATATGGAAGGTTGGAATTTAATATTTATATATTTAATGAGATTGATTGATGTAATTAATAATTTATAATTAAAATAAATTTGATTTACTAAGTTAAAATTAAATTTATTTTGATGTGAATAAAGATGATTAGTTTTTGAAATTTAATTAAAGATAATTATATGAATTGGGAATTTATAGCGAATTTCAAATGAACATTAATTTAACAGGTTTTTATATGTTTTTTTTTTTGAAATTGGGTATATATTTATTAAAGGCTCAAAGCCCATGTTCGGCCCAAGATAACTAGGTAAAGAACAATGCACCCATCACCCCATTTACAAACCGACAGTAACACGTCATCTACATTACAACTCATACTTCCCTTTTCCAAAGATAGAAACCCTAAAATTGTGGCGGATGAAACTTGAAGTTATTTAGGATTCAAGAAGCTGTCTCCCTTCGATCCCCGAGTGCTCCATCGCCTCCAATGCGAGCCTGGAATGATGTAAGGCCATCTCCTTTTCTAAGCTTCAGATTGTTGTAAGCTTCATATTTGATCAGATTGCTGATTTCCATCCATGTTTTGTTGCAATTGTTGAATACTCGCCTGTTACGTTCCTTCCACAACCACCAAATTGCAGTTGTGAGGGTGATGTTATCTTTGTTGGTCACCATGTCTTTAAGCTTCCAGCGCCTCTTCAGGTATTGTAAAATTAGCTCTAGACTTCCGATTTCTTCCATCACTTGATTTCCGAATAATTGTTGCATTACTTGTTTGGAAAATTGACACTGGAAGAAAAGATGCATGTGCGTTTCTTCCTCTTCTCTACAAAGAACGCAAATTGGATCAACACTGATTCCCCATTTAATTAGCCTATCCTTCGTAGGGAGTCGTTGTATAACTACTTTGTATGTAGTGTAAGCCATTTTAGGCACATTAGCATTGTTCCAGACAATTATTGACCATTCTGTAGCTGGATAGGGGGTTCGTATACTGTCATAGGCTTTAGCAAGGATGAATTGATCGTTTTGATTCCAAACCCAAATGTCAGTGTCACTGTTGACATTAATAGGAATTTGCATGATGTCATCTCTAATTGCATTAGTGGCTGGGAATTGATCGAATTTCCAGCTACCATTGGATATGATTTGGTCGACTGAGATTTCTGGGCAGCCATAGGCTGAGTAAGTGTCCCATCCCAAGCGCTCAATAAATGAATGACCAGAAAACCAAGGGTCTCGCCATAAGTTAGTGTCTCTGCCTGTTGCAATGTCTTTCGTGCAGTTTAATTTCAGTGTTGCTCGAGATTTTATGATAGCTTTCTATGTGGGTGACGAATTATTGTCTACTCCCATGGTCCAAAAATTTCCTTTGGTGTATCTCTTCGTCATCCATCTCGCCCATAATCCATTAGAAGTGATAATTTTCCATCCCAATTTGGCCGCAAAAGTGTCCCTCATATTTCTGAGATTTCTCAAACCCACTCCTCCTTCTTTTTTGGGTCTACATAAATCAGAGTATTTGATCTTATGTAACCCACCCTTCCATATAAAATCAGCGCATGCACTTTCAATTTTACTAATGTTAGCATCAGGTAACTGGAAAGATTGTAGCCAAAAGTAAATTTTTGCTTGGATTACCGTGTGGACTAATTCAATTCTTCCTGCAAATGAAAGGAGTTTTGAACTCCAACCTTGAAATCTGTCCCTGATGCTAGTGACTAGAGATGCACATTCTCTATCAGTAATTTTGTTATTCAATAATGGCACTCCTAAATACTTAACTGGTAAAACTCCTTCAGACACATTAAGAATGCCCAATATTTATGCTCTTCTAGAGCAAAAAGTGTTAAAATAACATTTAGTTTTCTGTTCATTATCTCTCAAACCCATATAAGTTTCCAATCTATTAAATATTCTCTTGATTTCATTTGCTGCATCACAATTAGATTATATGTTATTTTGCTCGCATTAACATATTGAACACAACGCTATTTTTTTTTGTGTGTTTGGACGTTCGGTTTGAACTGCATGACATTGTTTTGAACTGACAACGTTCGCATTATAGAATCTTGGTTGGTTATTTGTTGGTCTATATTAAGTATAATCAAATAAACCAAAATTTTGTTTTAATCTTTTCTTATACATGAATTAAAAAAAGGATATAAATATTTATTGCCATATTGTGAAATTTATTGTCATGCATGTATGTAGCTTACTTTTTCATGTACGTGTGAAACCAAATTTATGGATAGAAAAATAGAAATTTATGCATGCATTTAATAACGTATGAAAAGAAGTTATTGCCATTATACCTTTTTTTTTTCCTTAATGATGAGCATTTCATGGTATATGTATGAAACAAAGGATGACAATGTATAAACATCTATGCATGAAGCATACTGTTGTGGCACTTGGCATTAATGTTTCATGCGCATGGACCAAAAAAAATTAAAAAAAAAATTGCATGGATGAAATTGAAAATAATGTTTTCCTATAAATAACGTTCTCCTTAAAACCTAAATCCTTTGTTCTCTTGTTTCCTGTAGCCGCATCACCTTTTTTTTTCATTCATAAGAAGATGGCCGCCTCCATCCAATATTTGAATAATTATATAAAATTCACCTCTTTATGAAATCAACTCATTTTTGATTCGTTACACTCACGTTGCCGAGATCTCCCCATCCTTAGCCATAAATTTCGGGTTCAACTATATTAGGTTCGACCCCATTTTGTTCTAGCGCATATAGGGTTGCGGTTTGGGAGTGACACAGTGATTGATTCACGTTTTGGATGTCATATTTGAGTTCGTAGGAGAGATAGCAACTCGTCTTCAAATTTTGGTTCAATTTACTAAAATTTTATGTCGCTACTTGTGAGGTACATCGTGTGTAGTGTTTGGGGACGAGATTTTTTTTGGTGATGCAGAGATCGAAGTTGTGGTGATGGTGGGGATGTATTCAAGAAGAGAAGTTTAATGGTGCAATCGGTTCGGTCTTTCATTGAGAGAATAGGGAGAGATGTAGGAGAGAGGTTGCGGTTTTCTTTGCCATGAATGTGGAGTTTCCTGTAACGTGAGTTTGAGAAGGAAGGGAAAGAAGGGATGAGAGGCATTGTGTTATTAGGTGAGGATTTTATTTATTTGTTTTATATGTAATTGAATTTCAAACGATTAAAACATGTATAAATTTTACAAACGAATTCAGAATGACGCACGGTTGGATCCGTTGGAATTGTACCGACGAGCTCTTTGCGATGACACTGATTTGGACTGACTCTGAGATCGTTGAATTTTAGGTAAAGATTTGGATTTCAACCACATTCAGAATTAAAGGTGAGTGATTAAACCCACTCACATCTAACTAAAATATTTTATTGTTAGTAAATTAAATTCATGTCATGATATGATTGTATTGTTTGCTGTTTGATTGTTTAAATTGCATATTTATGTTAAATCTGCATAGACTGTATAATTTAATTTAACTGTTATATAAATTGTACTATTATATATTATTTTCTAGTAAAAAAAAAAAAAAAACTCATACCTGATGACTAGTAACTGATATTATTGAACTGTTCAGATGTGTTGATTTTGATGTATGCCTTGAATTGACATATTTAATGTGTTAGTATGTAATCCATCTTATTATCGACATTGTTTATATATGTTATTGATTTTTGTTGATTTATCCCAACCATTACCCTAGATGTTACGGGCATCAAATAAACCCGGGATTAATCGTTAAAATGAATTAAGAACGTAGTTTGAAATGATAAATACCTATGACCCTGATTTGGATTGAAATGATATATATCCTTTCCTAAATATTAAAATTAAATTTTAAGTATTACTTGGCCATAGGATAGAAAATTATATACAGACACCGATTGGTTAAATAAAAATTGTTTAACCTTAAATTTTGGGAATATTGTTTTAAAGACAAAATAAATGACATTATTAACCGTTTTTCTTTAAATTTGGACTTTGAGCTTTGAAATTAAAATTTTCAATTTTAATAGAATTCGTAAATGTGGATAACAGAAGTTAAACCGAATTGAATATGAACTAAATTTATCGAAATTGAATTGTTTACCCATCTTTGATATTACTTTAAATTAACCTGGTTTATAGTAATAATTGAACCGTGAACTCGAGATTTTACAAATGAATAATACAAAGTGAGAATTATAATTGAAATTTAATTATTAAATCGGATTATTAAATCGAATTGTTGAAATCGAACTGTTGAACCAAATTGAATATGAATGGGAAGTCAAATCCTTTTAAATTAAGATATCGAAATTTAGTCGAATTGATTTGAAACTGAAATATGATTTCTTGTTTGGTTAAATTTTGAAGATACGATCCTAATTCCATCTATAGTATTTTAAACCATTTTATAAAATATTTTATAATAATTATCTTTTGTATAAACTATTTTACCTTATAACTATTTTATTTTAACTTATCTATATTAATTATTTTAAATAAACTATATTAATAGCCAACTATTTATTTTATAAACTACTTTAATATTTTAACTATAGATTTAAATAAATTTTTTATAATTTTATTTTATATATAACTATTTATCTCAAACCTTTCTAAAATTATATATATAAACTATTTTATTATACTTTTCAACTATTTTAAATATTTTAAATATTTTAAGATTAAAATTGTTTCGAGAATTTAAATTGGTTTAAATAGAGATTTATTTATCAAATATATTCTATCTTGAATATTGAAATGGATTTTAAGAAAATATGATATTTTCGATATGAAGTATGAACATCTTTGAAATGTAAATGAACCGACCGGTGTGAAAAATGTAAATGTTTGGTTGTTAAGACACCGGGCTCAGATATTGTCATACTCTCTACCAATACCGAAAACCACTTTAACAACTGTGTACGCGGTGGAGTTCCAAAATGAAGATGAATGGTTTTGGAGGCGATTACTAGATTTGAAGAAAGAGAACGATGATGGATAGCCTTAACCTTCGAGTCATAATTAAAATGGCTAAAACAGGAGCCATACCCAAGTTAATGTGAGTTAGCTCCTCTTAGCAGACATGCTTCTTCGATACCATATATATTACTTTGTGATTGATTGGCGCCTTTGATTTTGGGAGTATTGTCTGGGGTAGGCGGTAGTCGCGACTATGCGTTACCACCGGCCTTGGTCCGCAATCTGATAGAATCCTACTGATGGGTATTGCCTCGATGCCTTGTCATATTTATCTTGATCGAGCCCCCTATGACCTTGATTTGTACCGTACATATGGAGTGCCCTCTGATAGCCACTACGTACTGTGGACTTTACGGTATCTGTATAGACTACGGTAATATAAACGGTGTAAGGGTAAAAATGTAATCCCGCTTACGCTATTTTAATATTTTATATTTAACCGCAGACACTATTATAATAACATACTGTATTATTTAATATCTAGTTTAACGGATCCTTAGGAGATGGAAATTCCCGTAACATCTCTTAAGTTATTGAACTCATATTATCGTATGAATTTGATTTAACTAATATGAGAATATTTTAGTTCTGATCCGAGTATTTTTGTCTTTTCATTTGTGCTCGGGTCAGCCTGAGTTTTTAGTTATTGAAGACAATGTTATGAAGATGAAGATGGAGCTCAACAGACGTATTTATTATTATTACTCAGCTGCAAATATTGGTATGTTTATTGTAGTTAAATCCGATAATCGTTGTAAGTATATAATCAAATGTATGTTTTAATAGCTTCATGAACCTTTATTTAATTATTATATTTTGTCCTTCCGCTGTGAGATGCTGTGTTTTTTTCTTTTTCTCTTCTTTTTCTTATATAAATCCCAATAACTATCCGTAATTTTGATTTGTTTATGTCGACTTTTTAGGATCATTGTTGATTTGAACGGTCAAAAATCTCGGATGTTACTGTAACAAACCACCTGGAATGGGGCCTAAATTTCGACCAAGAAAAGGCCCATCGAAACTTAAAGCCACTTTAAACGGCTCGTTGGTTTCTGTAAGGATTACATTTGCATAGATAACGATAACATATACTTCGAATGGAAATCTTGCAGTGGAAAGAGAAAACATAACATTCAAATAAGATGTACCATTATTTCAAAATCTCAAAAATACAATAGTTTACAATTACATCTGTTCAACTGGGTCCATTACATAATTCATTCTCATAAAGATTCCAAAAGAAGTAAAGCAATAACTGCTAATAATAACATAACAACTTCATCTTCTACATCGACTTTAATCATGACTTCTTCCATGGCTTTTACCCCATCTACTGACATGTGGGATGTTAAGGAGAGGGGTCAGAACATAAAGTTCTGTGTGACTGGAATATAGTGTTACTTAATGTCCCTACCCTCTATTTTTAGCAGGTTACATATGTCAAGCTATGTCTACGCAGCACACAAGATTCACACAAACATAATTATCAAACCAATGGGATGAATATCCAAGTCAATCGCCCATTAGTGTTTTAGGGTAAAGACCCAACGAGATGGCATTCTCGGTCACTTATGGCCCTATAAAGGTGGATTCTTACAATCTCTTATAACCCTAAGGCGGATCCCTAGCCCTTTAAGAACCCTGTCCTAGTACGTTAACGTTCTTAAGTTTATTCTCTCATTTGTAATATGAGAACTAGTATTGCGAACGTTACTACTTAACTGATATTACCTGGTAGGACACCTATGTCGCTTAAGACTTCCCTTAGTTAGGTGGTGAACATGCAATGGCCATATATCCTTTCAATTACCAATATGTCCCTATTTAAGCACTTACAAGCTTCTAGAGGAAGTGGACATCCCTGTGAACTACCCTACTCCATTACTGTTTTATGCCTAACCACTAAGAGAAGGAGGACCCAAAGACCTACTTCAAATCTAGTGAGGGTGGGTCCCATGACTTTGGTTCCTCTAAGGAATAAACCTTCGGAGGTATCCTAATCCAAACCACTTAAGACCCAAACTAGATAAAAAGAGAGTCAGTCACTCAAGACCTTCTCAAGGCGTAGTAATCCTACTTATTTTCAAACGCAATCGACTTATATATATATATATATACGCATTAGACCTCTCACATTAACCATATACCTGTAGATGGTGGCTATGCCGGTTGGTTCCGAGCAGATTCTACTACGAGTCCGTTTAACCTCATATCTAGTGTACTAAGTTTATGAATGGCCCATGGCACTTAGTCGTATTACATTAGTTGGGCTTATTTGTGGTTGCTAGATTTGTCGGTCGGTTCCGGGCAGATTCTACCACAAATAGCAACTTACCTCGTGTCCACATGTCACTTATATATATATATATATATATATATATATATATATATATATATATAAACCATTCTATATATATGTACACACACAAGCAAAAAAATATTTATTTATTAAAGGGACATTTTCAAACTCAAATTCTAACCAAATTGCATTTATTACCCTCATACAACGTTAATTACATTTATATATGTAAAATCATAATGCCTAATTAACTTAACATTTGTGTAAATAGGGAAACGTTCTAAAGAGGTGACAATTGTTAATTTTTCCAATTCAAGGCATACAAGTTAGATTTTCCATTATTTTTTACCGCTACAACATAGGCATGATGGCTTAATGACAATATAACAACATAGCAGTAATTGGAAAATATACATAACAATTTCAACTTGCATCCTAGGATTGTTGGAATAATTTGAATATTAGATTAAAATAGAGTATTGCATACAATTCCACTTATATGTTTATAATTCCTATTTCACCTAATTTACCATTTTGTCATTATGCACATAAAAATGCTTACATTTGATCTATTTTCCCATTGAACGCTTTTGGATTAAAAATAGGATCCAAAACACCAAATCATGAAATAATCAAATCTAAACCTTTTTAGGTTACATTCAATGGTGTGAATTACATAAAATAGGAATAATAATGACAACATTCATATTCATTTTAATTCAATTCAAGAACCAAAAATCCACAAAACCTAATTATTCATGACAATTTCATACGCAAGATAGAAGATTTGGGGGCTTTCGTGTTTGCATTATTAAATATCCAAACCTTCCTAGGCATATCTATTCACATGACAAACTATTAAAAACATGAATATGCCTTAAGCAAAACCATATTCCACTCACAATTCTAGGCGGAGTAAAGAGATATATGTGGTGGATCTAGATCCGCAACAATCTTTGCGTTTAAGCGAGCTCCAATAATTCTCTTAACAATATACATATAAGAGACATACATTAGAGTCTTATACATATATTTTATGCTAAATTCCAAAATTCTATAAATAGAATAGAGAGAGATTTAGAATAGAGTTAGAGAGGTAGAAGAAACCTTTACCCTATTCTTTTTTGTTTTTCTATGGAATTTAGCAATAGTGGAGCAGCGACATGGAGGCAGAGATGGAGAATGATTAGGGTTTCCAGTGTGTGGTATGAGGGGTTATTTATGCTTGCCCATCTGAGCATGAACCATTGGATCATTTAAATTAATCCAAGCCTTTCATTTTTATAAATCCCTCAAAGAAAACCCTAACTACATTAGCTTTATTGGGCTGTCCAACCGCCCAGCGATCGACCCCTAGCGGTCGACCGACATTCGACACCCCTTAAGGGGCGCGGTCGGCCCCTTCGTGGTTGGAACGACCAATAAGGCTGCATTGCTGAGCTATTTATTTATTTAATACGTTTCTAATTCTCCTTAAGTTATTCCATTTATGCAACATAATTGGTCCCCCTGATCTTATCTCTAAGTCAAAATTTTAATTTTCCCTATTTATTTTTAATTTATAATTTGGACACACATATATATTATTCATATAATTATATATATTTTTTGCGTTCACTGTCCGAATTCATTTGTTCATAATTCTTCATACCTTGATCGTTTTCAGCATATTATATATAAAAATGATGTAGAATTTCGCCATGAATCCAAATAAAAGAATTTCGTAGTCAAATTCCTAAAGCTGCAAAATCTTATTTTCCAGCCATATTATTTAATTGCTTATTTTGAATTATTTTATTATTATTAATACTTATGAATTTTACGCACTACAACAAAAGTTGTATTTTATAGCGGCTTACAGCCGTTACTAATAACAATTATAGCGGTTTGATAACAGTTGTATATCAACATGTTATTAAAAACTACTTAATATCTATAATACTTTTTTTGCCGCTATAAAAAACATGGTTATATAGCCAATTTTTACCGCTATGTTATTATGTTAGAGTAGCTCATACTTACCGTTATAATACATCTAATCTCGTTGGAAGTAAGAATTTTTATAACATAGTATTTCCATTATAATATAATTATTCAATAGCAGATATTTGAGGCTATTACTTAAATATGTTATAGTTTACTAATTCCTTTGACAACTTATTCTTTTCGCTATGTTACTTTAATACAATAACTCCATATTACCGCTCTTATACATCTCAATAAAATTGTACTTGTTTATAACACAGATTTACTGCTAAAACATATATCTTTAACAGCTTCTATACGATGCTATTAAATTAACATGTTACAGTATTGCTAAATCGTTTCACAGCTCATACATTTTAATAACAAACAAAATGAATTTTCATAACAAGATAAAGATGAACATACAAAATATAATAATAGCAAATAAAGTATCAACTATAAAAAAATATTCAATACATATGTTTTCAATTCCCATTGATGTTAATTTAAGTACACGAAATAAAAAACGTAGTTCATATTTGTTCGGTTAACACACAAAAGAAAGACAAAACATAGCACATAAAAGACAAGACACCCCAAACCTGGTAGACAAAACACCCGTAAACAACTTAGTACCTCTGTCTTACTTTCATTTGACTCATCACACTTTGTCATCCTGTATACAACAAAAATGAATCATTGATGAGGAGTTTTTTAATATACAAGCACATTGCAGCAAATAAACTATGTGAATCACATGACGATGCTTTCATAATGCATAATTGTAATCTCACAGTCCAAAAAAAAAAAATTGTAATTATTATGTCATTTCTTTTAGCAGCAACTAAATTATGGTTTTTTCTAAAAGGAATATACATGTAAAAGATCTGGAGTGTCTAGAGATAAGAGCTTGTATTCTGTATAATTGTATTCATGGCAACTTCGGAAACAGTCAGGCTTTGTTGGAGCATTTACTTTTTCCGACTGATATGTACATATAATAAGCAAACCTTGCTCATTTAGTAAAAAAAACATGGCTCACTTATTAATATTTGGAGTTCAAATAGGGGGCAAAGGCAAGCATCTATAAATTGGGGTAATAGTAGAAAATCAGAAATATTTTTGTAAGTGTGCACTAGCGATCATCTCTTTCTCATATTAAATCACTTAACTAAAATGTAGTGACGTTCAAGCAAAGAATGCCATCACCATACATAAAAAACTCCAAAGTATTTTCTAGCATTGTAACGAACAAGCCTTGTTGTGTTAAAAGTAATGAAACCTGCACCTCAAAAAATGCATCTTCTAAATTAAAAAAAAGCATTTTCTATGGCTTTATAATTGTCTCAAGCGGCAAGCGGCTAAAGCTCATCAATTTTTCCTCTTAAAATGAAAAATACATCAAAAAAAGTTTATTAATCAATAAAACAAGATGCTTGTTTTGATTTTCAAAGTGATTTTGTTCATAACATGGCATTAGGAAGGGTATTCTTCCGTCACTGCAAACTTATTTTATTATCTATAAGCTATTTTATTTATGTACGCAAACTTACAGCAGCAAAGTAGTGTTGTTTAAAAGTTCCTTAGCTTTTTTATATAACAGTTCACAACTAACGAAAAGGTTAAAAGCCAAAAACATGATCCAAGCTCACACAACTATTAGCTGATGTTCTTGGTTATAACCACATTTCACATGATTATAACCAAAAATACTTTGTTAAGAAAAATAGCGCATTAGCTCTGTTTTTAACATTGAGAGATGATTCACTTATAGTGAAAAAACCCGTTACTTCCCCGGTGAGGAAAGCGCGGATAGTTCGAGAACAAGCCACAACAGAACACAGACGGAAGAACATTTCATTGTATATTACAACAATACCATCAGATTACAAGAATATACAAAGTATAAATGAATATTACACAGAAATATCAGAGATTTAAATTACATTTAAATACATAGCAGCGAAAAATAATACAATACACAACTGAAGGAGATATACGGATACAAAGCTTTCCGGATATCATTCCAACTGTAAACCAGGATCCTGTGAATATAAATCTGCAAAACCAAAACTACTAGCTGCCCATATCGAAAATAAGGGCACCCAGGGTTTAGGTTAAAACATTAAACTCCAGGTTAGTCATGGGACTGGTGTGAGAACTAAAACAGTTATTAATCTTTATTTTAAAATTAGGTAAATCAAGGGACCACGCCGTATAACACGGAACGGGTTTCCTCCCAAGAACACCAGTGCATAAAACAACAACGCAATGCTAAATAAAGAACAATGAAGCTATTATAAGACCCAGTTCCCATCACACAATGCAACGCAAGCCGGAGGATAGGGTTTTTACGTTGTAATAGCCAAGAATGCTTGATACGTTTAAAACAAATCATTTGATACTATTATAAGTGCATAGTGTATAAAACAAATTCAAATCATAAGTATCAATCATAGACGGCATAAGCGCCCCATCCCACTATGTCGCCATACTAGGCTCTACAAATAAAACCGCAAATGTCACGTATTTGGAAATTGGATTTCTGTCTGTGAACCGAGGCAAAAGATAGTCCTCTACAGATTCGAGACGCTCTAGCCCGTGTCTCAGGAATAGCTGCAACTACCCCTTGGATCGTCAGGGCCGGTCCACCGATGTGGATTATTATGCCTGAACACAACGTTTCCCCACCCTATGGGGTGTCAATGAGTCCAGTGACTCCATCGGTCCCGGATCGACCGATATATCCGAGGCGCCTCGCAACAGCAACAACCACATAAGTCAAACTCGTTAGGGCATGTAAAACCACTGACGGCACTTCTAGCTAGAAGGAAACGCATGCCCTCCCTGAGGTCCTCTCCCGTTTCTGGTTCACAACTGGGGTGTAAGGCTCGCGAATTCACGTTACACAAAGCTATGCCACACAGGCCGTGCTTTGATCATCACCACAAAACTTTGCTTTTCAACAGAAACCTTTATCAATTGCCACTTAGGCATGCCACACAGGCAGTTCACTCCATGCGTTTGATATCCATCAATATATAACCCCTGAGCTCGTACGTCTCAGAGAAGGGCGTTAAGCAAGAGAATAAATTCTCCGCCGCCAAACAAATATATATTTAATAGAAATCAATCACACAGAATAAAATCCAATGTCAGACACACAGTCCATTTACAAGTTCGTTCTGGGTCTGAACGAAACCGGAGGCACTTAGTACCTCGCATATCCATCGATCTCCAAGTACGTCTGGACGATTACCAACTGTTTCCATCTTCTTGGGTGTACGGCCCAATCAAGATCATCAGTAATTATCCAAACGACGTGAAGACCTCCGGTCTTCAACCACCGTCTTCACCTTCGACTTATCGTCGTATCAGTTATTCATAATGTGATAAACCCGGTCTTCCCGAATAACTCGCGTATATAATAAACATGTGTTACACAAACACAACATACGCCTCATTCCAATTCAGAATGTTCTTTTATTCACAAAATCACATTCTTAGGGAAAGGTTCCCATTAATTTTATCCAAGATAAATTCTTCTAAATTTATTCTTTAATCTTCTTTGAATATCAATTCAAACTAGTCGGGATTAGCGAACCACACCGAAGTAATCATTTATTTTATTTCCCAATCCCAACCTATTCATCCCATGAAGTAAAACTGGTCATACTTCATATCTAACACCACGGTGTTATCGGTAAATTCAATTACCATTTCCCGTTCAAATCTAATTAAAGATTTAACTATCGCCTGGAGCAAAACTGGTGATACTCCATTCTCGATCATTTCAATCTAATTAAAGATTCATTAAAACTCCACTTAGTTTTACTCTTCACAGAAATCAATATCCTGTCTTTAACTGGGTTAAAGAACCAATGTCATTTAAAACACGGCCCACAATAAACCCAAAATCACATTCATTAATTATCGGGTTAAAGAACAAGTGTTATTTAAAACACTGTTCACAATAAACCCAAAAATCAATCCCAATTCCATTCCAATCAAATATTATTTAATTGGTACACCTCATCAAATCTAAATAAAAAGATTTAATCATTTTCTCAACTGGGTTCAAGAACAGTGTTAATAAAGACACCATTCACGACAAACCCAAATCCCATTTGATATTAAATACTAGGCTCTGAGTAGAAAATATATCGGCTTATATTCAATATCAAATTCTACGACCAACAAATATCGTATTGGAAATAACGATATATATATCTTTTAAATTCCCATAACAATATCTGTATCATCACAAAATCCAACATCGAAATATTCCGAAGACTATTTCGATTCAAATCCATTCCAATATAATTATTGGAAATTCTGGTTATTTTCAAAACCACTTCAAATCCAATTTATTTATTTAAAAATAAATAGAATTATAATTCTAGTTCAAAACTAGTTCATTTCGATAAAAATCTATTTTTATCCTTTCAAATTTGGAGTTTTTTCATCCCAATTCTTCCCAGATCATTTCTTATGATTTTACACAAATTATTACTATTTTTAATAATTTTATCAAGGCCCGTACAGTCGATTTCCATCAACGGCCATCGAACTGCACTTACAGCGACCTTTTCCAAATTTGATTTGGACATAATTCCAAATCCAACCGTTAGATTTCAAATTTCTAATATTTGTTAGAAAGCTCTTTTCGATACGAACCCAACGGTTCCGGTTTTAGGAGAATCCGACGGTCGGATCTCCCGCAATATCCATTCGAAGTCAATGGTCGAAATTCGTGAACTACCGCGGCGCGGCGCATTCTATTCAGGCCATTATATTATATATATAATATATACTTCGTCGATTTCAATTCAAAACGTGCTTTATAAATCGTTTTAAATTCATTTTCAAAACGGTTTCATCTTCATATTCAATTTCAAATCAAAATTGAATATTCCAATATAAATTCGTTTTAAATTCATTTCAGTTCTATTTCAATTCAAATCCATTTCAGTTCAATTTCAATACGTTTTAAATTCAATTCAAAACGATTTCAATCTAATTCGAATTTCAATTCTATTCAGTTTAATTCGAATTTCATTTCAATTCAATTTAATTCGAATTTCAATTCCTTTCAAAATATCAGATTTTGAAATCACTTTCGATATTCATTTTAAAATGAATAAAATCGATATAAATATCGTTCACGTCAAAATGGCGTCAATCTAATCAACACGGCTTCATATATTTCTATTTTCAAATATTTCTATTTCAAATATTTCTATTTCAAATATTTCTATTTCAAATATGGAATGAGGCCCAATCAATTACCATATAATGTTAATTATATGGATTTTCTACAACACATGTTTACAATAACAACGATGAACAATCAACCATCATCCAAAGTGCATTCTACACTGTATAAGCATCAAATATAAATATTCAACGCTTATAACAGTCTGTCAATCAATCGATCGACATACAACTAAACAATCGGGATTAGTGTACGTCAAATATCATCCCAATACCCGTGTGGGGTTTCAAACAATCAAACACAGATTTTATTTGTGCAGTTGGGCGATGTGTAAAATTTATCGTCCCAATCAATATCAATCAAATCAGTGTATATAAACAAATCTCCGATTTGTTTATAAATATTTATTCACATTCATGTTGAAAACTATATTTTCAACTATAAAGTATTTTTAACTACATAAATATTTTATTTCATTTCACATCACATCACACAATCAACTACACATCAACTACACATCAAAATCAAACAAACAAGCATACAAGCCGTCCATGGTCTGTGGACGACGGGTGTCGGGTGCTACTAAACATTGTCTGCATCCTAATATATATATTTCAACTAGAAAAATAATTTAAAGGTGAGAAGTTCTCACAGATTAGCTAATCCAATCCCACGACTCTTCTTATGTAGGATTCTTCGCCGTTCTTGCCTCTTGTCACTTTCTCTGCCCGTATTCTCTACATATGTAAAAATCGAATTTTTACTTCGCTATTCAATATATAAAAATCGAATTTTTACTTTGCTATTCAATATATAAAAATCGAATTTTTACTTCGCTATTCAATATATAAAAATCGAATTTTTACTTCGCTATTTAATATATAAAAATCGAATTTTTACTTTGCTATTCAATATATAAAAATCGAATTTTTACTTCGCTATTCAATATATAAAAATCGTTCCTTTATCTCACTAGTACATACATAAAAATTGAATTTTTATTCTATAACTAGGTAAATAATAAAACTTACATACGGATGAAGGGGTCGGTGGAGTTGCTGACAATGGGTAGCGGGTTGTGGAGGCGGGCGGCGCGCTGGTTTCTCGAGTGGGAGGTTGGAGCTGAAGAGAGGGGGGGTGCGCGTCGCTCAGCAGGAGGAGGGGGGGTCGCGTCGCTCAGCAGGAGGAGGGGGAGTCGCGTCGCTCAGCAGGAGGAAGGGAGGTCGCGTCGCTCAGCAGGAGGAGGGGGGGTCGCGTCGCTCAGCAGGAGGAGGGGGGGTCGCGTCGCTCAGCAGGAGGAGGGGGGTGCGGAATCGCGGCGGCGCCGCCTGGGGGGGGGGGGTCGCGATCGATTAGTTTTTTTTCTTTATCTGAGATGAAATGAACGTAGGGGGGCAAGGTAGAGGAGAGGGAAAGGGGATTTTATTTTTAATTATTTTAATTATTTAATTTCTAAAAGTTGACTTTTTCATACGACCTCTAAACGAGGCCCACCGTCTGTCGTCCATAGTTAATTACCCCCATTCCAAACACAATGGGATATGTATCGTAAGCTGATTCGATCGTTTCGATCAGTTTTGTCAAAATCAACATATAACTCTATATATTGAACTTGAACGCGCATTTCAATTTACTGGGGCCACATACAGACTCTAAAAATTCCCGAAAAATATTTTCTAGATTCCTATTGACGATACGGTCCTAACAAAACCAATTTCGTCGAATTCTGAGACCATTTGAAAAATGGTCATTTTCCAGTCGATTAAAATCAACTGAAACTGGTCAAACGCGTTTTCCTTTACCACGCTCACATATTGATTCAAAAAATTATGAAATTTGGAATCTAGCAATAACTTGACATCACGGATACAACAAAAGCGGTTTCGTCGAAATCCGAGGTCGTTTGCAAAATTCCCATTTTTAAGGGCTTGAATTCCATAGCGACTATTCAGAATTTTCAACTGGACGTATCTTTTGATTCCCGCTATGAAATTTTGATTTCTCGGGTTCGTTGGAAAGATATTCTCGATTAGATTCAAATATTTTTGGTTTCACTAAAATCCGGTTTATTTTGAATCCTGCACATCCATTTGAAGTTTGAAATCGAATTATCGAACTATCGCGCCATTTTCAATTCCTTTTATAAATATAAATAAATATTTATATTCTATCGTCGATTAAAACGAATATATACGTTTGAATTATATTCAAAATAAATTCCTCGTCGTTATTATTTAAAATAATTCTTTTTAAATAATCAAAATTCGCTAAAATTACCAAAATAAAAATTTTTAATTGGCCCAAATTTCTAGGTTATTACATATAGACTGATCAATACTCAGCGGACTGGGTTAGGTGCACTAAGGGGAGTTTTATGGCAGTGCCGGTTTCTCCCTTGAAAAATTCAAAAAAAAAAAATGTATAAACCAAAATTTACACAAATTTGATACAGCTCCATAAAAATTATCTTTCTTTCTAAAGCAGTACTATCATGAAAATTTTGAAAATTCACTAAACTACGCAGTCTGAAAATGTAACAACCAACATAAAAATTAAACGGTAAAGACTTACTCAAAATTCATTCCATTACGACGTGCGCAGCAGGCCAAGCTATAACAGAAGAGATGACATCTTCCATGTACTGTAATTCAAATGTATGCCTCCATAGCTGTACTGCTGGCTCTTTTACTGTCTCTATCCAAACTTTAACTGCATTATTTCCTAGTGATTTGAAATGTACCTTTCCATTTGGATCGGTTGACTCCACCTGGCCTAAAGCTACTACTTTCCCCTTTCCCAACAAACTCAATAACTTGCATTTGTTGTTTGTTCTTGAATTTGCAGTCTGTAAGTTGAAAAAGGAGAAAAATGAAGTTGCTAATCCTTAAGAAAATAAAAGGACAACATAAAAATCAAGGACTAGAAATGTTTTAATCACATCCTAAGTCGTAGTAGATACTGTTGTATCAATCATCTCAACAACGACTTGCAATTCAGGCCATGCAACCTTCTTATCAGCAGCATCCGCAACACGGATCAAACTTGGGGCTGGCCTCCACAAAAAAGCTTATGGATTTAGTGGTTCATCTATCCAAACAATCATCGCTGTTGGTTTAAGATGAACATCGTTAACAATTTCCTCTGAGATGCTCGAATGTAATCGTCCTAAAGACACTAATTGCTTGCCCCTCCCAATCAAAAATCTTGCATTTGCACTTCAGCATGCTACTTGTACTCTATTAGATGTAAAAATATTTAGTTAGTAAGAAATGTACATAACAAAATTGCATGTTCATTGTGAAGAAAAATGTTTACCTTATCATCTCCTCGTTCATCGTGATCGGTTAAATGTAGCACAACACTATTCTTCGGCCATGCTACAATATTATTCTTTGCTTCCCCAATAAGTGAGAAAGATGTTGTAGGCCTCCATACAAAAGCATCCAGCTTGATTAAACATTCAACAAAAATTATCATCGCATCCGGCCCTAAAGGAACATCATTGACAAGCTTGTTCAGATCGTTTGACACGAATCTTCCTTCAACAATGATATCTTCATTCTCTCGCCAATCCAATAAATCACACTTCTTCATATTTTCATCAAAGTTGCACTACTTTTGAACATAGGAAAATTATGATACTAATTAACTAAAAAGTTAAAATACAATTGATGTGAAATCAATAAAAAAAATTAATTACTTCAGGCTTTTTTACTTCTGTCCCACATAATCTACCCTGCAAAACCTAAGAAAATATAAGGTTAGTTAGAATTAACTTCATGAATTTTGTAATAAATGTATATATATTACGATATAAGGCAAGCGGTCTTCTTTGCCGTAGTAAATGCCAGCATTTAATTCTACCATGCATAACATTGACAGGAACTAAAAATAAAACGAATTACATTTTATCATTTAGTTCATAATTTCAACTGACTGGACAAAAATCAATGGGAGTACAATACTAAATGCAAGAGTGAAAATCTATGGCAAAAATTTCCTGAATATGGTATATTCAAGTGTTGAAAACCTACAGGAGTCATAATTTCAGTTGAAAAGGAAGAAATTAGAAAATAAAATGCAATTTGTGGACTTCAAAAAAAAGGTTTAAAGTTTAAACAAGTACAACTAAGAAATTTAGTGTTGATGTGAATAATTAACCAGACATCATTAACTTATAAGTGTGTACGTTAAAGTATATATACTCATGTTCATACAAATATCCATGTTCTCATATTCACAAAGCATGAATATTCAAGTTCATATTCAAGTAAAAATATGAATACTGGAGCTAACGTATGCAAGCAAGGATACCGAATTTCTTAAGAAATTGTTACCTTTCTTTTCCTATAGTATCGATCGGCTTTATTATTTTCTAACGATGGCCTTTGTATCACAGTATGAGTAATAAGAATGTTGGCATAATATTTTATATGAAAATTATGATGAAGTAACCCTACGAAAACAAATATCTCTTTATTAGTTTGGCTTAGTTAAATTGCAACTCAGTTTTGAATTGCAGTTAGCATCTCAGCTGCAAACTTTTTTGCTAATGCAATTGAGTTTGCATCTGAGTTGGAAATCACAATTAAACTTAAGTGCAAATGCAACTCAATTTGAAAAGTGTAACTCAGTTCAATAAATAAGAGGATTGTATCAATTGATACAGTTTTGTGCAACAGAGTATAACTCTAAGTAATGATCCAAATATAATTTGTAAGATTCGTAAGTTTCGCTTACAATATTTTTAGGTAATTAGCATACATTAAACTTTGTGGTTTTATCACATTGTTCACATTCTTATATCGTTGATGTTTGGTTCCATTCTTGAGTTACATAATATTTTATCCTAACAGATGACAGTATTTCAATCATACACTATCTATGCAAACTCAAGCCTCCCCATTCTCAAACTCAATCACGGTAGTACCAGGTTCTTATAGATGATAGTTTTTCAATTAATGGTAACAAAAAATGGAACTGGAGTTTAGAATTTTGAAAACGCAGACCCTATACTGCCACCAACGCAGATTCAATGTTATGTTATTAAGATTCGGTAATTGATTATGTGGATTGTCAACGATTGCTTGTTCCTTACTAGGCTATCGAGTACAAAGGATTCATCGTTTGATGTATATCTTCATCCTTTTCATTTCTCATTTCGTGTGTCTTTAGTTAAGCTATGCAAAACTTATTGTCTATTTTTAATTTAACAAAATAAAAAAAACAAGGCAAGACACAAAACAAATGAACAAAAACAAGCGATCAAAATGTATTGATAATTTTCACCTGATTTTTCTCTAATTGTAGAAATTTCTTCTCTAAGTCCATTATTTTCAAGTTGCAGTGTATGCTTATCCTTAACTTGCGATAAAGCTGCTTTACTAAAACTCATTCTTCTTCCCATTGCTCTAAGTCGACCCGGTCTTTCTTGCCCTAACACTTGTCAAGTGCATCTTCTCTATAATTAATCGACAAGCTCGACTATGAAACACCTTTAATTTGTTTAATCTTTTCCTACAAAACACGATTAATTTCATATTATTGTAGTTTAAACTAAAACATTGTATTTAAATTAAAATAGAAAACACACTCAGAAGCTTGCAAATTTCAATACCACATATACGAGATCTTTTATTTTTTCGAAACTCATTAAAACATAATATTTATATATTTACCATAAGTATTTGAAAAGTATGAACTTACTATTGCATCTACAGCAATAATATTCACCTGTTCACCATTTTTCTTAGTGCGAGATTTGATCCAGACTACACTTCTAGAGACAGCAGAGCGATTGCTATTTTCATTTTTCTACATTCAAAAGAATACCAGATAACAAATTTCATTAACTTAAAAGTTTTCATAAATATTGCAGTAAATAATAACTATTATTTTCTTACCAAATCTTCAGCTAGTCATGCCATTCCTTTGCGGCTGCATGTGCGCGGCAGCAGCTTCTTTTTAATAGCTTTGTTCTTCTCGGTCACAGCCCAAAATAAGAATCATACTCGTTGGTAAGTCTTGCATGGCTAAATAAAACTAAACACTTTCATGAATTATATATATAATAGAATATGCTATAATTTCCTGACAATAGAGTCATTATGAATATATATATTTTAAATCATAAATGTGTAATGACCCGCATTCTACGTATCGGAGGATTGTAGAATATTTAATTTGTTTTCATACGAAGTCATATGGTCGTGTAACTTTGGTAGACGACTATTGGGGTCATTCCCATGTTCACGATTTTTTCCGAATTTTAAATAATTGTTTTACCCCTGGCGAATCTTGTTTCCCCCATAACTTTTGATTGGAAGGGGTTTTGACTTCAAATTCCATTGGATTTGAATGATGGTTTACCTTTCTGTAGAGTGGTCACATTAATCAAACGGACTCACCGTTTGGGAGATATAGCTGAAAAAATATTTGAAGATGGAAAAACAGCCTAATTGGGATTAATCGAGTGATTATCAGCTTGGTCCATAACCCATTTTAGGATTAGGGTTATGAGAGGACAGAAAGGAGCTAGAGAATGATTCATTTTCATTTTCCTAGCCTCCACAAACCTTCCTCTAACCATAGTAATGGCCTTTATCTTCTAAATCACTCTCTAATCACCTTTTTATCACTAATTAAGCAAAATTACCTTAAATCAAGTCAAATTAGCATCAAATCAGAGATAGAGCTGCCGCTACACATAGGAATCCATGCCAAATCATTGGAAGTTTCAAATTTATAATTTATTTATGGCTAAGGTAAGTGATTAGCATGCTTATCCACTAATTATGGCTAATTAAGGGTGATTAGTGATGATTAGCGAAATTATGACTCAGAAAAATATGGAAAAATATGTAAAAATAAATAAATATTATTTAATGCCAATGGTAAAATTTTGGGCTGATTTGGATTAAGTTTTCTAATCCTATTGTTAGATATGATTAAGGGGATTAAGGGGAATATCATGGATTTGGGTGTGTTTGATACTAAATAACACATGTGATTTTTTTTCCAAAGTTTTTAATTGATTATACATGTTATTAGTACTGTTTGGGATGCTTTATGACTATTTAGTAAAGTTAGATTGGTTGAAAAACGTCGTCGTATAGCGAGAATGGATGATACAAGCTTGCTAGAAACACAACTGGGATTCGGATCGGATCGGCTAGGGGGATCGGATCGGAGGAGCCGGATCGAACCGGATTGGAGTATGGCGAGAAGGAAGGCCACTTGCATAGAGTTGGAGTTGGGGTACGATACTAAAACGAAGCGCGAAGCACGAACCGAACCGAAGTGATGCAGCATGAACCGAACTGAAGTGGGAGAGGACCGGACCGAACCGGGAGGCTGAACCAAACTGGGTTTGAGCCTCTACTACTACCACGCGATAATGATCGTGAACTCTTATGAAGACTAACTCCAATTCGACCGAAACTCAAGATGGAAAGGAAGTCCAAATGAGAAGTTATTACTCGGGATCCAGATGGGAACCGACGAGTTAACTTCGAGAGTTGGGCTTTGCTGCGGGACGTGTGTCAAAGGGGTTATCGATATCTATAACTTTGGCTCATTATTGAGAGAGGGGGCATTGACTATGGACTAGTGCAGTGGGGTCAGAGGTTGTATGGTGTCGGACTCCATCAGGGTCCCAAAAGGGGAAAGTGGTCGTAGTGATAGTTGTCCGGAGTTGGAATCCGTCATTGTCCCAATGGTTTTGGTGATCAAAGCAGTAGATATCGTATGCTTTACGCACTGAGTGAGAGATGTGAGGATGATTGCTGTGTTTGATGTTTGTTATCACCATGACATGCACACTCCTATTTTTACACTTTATGTCAGTGTTACCTTAAAGTATTGTACATCTTGTTGTGCTAACTCTTTGGTTGCAGGTCCAGGTTCAGGTATGATTATTTATACTTGTTATTGCTTTATTTAGCTGCATAGATTTGCTATCACTCATACCAGACTTGTCTGACCCAGAGTTTTATGTCTCTTCTTATTACTCTGGGTGCTCCTGAACGAGCAGACCAGAGACAAGCTAGGTGGTTATGCACGAGTAGCTGTCTGGAGAAGAGCAGGAGGCTTCCACGTACTATATACATATTCTTCCTGTGTTGTTGTTGGTCACTACTTTGGGCATTAGTAGTGTACCTTTTCTATTTTTCTTTAGAGACAGTATTTTTAAGTTGTAATAAATGGTTTGGATCATAAGCTGTATTTTGGATTCGCTACTCTAATGGATATGGTTTAGTTTTCAGCTTATGCATTGTCTCTCCTGTTTTATATCAAGTTATGTTATTATTATATTTTATTCCATGCGCTGTGAGGTATACTACAGGTTCTTGATGATTCATAGTTTCAAAACCCTTTCTTCTGACGACCGTTCCGTGCTAGTCGGGCATTAGCATAGTGCATTTTGGGGAAATGTCGGCTGGTGCGGGGTGGGCCGTCACACATGGTATCGAAGCCTAATTAGGTTGCGTAGTTTAACCTAGGGGAAGACATAGGGAAAGAAATATATGTATATAAGAGCGCATATTTGTGATATTTGGTTTTCAAAAGCTATACATATATATACTATTAGAATATCTAAGGATGAAGTAGCACTGCACTGGCACCACTTAGGAGATGGTTAATCGTTTTCTCTTTACAGATTGGACGATGAGCCGAAACACAAGGAGTACGGGTTCAGGGGCCAATAGTGGGAATGTCCCTGATATAAGGACGATGTTTACCGCTTTTATGCGAAATATGCTTAGGGATGCTCGGGGAGAAGTTCCTATTGCTGCTAACGGTGGTAGTGCAGCGGTGTAGGCGCCTAGAGCCAACTTCGCCAAGCTTAACAAGGATTACACTAGTCTTAGTGGAAAGTCGTTCCATGGAACGAAATCAACTACAGAGGTTCAAGATTGGCTTGATAGTTGTGAGAGCATCTTCGAGCATTTGGGGATCGATGATGCAATAAAGAGAAAGTTAGCATCGCGTCAACTTCAAGGACGGGCTATGAATTGGTGGAATGCCATTAAAGCAGCTACTCCCGAGGATCATGTTACTTGGAATCAGTTTAAGACTCACTTCAGTGATAAGTTTATTCTAGCTGCTCAGGAATCAAAATTGTTTAGGAAGTTTTTGGAGCTTAAGCAGAATAGTTGGACAGCCTCGGAATAATGTTGCTGAATTCGATACCCTATCGAAATATGGACTATCTCTTATCGATACTACCAGAAAGAAGAACGAGAAGTTCATAACTAGCCTAGATGAGTACTTGGGGGAAAAAATTATAAACCACATCGATGAGACATTTGAATCCATTGTGGGAAAGGCATTGATATCAGAGAGCCTTTACCCTAAGTCGAAAACCGAGGTTGCTATTGCATCTGTAGTAGAGACAAAACCGCAGTCAAGCGGTGAAGGTAAGAGGAATTCCCAGAACAAGAGCAAACAGAACCAAACCAAGGATGGTCAGAAAAAGAAGGACAAAAAAGATATCAAGTGCTTTAGCTGCGGCAAGAAGGGCCACTATGCCAAAGATTGTTGAGCAAAGCCAGCGGACAGGAAGTGCTTCAATTGCGACCAAGTGGGACATCACATGGATAAATGCCCACAACCCCCAAAAGAGAAGAAGATCTGAAAGCATATGCTATCAACGTTGTTCCTTCTTCGTCGAATGTCCCAACAACGGCAGAGAAAGGAAAGGGTGTGGTTATCCAAGGTATGCTTTCTATTTATGATGTTCCTGTTCAAGTACGGTTTGATACCGGGGCTTCTCATTCCTTCATATCCAGTGATTTGGTAGATAGGTTGGAATTGGAACTCGAGATTGTCGATAGACCTTTAGTTGTGACGAACTCGATCGGTGTTCGACTAGCCTTAGTTTGATTTGTCTTAATTTGGTCTTATCGAGTCATGGATATATGTTTGCTTGTGATTGCTTTGTTTTGGGCTTTACGGGGTTTGGCATTATTTTGGGAGTCGATTGGCTCTAAAGGTATAGAATGGTGGTAGACCGTGAGAGGTCTTCGGTGACCATTAGAGCGGATGATAGGCGGAGGGTGGTACTGGGTGGCCTACCTAGTGATGGGTGATGTCTAGTTTTCTAAATTCCCTCGACATCCCGCATGATGAGTTATCAGATATGCCTATTGCTGGCGAGTATCCGGACATCTTCGGGGAAGTGACCGGACTTCCACCACACCGAGTGATTGAGTTTCGGATTGATTTAGTGAAAGATGGAAGACCTTTAGTGATGCCTCTTCATCATATGGAGCCAAGGGAACAGGGAGAGCTCAAAGTGCAAGTAGGCGATCTTTTGAAGAAGGGATTTATCTGAAGGAGTTTTTCCAAGTGGTAAGCACCAGTTGTGTTTGCTACTAAGGCCGATGGTTCTCTTCGCTTATGTGTAGGTTACCGCGAGTTGAACAAGGTGACTAGGAAGAATAAGTATCATCTTCCATGGATAGATGATTTGTTCGATCGGCTAAATGGAGCAAGAGTGTTTTCCCAGTTAGATCTCGCGACAGGATTTCGTCAGCTTCGAGTAGCAGCTGAGAGTATACCTAAAATGACATTTCGTACGTCGTCTGGATTCTATGAGTGGTTGGTCATGCCATTCGGATTGACCAATGCACCCACGTATTTTGTGGATCTTATGAATCGGGTTTTCAGGGATCAATTTACAAGTTTGTTCTTGTGTTCATGGATGATATCTTGATTCACTCAAGAACCGAGGAAGAACATTAGGAACCTTTGAGAATAGTGATGGAGGTGTTGAGGAAACACAAATTGAAAGCAAAATTTTCTAAGTGTCACTTCTGGAGGAGGGAAGTGAGATTCTTAGGCCATTTTGTTTCATAGAATGGTATTGCCGTGGATCCTGCGAAAGTGGCTACGGTGCAAGATTGGTCTACGCCCAAGAATGCAACGGGCGTAAGAAGTTTCTTGGGGTTACTAGATATTATCGTAAGTTTATTCAAGACTTCTCCAAGATAGCGATATCGTTAACTCAGTTGACCAAGAAGAATCAAACTTTGTCTGGGACGAAAGGTGTAAAAATGCATTTAAGGGTCTAAAGGAGAAGTTGACGTGTGCGCCAGTGTTAGTTATTCCTAAAGGGAATGAAGAGATGACGGTATGCACCGATGACTGTGGTACCGGACTAGGTGTTGTACTGAAGCAAGGAGGTACGGTTATAGCTTATGCTAGCCGGTAACTAAAACCGCATGAGAAAAGATATCCTACCCATGATTTGGAATTAGCAGCGATCGTGTTCGCGTTAAAGATGGGGAGACAATATCTCTTGGGAGAAAGATTTGATTTGTTTACCGACCATAAGTCGTTAAAGTATCTTTTCTCTCAAAAGGATTTAAATCTTCGTCAGCAGAGATGGTTAGATGTAATAACCCGGAAAATGCGAGCCAATTTAAAATTTTTAAATTGATTATTTCAAAGGAATTTGAACAATTGAAATAGAATATTTCAATAAAATAGTGGAGTAGAAATAGTGAGTCAGTTTGAAAATTTGAATTCAAACTTTGACTGACTGTGCAGGGTGGAAAATATGGCGGATTTCAGCGAAACCAAAAATATTTAAATCTGTTAGTTAATGCCTTTCTAACGAATCTGAAAAATCGAAGTTTCATAACGGGAATCAAAAGTTATGGCCGAATGAATTTTCAGAAGAGTCGGTATATAGAATATATAGCCCTGGAAAATTGATATTTTGCATACGACCTCGGAATTCGACGAAACCACTTTTGTTGGGTCCGGGATGTCAAACTATTGCTAGGTTTCAAATTTCATAATTTTTGAAGCTAGTATGTGAGCGTGGCAAAAGAAAATGTGTTTGGTCGATTTCTGTTAAATTGGATCGACTAGAAAATGGCCATTTTTCAAACGACCTCAGGAAACTAATTTTGTTGGGACCGTAGCGTCAAAACATAGCAAGATTTATTTTTCTGGAATTTTTCGAATCAGTTTGTGGCCCTGGCAAATTGAAATGTGCGTTCAAAGTTAAAAATTAAATGTTTTATACTTTAATTTGAAAAATAACTGACTGTAACAGTCGAATTGGCCTACGAAACATATCCCATTGTGTCCGAAATGGGGGTATTTAGCTAGGGGCGACAGTCGTTGGGTTTAAAAAGGAGTTCGTTTAAGAAAATACGATTTAAAAATTTAATATAGTTCTCGGCCAATCATATTTCTCCATTCATAAATAAAAAATAAAAAAAAATATCAGAAAACCCCCCCGACCCCGACTTCGACGGCGAAAAGCTTTTCCCTCCTTCCCAGGCGATTTCCGATCGCCACGGCCAGAATTAGCTCCTCCCCCAGTTCAACTTTTTGTAGTTCTCCCTCCCCTCTTCAAATCCATATAAGGAGCTCCCCCTATCGTCGCCTCTACGCCGAGATATCCACCTCCAAACTTCCGACCTTCAAACCGCCGCCGCCGCCGTTCTGCGCCACCGAGCTGCACCAAACCGCCGCGCGCCTGTAGCTCTCTCGAAGCTCTTCCACCTCCAACTTCCTGACCGTCCCCTCGTGTCCCGGTTCTCGCGAAAACCGCAAACCTAGTTTTGAAGCTTTCTGAAAGTGCGTTTTTCTTTGATCTTTACACTTTGAAAAATCATATCTTTTTGGTGTGTTGACGAAATTCGATGAAACAGGAAACATCGAGACCGCAAGGAAGCTCTCTACCCAATAGAAGAAGCTGCGGATTTTTCTGACATCGTATCGATTTTTAGCGCTCAGAAAACCAAGGTGAGAAATCTAAATTAACGTGAAATTGAATGGAAAATATCGTGTATAATTTATATAAGCAAAATATAAATTACATACGTGTTGTATACCTCATGTACATGCGTCGTGTAAGCTATATAAGCGAAGTATGAATTTTTACATGCATAGAATAATTGATATATGTGTTGAAATGCAAGTAAAATATATTATATATATATACTCCCCTCGTCCACAAACCATGGACGATATTTATTGTGGTGAATTGGTGTGAAATATTGGATGAAAAATACGAATGGTTGAATAATTGTTTGTGGTTGATATTGTTTGGTTGTGGTTGAAAAATACCCATTGGTGATTGAAATGAATTGGAAATATTTGTGGAAATAAAAATAAACATGCCGCCTGCGTGCGAATTAGATGCATGAATCCCCATTGTCAAAAACCGCGAGGTTTTAAGGTAGAGCGAGGAGCCGTACTAGGGACGGTGCTGGTTTTAACTACCCTGCCGTTATGCTGCCGAAATTTTGAATAATCTTTGTGTGTTAGAATTATTTTCATATGTTGAAATTATTTTCATGCATAGAAATTAAAGTCATATATTGAAACTGTATCCATGTGTGGAAATTGTTCATGTGTTGAAAAGTGTTGTGTGAAAATTTAATTCATTTGTGAATGAATGAAGTGGTTAAACAATAAAAATCACATTTTTATATATATATGAAGTATGAAAAATATTCGCCTTATATAAATAATTTCAATCATAAAAATCCCATCTTTCTTATATGAACAACATAAATAAAATGTCCATGTGTGGAAATACTCATTTGTTGAGAAGTGTGTGTAGTGGAAATATTCATGTGTTGAATAAAAAGATTGAACAATAAAAATTACATTTTTATTGAAACTATGAAGTGTTGAAACCATACATTGGTTGAATAAATATTTTAAATGATAAAAATATCATTTTTATCATGTGTGGGATATGCTAAAGATATGCGGACGTTGAAACAAATATTTGTGATAGAAATATTATTTTTTAACATGCATAAGAACCGAATAAAATAGTCATGTGTTGAAATCTATTTTAGTTCGCCAAAATTATCATCTTTGAAATGTGAAGTGTTAAAGATAGCCACTTGTTCAAATAAACGTGCATGAGTTGAAATATACATTAACTAGCTAATGATATGATTTTAGCCTATGCATGCAACATTGGAATGAATGGTGTTTTTAAACCAAAGCAAATCAAATATGAAATTGAATGGAAATTGATGAATGTTAGAAATTGTATATATGTACATGCATATCTATTGAACAGGTTAAAGCAAAAGGGGCTAGAGAAGAGAAATAAAATTTTGTGCCCGACAAATAGGTACACATTTACCGCTTTGTTTGGGTGATGATTTTATGAGCCTGTTGGCTAGCCGCTTGGCTTTTTCTTTTTCTTTTTGATATGAGACGCCCGTGTGGCTATTTGGGAATTTTCCCAGACCCTCCCGTACAAAGGAGGTTATGGCGAAATTTTCCAAAAATTAAAGGCGTTAGTGAAATAATTGAAGTGGAAACGATATAGGAATTTTTGAATGAACTATATTTATATAAATATATAAATATAAATAGAATTAAAACGAAACGTGGCCGTGCAGTTCATATTTTGAAACCGTGATTTCAAACGACTAGTGCGGAAGATCCGACCATTGGATTTTCCCGAAACCGCAACCGTTGGATTCGCATTGGAAATATCTTTCCAACGGCATCAACTTTGTGAAGATCCGACGGTTGGATTGTATGGAATGTTTAATTCAAAACTGAAGAAAAACCGCGTCAGAAACGATTATATTTATATATATATATATAAATATAATTAAATTAGATTGAATAACGACGCTGTAGTTCGTAAATTGAAATCGTAACTTCAAATGGTTAGTGTGGAAGATCCGACCGTCGGATTTTCCCAAAACTGAAACCGTTGGATTCGTTTTGAAAAGACCTTCCTAATGATGTAAAATTTGTGAAGATCCAACGGTTAGATTTTCATATATGTGTAAAACAAAATTAGTGAAAAGCAGCGCCAGTGCATCGATACGACCTGAATCGTCGTTTAATTAGATTTGGTCGTTTTTAATTAAATAAAAATGGCGATATATCGTGATAAAATACTATAGACGATATAGAGTGGAAATAAACCAATTTTGTTGTGTTTGCTTGATATGTGATGGTTGAATGTATTTGACATGAAAATTATACTTAAATAACTGAAATGTGAATGTTGAATAGTTCAACCATGTGATTAATTGGTTTGAAAATCTAAATATACGTGGATTATTTGAAAAGGCCGAGTTTATCTCATTTCAAATAATCGATCGACGTTGAGAAGTCGAAGAGTCGAAGACGACTAAAGACCGACGATCTCCACATTGGATGGATGGGTGCTACTGATGCTCGTGATTGGAGTAGCTACCATGAAGGAATTGAAGTAGTAGCGGTCCACACATACTGTTGATTGTACGGATATGCGAGGAATTGGTGCCTCCGGTTTCGTTCAGACCCAGAACGGACTTGTAAATGGACTGTGTGTCTGACATTGGATTTTGTTCTGTGTTGATTGATCTCTGTTAAATATATATCTGTTTGGCGGCGGAGAATTTATTCTCTTGCTTAACGCCCTTCTCTGAGATGTACGAGCTCAGAGGTTATGTATTGACAGAAATCAGTCGCATGGAGTGGATTGCCTGTGTGGCACGCCTAAGTGGCATATGATCAAGGCTTCTGTTGCAAAGCAAAGTCTTGTGGTTGATGATCAAAGCATGGTCTGTGTGACGTAGCTTTGTGTATAACGTGAATTCGCGAGCCTCACACCTCGGTATGAGTCAAAAACGGGAGACGGACCGCTGGGAGAGCACGACGTTTCTTTCTAGCTATGGTCGTGTCAGTGACCTACCAGCCCTGACATTATATATACTTTTCACCTGTGTGGTTGTTGGAATGCGAGGCGCCTCGATTATAGGTCTGTAAGGACCGAGAAACGTGTGTTCAGGAATAACTAATCCTCAAAAGTAAGAGAGGACCGGCCCAGCCGATTCCAAGGATCATAGTGGGGTCCTGGGACATTTGCTAGAGTGTCTCGAACGGAGAGGAGCTTGCCCCTTGCCTCGACTCATGAAGGAATCCAATTTCCAATACGAAATATGCGGATGTGATTGTATTACTAGTATGGCGACATAGTAGATGGTAGCTATGCCGCCTAGGATTGATATTTATGATTGAATTTGCTTTTGAAACATATATACACTAGTAATAATATCAAGCACTTTTGTTTTATTCGTATGAAGCATCTTTGGCCATTATAAGGTAAAAAATCTATCCTCCGGCTTGCGTTGCATTGTGTGATGGGACCTGAGTCTTATAATGGCTTCATTTTATAAAAAGCATTGCGTTGATTTAATCATTTACTTTATTTCATGCACTAGCACTCATTGGAGTAAACCCGTTCCGCGAAAGTGGCATGGTCCTTTGATTTGCCTTATTATTGTTGTTAATAAGTTGAATAGATTTCTCATACCAGTCCCATGACTGACTCGTAGTTTGTTTCACCTTGCAAACTCGGGTGCCCTCATTTTCACACGGGCAGCCTAGTTACAGGTTTCTGACGCACCTTTTGGCTCATGGCGAGGCTTGACTACACCGTGTTGACTTGGATTTTCTCCGCCATTATTGTATCTATATTATGATTCCGCCACTGGCGATGTAGACTGATATTCCTTTTGTGTACTCTTTATGTATGATTCCGCCTCAGGCGATGGTGACTGATTATGTATCATTATACACTAAGTTGTATCCTGTACTGTGCTTCTCTGATGTGATGATATCTATATGATTCCGCTGTCATATGTGTGTAAATTATTCTATTTTCTGTTTATGCTATTATCTGTGATCTGCTAATGATGATTAATGTGTTATATTCCAATGATTATCCTTAACACCGTGTCATGGGCTTTTGGGATCGTCACAGCTGGTATCAGAGCTTTGGTTAACCTTAGTTCTGGAGTCTAACACATTAAACACTTCGTCAAAATAGAATCAGCAGTATTCTAAGGCGAGTCGCTCATTAGAGATTGGACTAGCATGGTCCTAGAATGAGCTGAGCAGAATAGCAAAAACAATTGATCAGTCCATCGTTATCTTTCCGTAGAAATTTCTGCTTAACTATGCAATAGACTATCATTTCTATTAGCTGACTTCTTTCGTTGCTTATACAGAATTTGACAAATGGCTACCAGAGCAGCCGCCGCTAGAGGAGGCCGTGCCGGCCGAGGCCGAGGTAGGGGAGAAATCCCAGCTCAAGAAGGACCTTTGATACAACCTCCGGCAGCTCAATACTTCGAGCTCGACCGTGTAGCTATGAGATATAAGAACTTAGGAGGCAAGACCTTCTCGGGAACTGGCACCGTAATAGAGGCCCTTGCATGGCTCAAAACATGCGAGAAAATTCTTGAAGGCCTAAGGCTAGGAGACGAAGACAAAGCTGTTATGGGCGCCTGGCTTATGCAGGAACAAGCCGAATTATGGTGGGAATCTCTTACCGCCGGGAATAGAGAAGCTGGAAGAACATGGGATGGATTTAAAGAACTCTTCAAGGAGAAATATGTCCCAGAGCAAGCTATAGAAAGAATGCACGATGACTTCGCCAATCTCCAGCAAGGGGATCTTTCCGTGCAAGATTATCTGAACAAATTTACAATGTTGTCGCCCTATGCTCCAGAGCTCGTTGCCACTGCGAAATCCAAAAATAAGAGGTTTATCTTCGGACTAAGACGACAATATCATGATAGAGCCATGGCCCATGTCAAGCTGGATTTCAATGAGCTAGTGGAAATGACATGCAACTATGAAGACCTGGATCAAAGGCATCTGGATCAGGATCGCGCTAGAAGCCAAGCCGGAAACAAGCGCAAGCCTGCTGTAAATCAGGGCGAGTCAAGCCAAGCAGCATCTTCAAAGCCTCAGACTGGCAAGCCGCCAAGAGGAAATTGCTTTAACTGTGGTAAGCCGGGGCACTACTCAAACGTCTGCACAGCTCCGAAGAGGCAGAAAACAAATTCTCAAGGCTCGAGCCAAGGCTCTCAGAACCCTCGCTCGTGCTTCAACTGTCGCAAGACCGATCATCTAGTCAAAGACCGTCCTTTGCTGAAGAAAGCTACAGTAGCTCATGTCTATGACGGGTCTAGCCCGCCAGCTGCTTCCGATGGAGCAGGTAAACCCGATGTTTTGGGAGGTACCCTTACAATTAAAAATATTCCTGTTTCTGTATTGTTTGACACAGGTGCATCACGTAGTTTCATTGCTAATAACACAGTACACAAATTAAAGTTAAAACAGAGGAAGCTTAAAGAATCGGTTGAGGTACATAACCCGATAGGAAGTTCTATTACCCTCAGTTCGTGTTGTAAGGTTCCTACTTCTTTCTCCCGATACTAGTTTCCTTTCAATTTAATCGTTATGGATTTTCCCGAATTCGATATCATTCTCGGGCTAGATTGGTTAACGAAATACGAAGCCGACGTGAATTGTGCGGAAAGAATCGTTAAAATTCGAACGAAGCTTGGATATATTACGATTCCCTGTCATGGTTCGAATCCGAATAGAGAAGAATTTTGGTCAGCATTAGAACTTATCCCCACTTCCATGGAAAAGATTCCGATTGTTAGGAACTTTGCGGATGTGTTTGAAGAAGTTGAAAACTTACCTCCGCAAAGAGAAATAGAATTCCGAATCGATCTAATTCTCAATGCCAGACCAGTGGTGCATCCAATTCGTAGAATGACTCCGAAAGAAAAAGAAGAATTAGGTGATCAAACTCGTCAACTGTTGTGGAAGGGTCTAACCAGACCTAGTTTTTCTAATTGGGGTGCAGCTGTTGTGTTTGTCCCGAAGTTAGACGGTACTCTTAGATTATGTGTTGATTACCGAGACCTCAACAAACAGACGCTTAAAAATAAATATCCATTACCCCGCATTGATGATTTGCTAGACCAATTGAATGGGGCGAAGGTATTTTCCAGAATGGACCTAGCTACAGGTTTTCATCAATTGAGAATAGCAGAGGAGTGTGTTCCTTTGACCGCTTTCAGAGGCCCAGACATATTTTATGAATGGTTAGTAATGCCGTTTGGCCTATGCAACGCTCCAGCATACTTTGTCGATCTAATAAATAGAGTGTTCAGGGGAGTTCTGAATAAATTTGTCCTCGTATTCATCGATGATATTTTAATCTACTCCAAATCAAAACCCGAGCATGAAAAACACTTAGAACAAGTATTGGAGATTCTAAGGAAGAACGTCTTCAAAGCCAAATTCTCTAAATGTGTCTTCTGGCAAGAAGAAGTTAAATTTCTTGGCCATGTCGTGTCAGAGAAAGGAATTTCTGTTGACCCAAGCAAAATAACAGCGATTCAAGACTGGAAACAACCCACTACTCCCACAGAAGTTAGAAGTTTTATGGGGTTGGCTAGTTATTATCGAAAGTTCGTTAAGGATTTTTCGAAGATATCCGGTCCGTTAACGAAGCTCACAAAGAAACATGAGAAGTTTAAGTGGACTTCCGACTGTGAAGAAGCTTTCCAGGAATTGAAATCGAAGCTGACCACCGCTCCAGTGTTAACTATTATTGATGGCAATCAGGATTTAACGGTTTGGACAGATGCTTCTATTAGAGGTCTTGGGGCAGTGTTAATGCAGAGAGGCCAAGTAGTCGCTTATGCAAGCCGCCAATTGAAACCGCATGAGAAGAATTATGTGACTCATGATCTTGAGTTGCTAGCCATCGTATTTGCCTTGAAAATCTGGAGGCATTACTTATTGGGCGAGAAATTTATACTGTACACAGATCATCAATCATTGAAGTATTTATATACCCAAAAAGATCTGAATCTGAGACAGCAGCGTTGGCTAGAATTTCTTGTAGCGTATGATCTTGATATCCTGTATACGCCGGGGAAAGCTAACGTTGTAGCGGATGCACTTAGTAGAAAGACCGCAATCGTTGCCCATCTTATAATTACACCTGGATTGATTCATAGGATTTCAGCCCTTCAGAAAGACGATGAATTCATTCAGAGAATCAGTAAGAGAGCCAAGGAAGGTGAAACCACGAGTTTCCGTATTGACAATAAGGGGGTTCTCAGGTTAAATAACAGGATTTGCATCCCAAATATTCCAGGCCTTCGAAGAGAAGTGCTAGACGAATGCCATAAATCCAAATTTTGCATCCATCCTGGGGTGAGTAAAATGTACAACGATATCAGACGCACTTTCTGGTGGAAGGCAATGAAAAGAGATATTTCTTTGTATGTTAGTAGATGCCCTACTTGTCAATTGGTCAAGAGTGACCAACAGAAGCTAGCTGGATTGCTGCAACCGTTGGAAGTCCCAGGCTGGAAATGGGAACAGATTTCCATGGATTTCATAGATGGTTTGCCACGAACCAAGAAGGGTAATGACAGTATTTGGGTAATTGTAGATCGCTTCACGAAGACTGCCCATTTTATACCTGTCAGATCCAATAGAACTGCCCAAAGTCTAGCACAGATATATTTCAAAGAAATTGTTAAGCTGCATGGAATTCCCATCAGCATAGTCAGTGATAGAGATCCCCTATTTACTAGCAAGTTCTGGGAGGCTTTCCAGACAGAATTAGGAACAAAACTGAATATGAGCACCGCTTATCACCCTCAAACAGATGGCCAAACTGAGCGGGTTAAAAGAATTCTAGAAGATTTATTGTGGGCTTGTATAATCGATTTTGGTGGGTCATGGGAAGATCATTTGCATCTGGCAGAATTCTCATATAACAATAGCTATCAAGCAAGTTTGAGAATGTCACCATTTGAAGCATTATATGGCAGACCCTGCAGATCTCCAGCATGTTGGGTAGAACCTGGCAACAGACTTGTACTTGGACCTGATATGATAAGAGAAGCATCGGATAAAGTGGATTTCATCAAGAAGCGATTGAAAACCGCCCAAAGCCGACAGAAAAGTTATGCAGACTCTAGAAGGAGAGATTTGACATTTGCTGTTGGTGATCATGTTTATTTAAAGGTTTCTCCGATGAGAGGAGTAATCAGATTTGGAAAGACCGGGAAGTTGGCACCGAGATTTATTGGTCCCTTTCCTATACTTGAGCGAATTGGAACTCTTGCTTATAGGGTTCAATTACCAGATTGGTTGCCTGGAGTGCACAATGTATTTCACGTATCTCAACTTAGGAGACATGTGCATGATCCGGATCTTGTTGTAGAAGAAGCAGCGCAACGGGATGTGGAGATAACTCCAGAATTAGCACTCAAAAGAGAGCCATTAAAGATTGTTGGCAAAGAAACTAGAGAACTCAGAAGCAAAAAGGTTCATTTAGTTAAAGTGCAGTGGAGCAGTGATCCTAGAGACTGTACTTGGGAAACTGAGGAAAGCATTAAGCAAGCTTACCCCAAATGCAGAATGGATATCTCTGACTAACTCCGGTGCAAGGTACCTTTACCATACTTTGCATTTACATTTTATTTCCTACTTTACTGTTGTTTCCTTTTCGAGGATGAAAAGTTTTAAGTAGGGGAGATTGTAATAACCCGGAAAATGCGAGCCAATTTAAAAATTTTAAATTGATTATTTCAAAGGAATTTGAACAATTGAAATAGAATATTTCAATAAAATAGTGGAGTAGAAACAGTGAGTCAGTTTGAAAATTTGAATTCAAACTTTGACTGACTGTGCAGGGTGGAAAATATGGCGGATTTCAGCGAAACCAAAAATATTTAAATCTGTTAGTTAATGCCTTTCTAACGAATCTGAAAAATCGAAGTTTCATAACGGGAATCAAAAGTTATGGCCGAATGAATTTTCAGAAGAGTCGGTATATAGAATATATAGCCCTGGAAAATTGATATTTTGCATACGACCTCGGAATTCGACGAAACCACTTTTGTTGGGTCCAGGATGTCAAACTATTGCTAGGTTTCAAATTTCATAATTTTTGAAGCTAGTATGTGAGCGTGGCAAAAGAAAATGTGTTTGGTCGATTTCTGTTAAATTGGATCGACCAGAAAATGGCCATTTTTCAAACGACCTCAGAATTCGACGAAACTAGTTTTGTTGGGACTGTAGCGTCAAAACATAGCTAGATTTATTTTTCTGGAATTTTTCGAATCAGTTTGTGGCCCTGGCAAATTGAAATGTGCGTTCAAAGTTAAAAATTAAATGTTTTATACTTTAATTTGAAAAATAACTGACTGTAACAGTCGAATTGGCCTACGAAACATATCCCATTGTGTCTGGAATGGGGGTATTTAGTTAGGGGCGACAGTCGTTGGGTTTAAAAAGGAGTTCGTTTAAGAAAATACGATTTAAAAATTTAATATAGTTCTCGGCCAATCATATTTCTCCATTCATAAATAAAAAATAAAAAAAAATATCAGAAACCCCCCCCCCCCCCGACCCCGACTTCGACGGCGAAAAGCTTTTCCCTCCTTCCCAGGCGATTTCCGATCGCCACGGCCAGAATTAGCTCCTCCCCCAGTTCAACTTTTTGTAGTTCTCCCTCCCCTCTTCAAATCCATATAAGGAGCTCCCCCTATCGTCGCCTCTACGCCGAGATATCCACCTCCAAACTTCCGACCTTCAAACCGCCGCCGCCGCCGCCGCCGTTATGCGCCACCGAGCTGCACCAAACCGCCGCGCGCCTGTAGCTCTCTCGAAGCTCTTCCACCTCCAACTTCCTGATCGTCCCCTCGTGTCCCGGTTCTCGCGAAAACCGCAAACCTAGTTTTGAAGCTTTCTGAAAGTGCGTTTTTCTTTGATCTTTACACTTTGAAAAATCATATCTTTTAGGTGTGTTGACGAAATTCGATGAAACAGGAAACATCGATACCGCAAGGAAGCTCTCTACCCAATAGAAGAAGCTGCGGATTTTTCTGACATCGTATCGATTTTTAGCGCTCAGAAAACCAAGGTGAGAAATCTAAATTAACGTGAAATTGAATGGAAAATGTCGTGTATAATTTATATAAGCGAAATATAAATTACATACGTGTTGTATACCTCATGTACATGCGTCGTGTAAGCTATATAAGCGAAGTATGAATTTTTACATGCATAAAATAATTGATATATGTGTTGAAATGCAAGTAAAATATATTATATATATATATATATATACTCCCCTCGTCCACAAACCATGGACGATATTTATTGTGGTGAATTGGTGTGAAATATTGGATGAAAAATACGAATGGTTGAATAATTGTTTGTGGTTGATATTGTTTGGTTGTGGTTGAAAAATACCCATTGGTGATTGAAATGAATTGGAAATATTTGTGGAAATAAAAATAAACATGCCGCCTGCGTGCGAATTAGATGCATGAATCCCCATTGTCAAAAACCGCGAGGTTTTAAGGTAGAGCGAGGAGCCATACTAGGGACGGTGCCGGTTTTAACTACCCTGCCGTTATGCTGCCGAAATATTGAATAATCTTTGTGTGTTAGAATTATTTTCATATGTTGAAATTATTTTCATGCATAGAAATTAAAGTCATATATTGAAACTGTATCCATGTATGGAAATTGTTCATGTGTTGAAAAGTGTTGTGTGAAAATTTAATTCATTTGTGAATGAATGAAGTGGTTAAACAATAAAAATCAAATTTTTATATATATATGAAGTATGAAAATTTTTCGCCTTATATAAATAATTTCAATCATAAAAATCCCATCTTTCTAATATGAACAACATAAATAAAATGTCCATGTGTGGAAATACTCATTTGTTGAGAAGTGTGTGTAGTGGAAATATTCATGTGTTGAATAAAAAGATTGAACAATAAAAATTATATTTTTATTGAAACTATGAAGTGTTGAAACCATACATTGGTTGAATAAATATTTTAAATGATAAAAATATCATTTTTATCATATGTGGGATATGCTAAAGATATGCGGACGTTGAAACAAATATTTGTGATAGAAATATTATTTTTTAACATGCATAAGAACCGAATAAAATAGTCATGTGTTGAAATCTATTTTAGTTCGCCAAAATTATCATCTTTGAAATGTGAAGTGTTAAAGATAGCCACTTGTTCAAATAAACGTGCATGAGTTGAAATATACATTAACTAGCTAATGATAGGATTTTAGCTTATGCATGCAATATTGGAATGAATGGTGTTTTTAAACCAAAGCAAATCAAATATGAAATTGAATGGAAATTGATGAATGTTAGAAATTGTATATATGTACATGCATATCTATTGAACAGGTTAAAGCAAAAGGGGCTAGAGAAGAGAAATAAAATTTTGTGCCCGACAAATAGGTACACATTTACCGCTTTGTTTGGGTGATGATTTTATGAGCCTGTTGGTTAGCCGCTTGGCTTTTTCTTTTTCTTTTTGATATGAGACGCCCGTGTGGCTATTTGGGAATTTTCCCAGACCCTCCCGTACAAAGGAGGTTATGGCGAAATTTTCCAAAAATTAAAGGCGTTAGTGAAATAATTGAAGTGGAAACGATATAGGAATTTTTGAATGAACTATATTTATATAAATATATAAATATAAATAGAATTAAAACGAAACGTGGCCGTGCAGTTCATATTTTGAAACTGTGATTTCAAACGACTAGTGCGGAAGATCCGACCATTGGATTTTCCCGAAACCGCAACCGTTGGATTCGCCTTGGAAATATCTTTCCAACGGCACCAACTTTGTGAAGATCCGACGGTTGGATTGTATGGAATGTTTAATTCAAAACTGAAGAAAAACAGCGCCAGAAACGATTATATTTATATATATATAAATATAATTAAATTAAATCGAATAACGACGCTGTAGTTCGTAAATTGAAATCGTAACTTCAAATGGTTAGTGTGGAAGATCCGACCGTCGGATTTTCCCAAAACTGAAACCGTTGGATTCGTTTTGAAAAGACCTTCCTAATGATATAAAATTTGTGAAGATCCAACGGTTAGATTTTCATATATGTGTAAAACAAAATTAGTGAAAAGCAGCGCCAGTGCATCGATACGACCTGAATCGTCGTTTAATTAGATTTGGTCGTTTTTAATTAAATAAAAATGGCGATATATCGTGATAAAATACTATAGACGATATAGAGTGGAAATAAACCAATTTTGTTGTGTTTGCTTGATATGTGATGGTTGAATGTATTTGACATGAAAATTATACTTAAATAACTGAAATGTGAATGTTGAATAGTTCAACCATGTGATTAATTGGTTTGAAAATCTAAATATACGTGGATTATTTGAAAAGGCCGAGTTTATCTCATTTCAAATAATCGATCGACGTTGAGAAGTCGAAGAGTCGAAGACGACTGAAGACCGACGATCTCCACATTGGATGGATGGGCGCTACTGATGCTCGTGATTGGAGTAGCTACCATGAAGGAATTGAAGTAGTAGCCGTCCACACATACTGTTGATTGTACGGATATGAGAGGAATTGGTGCCTCCGGTTTCGTTCAGACCCAGAACGGACTTGTAAATGGACTGTGTGTCTGACATTGGATTTTGTTCTGTGTTGATTGATCTTTGTTAAATATATATCTGTTTGGTGGCGGAGAATTTATTCTCTTGCTTAACGCCCTTCTCTGAGACGTACAAGCTCAGAGGTTATGTATTGACAGAAATCAGTCGCATGGAGTGGATTGCCTGTGTGGCACGCCTAAGTGGCATATGATCAAGGCTTCTGTTGCAAAGCAAAGTCTTGTGGTTGATGATCAAAGCATGGTCTGTGTGACGTAGCTTTGTGTATAACGTGAGTTCGCGAGCCTCACACCTCGGTATGAGTCAAAAACGGGAGACGGACCGCTGGGAGAGCACGACGTTTCTTTCTAGCTATGGTGGTGTCAGTGACCTACCAGCCCTGACATTATATATACTTTTCACCTGTGTGGTTGTTGGAATGCGAGGCGCCTCGATTATAGGTCTGTAAGGACCGAGAAACGTGTGTTCAGGAATAACTAATCCTCAAAAGTAAGAGAGGACCGGCCCAGCCGATTCCAAGGATCATAGTGGGGTCCTGGGACATTTGCTAGAGTGTCTCGAACGGAGAGGAGCTTGCCCCTTGCCTCGACTCATGAAGGAATCCAATTTCCAATACGAAATATGCGGATGTGATTGTATTACTAGTATGGCGACATAGTAGATGGTAGCTATGCCGCCTAGGATTGATATTTATGATTGAATTTGCTTTTGAAACATATATACACTAGTAATAATATCAAGCACTTTTGTTTTATTCGTATGAAGCATCTTTGGCCATTATAAGGTAAAAACTCTATCCTCCGGCTTGCGTTGCATTGTGTGATGGGACCTGAGTCTTATAATGGCTTCATTTTATAAAAAGCATTGCGTTGATTTAATCATTTACTTTATTTCATGCACTAGCACTCATTGGAGTAAACCCGTTCCGCGAAAGTGGCGTGGTCCTTTGATTTGCCTTATTATTGTTGTTAATAAGTTGAATAGATTTCTCATACCAGTCCCATGACTGACTCGTAGTTTGTTTCACCTTGCAAACTCGGATGCCCTCATTTTCACACGGGCAGCCTAGTTACAGGTTTCTGACGCACCTTTTGGTTCATGGCGAGGCTTGACTACACCGTGCTGACTTGGATTTTCTCCGCCATTATTGTATCTATATTATGATTCCGCCACTGGCGATGTAGACTGATATTCCTTTTGTGTACTCTTTATGTATGATTCCGCCTCAGGCGATGGTGACTGATTATGTATCATTATACACTAAGTTGTATCCTGTACTGTGCTTCTCTGATGTGATGATATCTATATGATTCCGCTGTCATATGTGTGTAAATTATTCTATTTTCTGTTTATGCTATTATCTGTGATCTGCTAATGATGATTAATGTGTTATATTCCAATGATTATCCTTAACACCGTGTCACGGGGTTTTGGGATCGTCACATTAGAGTTCTTGACTTCATATGATTTCAATATCGCATACACACCTAGGAAGGGAAATGCGGTAGCTGATGCATTGAGTATGAGACATGCCAATTTGGGGGCCGTGTTTTTGGAATGGAAATAGCTGGAGTATATCGCAGGATATTATTTCAGACCTAAGTGTGAATTGGATCCAGGGATGTTATCAGGTTTGACGATTAGGCTGACTTTGATCGAGCGGATTGGTTCCAATCAAAGGGACAATCCTAATCTACTGGAAATCGTCTCCAAGGTAGAGATGGGTATCGACGGTGAGGAAAGGGACAAGTATGGACTTGATCGAGAAGGATGACTTCGAAAGAACGAGAGACTAATTGTACCCAACGTTAATGGATTGAGAGATGAAGTGATTGAAGAGTGTCATCACTCGAAACTGACTATACATTCCAGTGGTAACAAAATGTATCGAGACATGAGCCAGACCTACTACTGGGAATGGATGAAGAGAGATGATGGGAAGTTTATATCCAAGTGCTTGAATTGTCAGTTAGTTAAACCCAATCAAAAGAAGCATCGTGGTTTGTTACAACCGTTGGAAATTCCCGAATGGAAATGGGAACAAGTCTCAATGGATTTCATTGATGGTTTACCAAGGACTAGATCGGGTCATGATAGTATTTGGGTGATTGTGGATCGATTGACCAAAAGTGCAAGGTTTATAGAAGTCAAGTTGAATAGAACAGCAGCTAAGTTAGTGGAACTGTATATGAAATGGATAGTGAGATTTCATGGAGTACCTAAAGGCATTGTGAGTGACCGAGATCCATTATTTACCAGTGACTTTTTGAAGAGCTTACAAGAGGCTTTAGGGTCAGAATTACATCTCAGTACCGCGTACCATCCTCAAACCGACGGTCAAACAGAGAGGGTGAATTGTGTATTAGAGGATCTCTTGAGAGCTTGTACATTAGATTTTGGAGGATCATGGGATGACCATTTGCATCTGGTTGAGTTTGCATATAATAATAGTTATCAGTCCAGTATTGGTATGGCTCCATTTGAAGCATTTTACGGAAGACCACGCAACTCACCATCTTGTTGGTTAGAAACCAGTGAGAAATTTGTACTTGGGCCAGATGTAATATGAGAAACTTCAGATAACATCAAGGTTATTCAACAACGAATGAAGGCTACCCAAGATAGATAGAAGACTTATGCTAATAAAAGGCGAAGAGATTTGAAATTCTTCATTGGCGACTTAGTATTTATCAAGATTTCTCCATTCAAGAGTGTAATTCGGTTTTGTAGGAGAGGTAAGTTAGCACCAAGGTTTGTTGGTCTTTTTCCAGTTCTCGAACAAGTTGGGAATTTAGCGTATAAAGTTGGATTGCCTGACAAGATGGCGGAAGTTCACGTCATATTTCATGTTTCCCAGTTAAGAAAGTTCGTGCACGATTCTAATATGATTATTTCACTAGATCAATTGGATGATATCGAGGTAAGATCTAAGGCAGTTGAGAGCTGTAGGACGATTCGTATTGTCAGACACGATACGAAACAACTTCAAAGGAAGACGGTGGAACTAGTCAAGGTCCAGTTGGGCGATAATGAGGATGACTGCACTTGGGAGACAGAGGAAAGCATAAGGAAGTCATATCCAGAGCTCTTTACGTTGTAAGGTTTTAATCGCTACATAGATATTTCCTTGTCAGTAAACCGCATGCTAGGATAGGCTTGTTATGTTATTTTGTATGTTTGATTATTTGTAAATGGTTGGTAGGCATGCGGGGTACCATTGTTTGTTTTGCTTAATTAAGGAATTTCGGGGACGAAATTTCTTAACCGGAGAGGGGGGGGGAGGGGGGGGGAATGTAACAACCCGCATTCTACGTATCGGAGGATCGTAGAATATTTATTTTATTTTCGTACGAAGTCATATGGTCGTGTAACTTTGGGAGACGTCTATTGGGGTCATTTCCCATGTTCACGATTTTTGCTGAATTTTAAATGATCGTTTTACCCCTAGTGAATCTTGTTTCGCCCGTAACTTTTGACTGGAAAGGGGTTTTGACCTGAAACCACTTCCATTGGATTCAAATGATGGTTTACCTTTCCGTAGAGTGGTCACAATAATCAAACGGACTTAAGTTTGGGAGATATGGCTGAAATAAGATTTGAAGATGGAAAAACAACCTAATCGGGCTTAATAGGGTGATTAGCAGTTAGGCCCATAACCCATTTCAGAATTAGGGTTATAGGAGGCTGAAAGGAGTTAGAGACTGGTTCCTTTTTATTTTACTAGCTGCCACAAACCTTCCTCTAACCCTAGTAATGGCCTCCATCTTCTAAATCACTCTCTAATCACCTTTTTATCACTAATTAAGCAAAACAACATCAACTCAAGTCAAATTAGCATCAAATCAGAGATATAGCTGCTGCTATGCATAGGAATCCGTGCAAAATCAGTGGAGGTTTCTGATCTATAATTTACTTGTGGCTAAGGTGAGTGATTAGCATGCTTATCCGCCAGTTATGGCTAATTAGGGGTGATTAGTGATGATTAGCAAAATTATGATTCAGAAGAATATGGAAAAATGTTTAAAAATTCTAAAATATTTTTTATGTCACTGGTAAAAATTTGAGTTGATTTGGATTAGGTTTGCTAATCCTGTTGTTAGATATGATTAAGGGGACTAAGGGGAAAATCGTGGATTTGGGTGTGTTTGATCCAAAATAACACATCTGATTGATGATCCAATGTTTTTGATTGATTACACATGTTTGGGATGCTATATGATCATTTAGTAAAGTTAGATTGGTTGAAAACGCCGACGTAGGGCGAGAACGGACGATACAAGCTTTCTAGAAATGCCACAGGGATCCGGATCAGATCAGCTAGGGGGATCAGATCGGGGGAGAAGGACCGAAATGGATTGGAGCATGGCGAGAAGGATGGCCACTTGCATAGAGTTGGAGTTGGGATACGGAACCGAATTGAAGTGTGAAGCACGAACTGAACCGAAGTGATGGAGCACGAACCGAACCGAAGTGAAAGAGGATCGAATCTAACCGGGAAGCCGAACCGAGCCAGGTTTGAGCCTCTACCACTACTACGCGACGATGATCATGAACTCTTCTGAAGACCAACTCCAATTCGATTGAAACCCGAGATGCAAAGGAAGTCCAAATGGGAAGTTATTACTCAGGATCCAGATGGGAACCAAAGAGTTAACTTCGAGAGTTGGGCTTTGCTGCGGGACATGTGCAAAGCAGTTATCGATATCTATAACTTTGGCTCACTATTGAGAAAGGGTGCATTGGCTATGGACCACTACAGTGGTGTCAGAGGTTGTATGGAGTCGAACTCCATTAGGGTCCCAAAGGGAAAAGTGGTCGTAGTGATAGTTGTACGGAGTTGGACTCCATCATTGTCCAATCGTTCCGGTGATCAAAGCGGTGGAAATCGTATGCTTTACGCATTGAGTGAGAGATGTGAGGATGATTGCTATGTTTGATGTTTGCTATCACCATGACATGAACACTCCTATTTTTACACTTTATGTTAGTGTTACCTTAAAGTACTATATATCTTGTTGTGCTAACTCTTTGGTTGCAGGTCTAGGTTCAGGTATGATTATTTATACCTGTTATTGCTTTATTTAGCTGCATAGATTTGCTATCGCTCATACCAGACTTTTGTCTGACCTAGAGTTTTATGTCTCTTCTTATTACTTTGGGTGTTCCTAAACCAGCAGACTAGATACAAGCTAGGTGGTTATGCACAAGTAGCTGTCCGGAGACGAGCAGGAGGCTTCCACGTACTATATACATATTCTTCATGTGTTGTTGCTTGTCACTACTTTGGGCATTAGTAGTGTACCTTTTCTATTTTTCTTTAGAGACAGTATTTTGAAGTTGTAATAAATGGTTTGGATCATAAGATGTATTTTGGATTCCGCTACTCTGATGGATATGGCTTAGTTTTCAGCTTATGCACTGTCTCGCCTGTTTTATATCAAGTTATGTTATTATTATATTTTATTCCATGCGCTGTGAGGTATACTATGGGTTCTTGATGATTCATAGTTTCAAAACCCTTTCTTCTGACGACCGTTCCGTGCTAGTCGGGCGTTGGCATAGCGCTTTTCGGGGAAGTGTCGGCTGGCGCGGGCGGGCCATCGCAAAATGTGTGTAGCAATAATGCATAGAAAAATAGACAAGCGCGTTTATCTATACAAAATAAATATGTACTCTAGACAGGTTACTCTGCCATAACGTCCAAATGCAAATTTATACAAAATAAACACATTACCAGCGTATACATAAGCGCTTATCAAAGCTATGTATTTAAGTGTTTCATAGTGCATCTTAAATTTAGTTTTATAGTGCATAATTTCTATCTTATGTCAAACGCATTCACTATTTATATTGGGTACTTGTAACTGCATTTTCAATCAATTTAACTCGCATGTGCAGGATGATGGCAGATCTATCAACTAGATTATAGTTGCTGATCAACTTCCAATTAATGATTGCATTGCCATCAACTGTTTTGTGGAGTGTGCCGAAGACTAGTCACCAAAAGCACAAAATACTCTCTGCATGGCCCTCTTATATTCTCAAAATAATGGTGTAAAATGCGTTCATTATATTCAAGGGTTAAATGGTTGTAATGATGAGTATCAGTTTTATTTTGGTTGTATTAACATAAAGATGACATTGATTATCTTCTTAACATTTCAAGCATGTTTTCTTTCCAAGAGAATGAATATCTTTATAGGTTTTTCTTTGCAACTTTCAGCTGCAACGTTGTCACACTCCTGCTGCAGTACAAAGATTACAACTAGAAATTCATAGTGACGTATTGAATATTAGCTACGCATATATAAATAGCGTAAAAGCACAACTTGTCTAGTTTAAATGTAAGCAATAAAAAATTTTCATGTTTAAATGTCAAAAAGAAGAGCTTAAGATAAGACGTATAGATGCAAGTAAACTTCTGACTACTGAAGTTCCAAACCAAAACCCACTGACTGAATGTATATTAAAGGCTGAAAGAGATGCCTTTGGTTTTAAGAGTTTATTTACTATTGTAATTTTATGCTTATGGAGTGTTCTGCCTATTTACTGTTAGAATTCTATATTTATCCAATATTTTTTTAATGTAACATCTTCAACAAGCACTACATAGATTTTACTACACTCAGTACTTTGTTTTTAAGGAATACAAGAAGAGGACTAAAAGGGGACTTTCCTTTCATGCATAATTCTTTAATATAACATAATACTACTATCTTATGTCACAGAGGCCTGAACTTTAGTATATGCATCAGTTAAGCATAGTTAATTTGGTTTTTAATACTTCTTGTAAAATAGATCAGAATTGTGTCGTTTATATAGTGTTTTTAGTATCATGCTAACAATATTTATAAATCAACATAATGTTTTACGATTTGACTTATATAAACAACCTGACGTTGTATACAAATTCTTGGCCTTGAATTCTGAACTTGTTTTCAACTTGACAAATTTCTTCCACTCATTCATACATTTAATGTTAATTGGTTTTAACTGAAATCTTTCCACCAAATTCTTTCCACCATAGAATTTACTTGTACCACTTGCCGAACTAGTGTTTTGTGCCAACTTAAATCCAATTTAAACCTTGCCTGTGATAATCAAAATTCGGCTTAAAGTGGTTGAGGTAAACAATAAATATAAGAATTATTCTTAAAGCAAAAGAGAGTGACACCTGGATACTTTCCCATAAAACATCTTTTGGTTCACTACTAAGTTGCCTCAATCCACTTAGTGGAACTGGAACAATATCTCGTACAAGTGGTCCTAGGAAAGAAGATAATTTGACCGACCCCGGTCCTATTGGTTCACCTGCACTATTAAATTCAACTTCTATTTGCTCCGAAGAATTGAATAAAAGTCTTCTAACTTTGGTTGCCCCTCTAGGTTTTCTTCTCGGTTTTCCTTCCGATTGAACTACGTTGCCTTCAACTGTTTGTAGGTTGTCTTGTATTTCAACATTGTTTTCTGATACTATTTGAACTTGATTATTTTCTAATGCATGTGGGTTATCTTGTACTTTAGCATTCTTTTCTGGTTTAACATAAACCTCGTCTTCTACTAGATTGTCTTCGAACAACTCTTCTCTTATACGTTTATTCCTATGTTCGTCGATTTCTTTTTGCATAGGACTTTTCCTTTTTACAGTTTTACTCTTCTTCGTTATTTTCTGTATATAAAAATTATAAGTACAATGGTCATGAACGAGGGTACATTTTTTCTATCTCATATAATTAAGTATTTTCTAAACATCCAAATTCAAGGAGCTTACTTAGTATTTCACTTGAATTTATTTTAATATTTCATATTCTATCTGTGCACTTGCATGCTGCCTTGTCCTGAATGGTATTACAATCACAATTTTAAATATAAAATAAAAAGCAAACAAATTGAAAAATATCAGGATGGTGGTTTCAAAACCCTTTGATTAAATGCTAGAATGCTTCAAACGTATAACAAGTAGTCTAAAACAAAAAAAATGATGAATTCCTCACTAAACCTTGAAACAATTTAACACCCAAAGGTAAACGGACATAAACATTCTCACACGATGAATTCTTCACCAATACTTCTGAGACAGGTAAATGAACACCCAAAACTACACATTTTTATACTAATCAAGTGATAACTTACTAGTTTAGCATGCACTTCATAATTATGCAAATTGCACATAAATGACAGACAAAGCACTATTGTAAACTAAAGTCAATCATCCCTATCTAATATCTAGTTTACTTGGTAACTAACATAAAGAGAAGCGGTTTAATGCAAAGATTGGAGTTTGGCATAGCAATATGCAACTGCTTGTTAGCAATATCACTTAAATATCAGATTCAGCTTTATCGCAGCATCCTAATTAATCATGCCAACACAATTATGCGTTTATCCAACAATAATAAATGAGCATAAAAATAATAATGTTAATAACTGAAAATTACCAATAATAGGAGAATTAAGTAAATCAATTTGAAGACATCTAAGGAGACACATTAAAAGCATGTTTTTTTCTACCTTATATAATTTAATCTAGCAAGCCTACAAGAAACAGGTATTCTTAGTTAAAAAACAAAAATAGATATTAATAAGAAGATAAAATAGATAGCCAGTTTATACATAAAATAATATGTGTAGATGATGGATAACATAGGAGAGATGCTAAAAGCTGGTGGTGCCAGTTACTCCTCAGTTGTCAAAACCTAGATTTAATATAGAAATGGAAAAGTAATTTGCAAAAGAGAAAAAGTAATTAATTTTATTCAATGATTCTCTAATGCATTACAATACTATACATTGGCATGTATTTATTTTATTAGCTTTTATGGCAAAGTCATAAGCCAGCCGTACAATTACAAATACAGAGAAAAGATGAAAATTGTAGAATATAAAATATCGACGCAAAGAACATGTAATTGAGAACAGGCAAATTGAGTTGATGTATGTCTAAGGCTTTAGTGCCATGATTTTGAGCTCGGAGTTCTGGTAAGTTCTATGTAAGTTTCACATTTTATTAATTATTTTAAATGCAACGACGTGATTTAATTATCTGTCATCTTGAAGAAATGATTACGTCTGTAATGACCAGTATTTTTAACGGATAATAAATATTTTATCTAATTATTTAAATAATGGTTTGGTAATTTAAAATGACCATAATTAAATAATATTGAATATTTAATTTATATAAATAATAGATTAATATATTTATTTCCAAAATATTCAAAAATAACAGAATTCTCAATATTGTGTTAATTGGACAATTTAAAATATATAATTCAGTTTAGATTTGAATTATATTAATGAATTTATTTATAAATGTCAGTTGAACGTACAATTTATATTATAATTATAATTGAGCTCGAAATGGCGCGGTAGATCATAATTTGGCGATTCGAACTTTAAACGAATATATATGACCGTTTTAAGTCGGATTTCTATGAAACAAGAAACGTTCGGAGCTAGTGAAGTATATTTTTCTAATGGAAGAGAAAAATCGAGATTTCGTCGTGTAGATTGTGAGATATGTCCAAATCAAATTTTAAAATAGTCGCTCTGAAATTCCTTTATAATTTATAACGATTTATTTATATTATAAATGGATTTTCAATATAAATTGAATAATGATTTAATCCGGATTTGAAATGTTGAGTTATAAATTTAGAAAGGAATATTCTGGAGCTCTATGATATTCTATTGTGAATATATACGATATTATTAATTTATTAATATTAAATTTAATTATTTTTAAATATATTAATATTTAAATGTGTTTATTTAGAGCTTTAAAAAGAGTCAGTTTGGCAAACGACCTTCGTTTTCAACGAAACTAATTTTGTTGGATCTGGAATATTAAATTTTTGTTAGATTTCAATTTTCATGATTTTTGGAGTCAATATGTGGTCGTACGGAATTTTAATGTGAAAAATAATTGATAATTTGACTTTAAAAAATATATTGTGTGAGCAAACGAAGTCGGAACTGGACGAAAGAAGTTTCTTTTGGTCCTTAATTGTAACACCCCACCTCCGCTAGGGTCACTCACAAAGGGAATGCACTAGGTTTGGTGAAGCATTATCGAGGTAAACATACACAGAAATATTACAAGACAGAACATATATAAAACAGCGGAAGTGAAACAAATTTCATTACCTTATAAAATAAGGTCTAAAGCCTTTTACATTAGAATACATCAAAACCTGTCTTGCAATAGTAAAGAAGCATAAAACCATTTCATAAATTATTCCCCAAGAAAAACAGTAAAGTAGCCATAGCCAAGAAAAGTCCAAGCTATGCGTGATGACCTTCAAGCAGAAGAAGTCCGAACTAGATAACAGTGTTTCCTCCCTGAAAACCTGTGGGGGGGGGGGGGAACGGAAGACAAAGAGGCGAAAGAAAACGGGGTCAGTCATAAAGACTAGTAAGTCCTATCTACTTCCAGCATAAAAACAGGTAAAGGTAACATGACATGCATAAGCTGAAAGTAAACGTAAGGATGACGACAAGATAGATAAGCTAAACCAAGATAACTGGATGAACTACTGTAGCAAGGTAAACTAAGGTATCATGATAAACTACGGTGTCAAGATAAATCAAGGTATCACATCGTCAGGTTTCTATCAAGTATACTATCACAAGGTATCTATCATGTATAAGTTCAGTCCTTTGCGGTAGGTCGTACGGGCTTTCCCATGTAAATATATACCACCTGAACGTAGTACCATTTTATCCTTGAAGTTGGTTTGGACTGCTACCTCTGATCTGGTTATGTTTTCTTACCATGAACTATCGCGTGTTCACTTAGGATTTATGCCACCTAGGACCGCTGGGGATTATGCTACCTAATGAACGTTTCCGTGTCTCGGTTTGGGTTCAAGCCACCTAGGGCCACTAGGGATTATGCCACCCGTCAACCACGCCCTTTATCCCGCGTATGTATCGTGAATCGTTTTCCATGTCTAGACGCACATGTATCCCAATGTGCCATCCGAGTTTCGTGCCAGGGCAAATCAAGAAATACGAAACTCGGTCGGGAGCTTTAAGTCGTTTACTGATGCAGATATCAAGGTCTGTTTTTGTATCCGTGGCTATGGTCCCACGTGACCCCTCCCTCAACTACTGAAAGACAATCCAAGAAAAATCATGTATGAGAACTACATCCCGACCCCACTATAGCCCCACTTTCCTATGGGCCAACCTCACCCATGACTCGACAGCAAGAACATGGTCTGTTGGGAGTTCTCTGCCTTTCCGTTCGTACACGATTGACTAAAGATGGTAGGTAGTCGGCGACGTGCTATCCAGGGCAAAAACAAGTATCGTCGACTCCACGCTAATCCATCCCAGTCTTTAGGTCGCTCGCATAGCAACCAAGGCATACTCTTGGCTCTTCTACCGCAGACTTTAACCTCTGTGAGGCCGGGTTTCATGGACCATCTGCCACCTCACAGAGGGATACCAAGAGTACCCTTACGTCCCCCGAAGCTACCGCTTCGTCACCCAGTTCGTTGGAGCCTTTATCTAAGTCAGATAACTCGCTCCTCCACATGTGTTCAAGCGATGACCTACCGTATCGGGTTATTCATCTATCCGTGAACTGGTCCAGTTTCCTTGACTAAGAATTATTACTTAGTTATCCTAAACTAAGGTTTACCACTTAGTCCCCTTTCCCGTTATCCTTGTTAATCCCGGTTTTCCACCTAGTCCCCCGAACTATGGTTTTGTCTAATGGGTTAAGTGTTGTCGTTTCAGTTCATGACTTAACCCGCCTACGAATCACGCCAAGATTGGCTAAGTATTTAAGTTTAAGACTTAGCCCTACAAGTTGGTTAAGTGTACCAAGAAGCTCATGACTTAACCCTATCAAGTCAAATTGGTTAAGTATTTGTTTGTCTTAACCCTATCAGATTATCACGTTAGATTGATTAAGCATGGATTATCTTAATCCCATCAGATTGTCGAGTTGGATTGGTTAAGTATGGGTTAGCTTAACCCCACCCACCAATCGTATTACTATGGTTGGTTAAGTATATCTAGAAGGTCTGGTGACTTAACCCTATCAGGTCCGCATATTAGATTGGTTAAGTATAGGTTACTTAACCTCATCTAATCATCATGTATAATTGGTTAAGTATAAGTTACTTAACCCCATTAAATTTATCATGTTAAGTTGGTTAAGTATTAGTTACTTAACCTCATTGAATTACCAAGTTTAGATTGGTTAAGTGTTTAACTTAACCCCATCGAATTACCGTGCGTAGATTAGTTAAGTGAAGGTTACTTAACCCCATCTAATTTACCATGTTTAGATTAGTTAAGTCTAAGTTACTTAACCCCATCTAATTACCAAGTCGGATTAGTTAAGTGTAAATTACTTAACCCCATCGAATTTGCCGTGTTAGATTAGTTAAGTATGGATTACTTAACCCCATCTAATTACCGTGTTTAGATTAGTTAAGTGTAGGTTACTTAACCCCATCTAATTTACCGTGTCGGATTAGTTAAGTGTAAATTACTTAACCCCATCCCCTAATTGTCATATATGGTTAAGTGTCATTAAGGAACCACGTCCGGTTTAACTTAACCTACCCATTCGTGTCATATCGGTTAAGTGTCATTAATCAAAATTACTTAACCTTTTCATCTGGCATTAATTAGATTAATGCACCCCAACCTCTCACATTAGACTTTGTTGTGGTTACTAGTTAAGCCGGGCGGGTCCGGGTAGATTTACACCACAACCTAGTCTAACCTCGGGTTTTAGGTGCTATATGACCAACTACCCACATTGGGTCCTATTGTTTGTAGCCACTAGTTAAGCCGGGCGGGTCCGGGTAGATTTATGCTACAAACTCAACCCAACCTCGAGTTGGCCACTTTCATGTTTGGTCTAGTGTCTTATTACACTTACAACCCACCCATGTCTAGTTCAAGTTCCATGTTTTCCCCACGTGTCATGACCATATTTAAATGTATCATGAATGTCATGTTCTCATGTAAACCCCATGTCATGTTTTTCATATCATACCCACGTTTTTCCTAAGCTACCCAAACGTATTTCCAACCCAAGTGGAAGCGAGTCACATAGTAGGGTATTATGCCAACATATTGGCCAAAAACATGCATAGTATCATAAGGGGATTTGGCCACAAACATGCATAGTATCATAAGGGAATTTGGCCACAAGCATGCATAGTGTCATAAGGGAATTTGGCCGCAAACATGCAATAGCATTCTAAGGTAATTTGGCCACAAACATGCATAACATTATAAGGTAATTTGGCCACAAACATGCATAAGCCCCAAAGTCAAGTCTTTGCCCATGTTTCACAAGTCAAGTGGTTCCCAAAGGTTCACGCTAACATTTCATAGATAAAGATTCAAACTTGCAAGATACACTAGGTTAAACTTAACATGAATAGCATGATTAAATCGCTACAACTTAGCCCAAGGTCATAGATCATAGAAAAGGGGCAAATTTAGGTTCACATAAGCTAGCATACTTATGTTCCATTGCATTTTATCCCATGTCACATTAGAACCACCGTTAGAATCTACAAGTAGCTAGAACTTACATAGCGAGGCTTAGGGAAGGATTATGCATCGTCGTGACGAAGAAAGGTGGCTCCTTTGTTGAAGAATCTTCATGAAACTTGCGTAGCAACGTTGATCCCTCCTCCATTTGGTGTAGAAAGCTTGCACCTTCTTCATGGATCTAGCTTTGGATGCTCAAGCCTTTGGAGATGAAGATGGAGGCCATGATATGAAGGTGGAGGCCATGGTGAGGGAGCATTTTGGCATAATTTCGTTGTAGGAATGAATTAATGAGGGTTTAGGCTAGGTCTACGGTTCTTTTAATAGAGATTAGGGGTAGTTTAAACCATAGGATTAACCCCAAATCAGATCTGAGCCATCAAATTCCATCGGAAGCTTCCAGAACAGGACCAGAGACACAAGCAGGCGCACCCAGGTGGCCTGGGCTCGACTACCCAGGTCGACAGGGGTGTCGACTTGCAAGTCGACACCACCTTGGTTGTGTCGACACCCAAGTCGACACCCATGTCGACTTGGGTGCTGGGCAGGAAATTTTCCCGCCCAGTCTTTTCGGCTCCAGATTTGAATTTTGAACTGTTTTTCGGACTTGGAATTTTCTGAAACTTCGTTGGGCCATAACCTGGCCATACGGTCTCCGTTTTTCGAAAACTCGGACTCTATTTCGCGTATTTTTCCGAGACGAACGCAATGGCATAGCCCGTTTCCCTTGATTCAGATTTTAAAATTTAATTCTGCCTTGATTCTTGATTATAACACGTTATTAAAATTCGGGTTGTTACAGTAATGTCAAAATATAGATGTGTATCCATTTCCATAGAAATTGGATTTCGTAGGTGAATACACGAATTTTAAATGAAGAATATTAATAGCGATAGGTTATAAATTATTATAATAATATGTGAATCTTACCATAGGGGCTATCCACCCTTAAATATATATATAACCCACCCTTCCTAATCCTAAGTCAAAACCGATTCTCTAGTCAATTTTCGTAGCCTCCATATTTTCAGCTGGAAACCAAAATCATGATACTCAAAAATAAAAAACAAATCAACCAAAATTCCATAAATCTAAATACTTGTGTATTCGAATTCCTTATTATCTTCTACTCAACATGAGATACAATTTGTTGGGTTCGACTTCCTTTCCAGAGGCTGTATATAAACCAGCAAAGACTAGGGTTAAAGATAATGACGAATCAAAGCTTTAATCAATGTTTTGTTTATTATATTTGGGTTCAGGAAATTGAATGGATCTCGTACGATTTTTTTGGAATTTATCAAATTAAAAACTGTCGCTAGTTTTATTGAAAATGCTGGAAGCAGTTGATCGATAGATACTAATCCGTATGTGCGAGTTGAAAGAGGATGGTATGAGGTTGAAGAGGAATTGATAAGGAAGAGAATGGTTGTGGTTTCATGCAAAACAATGGAGTAAGGAAGGATTCCATGATTTTATTTGTTTGGTGGTTTACTGTACAGCTGGACAACGACATGGTTGCAGAGGATCACCAGAGTTGTTTTTGTGAGGATTGACGTGAAGAGGATGGTTGGGTGAGTTGTTTGGTGGTCTTTGTTTTGAGTTTAGTGAAGCAGTGAAGGAGCAACTTGGGTTGAGAGTATCGACTATGGACATTGGAGTCAAATCAGTGGGTTGCTCTGTATGGTTGGAGATGATGAAACGAGCGGGCCTGGGTTTTTATAGATGGGTTTGGGCCTTATGGAAAGGGTTAGCCCAATTAAAATTAAGATTTTAGTTTTAATTTAATTTAAAATAATCGTATAACTTATATAACGTATAACTCTATCATTCGGTATCAAAATCTGGTAAAAAAGATCCTTTGGGATCGTATGGACGAGGGCTACGCAATGGAACTGACTGGGAGTGAATTGGAGCTCATTGCAATTTATAGCGAAATAAATTGTCTGTCTGAATCAACCGACAGTTATCGTTATTTAATGATGACCGTCCAATGTGAGTAAGACTCACTAACTCTACCAGTTCATAATTTTATAACGTATTTTTAGAATTGATAAATGATGATTGATTGCTGTGTGATGATTGTTTGGTTGAATTGCTGATTTAGTGGTTGAAATTATAGATAACGATATATATATATATATATATCTTTAATCAAATATTGATTTTGTTTATCAGAATATTTCATATGGAAATGAAATTGATGTTATTTATATTGTTTAACATCTGTGGATGCAGAAAAACAGGTTGGAGGGGTCCAATTGGATTCCTAAATTATTATTACTGTTTTTTTTCATATATTGTGATATATGATGTGATATATTTTTTGGGATTGATTTTGTATGTGTGGATGACACTGGCACTGTGATTTGATATTTTAAATACCATAAGAAACACTGGGATGTAAAAATGGGAATTTTCAAAGTTTATATTGAAAATATAATATTTATATAAAATCAAATGGATTAATTATAAAAGAAATTAATTCGAAAATAAATATAATTATAAAAGGAATATTTATTCAGAAAATAAATAGAATTATAAAAGGAAATATTTATATGAAATAAATAGGATATTATAAATGAAATATTTATATAAAATAAATAAAATATTATAAAGGAATTATTTGGGAAACAAATATAATTATAGAAGGAAATATTTTTGGAACAAATATAATTATAAAAGGAATTATTTGGGAAACAAATATAATTATAATAGGAAATATTTGGGGAACAAATATAATTATAAAAGGGATTATTTGGGAAATAAATAGAATTATAAAAGAAAATTGGCGAGATATAAAAGAAGTATAGGAAATTGATTTAAAGTAAATATTTAATAGAAATCTGTTTTAACAGATAAATTGAAAAGATTAATTTATAAATGATGTTTATAAATTAAGGAAATATATATCATTTGATAAATTGAATATATAAATCTGAATTTATATAGAGAAGTAAAATTGGTCTTTTTACCGATATTTGATATGGAATGTAAACGTAGTAGTTATAAAGGAAATTTGCAATGAGATTATAAATGTTGGAAATGAAATAAGATTTGTATGAATAATTCTGCAAATAAAAATATAAATAGAATGTGGGTTTGTGATATTGTTTTTAAATACGAAATCAAACTGTTTTGATTATATAAAGAAATATTATTCACATTCTATGTGAAAAGTAGATTAAAGTAAATATTTTGCAAATAAAATTATAAAGGAATTTGGGGTTTGAATTAGGAATTTAAATGGAATTACTGAAATTAGAAAGTGACTGGAAATTAGTTGAGTTGATTGGCTTTCTGGGTATCGATCTGATGTTGGTTTCGGCCTTCGGGGTTTATACTTGGGAAGATGTTCTCTTACTAGTTTACAGTTAGAGACTGATAGAGGTGGGAAGATATCGATGCGTGAATCAAAAATGGAAACGTTTTCCAAAGTTAATAACGCATATTTTCTAATTTTGGAAAATAAGGAATTTATGAATATATGGAAACGATAAATGGGAAATTGGGAAATGAACGACCGTTGTTTGTACACATGTTTTCCTTTGATAGTTAAATAACCGACTATCAAAGTTTTGACCATTTCCGTTGTCAATACAGAGAGACTGGGATCAGATTTATTATCTGAAAACCACTCCGTATTGGCATTATCGTTTCGAATCAAATATATCGAAGACAATTGTAGACGAAGTTTATGCAAGGTTTATTCTGGTGATCCTAGGTAGAAATTGCCTAAGATGGATTTACAGAATAATTCCTTCGGGTTGTCCAGTCCCAGGACAACTTGAATGGACGAATGACTGACAAAGTATATTTGGTGGATCACGTAAGTTGATCGTTTCAAACATATTTACATTGGTGGCGGAGGAATTCGTTTCTCTTAACTTATAGCCATAATATTTTTGGGAAAATCAATTTGTGATTTGACGGGTATGACGATGTGGCATTCAAAGTAAATAAATGGGTGATCTGTTAAAAGATACGTTGTGATCTCAAGCCTCATCAACTAGGAAATGAAAAATATCGGGCAGGCAACATGGCTAAGTGGGTTGCACCCAATTAGAGCATATTGTCACCATCTAGAGAATATTCATATTTGTTGCTTCTTTTAATTCTGTATCTCCTAGGAACGGTTATGTTGGTATACCAACCGTAAGTGACAATATATTCGGAACATTCAAGCGAAATGAATGGCCGGTCATGTGTGGCCGAGTTACAAGATGTTCTTGTTGAACTCCAGTGTATTGCTTCTAGAGTACACTAACCGGAAGGTGGTTCCATAACTTGTCATAGTTGGAATCCATTTCCCAATAAGATCCCGCGGTTTTTGATTGTATATTATATATGTAGAGCGTGAGATGAAAGCGTTCTACTAGATTGCTATCTACTTTATTTAGACATTATTATAATATCAGAAAATATTGATCTTAAGAAATATTTTGGGTTATCGTAAGGTAAAAACCACCCGTATTTATATGTGGATCGGTCTTACGATTATCATTGCTTTTGAAAAGGATTTCGAAAATTTAAACCAAGTGTTTGGGGTTCACTCACACCAGTCACATGACCGACCCAGAGTTCATTTTGTTTTCCCTAAACTCTTGGGTGCCCAATTTTGTATGGGCAGTCAAGTAGTCGGGATTTTACAGATAATTGAAGAGCTAGAGCAGTAGGCTTCAGGATTATGTAGCTAGTGTTTATTTCCACTGTATTGTAAGTACTGTACTTCGATAATGGTATTGTATACAGATACTGATTTTATTTCAAGTTATGTTGTATACTATATTTTATTCGTTCCGTTGTGAGATTCGTGTTACTCTAATTCTGTTGTTATGTTCTTCATCCTCTTTTCTAATTTTCTATCTTATCTATTCTCATCCTCTAACTTCTTTCATTAACTATCCAGTATTTCCGATGCTTGGATACTCGGCATTAAGTTACATTGATTACCAAGGTCAAAAATTTCCTGGGCCGTTACAGTGGTATCAAAGCTGAAGGTTAAGTAATTACCTTGGCTCTGTGGCGTAACTCAGTAGAGGTGGGGTTAGTAATGCCCTAGATTGAGTTGAGTGTATATATACGAGTGAACATATTTGTAGATAGTATAAAAATAGTTTTTTATTGTGGAGATTTATCGGTTGAGTTGTTTATGAGTTCTGGTCGATCAGTTTGATCCATTGTATCGGTAGGAGTTTCTAAACACTTCAATACGATGATCCAACATAGTTGTTTTGAAAAAAGGGTAAATGAAATAATTTTACCCCGAATTATATTTTGATTATAAAAGAAAGATTGATATTGGAAATATTATAGTATTGGATGTGTTAGTTGTTGTTATAATAAAGAAAGATTATAATTAAGTTGGTTATATATATAACGAAATAAAATACGTATAAGTGTTATGAAATGAATTAAATCTGAATATAAATCAGAATTGGAATTAAAACTCTGGAACCTTGGATAAGTTTTAGTAAATAAATTTAGATCAAATATATGAGAATTTAAAAAATCCTTGGAGATTTTAAATTGTTTACAAGCATTGTGATGGGTATTTTGAATTGTTTCAAAATGGAGGTGTTTAAGAATTGAGTTTTGAAAGTGATATAGTATTGAACTCACTTCGATCGCTGGGAAATAACCCTGATAATGCTGGCCACATCATCAGTGTTCATTTTCAAGTTCTAAGTGACGGATTGCTTCCAAATATTTTGATTTTGAATTGTTTTGAGATAAGCAAGTTGTTTTGAATTCTGAAAAAGAATATTTGATTTTTGAAAAGCTAAGTTGGTTAAAACTCTAAGGAAAGGATTATTTAAATTGTAGTGGACTGATTTTTGAAATAAAAATCAGATGAAATTGTAGCTAACTAACTTGTAAATTTATTAGTTACTGGAAATCTGGGTATGGAAATCAACCAGGTTAAATAGTTGGATGTGTGAGACAAGAATTTGGAATCAAGAATAGTACTTGAGTTTGAAATGAAATTTGGCTTGGATAGAACCAAATGGTTGAGTTTGAGGATGAACCGATTAGAGATTGATTGGGATGGCATTTACATATGCTAAATGAGTAACAGATGGAAAGAATATATTGATATGCCCGACAAAAAGGTACAAGTTTATTTATATATGAGTTTGGTGATTTATGAGCCGATTTGGCAAGCCGCTTGCCTGTTTAATTTTCTTTTGGATTAGAGAAGGCCTAGAGAGGCGAGTTGTAGTTGTACAGATTGAGTCGTCCGTACAAAGGAGGTACTGGCGAATTTTTTTAGAAATTTAAGGTGTTAGAATTTTTTTAGAATTTTTGAAAATTTTCGTTTGTAAGAATGAATTAATAATTTAGTTGAAATTAATTGGTACAGTGAAACTGAAATTTAAGAAGTAAACAAATAATTTTTCCCAGTTATAGGATTCATTTTCTACCTTAGCAATTTCGAGGACGAAATTATTTTAAGGAGGGAAGAATGTAACGACCCGTATTTTTAACGGATAATAAATAATTTATTTAATTATTTAAATAATGGTTTGGTAATTTAAAATGACCAGAATTAAATAATATTGAATAATTTATTTATATAAATAATAAATAATATATTTATTTTCGAAATAATCGAAAATAATAGAATTCACAATATTGTGTGAATTGGACAATTTTAAAATATATAATTCAATTTAGAATTGAATTATATTAACGAATTTATTTATAAATGTCAGTTGAACGTATAGTTTATATTATAATTATAATTGAGCTCGAAATGGTGTGGTAAATCGTAATTTGGCGATTTGAACTTTAAACGAATATACATGATCCGTTTTAAGTCGGATTTCTATGAAACAAGAAACGTTCGGAGCTGGTGAAGTATATTTTTCTAATGGAGAGAAAAATCGAGATTTCGTCATGTAGATTGTGAGATATGTCCAAATCAAATTTTAAAATAGTCGCTACGGAATTCCTTATGATTTAGAACGATTTATTTATATTATAAATGGATTTTCAATATAAATTGAACACTGATTTAATCTGGATTTGAAATGTCGAGTTATAAATTCAGATAGGAATATTCTGGAGCTGTATGATATTCCATTGTGAATATATACGATATTATTAATTTATTAATATTAAATATATTTATTTTTAAATATATTAATATTTAAATAGGTTTATTTAGAGCTTAAAAAATAGCCAGTTTTGCAAACGACCTCCCTTTTTGACGAAACTAATTTTGTTGGATCCGGAATATTAAATTTTTGTTAGATTTCAATTTTCGTGATTTTTGGAGTCAATTTGTGGTCGTACGCAATCTTAATGTGAAAAACAGTCGATAATTTGACTTTAAAATATATGTTGTGTGAGCACACGGAGTAGGAATTGGACGAAACAAGTTTCGTTGGGTCCGTAATGTCAAAATATAAATGTGTGTCCATTTCCGTTGAAATTGGATATCGTAGGTGACTACACGGATTCTAAATGACGAATATTAATAACGATAGGTTATAAATTATTATAATAATGTGTGAATCTTACCATAGAAGCTATCCACCTTTTTATATATAACCCACCCTTCCTAACCTTAAGTCAAAACCCATTCTCTCGTCAATTTTCATAGCCGCCATATTTTCTTCTGGAAATCAAAATCATGATACTCAAAAATTAAAAAATAAATCAACCAAAATTCCGTAAATCGAAATACTTGTGTATTTGAATTCCTCCTTAGCTTCTACTCAAAATGAGATACAATTTGTTGGGTTCAACTTCCTTTCCAGACGTTGTATATAAACCAACGAAGACTAGGGTTAGAGATAATGGTGAATGAAGCTTTAATCAATGTTTTGGGTATTATATTTGGGTTTAGGAAATCGAATGGATCTCATACAATTTTTTTTTTTTTGGAATTTATCAAATTAAAAACTGTCGCTAGTTTTATTGAAAACGCTGGAAGTAGTCGATCGATAGATTATAATCCATGTGTGCGAGTTGAAAGAGGATGGTATGAGGTTGAAGTGGAATTAATAAGGAAGAGAATGGTTGTGGTTTTTTGCAAAATAATGGAGTAAGGAAGGATTCCGTGATTTTATTTGTTTGGTGGTTTACTGTACAACTGGACACAGACATGGTCACGATTTGCAAAGGATCACCAGAGTTGTTTTTGTGAGGATGGACGTGAAGAGGATGGTTTCGGTGGTCTTTGTTTTGAGTTTAGTGAAGCAGTGAAGGAGCAGCTTGGGTTGAGAGTATCGACTATGGACATTGGAGTCAAATTTGTGGGTTGCTCTATACGGTTGGAGAAGATGAAACGAGCGGGCCTGGATTTTTATAGATGGGTTTGGGCCTTATGAAAAGGGTGAGCCCAATTAAAATTTATATTTTAGTTTTAATTTAATTTAAAATAATCGTATAACTTATATAACGTATAACTCTATCGTTCGGTTTCAAAATCAAGTAAAAAAAGATCATTTGGGATCGTATGGATGAGGGTTACGCAATGGAACTAACTGGAAGTGAATTAGAGCTCGTTGCAATTTATAGCGAAATAAATTGTCTGTTTGAATCAACCGACAGTTATCGTTATTTAATGATGACCGTCCAATGTGAGTAAGACTCACTAACTCTACCGGTTCATATTTTTATAACGTATTTTTAGAATTGATAAATGATGATTGATTGCTGTTACTGTTTATTTTCATATATAGTGATATATGATGTGATATATTTTATGTGATTGATTTTGTATGTGTGGATGACATTGGCACTGTGATTTGATTTTTTTTGCAAGGCACTGTGATTTGATATTTTAAATACCATAAGAAATACTAGGATATAAAAATGGGAATTTTCAAAGTGTATATTGAAAATATAATATTTATATAAAATCAAATGGATTAATTATAAAAGGAATTATTTCGGAAATAAATAGAATTATAAAAGGAATATTTATTCATAAAATAAATGTAACTATAAAAGGAAATATTTATATGAAATAAATAGGATATTATAAATGAAATATTTATATGAAATAAATAAAGTATTATAAAGGAATTATTTGGGAAACAAATATAATTATAAAAGGAAATATTTGGGGAACAAGTATAATTATAAAAGGAATTATTTGAGAAACAAATATAATTATAAAAGGAAATATTTGAGGACCAAATATAATTATAAAAGGGAATATTTGGGAAATAAATAGAATTATAAAAGAAAATTGGCGAGATATAGAAGAAGTATAGGAAATTGGTTTAAAGTAAATATTTAATAAAAATCTATTTTAACAGATAAATTGAGAAGAATAATTTATAAACGATATTTATAAATTAAGGAAATATTTATCATTTGATAAATTGAATATATAAATCTAAATTTATATAGAGAAGTAAAATTGGTCTTTTTACCAATATTTGAGATGGAATGTGAACGTAGTAGTTATAAAGGAAATTTGCAATGAGATTATAAATGTTGGAAATGAAAAAAGATTTGTATGAATAATTTTGCAAACAAAAATATAAATAGAATTTGGGTTTGAGATATTGTTTTTAAATACTAAATCAATCTTTTTTGATTATATAAAGAAATATTATTCACATTCTATGTGAAAAATAGATTAAAGTAAGTATTTTGCAAATAAAGTATTATAAAGGAATTTGGGGTTTGAATTAGGAATTTAAATGGAATTACTGAAATTAGAAATTGATTGGAAATTGTTTGAGTTGAATGACTTTCTGGGTATTGATCTGATGTTGGTTTTGGCCTTCGGGGTTTATACTTGGGAAGTTGTTCTCTTACTAGTTTACAGTTAGAGACTGATTGAGGTGGGAAGATATTGATGCGTGAAACAAAAATGGAAATGTTTTCCAAAGTTAATAACGTATATTTTCTAATTTTAGAAAATAAGGAATTTATGAATATATTGAAATGATAAATGGGAAATTGGGAAATGAAACGATGATTGATTGGTAATATTTCCATTTGGAAATACGACCGTTATTTGTACACATGTTTTCCTTTGGTAGTTAAATAATCGACTATCAAAGTTTTGACCATTTACGTTGTCAATACGGAGAGACCAGGATCAGATTTATTATCTGAAAACCACTCCGTATGGGCATTATCGTTTTGAATCAAATATATCCAAGACAATTGAAGATGGAGTTTACGCAAGGTTTATTCTGGTGATCCTAGGTAGAAATTTCCTAAGATGGATTTACAGAATAATTCCTTCGGGCTGTCCAGTCCCAGGACAACTTGAAAGGATGAATATCTGACAGAGTATATTTGGTGGATCACGTAAGTTGATCCTTTCAAACGTATTTACGTTGGTGGTAGAGGAATTTGTTTCTCTTAGCTTGTACCCATGGTATTTTTCGGAAAATTAATTTGTGATATGATGGGTATGACGATATGGCATTCAAAGTAAATAAATGGATGATATGTTAAAAGATACATTATGACCTCAAGCCTCATCAACTAGGAAATGACAGAAATCGGGCTGGCAGCATGGCTAAGTGGATCGCACCCAATATATTGTCACCATTTAGAGAATATTAATATTTGTTACTTCTTTCAATTCTGTATCTCCCGGGAACGGTTATGCTGGTATACCAACCGTAAGGTGACAATATATTCGGAACATTCAAGCGAAATGAATGACCGATCATGTGTGGCCGAGTTATTAGATGTTCTTGTTAAACTCCAGCGTATCGCTTCTAGAGTACACTGATCAGAAGGTCATTCCATACCTTGTCATAGTTGGAATCCATTACCCAATAAGAGCCCATGATTTTTAATTATATATTATATATGTAAATCGTGAGATGAAAGCGTTCTACTAGATTGCTGTCTACTTCATTTAGACATTATTATAATATCAGAAATATTGATCTTAAGAAATATTTTGGGTTATCGTAAGGTAAAAACCATTCGTATTTATGTGTGGATCAGTCTTACGATTATCATTGCTTTTGAAAAGGATTTGGAAAAGTTAAACCAAGTGTTTGGAGTTTACTCACACCAGTCACATGACTGACCCAGAGTTTATTTTATTTTGTTGTCCCTAAACTCTTGGGTGCCCAATTTTGTACAAGCAGTCAAGTAGTCGGGATTTTACAGATACTTGAAGAGCTGGAGCAGGAGGCTTCAGGATTATATAGCTAGTGTTTATTTCTTCTGTGTTGTAAGTATTGTACTTCGATAATGGTATTGTATATAGATACTGATTTTATTTCAAGTTATGTTGTATACTATATTTTATTCGTTCCGCTGTGAGATTCGTGTTACTCTGATTCTGTTGTTATGTTCTTCTTCTTCTATTCTAATTTACTACCTTATCTATTCTCACCCTCTAACTTCTTTCATTAACTATCCAGTATTTCCGATGCTCGGATAGTCGACATTGACTTATGTTGATCACCAAGGTCGAAAATTTCCTACGCCGTTACAACGTCATAATGTATCAATGCAAACTATTGGGATTGCTAAATGATCATAAAAATCAAGGTACAAAGTACTAAAACTAAACATTATTGTAGGGTTACAAATATAATATTGGTTTTAAAATTACATGTTCACTTTTTAAGACGTAAAAATAATTGAAGATATGCGCTGATTAATGTTTCTGTGCATTAAACCTACATGGACACATGCACGTGTTAGATATGCAGATGAATTAATTAAAATAGCAGAACCATTTATTTTTATAATGCAGCACCATAATGTGTGACATTTAAATTCATCTAATTCTTCTAGTAATTCAAATCAAAATGAACATGTAATAGTTAATAGTTCATTGAGCCTACTAGGTCAGAAAGGGTAATCTCATCGTCTTCTTGATTGTCTTCAAGCTGCTTATTTCTTGTTCTTTTCTTTTTCTGGTCGTCCAAATCTTTTTGCATGTGTCTAGTTTTCACATTCTCACAGTTGCTCATTTTCTATACCAAAGCAATGAACTATATAAACAATAACAAAACAATAGTTACAAACAAATTATGAAACTATATTCAAATATGACAGGTTTGCTTAATAATGTGTCAAAACAGCCTCGTTAAACAGAAAACTGATATATGGTTTGCATTGGGATGCATGCAGTTTAAAAAAAATGATTAGTATGCAGGTAGTCAAAAGATTTAGTACGCAGCCGGTCAAAAGAAAAATGATGAAAAAACTGGTTTATGTGAAACACACCAGGTTTGACCAACAAGCCAAATTAAAAGGAGAAAATATATTAATAGATTTAATCAATAATAAAATCATCACATAAATAGATCCCTGAACTAATTCACATGATAAAATCAGACTTTATTTCTAGTTGATATGACATGTAAACATGAAAAGTCGATGGGAATTTACAACCAAATAGTAACATTGTTGTTAAAATTTTGTGAGATGGTTATTAAGCCAAGGGATGATCGAATATAAACTTATGTAGTTAGGTAATATTACACAATACTATTACGAACAATATATGTTAAAAAAATAGTGAGATAAAAATAAAACTTGGACAAACACATGTACTAACCGGCTATATTCCACAGTTTTGGGAAATGAAAACTAATGGGTATGAGTACAACATTTTATGGATTTCAAGATAATACATCTTGCAAGTTAACCAGACAAATATGATATTAGTTGCGAAGAAACTCCGAAAGATTTTATGACCAGCTTTATTTTGAATATATGAGAATATATTGACCAATTTTGTACCATTCCCACTCCCAAACTTCCCCGATCCCCGAGGAGACGGAGGAGCCCAGATTGCTTTGAGAACACGATGCATGAGGACACAAACAATATAACATTTCATTGTTATTACAATAATCTACATCAAAGTGCAATAATATATTAGACTATGAATAAATAATACACAGCGGAAAAATACAATTATCAGAGATTAAAATTACATTTTAAATACATAAACATAATGTGCAGCGGAAAATATCAACAACCATAACTGAATGAAATAAACAGATAAAAAGCATTCCAAATATAGCTCCAGCTGTAATCTAGGATCCTGTGAAAAGAAATATCTGCGAAAACCAAAACTACAAGCTGCCCATATGGAAAATATGAGCACCCAGAGTTTAGGTGGAAACAATAAACTCCAAATCAGTCATGGGACCGGTGTGAGAACTAAACAGTTATAAACTTCATTTTAAAGTTGGGTAAATTAAGGGACCACGCCGCATAACACGGAACGAGTTTTCTCCCAAGAATACCATGAAACAAACTATGCCAATAATAGACAAATGAATCTACAATGCATCATACAACATGCAATTCCTCAATCTACGCATTTAGGCTTAATCCCAAATTTAGATTTTCCGAAATCCAATTCACTTTACAGAAATTATTTCTTTGGACTTTATTCTAGAATTCTTATTTTAAATCATTTGAAATACATATCTACTTTTATATCAAATTAGATTTCACTTCGGATCTCAAACCAAAATCTTTGGAAATATGAATTCCAAAACATCACAATGCATACAAAAAGATATGCAACCAAATGTCGGGAGGTATTCAGCCCTCAGACAAGGCGACGGGTTTGCACCCTACCAACTCGATATATATACGTGCATCTCCCACACATGGAGCAAGCTAACCGTACAATGCCCATAAACTTTTAGTCGTCCGGGTTACCTGAATCTTTAGCCACATACTAAATCATTTCATATCACGAAGTAAGGGAAAATCATTTCATAACATAATAATCACAAATACTTTCAAACTATACTTACAATATTTCACATCCGCAATTCACACATATGATCAGTCACTATTAATCATATAACCTTTGATCTCATACGTCTCAAAGAAGGGTGTTAAGCAAGAGAATAAATTCTCCGTCACCAAACAAATGTATCATCAATAGCAACTAATCAGTTATGCGATGAACTACAATGTCAAACACATAATACATTTCTAAATAATTTTAGAAACATCGGGTTTAGCCCTCGAAATCCTTTCTGTTTTATAATTTTTTTTATAAAACATTCCCTGTCCAAAATCGAGAATACATTTCTTTTCACTTAAGAAAATATCATTTCAAAATCATCTATTAAATTTGAAATGAACTCAACAACATCGCTACACATCTCATAGTCAAATCGTGAAGTGTTTCGCAAGATGTTAGCATACAAATATTTCTACCCAGCCCAATGCTAAATGTAAAAACGTACTTGCTCATAAACTGGTCGAGCACAATCCAAACAATCAATCCATCACAACCAATATAAAAAACAAAGTGTATTTGGTTTATACCACATCTCATGCTTTGGTAAATTTAATCACCATTCATTCATTTATATCTAATCAAAGATTTATTAAAACTCTACTTAGTTTCAATCTCTAAAATCATTACTTGATTATTCAACTTTCTGGAAATTAATCTTGCCTTTACTTGGGTTAAGGAACAAATATTATTTAAAACACAATTCATGATAAACCCAAAATCATCTTCCATTCAAATGGAACTTTCATAGAAATCATAACAGTATATAATCGATATAAATTTCCGTATCGTACTAATACTATAAACGGAATAACGATAAAGCCTTTTTAATTCCATAAATAGTAACGGTCTTCCTTCATGGAACCTCATCTCGATTATCAGTAAGTTGAATTCCATTCAATTCCAGTTTCTTTTATTAAATTGGAAAACTTTACTTTGTAAATTTCCATTAATCTTAATTACAAGATTTACAAATTCCAAATCATAACTCCACTGTTAATTGGGTTTTAAGAACAAATGTCATTTAAAACGTCGTTCACAACGAACCCAAAATCATCTTTCATTTCAAATCCAATTAAATTAATTAATTGGTAGACTTCTCTAAATCTTAATTAAAAGATTTATTCTGTTCGCAATTGGGTTTAAGAACAATGTTATTAAAGTCACCATTCACGACAAACCCAAAATCCAATTTGATATTAAATAAAATGCTCTGAGTAGAAATAATATCGACATATATTCAATATCAAATTTTGGAACTAACGGATTCGTATTGGGAATAACAATATCTACATCTTCCAAATTCCTCAACGATATCCATATAATCACGGAATCCATTATCAAAATATTTCGAAGATTATTTCCATTCAAATCATTCCCAATTCATATGTTGGAAAAATATGGTTATATTAAAACCATTTCAATTACTTTTCAGTTCTTTATTCTAGTTGATAAACAACTTATTCAGATAAAAATATATTTTATCTTTACAAACGTGGAATATTTCATTTTGATTCTTTCGAAATCATTTATTATGATTTTACATAATTTATTCATATATTTAATATTTTTATTAAGACCCATACAGTCGGTTTCCAATATCGGCCACCGAACTGCATCCATAACGACCTTTTCCAAAACTGATTTGGACATATCTTAAAATCTAATTGTAAAATTTAAATATCGTATATTCATTTGAAAGATCTTTTTGATACGAACCCAATGGTTCTAGTTTTAGGAGAATCCGATGGTCGGATCTCCCGTTACATCAATTTGAAGTTAATGGTTGAAATTCGCGAACGGTCGCTGCGCGGCGCATTCTATTCAAACCATTTAAATATATATATTGTATATTTCATCGATTTCGGTTCAAAAAACGTATTTTATAATTCATTTATAAATTTGTTTTAAAACGATTCCGACTTCCATTTCAATTTTTAATCAAAATTGAATATTTCATATCATTATAATATTAAAATGATAATATTTTCAATATATCTGATTTTGAAATCCATTTCCTTTCCGTATTCATTATAAAAATGAATAAAATCAACAGAAAATCCCATTCAAGTTAAAATGGTGTATATCTACTTAATTCGGCTTCATATTCATTTCAGTTACGAATATTTCAACATTTTTGTGTCCATCCAAAATCGGACATCAAAATCATATTTTGATTCTTCATTGAATATTATTTTAAAATATTAGTTATTTCTCAATTGGAATCAGACTCAATCAATTACAATATAATTTTATTTATATGGATTCCATACATCACATGTATTCAAAAATAATGATAAATAATCATTAACATTCAAACATCATCCAGAGTGCATTCTACAACTGTATAAGCATTAAAATAAATAAATAACCCTCACCACAGTCTGTCAACCAATCAATTGACATACAACAAAATATTGGGTTAGTTATGTCAAATATCATCCCAATACCCGTGTGGGGTTTTCAAACATTAACAGTCGATTCAAATTAATCACTGGTTAATAAATTTAACTAATTCTAATTTGATTCAAATTATTTTTCTAATTAGCCAATTTTTCACTGTTTAAATTATAAATGGATATTTATAATTTAATTTCAACTACCACAAATTTATTAACATTATTTTTAATATGTTCAAAACCACAGTCACAACACAATACAGTCCATCAGATCATCCATGGGTTTTCAAACAACAATGTGAGCTAATAGGCAGCATAAAACATTTTTGTGATATTTAAAACTGATAAAAATCAATACTGGCAATTCATATATTCAACTATAAAATAAATAACTGTACAAATATTTTAGTGAGAGAGTTCTCACTTTGGTTTCCACTCCGCTATTCTTTAATTGAGGATTTTATTTTAATAAAATTAAACAAGCGTATAATTATATCAAAACTGCAATAGCTTCCTTTTTGTTCCAGTCAGTTTTATGTTGTAGTGTTCGTCGCCACGACCGCATTGCAACGTGTTTCATTCGAATCTGTGTTCGTACGGACAAGTTATAGCAGTTTAAGTATTTAAACATTTAAATATATAATTAGTTTAATTAATCACTTCCTAACCCTTGTTTATCCTCTCTAATCCCGTTAATCCCTTAAGACAAATGACGAACCCAACTTCACGATTATTGTTCCACTGTGCGCTGCCTCTAAAGTGGGTCGGAACCTGATCCCCAACCACCGTAGCGTCAGTCGTTCGCCACCCTTCCCCATGCCATCGATGATGATCTGGCTCGAGACCCATCACTCCTCTGAAAAACGTGCTCAACGGTGAGAGTTCATGCCGGAAATTCGAGCTATCCAGGTGATGAAATTCCATCCTAACCATTGGATGTACAGATCTCGGTGCCCTCAATAATTTTTACTATGGAGGTGTTGCGAATTAGTTCTTGGATTAGACGAAATTGGAGGGAGAAGGATTGAAGAAATCGGCCATCCGTTTGAATAGGGACGGCGACTCCAGAAATAGAACGATTGGGTTAGGGTTTTCTAGAAAATGGGGTATATATTAACATTATATTATTATTTATTTCGTAAATAACTTGTTTATCGTTCTGAACTACAAATCGAACCCAACGACTGACGTTCCTATCTAAATACCCCCATTCTGGACACAATGGGATATGTTTCGTAAGCCAATTCAATTGTTTCGATTAGTCTTTGTCAAAATTAAAATATAAATTAATATAACGTTCAATTGAATTCAACGTACATTTTAATTTACTGGGGCCATATACTGACTCAAAAATTATGCAAATTGAAATGTAGCTATGTTTTGACGATACGGTCCTAACAAAATTAATTTTGTCGAATTTGGAGACCGTTTGAGAAATGGCCTTTTTAACTGGTTTATTAAATTCAAACTAAAATTGGAAACGCGTTTAAGTTTACTGTGCTCACATATTAATTCAAAAAATTATGAGATTTGAAACCTAACAATAATTTGACATTCCGGATCCAACAAAAGTGGTTTTATCAAAAATGGAGGCCGTTTGCAAAATGACTATTTTTAAGGGCTATATATTATTAAAAAATATATAAATTCTACAGCGACTATTTTGATTTTCAATCTGGACATAATTACAATTTATAAAGTAAAATCTCAATTTCTTACATTCATTAGAAAGATATAGTTAAATAGATTCTAACGTTTCTGGTTTTATTCAATTCTGATTTATACTGAATGTTGTATATTTATTTAAAGTTCAAAACCTAATTTTCAAATTACCGCGCCATTTCGAGTTCGTTTTAATTATAAATATAAATTTATACATTCTAACTTTGATTTAAATAAATTTTTAGTCGTTATTATTTAAAATAAATCATTTTAAATATTCAAAACCCATTAAAATAACTAAAATAATTTTTTTTAAATTGGTTCAGAAATTCCGGGTTGTTACAATCTCCCGCACTTAAAATCTTTTCGTCCTCGAAAAGGAACGAAGCTGAAAGTTGTTTAACTAACCAACTCAACTTTAATTTGTGCTTGAGTTCTTCAACTTTTCAGTTTCTAAGAACTTCTTAATTTCTCAAAAATTTGGCTAATACGCTAAATTTTCAAAAAATTTCGTCATAACCTCCTTTGTACAGGGAGGGTTTGAAAAAAATTATTGGGCGTATTAGGCACCCAATAAATAAATAAAAAGCATACACAATTTTTTTGATCTATCTATGCCCAAGGGAGATGTGTAAAAAGTCGAAATCTCATACCTTGCCCCAGTGTTGGAAATTAAATAATCCATGTGCCTTAATTAAAAGAAGAGAGACGTGAATTATTGTCATCTCCAAACCTGTGTAGAGTTTTTATTAAATCCTGCCCCGAGCACTGCTACATGTATTTAATTAAGTCCATAATCAGTCTTCCGTTCAACCTGTAATTTAGTCATCGCCATACAAGCATCTCGCTCGAATGGAAATTCAAACCTCGTCATATAAGTGCCAAATGCTTATATGGAATATGATATGATATGCTGTTTTCAAGTAATATGCCATGCAGTGTAGATCATAATTTATTTATTGCTATCCTATGGCATACGTTTTTAATCTCACACAGAATAACCATAACAACGCATCCAAAAATACTCACAATAATTTATATAATAAATAAAATTGCGTAACCACTCATTAAAGTGCACCTGTTTGTCAGGAACGCAATATATTTCTCTACTCAACGGTAAATCCATAACCTGCTCTGCATGTATGTATGTATGTGTGTGTGTGTGTGTGTGTGTGTATATATATATATATATATATGTATATATGTACATACCTATCTAATACATAAATCCAATTCAAACTAAATTTTCTATTCAACTCTATAATATATTTGGTTTGGTTTTTATTTATCATTCATTCACATATGGGTTTTATCATTCCAATATTTTTATTAGTTAAATTAATAGTCAAACAACACAACCAGCAATCAATTTGTTAATTAGCTTTTCAATCATATATCTTTTATATAATTAAAAATCATATTTTAAATGCCAAATCACAAACAATAAACCTTAATTAAGTTTTGGTTCTCACACCAGTCAATTGGAAATATATAGATATCCTACTTTCGAAACTCGAAAATAAACACTGATGATGGGGGCCCGTCATCAGAATTATTCCCGGGCAACTAGAGTGCGATTCTATATCTATCTAGTATACTTGAGACTTCATATACATGTGGATCAGACGTATATGCAAAATCTTCTTACACCCGATAGTCCAAAGTCAATATAAAATAAAATACTCAAATATGTATTATAAGATATAATTTTCAAAATTAAATTCATTTTTAGAAATAACACTCTTCAAACTCATTCTAGGGTATTACTAACCCTATCTCAAACGAGCTATTCTTATAGGATATCACTAATCCAATCTCAGATGAATTCTTTCGTTCGGTTCTAATGTGTCTTGTTCTCAAGCTCTATAAACCAAAGTTCTGATACCAAAATGAAATGATCCAGACTTCCTCGATCCCCGAGGAGATAGAGGAGCCCGGATTGCTTTGAGAACATGGCACACCAAGACACAAAAAATAGAACATTTCATTGCTATTACAACAATTTACATCAGAGTATAATAATATATCAGAGTACGAATAAATAATACACAGCGGAAAAATACGATTATCAGAGATTAAAATTACATTTTAAATACATAAACATAATGTGCAGCAGAAAATATCAGTAACCACAACTGAATGAAATATACAGATACAAAGCATTCCGAATATAGCTCCAGCCGTAATCTAGGATCCTATGAAAAGAAATATCTGCGAAAACCAAAACTACAAGCTACTCATGTGGAAAATATGGGCACCAAAAGTTTAGGTGGAAACAATAAACTCCGAGTAAGCCATGGGACTGGTGTGAGAAGTAAAACAGTTATAAACATTATTTTAAAGTTGGGCAAATCAAGCGACCACGCCGTATAACACAGAACGAGTTTTCTCCTAAGAATACCATAAACAAACTATGCTAATAATAGACATTTGGATCTACAATGCATCATACAACATGCAATTCCTCAATCTACCCTTTATGCTTAATCCCAAATTTAGATTTTTCGGATCCAATTCACTTTACAGAAATTATTTCTTCGTACTTTATTCCCGAATTCTTATTCCAAATCATTTGAATACATATCTTGCTTTATATCAAAGTAGATTTCACTTCGGGATCTCAAACCAAAATATTTGGAAATATGAATTCCAAAAACATCACAATGCATATAAAAAGATATGCAACCAAATATCAGGAGGTATTCAGCCCTTAGACAAGGCGATGGGTTCACGCCTTACCAACTCGATATATATATATATATATATATATATATATGTGTGTGTGTGTGTGTGTGTATATATATATATATGCACCTCCCACACATGGAGCAGGCTACACCGTACAATGCCCATAGACTTTTACTTGTCCGGGTTAGACGAATCTTTAGCCACATACTAAATCATTTCATATCCCAAAGTAGGGGAAATCATTTTCACAACATAATAATCACAAGTACTTTCAAACTATACTTATGGTACTCACATCCGCAATTCACACATATGACCAGTCACTATTAATCACATAACCTTTGAGCTCGTATGTCTCAAAGAGGGGTCTTAAGCAAGTGAATAAATTCTCCCCCACCAAATATATATATATATATATATATATATATATATCATCAATAGAAACTAATCAGTTATGCGATGAACTATAATGTCACAAACATAATACATTTCTAAATCGTTTTAGGAACATCGGATTTAGCCCTCAAAATCCTTTATATTTTATAAAACATTTTGATAAAACATTCCCTATCCAAAATCGGGAATACATTTCTTTTCACTTAAGAAAATATCATTTCAAAATCATTCATTAAATTTGAAATGAACTCAACAACATCGCTACACATCCCATAGTCAAGTCGTAAAGTGTTTCACAAGATGTTAGCGTACAAGTATTTCTACCCAACCCAATGCTAAATGTAAAAGCATATTTGCTCATAAACTGGTCGAGCACAATCCAAATAATCAATCCATCACAATCAATATCAAAAACCAAGTATATTTGGTCTATACCACATCTCATGTTTTAGTAGATTTAACCACCATTCATTCATTTAAATCTAATTAAAGATATATTAAAACTCTACTTAGTTTTAGTCTCTAAAATCATTACTTGATTATTCAACTTTCTGGAAATTAATCTTGCCTTTACTTGGATTAACGAACAAATGTTATTTAAAAGATAATTCACGATAAACCCAAAATCATCTTTCATTCAAATGAAACTTTCATGGATATTATAACAGTATATAATTGATATAAATTTCCGTATCGTACTAATACTATAAACGGAATAACGACAAAGCCTTTTTAATTTCGTAAGCAGCAATGGTCTTCCTTCGCAGAACCTCATCTCGATTATCACTAAATCGAATTCCATTGAATTCCAATTTCTTTTATTAAATTGGAAAACTTTACATTGGAAATTTCCATTAAAATTAATTAAAAGATTTACAAATTCCAAATCATAACTTCACTGTTAATTGGGTTTTAAGAACAAATGTCATTTAAAACGTCGTTCACAACAAACCCAAAATCATCTTTCATTTCTATTCCAATTAAATTAATTAAATGGTAAACTTGTCTAAATCTTAATTAAAAGATTTATTCTATTCGCAACTACGTTTAAGAACAGTGTTATTAAAGACACCATTTACGAGAAACCCAAAATCCAACTTGATATTAAATACAAGGCTCTAAATAGAAATTATATCGACTATATTCAATATCAAATTATGGAACTAACGGATATCATATTAGGAATAACAATATATATATCTTCCAAATTCCTTAACAATATCCATATAATCATGGAATCCAATATCGAAATATTCCGAAGATTATTTCCATTCAAATAATTTCCAATTCATACGTTGGAAAAATCTGGTTATTTAAAACCATTTCAATTCTTTTTCAGTTCTTTATTCTAGTTGATAAACAACTTATTCAGATAAAAATATATTTTATCTTTACAAACGTGGAGTATTCCATCCAAATTCTTTCCAAATCATTTACTATGATTTTACATAAATTATTCAGATTTTTAATAATTTTATTAAGGCCCATACAGTCGGTTTCCTATATCGGCCACTGAACTGCATCCATAGCGACCTTTTACAAAACTGATTTGGACATATCTTAAAATCTAACCGTAAAATTTAAATCTCGTATATTCATTTAAAATATCTTTTCGATACAAACCCAATGGTTCCAGGTTTATGAGAATCCGACGGTCGGATCCCCCGTTACATTAATTTGAATTTAATAGTTGAAATTCGCGAACGGTCGTTGCGTGATGCATTCTACTCAAACCATTTAAATATATATATATATATATATATTATATTTCGTCGATTACCAGTCAAAAACATATTTTATAATTCATTTTAAAACAATTACGACTTTAATTTCAATTTTAAATCAAAATTGAATATTCCATATCGTTATAGTATTAAAATGATAAAATTTTCAAAATTTCTGATTTTGAAATCCATTTCCTTTCCGTATTCATTATAAAAATGACTAAAATCGACAGAAAATCCCGTTCAAGTTAAAATGGCGTATATCTACTTAACTCAGCTTCATATTAATTTCAATTACGAATATTTCAATATTTTTGTGTCCATCCAAAAGTGGACATCAAAATCATATTTTTATTCTTCACTGAATATTATTTTAAAATATTCGTTATTTCTGAATTGGAATCGGACTCAATCAATTACCATATAATTTTATTTATATGGATTCCATACGTTGCATGTATTAAAAAATAATGATAAATAATCATTAACATTCAAACATCATCCAGAGTGCATTCTACAACTGTATAAGCATTAAAATAAATAAATAATTCTCACCATAGTCTGTCAACCAATTGATTGACATACAACTAAATATTGGGGTTAGTATATGTCAAATATCATCCCAATACCCGTGTGGGGTTTTCGAATAACAACAGTCGATTCAAATTAATCACTGGTTAATAAATTTAACCAATTCTGATTTGATTCACATTATTTTTCTAATTAGCCAATTTTTCACTGTTTAAAGTACAAATGGATATTTATAATTTAATTTCAACTACCACAAATTTATTAACACTATTTTTAACATGTTCAAAACCACAGTCACAACACAATACAGTCAATCAGATCATCCATGGGTTTTCAAACAGCAGTGAATGTGAACTAACAGGCACCGTACAATTGTGATATTTAAATCTAATAAAAATCAATACTGGCAATTCATATATTTAGTTATAAAATAAATATCTGTACAAATATTTTAGTGAGAGAGTTCTCACTTTGGTTTCCAATCCACCATTTTTTAATTGAGGATTTTATTTTAATAAATTAAACAAGCATTTAATTTTATCAAAACTGCAACACCTTTCGTTTTTGTTCCATTCAGTTCCATGTTGTAGTGTTCATCGCCATGATCGCAATGCAAATTGTTTCGTTTGAATCTGTGTTCGTGTGGACAAGTTATAGCAGTTTAAATATTTAAACATTTAAATATATAATTAATTTTATTAATCTTTTCCTAATCCTTATTTAACCTCTCTAATCCCTTTAATCTCTTCAGGCAAATGACGAACCCAACTTCACGATCGTTTTTCCACCGTGCGTCGCCTCTATTGGGGTTCGGAACCTGATCCCCGACCCCCGCAGCGTTGGCCGTTCGCCACCCCTCCCCATGCCATCAACGACGTCCTGCTCGAGACCCCTACCTACTCTGAAACCGCGCTCAACGATGAGAGTTCACACTGGAAATTCGAGCTATCCCGGTGATGAAATTCCGTCTTTACTGTTGGATGTACATATCTCAATGCCCTCAATAACTTAGCCTTTGGTGGTGTTGCGAATTATTTCTTGGATTAGACAAAATTGAAGGGAGAAGGATTGAAGAAATTGTCCATTCGTTTGAATGAGAACGGCTGCTCCAGAAATAGAACGATAGGTTTAGGGTTTTCTAGAAAATGGGGTATATATATTAACATTATATTATTATTTAATTCATAAACAACTTGTTTATCTTTCCGAACTCCAAAATCGAACCCAACGACTGATGTTCCTAATTAAATACCCCTATACCAAACACAATGAGATATGTTTCATAAGCCAATTCAACTGTTTCGATTACTTTTTGTCAAAATTAAAATCTAAATTAATATAACGTTCATAATTGAATTCAACGTACATTTTAATTTAACGAGGCCACATAGTGAGTCCAAAAATTATGGAAATTGAAATGTAGCTATGTTTTGACGATACAGTCCTAACGAAATTAATTTAATCAAATTTGGAGACTGTTTGAAAAATGGCCTTTTTAACTGGTTTATTAAATTCAAACTGAAATTGAAAACACGTTTAAATTTACTGTGCTCACATACTAATTCAAAAATTATGAAATTTGAAACCTAACAATAATTTGATATTCCGGATCCAACAAGAGTGGTTTCATCAAAAACGGATGTTATTTACAAAATGGCTATTTTTAAGGGCTATAGATTATTAAAATATATATGATTTCTGCAACAACTATTTTAATTTTTAAATTGGACATAACTTACAATTTATAACGTGAAATCTCAATTTCAAACATTCATTAGAAAGATACAGTTAAATAGATTCTAATGTTTCTGGTTTTATCCAATTCTGATTTATATTGAGTTATGTATATTTATTTAAAGTTCAAAACCAAATTTTCAAACTACCGTGCCATTTCGAGTTCTTTTTAATAATAAAAATAAATTTATACGTTCTAACTTTGATTTAAATAAATTTTTAGTCATTATTATTTAAAATAAATCATTTTTAAATATTCAAAACACATTAAAATAGCTAAAATAATTTTTTTAATTAGTTCAGAAATTCCATGTTGTTACAATATGGATCTTTTACAAATGAAGCTTGATTTTGCTATAAATTGACAAGAGTGAATCCATCTTCGACCTTCACTCCATTTCCTATATTCGCCCAATGACACTTAAATACGGGAATATAAAAGACATGATAGTCTAGTAAGATTATTGTAACACCGCGAAAATTTTGGATATTTTAACTACATTATATAATGAATATAATGTGATAACTTAATTAAGTGCTGTGAATTAAATAAAATAGACTGTACCATTGCGTTCGTCTTGAAATTTTGGTCAAGATAGACATTTGGTTTGCGTAAAACAGGCAACTTATAAAGAAGTTATTAAGCCTTGAAGTTTGTATGCATATGAGAAAAATATATATAAATATATAAAAATTAAATAAATAAGTATTCAAAAAAATTCAAAATGATAAAGCGGGAAGCCGAAACGCCAAACTGACCCTTTTGGGTTATCGACCCAAGCGTCGACTCAGGGAGTATGGGTCGACCTATGAATCGACCCCTGGGTCGAATTGGCTGAATGTTTCTAGATGCACGCATTGTCCAGATTCAAGGTGCAGCGGCTATATAAAGGACTCTAAATCTAGGTTTTATTCATTGGAAAAATAATGGTGACGGCGAGGCTCTGCTGCAACTTCAATTAAATAGCCTATTCTTCTTCAAAATCAATTTTATTTAATCGTTTCAACTATAGATCTGAGATTCAACACCAACAATTTCTTTTCTATCTTCTAAAATTCAAACACGGTGAGTTAGTTACTTTTATATTTAAATGATTAAAAGTAAACGCGATATGACTATGATTTCGATATATGCCTGTGATTGAATTATATTGGATCTATCATAATTTGTGAATTTATAATATTCTATGACTTGGATCTAAATCTTTATCATATTCGATCTATTGTGACTTTTGAATCTATGACATAACTATGATGTGTGTTAATTTGTAATGTCACAATTATGGATCTTAAATTATTATCATGCTAGATCTACCTTTTTAAATCTAATTCGCTTGTGGTTAATTTATCATGTCATGCTAGATCTACCTTTTTAGATCTAATTTGCTTGTGGTTAATTTGTCATGTCACAATTATGGATCTTAAATTATTACCATGCTAGATCTACCATTTTAGATCTAATTCGCTTATGATTAATTTATCATGCCATACTAGATCTATCTTTATAGATCTAATTCACTTGTGGTTAATTTATCATGTCATGTTAGATCTTTTTAAATCTGATTCGCTTGTGGTTAATTTATCATGTCATGCTAGATCTACCTTTGTAGATCTAATTCGTTTGTGGTTAATTTATCATGTCATGCTAGATCTACCTTTATAGATCCAATTCGCTTGTGGTTAATTTATCATGTCACATTTGTGGATCTTAAACTTTACCTATCATGTGGTGATTAATTTAGATCTATCATTAATTGGAAATATGAATCCTTATTTATTCATGCCTATTATGACATCCTTGGTATGTTACATCTAGTTTTATTATCACATGCTTACTAGATCTATTTTTATATGTCTGCCTTATCACTATGCCAAGTACATGTTTATGTCACTTTTGTTAAAATAATCACTATTGTCATCTTTCCCTTTTATTGTTTATGGTTAGGCTACTTTCTAGCCTAGACACGACTCCAAATATATGTGAATGCGTTAGTTAGGGAACGGGGGAAAACATTAGAATTGGCATAACTTGAATGACAAGTATGAATTTGGACATATAATCATTATGAATATAACTAGGTAAAAGGGAATGGACACCTATAAAGGCATAGGTATAATTAATTGGTTAATAATTAAAATGCCTAGGATTACAGTAATTAGAAAACTGTAATGGCACTTACGACACGAGGATGGATTACATTTGTGGTGGAAGTCTGCTCGGACCCAACCGGCATATCCAGCAACCGTAAATGTTGAATCTAATGTGAGGGGTCTAACTGCACAAATATGAGTTGGGCTAAGACACGAGGTTAGGTCCAACTTGTGAAAGAAGTTTGCCCGGACCCGACCGACATATCCAGCATCCACAAGTTGTAGGCCTAATGTGGGAGGTCTAGCCCATTATAACCATAAATGGACTTGGTAACAAATTGGAATACTTAACCTATATGAATCCATAGGGATTGTATGAACATGTTAACTTGAACAAAGGTTAAGTAAACTTGGTTGAAATAGTGGGTGGCTTAAGTAAATCTTGTGGCTGTAGGTAATATTTATATATATAGGCCCACAAACTTAACCTATTTTATACTTTGGGGTTATGCAACTTTGTTACGTAAACTTGCTTGGATCAGTGAGGGTTAAGTAAATCTTATGGCGGTGGGTAATATTTACATATATAGGCCCGACAACTTAACCTGTTTTACATGTTGGACCATTAGGCATAACCAGTTGAAATCCTAATAGTGGGGATGCAAGCCTAGGGAAAGCTTGTATCATCTTGTGTATGGGACCCGTTTGTAGGATCTAAATTAACCCTAGAGGGGGGAGGGGGGGTGAATAGGGTTTATCGCAGATTTTCACAGAGTAATTAAATAATCACAGCACAGATAATAATCAGAATAAATGCGGAAAATAAATAACACACAGATATACCCAGCTTCGGCAAAACCCTGCCTACTGCTGCATTCCACAAGGTTTCTACTAGGAGTTAAAACAATCTCTACGCTTACAATCCCCTGTAAACTTGCGACACTCGCTCCCAACTGTTTTTAACCCTACGCTCAAAACCCTGCACTGGTTTTTATCCCTAAAACCAGATTTTTCCCGAATTACAATCTGTAACACCCCGAGAATTCTATAACTGTGAAATTCATGAATTAAAGTATAATCAAATTCAAATCAAGGAACTAAGGGAAACGGGATACGCTATTGCGTTCGTCTCGGAAAAATACGCGAAATAGAGTCCGAGTTTTCGAAAAACGGAGTCCGTATGAAGAAGATATGGCCTTCGGAAGTTTTGAATTAAATTTAAAATTCAAACAGAATAAAATAATTAAAAATCGGGCCCAGTGGGCCAGGGCGGATAAACACCCGCCTAGGCCACCCAGGTCGACTGGGCTGTCGACCTGGGCTACCCATGTCGACAGGGCTGTCGACAGCCCTGTCGACAGGGGTGTCGACCTGGTCGAGCCCAGTCAACCTGGCTGGCCAGGTCTGTGTTTGGTCGAATTTCTGTGGTCTGCTTTGTCATTAGGGCTAGGTGGCGGGTTCTAATTGGTCTCTCTATCTAATGAATGGCTACGATCTAACCTAGCAACATCAATGGTCCTAATCAATTCCTAACCTCTATATAAACAACCCTAGACTAAACCCTAATCTATTCATTCAAATTAAGAACATAGCCGCCATGTTGCTGAGGAACGACTAAGAGTAGCCGCCGACTAGAGAGAGAATTAGAAAGAAAGTTCTAAAGCCTAAAGCAATTCAAGCAACCTAAAGCCAATCAATTCAACAAAGGAATCATATCTCTTAATTAGAGAATTCGCCGCAACCATTGTAAGTAGTGTATTACTTTGGTATGAATAAACAACTGTATTGATTTGTATGCTTGAATTGGGATAATAAAGTAATTCATATTTGTGCAAAATTATGTTATTCATTATAAAGAACTACATGCGGTAGTTCTATGCAAGTATACGTTTGGAATATTGCGCAAATTATGTAATCTATGTTGAAGCTACATGTATGTAGTTGATTGAAATTCATGCGAGTTTGGGGCTTTGTTATTATGCCATCATGATGTATATTTTTGTGCATAAATCATTTTGCAAGTAATTGAAACAAGTTTGGTTGTTATAGTTCATATGAAACTATGTTGGAATTTTGACACCATAATCCATGTATTAAGTCATGCTTTTGCAAAACTTATGAATATGGCTAGGCTATGAATGATATTTGGCATAATTGAAATCTATGATTAAGTCTATCTTGTTTAAAAGAATTATATGATGACATATGTGAGACATGGCTAGGTTAGACTCAAAAATCCCTTTTTGCAAGTTTAAAGCAAACACCATGATTAGGAATATTTATGCCATGTTTATGCTAGAAGTATTTATGCCATGCTTATGTTTGACATTATGCCATGTTTATGCTAGAAGTATTTATGCCATGCTTATGTTTGACATTATGCCTAAATAAAAATATAGGTTCATGTGTCAATAATGATATCTCAATTACAAGTTCACATGCTTTGATTCATGTCACCTATGTTTTATGACCAAAGTATATGTCACTACTATGCAAGTACACCAGTTTCTATTTTGTATTCCCATCGTCATATTGCAAGTTCATACGCTCACCTTCCCCTCTTTGTGTATGTAATCACGCTTTAAGCCTCCCCTTTTCGCATGGCTAAATTGGGCTTTAAAAGGCTAAGCCCAATATATATGAACGGACGTGTAAAACGGGGGAAAATAACGTTGGGTTAAAATTAATTAATGAATGAAAATATAAAATAGAAGGGCCCAAATTCAAGTATGGGTTGGGCCCGTGATTGGTGTAACCGTTACACCATTAACTTAATAATGGGCCGCAAATATTTACATATAAATAAAGAAGAAAGACAAAATATGTAAAAGTAGAAAATACGATGTGTTTAACCCGAGGTTGGATTGAGTTGTGATGTAAACCTGCCCGGAACCGCCCGGCTGTCCAGTAGTCACAACAATACCTATCCAATGTGAGAGGTTAAACATGGAGCCCAATAAGGACCCGAGGTTAGACTGAGTTGTGGCGTAAGACTGCCCGGAACCAACCGGCAACAGGCAGCCACAACAATACCTGTCTAATGTGAGAGGTCAGGGCCTTAATAAGACAATTAAGGCTGAGTCAGGATTGTTAGGATTAAGTGGACTAAAGACTTAATCAAAACGGAACATGCTAAACTAAACAGACTGGTGGGGGTTAGGTTAGAAACACTTAACCAACTTAGCATGTTGGCTAGAGATAGAAAACCTAGTAACGGGGGACCCTTTTCAGCAGTAACCCTAAAAGGTGTATCATGATACCCTGAAACTAGGCAGTGTGGGGCACGATTACTGGGCTGATTGTAAGAGGTCAAAGCGACGGCGGTGGTGTAGCAGTGTAGGTTCTAACGGTGTGCGGGCGTGCACGCACTCCGGCGTAGAAAAATAAAGCACTGGGCACCAGTAGCATACCTGTGCATTCTAAGGTTGTGTCGGGCCGCTGCCATGGGACTTGATACACCCCATGGTGGGACCAGCATAGGTAACTACAGACATCGGGGGCCGTAAGACACATGTAACTATGCGAGTAGGAGCCGATCATCATTGAATGGATCACATCACCCTGATTATGGGGTGCCAATTGGAAACTAGTTTATATGGGTTCAGAGATTAACATGGGGTACGATAGTATATTCGACCCTAGACAACTTGACCAAGTTTATTGTGCTTGCCCACTTCTTGTTTATACTTATCATACCCAGTTCTTTATTCATAGACAAAATAGTACTAGACTTACTCAGGCTTTATGTCTGACTCTACTTTTCTTTCGTCTTCTTTCTTCCGTTTCCCCCCCCCCCCAGGTCCTCAGGGAGGGAACACAGCAGCTTGACCAACCTTAGCATCCAGCTTGAAGAAGAGAAATGTATTGCTTGGACTTTCCTGTTTTGAACTATGGCTTTGGACAATCCACTATGGGGCTTTTGCAATTTATCTATGTTTTATTTATGCTTCTTTAAATCATGTACTCAAGACAGATTATGAAAGTGTTATGCTATGTTTTTGGAAAGGATGTTGTTGTAACACGTATTTGACTTTATGAAATAAAAGTTTGTTGTTCTTCCGCTGTTTACAAATATGTGTTCTTATATCTGTCTTGTATATCTGTGACTTGTACTTATAAACCTCCACCAAAATTAGGGCATTCCCTTTGAGAGTGACCCTAACGGAGGTGGGGTGTTTCACTTGGTATCAGAGCATAGGTTTACCAGATAAGATAAAAAGTTTTGAAAAAAAAATTATTTTCAAAAAGGAAATTTAAAGAAGCATTTTTAAAAGAAAAATATTATTTTATTTTAAAAAGGCAAAGTCCACCCCCCAAAGCCATAGGAACTATCTCTTATCCTTCGTTTTGAATCTATCCTTTTTGTTTCAGCATGTCCCAAGAACTTAACTTGCCGGAAGGGGTACCAATACCTGGTTGGTTTAGACGATTCTTAGAAGCAAGGGCCACTCAGCCAGGTCCTACCATTCCTCCTCCCCCAGCGGAAGGAAATCATCCAGCTACAGCGACACCTTTTCCTCCACCTCCTCCTCGGGGAAACACATTCGCTAAGATATGCAAAGATTTTAAAGCAATGGGAGGAAGGGATTTCCATGGAACTGAGTCCTTCGTAGCAGCTAGGAATTGGCTGAAAGAAACGGAGGACCTATTCATCATCTTTGAGGTAGAGGATAGACAAAAAGTACAACTGGCGGTGTGGCTATTGAAGGGCGAGGCTTCCTACTGGTGGGAAGTCACTAATGCTGAAAGAACAGTGGAGACATGGGAGGACTTTAGGGCAAGGTTTGAGACCAAATTTCTCTCAGATGCGGAAAGAAGTTTGCAGTTGGAAAAATTCTTATTTCTTAAGCAAGGAGACAAGACAGTCAGAGAGTATGTGAATCAGTTTGATGAGCTAGCTAGGTTTGGGCTTGACCTAGTCAATACCCCGCACAAGAAGGCTCTCCGTTTCGTCAAAGGGTTAAATGAGCCATTACACAGTTTGGCCATGACCCATATACCCATGGGAGCCACGTATGAAAGATTGGTGCAAATGGCATTGCTGAATGAGGAGGATAAGGGCAAGAAGGAGACAAAGGCAGAAAACTCTCAAGGGAAGAAAGAGGGTTTGCAGCCTAAGAAGGCGGACTTTAAGAAAGGCGGAAAAGGCAACAAAGAGAAGAGGAAGTGCAATTTCTGTGGCAAAGTGGGGCACTTAGTAAAGGACTGCCGGAAAAAGAAGGCCAAGGAGAATGGTGGGTGCTTTTCTTGCGGTGAGACAGGCCATAGGGCTAAGGACTGCCCAAAGAAACGAGGACAGGGGCAGAGGGCTGGATCCACCCCAGGGGCACAGGTTCATGTGCTGGAAGCACCACCTCTGCAACAACGAGGTATAAATACTTCTGTAGAAAGTGTAGTTTATCTTTATGATCACCCCGTTCGCACTTTATTTGATTCTGGCGCATCACACTCGTTTATCTCGTCTGCTTTAGTAGAATCTCTGCACCTAAAAACTAGTATGGTAGAGGACCCCTTAATTGTTTCAAACCCAATTGGGGGCCCAGCTCATTTGTCTATGATCTGTGTGGGATTGAAAATTTCTATTCTAAGCGTAGAATTTCAATGTAGTGCCTTTGTTTTGGGCTTTTCGGGGTATGGTTTGATTTTGGGTATGGATTGGCTATCCAGTAATGGGGCCATCCTTGATTGTGAGAAAAGGGTTGTTAGGCTCCTAACCCAGCTCGGTAATACTTTGGAAATTTCTTGTAATCCCTCGTATGCGGTTATGCTTAGTTATCTTGAATCGCTAGATGCCTCTGTTGAAAATTTGCAATCAGTTAGAGTGGTCCGGGAATATCCGGATGTCTTCGAAGAGGTGAAGGGCTTGCCTCCGAAGCGGGAAATAGACTTCCGCATATATCTTGTAGATAATGCAAAGCCCGTTGCGTTGCCCGTTAGACATATGGCTCCACGAGAAAGGAAAGAGCTCAGTAAACAGATTAAAGAGCTTCTAGAAAAGGGGTTCATTAGGAGGAGCATTTCAGAATGGGGCGCTCCGGTGGTGTTCGCTACAAAGGCGGATGGTTCACTCCGTCTATGTGTTGACTATAGGGAGATCAACAAGCTAACGAAAAAGAATAGGCATCCTCTCCCTAGAATTGACGATTTATTTGACCAGCTTGTAGGAGCGTCTGTTTTCTCCCAACTCGATTTAGCAACCGGTTTTCATCAGCTAAGGGTGGCTGAAGATAGCATCGATAAAACGGCGTTCAGAACCCCAGACGGCTTCTTTGAATGGCTTGTCATGCCTTTCGGCTTGACAAATGCACCTGCTTACTTCGTGGACCTGATGAGTAGGGTATTTAGAGATTTCCTCAACAAATTCGTAGTGGTCTTCGTAGATGATATCCTTATCTTCTCAAAGAGTGAAGAGGAACATGCTCAGCACTTAAGGGCAATCATGGAAACTTTGCGAGTCCATCAACTAAAAGCCAAATTCTCCAAATGCCACTTTTGGAGAGAAGAGGTGAGGTTCCTTGGGCACATAGTATCCAAAAAAGGGTTAGCGGTGGACCCTGCGAAGGTAGTGGCGGTACAGGATTGGAAGACACCAGGGAATGCAACTGAGGTCCGAAGCTTTCTAGGACTAGCAGGTTTCTATCGAAAATTTATAAGGGATTTTGCGAAAATCTCAGCTCCGCTCACGAAATTGACCAAGAAGAATCTAGTGTTCAATTGGGATTTGGATTGCGAATTTGCTTTCCAACGACTGAAAAGGGCTCTTACAACAGCCCCAGTTTTGACGCTGCCAGATGGGAGCAAGATGTTCACTGTTTATACGGATGCATGTGGGACAGGGCTAGGCGCCGTCTTAATGCAAGAAGGAAGGGTAGTAGCTTATGGCGGGAGGCAGTTGAAGATGCACGAAAAGAACTACCCAACCCACGATCTCGAGTTAGCCGCCATCGTCTTTGCACTCAAGTCTTGGCGACACTATCTCCTAGGTGAGAAGTTCGAACTTTACACTGACCATAAATCGTTGAAATATCTTTTCTCGCAGAAGGATCTTAACTTGAGGCAACAAAGATGGATGGAGTTTCTTGCCTCGTACGATTTCGAAATCTCCTATACTCCGGGCAAGGGCAACGTAGTGGCAGACGCGTTGAGCCAAAAGAAATTGACCCTAAGCCCGTTATTTGTTGAAAGACAAAGCCTAGAGTTTATAGCCAGTTTCGACTTTAGGCCTTCCTCCGATTTCGTACCAGGCTTGCTAGCATCTCTCGAAGTGCGCCCAACTTTAGTGGATTCAGTAGGGACAGCACAACGCAAAGACCCTCAGCTTGTGGAAATAATTGATAAGCTAATTAGGGGTGAGACTTCAAGTCACCTCAACAGATACTCCTTCGACGATAAGGGTTTGCTAAGGCGAGACGGAAGACTATGCGTCCCACAGACAAACGATTTAATAAAGAAGGTTCTCGAGGAAGCACATCACTCCAAGATGACGATACACCCAGGAGGGGATAAAATGTACAAAGATATAAAAAGGACTTTCTTTTGGAGCGGCATGAAAAAGGACGTGGCAGAGTTCGTTTCTAAGTGTATGGTGTGCCAACAGGTTAAAGCGGAACAGAAAAAGCCTGGCGGACTACTACATCCTCTGGAGGTCCCGCAGTGGAAGTGGGATAGCATCTCAATGGACTTCATCGATGGGCTGCCTAGGTCTAGGAGAGGCAACACTAGCATTTAGGTAATAGTGGATAGGCTTACTAAAAGCGCCCACTTTTTACCTGTCAAAAGTAAAAGAACTGCCTCATCCCTAGCATCACTTTACCTTAAGGAAATCGTTCGACTCCATGGAATACCATCTAGCATTGTTAGTGACCGAGACCCCATCTTCACCAGCGAGTTTTGGCGAAGTCTGCAAGAAGCAGTAGGAACGCAGTTATGCTTAAGCACAGCCTATCATCCCCAAACCGATGGCCAAACAGAGAGAGTGAACAGAGTTTTGGAAGACCTCTTAAGACTGTGCGTCCTTGACTTCGGAGGGACATGGGAAGACCACCTTCCTTTGGTGGAATTTGCCTACAACAACAGCTATCAAGCAACCATCGGAATGGCGCCCTTCGAAGCTTTATATGGAAGACCGTGCCGATCGCCCACTTGTTGGTGGGAGTCCACGGATAAGCTCATACTTGGACCAGATATGATCCGTGAGACCTCAGAGAAAGTAGACTTAATACGAAGAAGGATGAATACGGCCCAAGACAGACAAAAGTCCTATGCCGACAAGAGGAGGACCGACCTTGAATTTGAGGTTGGAGACAGAGTTTTTCTCAAGGTATCACCGCTAAGAAACATTGTTCGCTTTGGAACCACAGGAAAACTAGCACCAAGGTTCGTAGGGCCATTCCCTATCATCGAGAAAATTGGGAAAATGGCCTATAGATTAGAGCTACCCGAGAAGTTGGCTGGAGTCCACAACGTCTTTCACGTTTCACATCTCCGAAAATGTCTACATGAGTCTGCTGAAGTGGTAGAGCCAAATATCCTCGAAGAGGCCGAAGTGGAGCGCGAAGCAACCATAAGGAGAGTTCCAACCCGCATCTTAGGAACGGAAGTGAAGAGGCTACGCAACCGCGAAGTCAAGCTCGTCAAAGTCCAGTGGAGCGACGCCGAGGGAGACGCGACTTGGGAAACTGAAGCTAGAATCCGCACTGCCTACCCTTTTCTGTTCGAGGGTACATCCTTGATCTTTCATTTTCCTTAAGTTGCGCTTTTATCTATCTTTTTAGGTATATTTCCTCGACCTTATCTTTTAGGTAGAATCTTTTTGGATGGAAACATGTAGTTGAAACATGTTATGGATGATGGTTGCAAGTGGTTGCAAGTGATTGCTAGTGGTTGCTCGTGGTTGCATATACACACACAATCTAGGTTTTAGATCGGCTCAATCACTTCATATTGCATATGCATATATGTTTGTATTCGTATATGGTTGAACTTTAATGTGTTGTCATGTGGATGTTGCATTTGTATTGAATGATTGTGCACTCATGTAGAATCATGAATAGGAAAATTTGCATACATAATGGATTCATGGCACTTACATAATCCGCATTAAGGAGGTCAACTGAATCAGTAGACCGCCTGATTTTGCATTAGATAAGTACATGTACACACACACTTTGCATATGATCATGAAGCATTAGAAGTCTTTTAAGGACAATGGATGCTCGTGTTTGATGGATGAGTAGATGGATGATTGGATGTTAGGATATACATTTTCCTACACTTGAAGATTTCGGGGACGAAATCCTTTTAAGTGGGGGAGAATGCAACACCCCGAGAATTCTATAACTGTGAAATTCATGAATTAAAGTATAATCAAATTCAAATCAAAGAACTAAGGGAAACGGGATACGCCATTGCGTTCGTCTCGGAAAAATACGCGAAATAGAGTCCGAGTTTTCGAAAAACGGTGTCCGTATGAAGAAGATATGGCCTTCGGAAGTTTTGAATTAAATTTAAAATTCAAACAGAATAAAATAATTAAAAATCGGGCCCAGTGGGCCAGGGCGGATAAACACCCGCCTAGGCCACCCAGGTCGACTGGGCTGTCGACCTGGGCTACCCATGTCGACAGGGCTGTCGACAGCCCTGTCGACAGGGGTGTCGACCTGGTCGAGCCCAGTCAACCTGGCTGGCCAGGTCTGTGTTTGGTCGAATTTCTGTGGTCTGCTTTGTCATTAGGGCTAGGTGGCGGGTTCTAATTGGTCTCTCTATCTAATGAATGGCTACGATCTAACCTAGCAACATCAATGGTCCTAATCAATTCCTAACCTCTATATAAACAACCCTAGACTAAACCCTAATCTATTCATTCAAATTAAGAACATAGCCGCCATGTTGCTGAGGAACGACTAAGAGTAGCCGCCGACTAGAGAGAGAATTAGAAAGAAAGTTCTAAAGCCTAAAGCAATTCAAGCAACCTAAAACCAATCAATTCAACAAAGGAATCATATCTCTTAATTAGAGAATTCGCCGCAACCATTGTAAGTAGAGTATTACTTTGGTATGAATAAACAACTGTATTGATTTGTATGCTTGAATTGGGATAATAAAGTAATTCATATTTGTGCAAAATTATGTTATTCATTATAAAGAACTACATGCGGTAGTTCTATGCAAGTATACGTTTGGAATATTGCGCAAATTATGTAATCTATGTTGAAGCTACATGTATGTAGTTGATTGAAATTCATGCGAGTTTGGGGCTTTGTTATTATGCCATCATGATGTATATTTTTGTGCATAAATCATTTTGCAAGTAATTGAAACAAGTTTGGTTGTTATAGTTCATATGAAACTATGTTGGAATTTTGACACCATAATCCATGTATTAAGTCATGCTTTTGCAAAACTTATGAATATGGCTAGGCTATGAATGATATTTGGCATAATTGAAATCTATGATTAAGTCTATCTTGTTTAAAAGAATTATATGATGACATATGTGAGACATGGCTAGGTTAGACTCAAAAATCCCTTTTTGCAAGTTTAAAGCAAACACCATGATTAGGAATATTTATGCCATGTTTATGCTAGAAGTATTTATGCCATGCTTATGTTTGACATTATGCCATGTTTATGCTAGAAGTATTTATGCCATGCTTATGTTTGACATTATGCCTAAATAAAAATATAGGTTCATGTGTCAATAATGATATCTCAATTACAAGTTCACATGCTTTGATTCATGTCACCTATGTTTTATGACCAAAGTATATGTCACTACTATGCAAGTACACCAGTTTCTATTTTGTATTCCCATCGTCATATTGCAAGTTCATACGCTCACCTTCCCCTCTTTGTGTATGTAATCACGCTTTAAGCCTCCCCTTTTCGCATGGCTAAATTGGGCTTTAAAAGACTAAGCCCAATATATATGAACGGACGTGTAAAACAGGGGAAAATAACGTTGGGTTAAAATTAATTAATGAATGAAAATATAAAATAGAAGGGCCCAAATTCAAGTATGGGTTGGGCCCGTGATTGGTGTAACCGTTACACCATTAACTTAATAATGGGCCGCAAATATTTACATATAAATAAAGAAGAAAGACAAAATATGTAAAAGTAGAAAATACGATGTGTTTAACCCGAGGTTTGATTGAGTTGTGATGTAAACCTGCCCGGAACCGCCCGGCTGTCCAGTAGTCACAACAATACCTATCCAATGTGAGAGGTTAAACATGGAGCCCAATAAGGACCCGAGGTTAGACTGAGTTGTGGCGTAAGACTGCCCGGAACCAACCGGCAACAGGCAGCCACAACAATACCTGTCTAATGTGAGAGGTCAGGGCCTTAATAAGACAATTAAGGCTGAGTCAGGATTGTTAGGATTAAGTGGAATAAAGACTTAATCAAAATGGAACATGCTAAACTAAATGGACTGGTGGGGGTTAGGTTAGAAACACTTAACCAACTTAGCATGTTGGCTAGAGATAGAAAACCTAGTAACGGGGGACCCTTTTCAGCAGTAACCCTAAAAGGTGTATCATGATACCCTGAAACTAGGCAGGGTGGGGCACGATTACTGGGCTGATTGTAAGAGGTCAAAGCGACGGCGGTGGTGTAGCAGTGTAGGTTCTAACGGTGTGCGGGCGTGCACGCACTCCGGCGCAGAAAAATAAAGCACTGGGCACCAGTAGCATACCTGTGCATTCTAAGGTTGTGTCGGGCCGCTGCCATGGGACTTGATACACCCCATGGTGGGACCAGCATAGGTAACTACAGACATCGGGGGCCGTAAGACACATGTAACTATGCGAGTAGGAGCCGATCATCATTGAATGGATCACATCACCCTGATTATGGGGTGCCAATTGGAAACTAGTTTATATGGGTTCAGAGATTAACATGGGGTACGATAGTATATTCGACCCTAGACAACTTGACCAAGTTTATTGTGCTTGCCCACTTCTTGTTTATAATTATCATACCCAATTCTTTATTCATAGACAAAATAGTACTAGACTTACTCAGGCTTTATGTCTGACTCTACTTTTCTTTCGTCTTCTTTCTTCCGTTCCCCCCCCCCCAGGTCCTCAGGGAGGGAACACAGCAGCTTGACCAACCTTAGCATCCAGCTTGAAGAAGAGAAATGTATTGCTTGGACTTTCCTGTTTTGAACTATGGCTTTGGACAATCCACTATGGGGCTTTTGCAGTTTATCTATGTTTTATTTATGCTTCTTTAAATCATGTACTCAAGACAGATTATGAAAGTGTTATGCTATGTTTTTGGAAAGGATGTTGTTGTAACACGTATTTGACTTTATGAAATAAAAGTTTGTTGTTCTTCCGCTGTTTACAAATATGTGTTCTTATATCTGTCTTGTATATCTGTGACTTGTACTTAAAACCTCCACCAAAATTAGGGCATTCCCTTTGAGAGTGACCCTAACGGAGGTGGGGTGTTTCACAATCCCTGTAATTCGTCCCCTTAGTTTTAGAGACAAACTAGAAAACTCTGATTACAAATTGAAATAAAACTAAAACAATAAAAACCCTTCAAAAACAATTTAAAAATAAGAGTTAGATATAGAGGGTTATCCCCTTTATCTTTTAAGGATGGCCGGCCCCTTTCTTTTGTGTTGCACCCATTCTCTTTTGTTCCGATCTCTTTTCACTGGAAAGAAAAATGGCGGCTTCAAATCTAGGGTTTCCTTTTAAGTGGCGATTGACTTTAGGGTTTCAATTCTTCTTTCAATCTGAAAGCCACCGTTTTGTCGTGTGAAGATCTCGAAATCTCAGTAACAATCTCTTCTCCAATTGAACGTAGAATTGGATCCAAGCTTGCCCTTTTTCTAGTATGAATTTCCTATTCGATTTTATGCTTTTATTTGTTTGAGCTTGGATGATAATAGCCGATGATGATGTGGGTGTTCTTATAGGGTTTTGAAACCCTAATTTTGTGCTCTGATTTCGTATTACACTTTGGTTATGATATATACGGAAATATTGGAACTTTAAATCATCGTATGTTCTGGAATTTTGATTAAGTCTTGATCTTTGAAACCCTTGATTTGATATATTCGAAAATTTTGGGGTTTTTGAAATCGGCTTTTATTTGTTCTTGAACTTCTGGAAATTTCTTTGATTTAATATTGCTATGAATACTTCCACTATTCTTGAGTTACTTTCGTGTGAAAACCCTGAACTTTGAAACGGTCTCTTCGAATCAAAAAAAACCCGTATAAATTTTCTGGAACTCTGATGATTTCAAACTGAATATTCTGCTTTCTTAACAACTGGTATAAACAAATGCTTAGACTTGTTCATGATATATACTAAATATTGGGGCTTGACAACTGCTTTGAATTGATCCTTAAAATAATTGCCGTATGTGTTTTTCTTGAGTCAAATATTCTGGAATTGATTTTTTTTTCTCCTTCCTTTGAACACATGAACTTTGAATTTTATTTTTCTTTGACCATTTCTGTTCTCAGTAAATTTTGAATGGAATATGATAGTAGTTTGGTTAGATGCTACTCTTGATCGAGATAAGAACCGATTCTACTCTTGTGAATACTCTGGTTAAGCAGATACTATGCTTGACATTAAAGAACACCTCTACACTTGTTCTTTTGCACTTGAAATTGGTTCATGCATATCTGTCATGTATCACTTTGTGTCTGCCCTTATTGAACTTGTCATGCAGACACTTCATTGATGAATGTTTTGGTGAATTTGATATCATCTTACACCCTTAGATAAGAACAGTTATATACTTTTACTTGCGTCATCTTTGATCTGATGCCTTTGAAATAAAAACAGTCATTACTTGAACTTGTCTTGAATTTTAAACTGATGTTTTGTTTGAAATCTAAGAACGCTTTGATTATGTCTCGTTCATCATTGCTTTTATATTCCAATTTGTTTGAATATGGAACTGCTGCTATGTACATATGCTTGTCTGCCTTGCTGAAACCATGCTTTCCGTGCTACTTGTCATTTTGCTAACCACTTGATCATTTACCATTAAGCTTGCCCATGTTGTACTACAGAGCTCGACCATTTGTGCATTTGTATGTTGATTTGCTGAGCTGCCATGAACATGAAGTGTGCATTCTTTCATTACCCTATCACTTGTATTTGCACCACTGCCGTTTCACTGTATTGTACACTTGTTTGGTCTGTGCTGAATTTGGAGTCATTGTGAATCGTTATGCTGTATTGCTTGACATTGTTCTCGACCACCTGTAGTTGTGTTCATATATATGCATTTTTATCTGTAATTGTTGTATGTCCACTTGCACTTGTAATCTGTTTTCATATCTGGTGGACCTGTAATATTTGTCCTGCCTCGACCATGCTTCTTGTACTCCTGCTCCACTTTAGAATTGAGTTGCAATTGATCATTCACCATACTTGAGTTGCTTGCTAATGCCCAGTTTTTGTAGTTTTCATCATTTGCATCCTCTCTCTCTTTTTTTTTAAGTAGAGTTGCTTGAAGTCTTCACTGTTTTCTTGTAACTTGTATTGGTTTCATTCATGTTTGACTTGCCTATTGACTCTCTCGTGTATTGACCTGTCAACCATTTTACTTTTGCTTTTGACTTTGTTCATGTTCATGAGTAGATTGCGCTGAGTCGAGATGGTCCAAGTGGCTACTCCTCAGTCGCGACACTGGATTGGCGTGGCAGTGCACACGTGTATACGTGTGTATATGCAGCCATCCAGACGAGTTTTCCTGTCTCTGCATATCAGACAAAGTCTAGAAAAATGATGAGAAACACACCGCAAATCTGAGGCAAAATAAAATTTAAAAATAAATTTTTATTTGCTTTTATTTAATTTTATTTTTGTTGCAGTCTACTGTGTGTGTTCTTTTGTATGAACAGATATGAAGATGACTGAATTGACTGTGGAATGCTGTGAAGTCAAGAAAACTGAAGACGATGATATTCATATGTGTCGGTATATACGAGTGAACTGTATAGAAATGTAGTATATATGAAAGTGTAAGTGTTGTAAAGAGGAGCTAAGTACGAAATTGAATATATTGAAATGTATATAAGTGATGTATGTACAAATAGTGGAGTTGTAAATCTGTACTGTTTAAATATAGAAATAAAATATTCTTATTCAAATAAAATACTGTGTGAATATTCAAATTTCTGTATAGTTGTATTTTATTTAAATAGAAATATTATATTCCTGTCTGATGTATAATATACCAGTACAGTTACAAACACATTCAATAATAAAATATATTTGGTTGTTATCATCAAACAAAAATCATATAATTGTGTATACAACACTGTTATATACAACAATCTCCCCCTTTTGATGATGACAAACAAATAAAAGATTTTGAATGTGTTTTGAAGGTGAAATATATTACTCCCCCTATTTGTATACTCCCCATACAACTGAACTCCCCCTATATATGTGGAAAAATATGAATGATGTAATCCAGTTGACCATTCTCCCTCTAGATATTTAACTTTCAATCTTAAAATATTTTTGAATTAATACTCAACAATCAAAATCTTGACCATTCTCCCCCTTTTGTTATCATCAAAAGGAAAATAGAAATCGAAACAGTGATGAATATAGATTAAAAATATAAATTCATATTCAGAGAGAGAATATATATCGTAAAACCCATTTAATCAAACAAAAATCATAATAATCTTTAAATCAGAAGCAAATTTCACTTTCAGAATGAATGGATTTACGATGGATTTTATCGAATAAGGAGAGTTCAATAAAAATTGAATATTTGAATATGAATTTTAAAGATTTTAAATATGCTAAAAAAAGTGTTAAGCACTTTCTAACCACGCATAGCCCAAAGGCCTTTTAAATGGGGTTAGTAGTAACTTAACTTTATCCTCTCTAATGAGTTCCATCCATGCACAGCCCGAAGGTCTTTTAAGTGAGAATGGAAGCACATAGAAATTAAGGTAATTCACCCACGCATAACCGCGAGGATTTTTAAATGGGAGTGAATACCAAGGATAATTTATTTATTTATTTATTTATTTTTTTAATTTCAAGAATAATTAGAACTCCCCAAATTAAATAAAACCATGATGAATGACAGAAACATGGTAGATATAGAAGATGGTCGTGAAACAAGCTCTAATTCAAAGATATTATAAAATCTGTTTAATCATCATGAGATTTAAAATAATATCTCTTCTAGTTATGAATTATACCATAGTCGCAACTCATCACAATTTCATAAATCTATTAACAATTTTGATGAGTCTCAAAACGGTTCAAATTAATCAATAATTTCAATTTTTTGAATAAATAATCAAAAATAATTTTAAAATTGAAAATATTAATTTTAAGAGGAGTTTTTTTAAAAAATGCAAGTTGAAAATCAACTTAAAAAAATCAATCAGTTTAAAAATGAAATTTTCTAATATTTTTAATACTGATTGTTCCTAGACAATTTTTTGAAACAATTTTAATTCAAATTGCCTATGAATTTTAACTAAATCCAGTTACTGATCTTCCAACTTATCATTTAAACACCAATGAATCAAATCAATTTCCTTATCAGAGCAGCACAAGATCATTTTCAAAGCAAAAATCACAAGTCACATCCTCAGAGAATTTTTAGACAAACTTAAGAAACAGTCAACTTATCAAATTTGAAGATAATTGTTTGAAATCACCTAAAAAAAAACAATTTTTTTTTTTTATAATCCAAGAATTTCAACAATCCATAGCGAATGATTTCAAAAACAGCCAAGTAAAAATAAACTAAAAGGAATAAAAGTACGAGTTTAGAGATTATACCTGACTTACCATAATCAACGTGATGCAATGAATCTCCAACTCTGAATCTATGGCTAAGGAACTCCAAATAATTTGATATATGAATCAACTTGAATTTTATCTAACTTAAGCACAGTTGTTCCTCAGCCTCTCACAGTACCTAAATGTTTATATGATCGAGTGGTCTAACAAAAGTTGTTTTACCACTCTTATCTTTGTTTACACGTTTTGGTACCCAAACCCATTTATATAACAATCCATTACTATTCACTAGTGTACCCTTTGGAACCCAAATTTGTTTAGATTTGCTTAAATTTATTTTGTTAATTTTTGGAATCCAAACAGATTTAGATGAATTGTTTTTAAACGAGTTATCAATTTGTTTATGATTTAAAAACCCTTTGAAATTATTGTATTTCAAAAATTCAATTTGATTGTTTTCAAAGCCAATTAAAGGATTTTTAAAATCATTAAAATTTTGTTTTTCAACTTGATTAAATTCAAATCCAAGTCCCTTTTTATTCTGAACAAAAAATTGATTTTTTAACAACATATTCAACGATTTCTCTCCTTTAGAAAATTTAGTCAAAGCTGACTCAAGTTGTTGAATTTTAAATTTAAGATCGCTATTTTCTTTCATTAAATTTGAACAACGATTAATAGCGATTTTCCTCTTTTCAGCATTAGTTTGTTTTAAGATCAAATTTTCGTTTTCAAGTGCTTTGATTCTAGCATCGGACTTGGAAATTTCAATTTCAAATTGTTTTCGTTTTTCAAAATCAAGTTTTTCAGATTCTCTAAACTTTTCAATCACCTTTTCAAAATCAAGATTTTCATTTTTCAAATTCATGTTTTCTCTTTCAAGATCAGTTTTTAATTTCAAAAAATCGTTACTCAAAAATCGACATTTTTCACATTCTGAAAGGGGTGAATTCTTAACTTTTTCAAGTTTTGTTTCTAAACTGTTATTTTCTTGAACTAGTTTTGACCTATCAGATTTTAATTTCTTAATTTTTAGTTCAAGAGAATCAACGGTTTTTGTGAGATCGTGACACATTAGAATTAAATCTTTATAAGTAAAACTCGATACCTCACTTGAATCCTCTTCACTACTTTCTGAACCAGAATGAGCCGTAAGACACAAATTAGCTTCCTCTTCTTCACTTTCAGAAACTTCTTCTCCTTCTTCGTCATCCCATGTAGCAGCAAAGGCTTTCTTCTTTCTTCTGAACTTCTTCTTCTTTTCATTTTTAAGATGTGGGCAATTTGGTTTGATATGTCCGGGTTTCTTGCAATTGTAGCAAAACACTTCATCGTTTGAACTATCTGAACTTTCAGACTTGTTGGTTTTTGAATTCTTCTTTCGTGGTTTGTATTTTCCTTTGGCCCACTTTTTCAAAACCATGGCTAGCTCTTCAGCGGGGTCATCATCATTACTTTCAACAGAATTATTTAGAGCGATCGTCTTCTTCTTTGATTCAGAATCCTTTCGTTCTTCTCTTGCTTTCAACTCCATCTCATAAGTAATCAGATTTCCGATCAACTCTTCCATGCTTACTTTATTCAGATCTTTTGATTCTTGAATCGCCGTCACCTTTGCTTCAAAATTCATCGGTAGCACTCTCAGTATTTTTCTGATCAATTCTACTTCGGTATAGGTTTTGCCAAGAGCTTTTGCATTGTAGACTAGTGACGAGAAGCGTCCATACATCTCTTTTATATCTTCATCTCGTTGCATAGAGAAATTTTCATATTCGTTGTTAAGAAGAGCGAGACGAGATTCCTTCACTTGAGATGTACCTTCGTGTGTGACCTCCAACGTATGCCATATTTCCTGTGCTGTCTCACAATGAGAAATTCGATTAAATTCAGTTTTATTAAGAGCACAAATTAAAGCATTCATTGCTTTGGCATTAGTTGAAAATAATTTTTTATCATTAGCATCCCACCTATCTTTTGATTTAGGAATTTCAACACCACTAACAATAACAGTGGGAGATCTATAACCTGTTTCAATAATATCCCACACATCATAATCGACAGAACTTAAGTAAATTTTCATCCTAGCTTCCAATAGGCATAATCAGTTCCATTAAACATTGGTGGCCTAGCTATGGACTGACCCTCAGAAAAAGCGTTTTTGACAAATTCATGACTCTAGAGTTAAAAATACCTGCTCTGATACCACTTGTAGGATCTAAATTAACCCTAGAGGGGGGGTGAATAGGGTTTATCGCAGATTTTCACAGAGTAATTAAATAATCACAGCACAGATAATAATCAGAATAAATGCGGAAAATAAATAACACACAGATATACCCAGCTTCGGCAAAACCCTGCCTACTGCTGCATTCCCCAAGGTTTCTACTAGGAGTTAAAACAATCTCTACGCTTACAATCCCCTGTAAACTTGCGACACTCGCTCCCAACTGTTCTTAACCCTACGCTCAAAACCCTGCACTGGTTTTTATCCCTAAAACCAGATTTTTCCCGAATTACAATCCCTGTAATTCGTCCCCCTAGTTTTAGAGACAAACTAGAAAACTCTGATTACAAATTGAAATAAAACTAAAACAATAAAACCCTTCAAAAACAATTTAAAAATAAGAGTTAGATATAGAGGGTTATCCCCTTTATCTTTTAAGGATGGCCGGCCCCTTTCTTTTGTGTTGCACCCATTCTCTTTTGTTCCGATCTCTTTTCACTGGAAAGAAAAATGGCGGCTTCAAATCTAGGGTTTCCTTTTAAGTGGCGATTGACTTTAGGGTTTCAATTCTTCTTTCAATCTGAAAGCCACCGTTTTGTCGTGTGAAGATCTCGAAATCTCAGTAACAATCTCTTCTCTAATTGAACGTAGAATTGGATCCAAGCTTGCCCTTTTTCTGGTATGAATTTCCTATTCGATTTTATGCTTTTATTTGTTTGAGCTTGGATGATAATAGCCGATGATGATGTGGGTGTTCTTATAGGGTTTTGAAACCCTAATTTTGTGCTCTGATTTCGTATTACACTTTGGTTATGATATATACGGAAATATTGGAACTTTAAATCATCGTATGTACTGGAATTTTGATTAAGTCTTGATCTTTGAAACCCTTGATTTGATATATTCGAAAATTTTGGGGTTTTTGAAATCGGCTTTTATTTGTTCTTGAACTTCTGGAAATTTCTTTGATTTAATATTGCTATGAATACTTCCACTATTCTTGAGTTACTTTCGTGTGAAAACCCTGAACTTTGAAACGGTCTCTTCGAATCAAAAAAAACCCGTATAAATTTTCTGGAACTCTGATGATTTCAAACTGAATATTCTGCTTTCTTAACAACTGGTATAAACAAATGCTTAGACTTGTTCATGATATATACTAAATATTGGGGCTTGACAAGTGCTTTGAATTGATCCTTAAAATAATTGCCGTATGTGTTTTTCTTGAGTCAAATATTCTGGAATTGATTTTTTTTTCTCCTTCCTTTGAACACATGAACTTTGAATTTTATTTTTCTTTGACCATTTCTGTTCTCAGTAAATTTTGAATGGAATATGATAGTAGTTTGGTTAGATGCTACTCTTGATCGAGATAAGAACCGATTCTACTCTTGTGAATACTCTGGTTAAGCAGATACTATGCTTGACATTAAAGAACACCTCTACACTTGTTCTTTTGCACTTGAAATTGGTTCATGCATATCTGTCATGTATCACTTTGTGTCTGCCCTTATTGAACTTGTCATGCAGACACTTCATTGATGAATGTTTTGGTGAATTTGATATCATCTTACACCCTTAGATAAGAACAATTATATACTTTTACTTGCGTCATCTTTGATCTGATGCCTTTGAAATAAAAACAGTCATTACTTGAACTTGTCTTGAATTTTAAACTGATGTTTTATTTGAAATCTAAGAACGCTTTGATTATGTCTCGTTCATCACTGCTTTTATATTCCAATTTGTTTGAATATGGAACTGCTGCTATGTACATATGCTTGTCTGCCTTGCTGAAACCATGCTTTCCGTGCTACTTGTCATTTTTCTAACCACTTGATCATTTACCATTAAGCTTGCCCATGTTGTACTACAGAGCTCGACCATTTGTGCATTTGTATGTTGATTTGCTGAGCTGCCATGAACATGAAGTGTGCATTCTTTCATTACCCTATCACTTGTATTTGCACCACTGCTGTTTCACTGTATTGTACACTTGTTTGGTCTGTGCTGAATTTGGAGTCATTGTGAATCGTTATGCTGTATTGCTTGACATTGTTCTCGACCACCTGTAGTTGTGTTCATATATATGCATTTTTATCTGTAATTGTTGTATGTCCACTTGCACTTGTAATCTGTTTTCATATCTGGTGGACCTGTAATATTTGTCCTGCCTCGACCATGCTTCTTGTACTCCTGCTCCACTTTAGAATTGAGTTGCAATTGATCATTCACCATACTTGAGTTGCTTGCTAATGCCCAGTTTTTGTAGTTTTCATCATTTGCATCCTCTCTCTCTTTTTTTTTAAGTAGAGTTGCTTGAAGTCTTCACTGTTTTCTTGTAACTTGTATTGGTATCATTCATGTTTGACTTGCCTATTGACTCTCTTGTGTATTGACCTGTCAACCATTTTACTTTTGCTTTTGACTTTGTTCATGTTCATGAGTAGATTGCGCTGAGTCGAGATGGTCCAAGTGGCTACTCCTCAGTCGCGACACTGGATTGGCGTGGCAGTGCACACTTGTATACGTGTGTATATGCAGCCATCCAGACGAGTTTTCCTGTCTCTGCATATCAGACAAAGTCTAGAAAAATGATGAGAAACACACCGCAAATCTGAGGCAAAATAAAATTTAAAAATAAATTTTTATTTGCTTTTATTTAATTTTATTTTTGTTGCAGTCTACTGTGTGTGTTCTTTTGTATGAACAGATATGAAGATGACTGAATTGACTGTGGAATGCTGTGAAGTCAAGAAAACTGAAGACGATGATATTCATATGTGTCGGTATATACGAGTGAACTGTATAGAAATGTAGTATATATGAAAGTGTAAGTGTTGTAAAGAGGAGCTAAGTACGAAATTGAATATATTGAAATGTATATAAGTGATGTATGTACAAATAGTGGAGTTGTAAATCTGTACTGTTTAAATATAGAAATAAAATATTCTTATTCAAATAAAATACTGTGTGAATATTCAAATTTCTGTATAGTTGTATTTTATTTAAATAGAAATATTATATTCCTGTCTGATGTATAATATACCAGTACAGTTACAAACACATTCAATAATAAAATATATTTGGTTGTTATCATCAAACAAAAATCATATAATTGTGTATACAACACTGTTATATACAACACCGTTCAGTCAGTAACCCATCTAGGTATCAAACGAGTACTGCGAACTAGGTTAGAGCAGGGGCACACTTACTGGGATGATCGTAAGAGATCCAAAACAAAGGGGCGACGTCAACAGCACAGGAAACCAACAGTGTCATGTGCGTGCATGGGTCCGGCTTGCCATGGGAATTAAGACATTGTGACATCAGTAGATATGGTTGTGCATATCTTGAAAATGAAGTGTTGCCACTTTAGGAAGTGATACATCCTACTATGGGATCATCACAGGGTATCTATGGAGTAGGGAGCGGATCGATTAGGCCAGTAGTTAGGGTACATCTATACTCTGGTAAGTTTACGAGTTCGTTATTGGGGTTGCCTATAGATTGTATGGGGTTAAAACCTCTCAACAGAAGTACGCCTAAGTCTACCATTTCATACATGTTGGGGATCATCTCATTCTGGATATACTAGTAGTAGTGCAGAGTAATCATTAAGAAAGCGTATACATCCTGTCCTATTTACCTAGTCATACATACCTTTTTTGTAGTTATCTCTCTTATCCACTTTATATGCCTGTCATGCTACTTTTATATATTTACTTGCTAAAAGTAACTGGGCTCGCCAGACTTTATGTCTGACCCTTTTTGTTTCCTCCTCTTTCTTTCATTCTCCCTCTCAAGGTTCTCAGGGCGATACTCAGGGTTGACCATGATTCTGCTTACTTTTGTTGGAGCTGCTTTGACGTATGGCTCAAGGTTTTATCCTTGCTACTATGTCTATGCTTTATTTGGGGAATTATGTTTTTTATTTACTATGATTTTTTAAAGTACAAGATAGTAGTTTTTATGATGTAATGGTTTATGTGTATTTTAGTCATGTGTTGTTTTTGAACCACGATGCTTTATTATAAATAAAGTTTTAAATTCCGTTGTTGCTTTTATATATGTCTTGTAATATTTCTGTTTCTATTTACCTATAACGCTTCATGAAACCTAATGCATTCCCTTAGTGAGTGACATTAACGGAGGTGGGGTGTCACAATTATGTCTGTCACTACCCCATAATAAGTGAACATCAACTCTTTGAGAAATATCTTTTGCACTTTTCCAACACATTGTAGTCGCATCGTAAGTGACTCCATACTTTTGGGTTTCGCTTTCAATGTCATTTGTATGAAAACGATGTCCGTTAATTATTTAACCTTTATAAGGCAATGCATTACTACTTGGGCCAAAAGCAATCAAACTTAGTATTTCATCACTTGTTAATTGAAAAGGTACCTGTAAACAGAATGTCTTACATAAATTTTGAAGTAAAAAAAGAAATATTTTTCATTCATGGAAGTATAAATTATAATTAAACCAACCTTCTTTTTAATCCAATCTGAGAAATCATCTATATGTTTTTTCCACAACAATGTCGCATTTTTTCCAAATGCTTATCTGAATTTTGTAACTCCTCCAATTGTATGTTGATGTTTAAATGATTTTACCCAAGTTATATTCAACATCAAAAATTTATTAAAAAGGTATAAAAAATATATAATATGTGCTTACTCTAAGTATGGTTCCACCATTACCATTTTCATTATCACGGGAAAATAAGCAATATCTTTTTCATTCGATGACAATGTAATTGTCTTTGATTTTAAAATTGGACGTCTTTCAAGTATCGCCTTGTTTTCATAATCTTCATTTCAAACTCTTCCCCTCCATTTGTACTTTCTTTTGTAGAATTCACTAAAAAATCTCATTGATTCTTCTGCAAGATAAGATTCTGCAATACACCCTTCAGGTCGTGCATAATTCCTTATATAATCTTTAAGCGTTTTCATATACCTTTCAAAAGGGTACATCCAATGAATATGAACTGAACCACATAATTGCGCTTCTCTTCCAAGATGAATTTTCAAATGTACCATTATATCAAAAAAGGAAGGTGGAAAATATCTTTCGAGTCCACATAAAATTTCAATAATCTCATCATTAAGTTGTCTCAATGTCTCTCTTCCAAGAATACGTTGACATATTTGATTGAAAAACGAATATAAATGAATTATTAGTGATCTAACTTTTTTGGTAATAAATCTCTTATAGCAATAGGTAACAATTGTTGCATTAGGACATGATAATCATGCGACTTCAACCCACTAACTTTTTACTCTTCCAATGATATAAATCTTTTGATATTTGAGCAACAACCATCAGGAACATTAAAATCATGTAACCTCTTACAAAATATTTTTCCAAACAATGACAATGTATATGGAGCCGGTGGTAGATATGTTCTATTGCCATGAGGTTGTGCATAAAGACTTTGTCGAATCCCCCATTCCTTTAAATCCTTCCTTGAATTAATTCCATCTTTCGATTTACTGTCATGTAACATCGTGTTTAGTAGGCTTTCATCGACATTTTTCTCAACATGCATCACATCTAAATTATGTCGCAAAGGAAGTTCCTACAATATCAATAATACAACAATTTATTAACTTTTATATTGTTAGGTCTATTAAAGAAAATATAATTTTAATACTAACCTCCCAATATGGTAAATCGAAAAGATTGATCTTTTTTTCCACCTTAATAGCTCTTTTTTTCTATCATCTTCATCTTCTTTACTGTGAGTACTCTTTCGCTTTTTACCTTTTAACTTCTTGCTCAACTATGTCTTTAGCTTCTTCTTACTCATCCTCCTTTTTGTTACTTCATTCCTATCTTTTCCATAAACATTTGGAAAACGATCCAAAATAGCAGAAATGTTTCGTATCGTTAGAATTCTAGGTCTATTACCATCCTCTACAGTGTTATCAAACCAAGTTTTTTGTTTCCACCATGGATGTGAAGGGTCTAGAAACCTTCAATGTTCCATACAAGCACTTTTACGACAATGATTCAACCATCGATGATGAGTGTTAACGCTGCACAACGGACAAGCTTTTTCACCTTTTACACAACATCCTGCAAGATTTCCCTAAGCTGGAAAGTCATTTATTATCCATAGAAAAATTGCTCTTAAATTAAAAACTGATTTACTGAATGCATCATATATATCAGTTCCATTATTCCATAGATAATTTAAGTCTTCTACCAATGGCACCAAGTACACATCAATATCATTTCCAGATTACTTTGGACTAGTAAATATCAACGTTAACATCATATTTTCTTTTTTCATACATAACATAGACGAGAGATTATATGTCACAAGCATTACTCGCCAACAACCATATTTGGAGCTCATTGAGGCAAATGGATTGACACCATCTGTGGCAAGCGCAAGTCTGAGATTGCGTGGATCGGATGAAAATGATTTTCACCGCTCGTCCACTGCATTCCATGTTACAGAATCTATAGGATGCCACATTTTTCCATCATTACTTTTATTGTTAAAATGCCACCTTAGGTCTTCTGCTATCTGTTGAGATCTATACATTCTCCTAAATATTGGAATGATTGGAAAATACCTCAACTCTTTAACTAGAACACCTCTTATAATCTCTTTAGTGTCCTCATCTATCTTACATCTCGAAGAGTTACATTTCGGACAACTTTCTAAATCTTGAAACTCTTTTGTAAAAAGACAACAATCATTCTTACAAGCATGAATCTTTTAAAATCATATGTCAAATACTTTGAGAATTTTTTTTGCATCATACATGGTCTTAGGAAGTACTTTATTCATCGGAAACAACAACTGTAGTACGTTCATAAGCTTATCAAAACCATTATCGGATAATCCAACCTCACATTTAAGATTATACAAAGAAGTGATGGCGGATAGTTTAGTTTGATCTACACTATTAGGATATAAGGGGGTTTCTTCTTCCTCTAAATTCTTAAGTAAATCATCCTCACATTTTTGAACATCCTCGTCTTCTATAACATCAGTAAAAAAAGCATGATTCAAAAAAATCTTCATCTTCAAAATGAATAGCTTTTAGTAGATCAAATATATTGTCTAACTTCATGTCTACGCCCATATTTAATTGTTCACCATGATGATACCACTTAGCTCTTGTACGTAGGATCCATCCCCTTATAATTAAATGCTCAACAATAATGTAATCATGTTATCGACTAAGATTTCAGTAATCTAAAGAAGGGCATAAAAGTTTCTCTACATTTCTTATATTTCGCTTTGCAGCATCCATGAAACATCTTTCCCCTTGCGAGTACTCCTTATAAGTTCTATAACGAAAAAAAATCAACATAATAGTTGAGTACCATCAAATATTTATTTTCTGAAATTAAACACAATTGAGGATATTGAGTTATTTATTTACCTATTTAGATAAACCCAGTCTTTTTCCATCAACATTTAATTAAGGATACACACAGGAAGAAAGAGTGCTCCAGCTCCAAAACTAAAGAGAGAAATTGTTACAACATAAAGTACATTAAATTTGTACTCACTCTATTAAGAAAGAAAAACTTCTCAGTGAATATTGGCATATTTGAATGCACATTTCCTGAGCAAAAACCTACATTTTCAAAAATATGGAGAGATGCCTGAATATTGTATATTATGTTAGGAGAACAGACTTTAACCTACATGCTAAAATTCTTAAGTGACTAGCCAGAACATTATCTAAGATATTGTGAGATGGCAGGAGAGATTCTTGATTATTGTATATTATGTTAGGAGAATAGACTTTAACCTAATATTATGTTAGAAGAACATTATCTAAGTAGTCTTATTCCCATGATTAATATTCTATCTTCGGCTCTTCCACCCCACATTCCTTTCCATAAACTTCAGCTTTTACTCTAATAAACGATTTTACTTCAACAAGCGCGCAAGAGTTTCTACTTCAAAATGAAACTTTCTTTGGAAACATTAATGTCGGCGCTTAGCTTCAACTATACTTTGAATTGTTCTACATCACATATCCCCATGTTTGTAATTTTACTACCCCCACCATCATGTTCCTTGCATGTTCCTTTGTTCATCGAGAGGAAACGACCATAGACCGATACTGATGTGACAAAATTAAAATTTGCATATTTCCACCATTCTTCTCTGCCGTAGGCCTTCCAAACGTCAAGGCTGGCCCTAGATCAAATTATACTAGTATACTAGGTAAACTAAGTCATATCTTAGTTTAATGCAGTGGCTTAGAGAGAAACATCTAGTGTTTAACTCAATGGAGGATTAAGGTTCAACTTTTTTTTATTTTTTTCTTTTAGAAATTTGTATTTTATTTACAAGGTGTAGATAGTATAAGACATATTATTTCAAGCACTTACATGGTTGGTTATCGCTTGGAATTCCTTCAAGCACTTCAGTAGTCTCATAATTGTTTTCTGGTATGTAGATCGGTACTGAAGTGTTTGGGGTAACTCTTGGGGGGCAATTACCTTTAAATTAAGTATTTTCTAGAGCATGGTCTTGAATTTATGTTTGTAATATATTTATGTTTATCATCATTCAGATCCTCATCTTATTAAATATGGTCCATTTTATCATTGAATTAAAATTGTTTGTATCATGTATTAGGAGTTGTTCAGCATTCCTAGGTTACTATTTAGTCACATAAGATAATAGCCCATCAATCTATACGAGTGATAAAACTTTAAAGTTTGACTTTTCTTTTTGGCTCTAGTGCTACATATAATTGTAGGAGATGGTAAAATTATTCAGTAATTAAATTTGTATACATATTTCTAAACAGGTGAAAGTCCCAGCCGGAGTAATTATGTTTTATTCTTGATGTATACAAATATTTCTGAGCTGCCAATTGAATGTTATTTTGGTTATCTGCAGCTAAGATGTTTTTTTAAACATGTAATTATACATATGAACAGAATTAAATGTTAAAATATTACAAGAATACTTGGCTTAAGTATAGCAAGAACACATTATCCAAATATTTTCAGTACTCATTACTACTGTGTAAGGTTGTGACGGATGTTGGATAGTAAGAAAAACCGAAATCCTCTATCTCCTCTTGCGTGTCTTTGTTAGTGCCAGCCCTGGTCTAGTTGAGGCCCAAGGCAAAGTTAAGATCTAAACTGGTAGCTGGAATGAATTGTCAGGGCAAAAAAACTTCTGCCAGGATTCGAACTATGCTGCATGGATATCAAAGCGAGTATCCTTACCACCAAGCTATACTCAATTTAGTTTTAGCTACAGTATGCCATCTATTCATACAGAACTACAAAAATCTGAGGCCCCAACCCCAATGGAGGCCCTAGGACACCGCCTATGTAGCCTTGGGCCAAGGTCGGGCCTGGTCTTCGTGTATCACAGGCATCTCAAATTGATTTTATCACCAATTATCATTCACATGATATAGTGTTATTTTGTTGACAACAATGATTTCTTATGGCAAATAATATCATTTCAGTATTTTTTATATATTTATCTACGAATAATTCTAACACATATACATATTAGTCAACATGAAGTAGCACTTGTGATTCATGCAACTCTTATGATCATGGTGGTTAAAAAGTAAATCAAAGTCTCTTCCGATGAACAGATTATTAAAACAGAATGGGTCATCCATTTTAATTTTTTATTAAATTAAATATTAAACAAATATAAAGTGAATGTGAAAACCCGCAACTTCCCCGTAAAGGAAAGCGTCGGATAGTTCGAGAACAAACCACAACAGAACTCATACAGAAGAACATTTCATTGCTTATTACAGCAATGCATCAGATTACAAGAATATACAGAGTATAAATGAATATCACACAGAAATATCAGAGATTTAAATTACATTTAAATACATCGCAGCGGAAAATAATACAATACACAACTAGAAGGAGATATACGGATACAAAGCTTTCCGGATATCGTTCCAGCTGTAAACCAGGATCCTGTGAATATAAATCTGCAAAACCAAAACTACTAGCTGCCCGTGTGGAAAATAAGGGCACCCAGAGTTTAGGTTAAAACAATAAACTCCAGGTCAGTCATGGGACTGGTGTGAGAACTAAAACAGTTATTGATATTTATTTTTAAAGTTAGGTAAATCAAGGGACCACGCCGTATAACACGGAACGGGTTTCCTCCCAAGAATACCAGTGCATAAAACAAACAGCGCAATGCTAAATTAAGAAAAATGAAGCTGTTATAAGACCCAGGTCCCATCACACAATGCAACGCAGCCGAGGATAGGGTTTTCCCTTATAATAGCCAAAGAATGCTTGATACGGTTAAAACAAATCATTTGATACTATAATAAGTGCATAGTGTATAAAACAACTTCAAATCATAAGTATCAATCATAGGCGTCATGTGTGCCCCATAACACTATGTCGCCATATATAGGTTATACAATCAAAATCGCAAAGTCGCGTATTTGGAAATTGGGTTTCCATCTATGAACCGAGGCAAAAGATAGTCCTCAACCGATTCGAGACGCTCTAGCCCGTGTCTCAGGACCCAGACACAGGTGGGCCCTTGGATCGTCAGGGCCAGTCCACCGATGTGGATTAAACTTAAACCCTGAACATGCGTTTCCCCGCCCTATGGGGCGTAGGTGAGCCAACTAAATGACTCCATCGGACCCGGATCATCCGATCAAACCGAGGCGCCTCGCAACAGCAACAACCACATAAGTCAAACTCGTCAGGGCGTGTAAAACCACTGACGCCACTTTTAGCTAGAAGGAAACGCATGCCCTCCCTGAGGTCCGTCTCCCGTTTTTGGTTCATACAGGGTGTGATACTCGCGAAGTAAAACGTTACACAAAGCTACGCCACAAAGGCCGTGCTTCGAACATCAACCACAAGACTTTGCTTTTCAACAGAAGCCTTGATCATTTGCCACTTAGGCATGCCACACAGGCAATTCACTCCATGCGATTGATATCCATCAATATATAACCCCTGAGCTCGTACGTCTCAGAGAAGGGCGTTAAGCAAGAGAATAAATTCTCCGCCGCCAAACAGATATATATTTAATAGAGATCAATCACACGGACTAAAATCCAATGTCAGACACACAGTCCATTTACAAGTCCGTTCTGGGTCTGAACGAAACCGGAGGCACCTAGTACCCCGCATATCCATCGATCTCCAAGTACGTCTGGACGATCACTAACTGTTTCCATCTTCTTGGGTGTACAGCCCAATCAAGATCATCAGTAATCACCCAAACAATGTGAAGACTTCCGGTCTTCGACCACCGTCTTCATCTTCGACTTATCGTCGTATTAGTTATTCAGAATGGGATAAACCCGGCCTTTCCGAATAACTCGCGTATATTTTAAATAAGTGTTACACAAACACAACATACGCCTCATTCCAATTCATTAGTCACTAACCGTAAATTAATCAAGAGAATAATTCCCCAAATATTAACCCCGAAGGCCGAAACCAACATCAGATCAATATTCAGAAAACCATTCTGCTTGGCTAACCGACAGTTAGTTTCTAAATTTCACATTCATAGGGAAAGGTTCCCATTAACTTTATCCAAGATAAATTCTTTATATTTATTCTTTAATCTATCCTTTTGAATTTCGATTCAATTAATCGGGATTAACGAAACTTACCGAAGTAATCATTGGTTTTAATTTCCCAATCCCAACCTATTTATCCCATGAAGTAAAACTGGTAATACTTCATATCTAACACCTCAGTGTTATCGGTAAATTCAATTACCATTTCACGTTCAAATCTAATTAAAGATTTAACTATCGCCTGGAGCAAAACTGGTGATACTCCATTCTCGACCATTTCAATCTAATTAAAGATTCATTAAAACTCCACTTAGTTTTAATCGTTAACTGGGTTAAAGAATCCGTGTCATTTAAAACACGGTTCACGATAAACCCAAAGTCACATTCATTAATTATCGGGTTAAAGAACGAGTGTTGTTTAAAACACTGTCCACGATAAACCCAAAAATCAATATCAATTCAATTCCAATTAAATATTATTTAATTGGTACACTTCATTAAATCTAAATAAAAAGATTTAATCTTTTCTCAACTGGGCTCAAGAACAGTGTTAGTGAAGACACCATTCACGACAAACCCAAATCACATTTGATATTCAATACAAGGCTCTGAATAGAAAATATCCCGGCTTATATTCAATATCAAATTCTACGACTAACAAATATCGCATTGGAAATAACGATATATATATATATATATATATATATATATCTTTCAAATTTCCATAACAACATTTGTATAATCACGAAATCCAGCATCAAAATATTCCGAAGACAATTTCGATTCAAATCCATTCCAATGCAACCATTGGAAATTTTGGTTATTTTCAAAACCATTTCAAATTCAATTTATTTATTTAAAAATAAATAGAATTATAATTCTAGTTCAAAACTAGTTCATTTCGATAAAAATCTATTTTTATCTTTTCAAATATGGAGTTTTTCATCCCAATTCTTTCTAAATCATTTCTTATGATTTTACACAAATTATTACTATTTTTAATAATTTTATCAAGTCCCGTACAGTCGATTTCCAACAATGGTCATCGAACTGCACTTATAGCGACCTTTTTCTAGTTTGATTTGGACATAATTCCAAATCCAACCGTTAGATTTCAAATTTCTAACATTCGTTAGAAAGCTCTTTTCGATACGAACCCAACGGTTCCAGTTTTAGGAGAATCCGATGGTCGGATCTCCCGTAATGTCCGTTTGAAATAAATGGTCGAAATTCACGAACTGCCGCGGCGCGGCGCGTTCTATTCAGGCCATTATATATATATAATATATATATATATATTATATATATTTCGTCGATTTCTATTTAAAACGAATTATATAAATAGTTTTAAAATTCGTTTCAAAGCAATTTCAACTTCCTTTTCAATTCAAATCAAAATTAAATTCTTCTTTATAAATTCGTTTTAAAATTCATTTCTATTCAATTCAAATTTCAATTCAATTTGAATTCATTTCAATTCGTTTCGAAATCGTTTTCAATTCAATTCATCTCGAAATCGTTTTTTTTTTATTCAATTCATTTCGAAATCGTTTTTTAATTCAATTCATTTTGAAATCGTTTTTAATTCAATTCATTTCGAAATCGTTTTTAATTCAATTCATTTCGAAATCGTTTTTAATTCAATCCATTTCGAAATCGTTATATATCGATATAAATATCGTTCACGTCAAAATGGCGTCAAACTAATCAACACGGCTTCATAAATTTCTATTTTCAAATATTCTATTTCAAATATTTCTTTTTCAAAATAGTTGTTATTATCAAAATATTTCGTTCAACACATGACCAATCTCAATGGATGAGTACTGTCAACACATGAACTTTTATTTTATATCGATAAAGATGTAAATTTTATTACTAAAATATTTCGTTCAACACATGACCAATCTCAATGGATGAGTACTGTCAACACATGAACTTTTATTTTATATCGATAAAGATGTAAATTTTATTACTAAAATATTTCGTTCAACACATGACCAATCTCAATGCATGAGTACTGGCAACACATGAACTTTTATTTTATATTGTTCTTTATTTTTCAAATTGGAATGAGGCCCAATCAATTACCATATAAAGTTAGTTATATGGATTTTCATACAACACATGTATAATAGCATTGAAAAATAATCAACCATAAACCAAAGTGCACTACACTGTATAAGCATCAAATATAGATATCTAACGCTTATAACAGCCTGTCAATCAATCGATCGACATATTTAATCAATCAGGATGAGTGAACTTCAAATTTCATCCCAACACCTGTGTAGGGTTTCAAACAATCAAACACAGATTTTATTTGTGCAGTTGGGCGATGTGTAAAATTTATCGTCCCAATCAATGTCATTCAAATAGGTGTACATAAACAAACCGTCCGGTTTGTAAATGAATATTTTATTTTATTCACTTTACGTTAAAAATTATATTTTTAACGATAAAACATTTTATTTCAACATATGAATTTCTATTCATTTCATTCTTCAAATAAAATGATATTTTCATTTTTCTAACATATTTTAGAAAATTTCGGCGGCATAACGGCACGATACTAGAAACGGGACGAGGCCTAGCCTTATCTCCTGTCTAGTGAAGGCCCACGCCATTCACACATCAATCAAATCAATTTCATTTCACCAAACAATTTCCATTCAATCAAATATTCTAACTAACTACTCAACCAAACCATTTAACAAACAAGCCATCCATGGTCTGTGGATGACGGGTGTCGGGTGCTACTAAACACCGTCTACATCCTAGTATATATATATAACTAGAAAAAAGAATTTTGAGTGAGAAGTTCTCACCGATAGCTATCCAAACATCTTGACTCTTCTTCGATATAAATCTTCTTCGTTCTCGCCTTTTTGTCACCTTCGTTGTCCGCTTTCACTACATATGTAAAAATCGAATTTTTACTTCGCTATTCAATATATAAAAATCATATTTTTACTTCGATGTTCAATATATAAAAATCAAATTTTTACTACTATGTTATATAGATAAAAATTATATTTTTATCACGCTATTTTCCCTATAAAGATTTCGCCTTTATAAAAACATAGACTTCGCCTTTTCAAATTTAAAGATTTCATCTTTATAAAAATCTCATTTTTATTTTTCTACACATATAAAGATGATATTTTTAATATTCCTATCATGTAAAAATTATATTTTTAATTCTCTACCTAACCAAAAATCATATTTTTACATCTTCTAGATAGTAAATACTATATTTTTAATACTTTAAAAATATAAAAATCATATTTTTATTCCTTTAAAAATTATTCCATTAATTATCGGATTAAAAATCATATCTTTCAAGCGATAAAGATATAGTCTTTCATTCGATAGAAATATAGTTTTCATTCTATAAAAATATAGTTTTTATTCTATAAAAATATAGTTTTTATTTTCAGATCTAAACACTGTCATTCTTCATACGAACTGATTTTTAAACAATATTTTATTTAAATCAAAACTGATTTTTAAAATCGCTATTTGTATGCACTAGAAAACTGCTTTTCAAAATAAATACAAATATAATTTACTGTTATTTTTTTTATTCAGCTAAAGATCGCATTTTTTTTATTTTTTTCACTTCTACAAATCAAATCTTTCTGCAGAAAAAATCTCAACTTTAAATATGATAAAAAATCAGAACTTTATACAAAATAAAAAATCAGAACTTTATATAAAATAAAAATCATATAGCTTGAATGGTGCAGAATCGAAGCAAAGAAACTCACCTTCTTCACGAAGCAGGCGCAACAGATTTCGAGGTGAAAAGGAGGATGAGCCGAACTTCCAGCAGCTCGCGACTTAGTGAGGTGGGGGTTCGAACTCGCGGGCGTCGAGGGGTGGGGGTATGGCTCGCGGTGGTTACCTGAGAAGGTGGTGGAGGTTCAGCAACTGAAAGGAGGTCGCGGTGAGGGGGGAAAAGGCGATGCGCCTGGTCGGAGAAGGGGAGGGAAGTGGCGGCTTCGATTACCGAGGAGGGGTGCACGGCAGGCGACTCTTCGAGGGTGGCGGCGTCGATCGCGCGAGGGGGGGGGGGGCTCCGTCCGTCTCCTCTTTTTTTTTATCTGAGAATTCGATTTCGAAAATAAGGGGGGGGGGGGCAGAAGTATAAAGGAGGAAGGGAGGAAATTTTTTTTATTATTATTATTTAATTATTAAAAAGTTGACTTTCACATACGACCTCTAAACGAGGTCCATCACCTGTCGTCCATAGCGTTTTACCCCCATTCCGAACATAATGGGATATGTATCGCAAGCTGATTTGATCGTTTCGATTAGTTTCCTTTGAATTTACATTTAAATCTCTATATTGAATTTTAAACGTACATTTCAAATTACCGGGGTCACATACTAACTAGAAAAATTCCAGAAAAATATTTTCTAGCCTCCTATTGACGATACGGTCCTAACAAAACTAGTTTCGTCGAATTCTGAGACCGTTAGAAAAATGGCCAATTTTCAGTCGATTAAAATCAACTGAAACTAGTCAAACGCATTTTCCTATGCCACGCTCACCTATTGATTCAGAAAATTATGAAATTTGAAATCTAGCAATAACTTGACATCACGGACCCAACAAAACTGGTTTCGTCGAAATCTGAGGTCATTTGCAAAATGTCCATTTTTAAGGGCCTTAATTCCATAGCGACTATTCAGAATTTTCAACTGGACATATCTATTGATTCCCGCTATGAAATTTGGGTTTTTCGGATTCGATAGAAAGATAATATCAATTAGGTCCTATCATTTTTGGTTTCACTAAAATCCGGATTGTTTTGCACCCGGTACATTCAATTGAAGTTTGAAATCGAATTATCGAACTACCGCGCCATTTTCAATTCTATTTATAATTATATATAAATATTTATATTCTAACGACGATGCGTATAATATATACGTTCTAATATATTCAAAATAAATTTTCTCGTCAATATTATTTAAAATAATTCATTTTAAATAATCAAAATTCGCCAAAATTGCCAAAATAAAAATTTTAAACTGGCCCAGAATTTCCGGGTTATTACAATCTCCCCCACTTAAAACTTTTCGTCCCCGAAAAGGAACAAAGTCGAAAGTGGTTTGATTAATCAACTCTACGTTCGATCTGACTTCCATTCTCCAACTCTTTAGTTTCTGAGAATTTTCAAAATTTCAAAAATTTGGCTAATACCCTAAATTTTCGAAAAATTTCGCCATAATCTCCCCTGCACCGGGAGCATCGGGGAATTTCAAATAGCTTCCCCGGTCCTTCAGATCTCAAAAAGAAAAAGAAAAAGCCAAGCGGCTAGCCAATAGGCTCACAAAATCATCATCACCCAAACAAAACAGGAAATTATGTCGTAAACATGTACCTATTTGTCGGGCAAACAAATTTTATTCTCTGGCTCTAGCCTCCTTGCTATGACCTGTTCAATGTAAGTATATGTATATGCAAGCAAATGCGACCAATTTCAATTATAACTCAATATTTGGCTTAATTAGGCTAAATGGTTAAAAATTATCAAACAAGTAAACCAACAACACAAACATCAATCAATTAATTGATTATATTTTCAAATATATAATTTTATATATTTAAAATCATATTTTCTAAAATCAGATTATATATAATCACAAATACGTTATTTATAAACAAATAACTCTCGACTCATTCTGGGGCATTTCTAACCCCATCTCTAATGAGTCACTCATTCTAGAATGCTACTGATTCTATCTCTAATGAGGATTCTTTTATAGGACATTACTAATCCTACCTCTGATGAGTCTTTTGTTCAGTTCTAACGAGTTGTACCCCAAAGATTTGAGTTTAACCAAAGCTCTGATACCAACTGTGAAAACCCGCAACTTCCCCGTAAAGGAAAGCGTCGGATAGTTCGAGAACAAACCACAACAGAACTCATACAGAAGAACATTTCATTGCTTATTACAACAATGCATCAGATTACAAGAATATACAGAGTATAAATGAATATCACATAGAAATATCAGAGATTTAAATTACATTTAAATACATCGCAGCGGAAAATAATACAATACACAACTAGAAGGAGATATACAGATACAAAGCTTTCCGGATATCGTTCCAGCTGTAAACCAGGATCCTGTGAATATAAATCTGCAAAACCAAAACTACTAGCTGCCCGTGTGGAAAATAGGGGCACCCAGAGTTTAGGTTAAAACAATAAACTCCAGGTCAGTCATGGGACTGGTGTGAGAACTAAAACAGTTATTGATATTTATTTTTAAAGTTAGGTAAATCAAGGGACCACGCCGTATAACACGGAACGGGTTTCCTCCCAAGAATACCAGTGCATAAAACAAACAGCGCAATGCTAAATTAAGAAAAATGAAGCTGTTATAAGACCCAGGTCCCATCACACAATGCAACGCAGCCGAGGATAGGGTTTTCCCTTATAACAGCCAAAGAATGCTTGATACGGTTAAAACAAATCATTTGATACTATAATAAGTGCATAGTGTATAAAACAACTTCAAATCATAAGTATCAATCATAGGCGTCATGTGTGCCCCATAACACTATGTCGCCATATATAGGTTATACAATCAAAATCGCAAAGTCGCGTATTTGGAAATTGGGTTTCCATCTATGAACCGAGGCAAAAGATAGTCCTCAACCGATTCGAGACGCTCTAGCCCGTGTCTCAGGACCCAGACACAGGTGGGCCCTTGGATCGTCAGGGCCAGTCCACCGATGTGGATTAAACTTAAACCCTGAACATGCGTTTCCCCGCCCTATGGGGCGTAGGTGAGCCAACTAAATGACTCCATCGGACCCGGATCGTCCGATCAAACCGAGGCGCCTCGCAACAGCAACAACCACATAAGTCAAACTCGTCAGGGCATGTAAAACCACTGACGCCACTTTTAGCTAGAAGGAAACGCATGCCCTCCCTGAGGTCCGTCTCCCGTTTTTGGTTCATACCGGGTGTGATACTCGCGAAGTAAAACGTTACACAAAGCTACGCCACAAAGGCCGTGCTTCGATCATCAACCACAAGACTTTGCTTTTCAACAGAAGCCTTGATCATTTGCCACTTAGGCATGCCACACAGGCAATTCACTCCATGCGATTGATATCCATCAATATATAACCCCTGAGCTCGTACGTCTCAGAGAAGGGCGTTAAGCAAGAGAATAAATTCTCTCGCGGTGAGGGGGGAAAAGGTGATGCGCCTGGTCGGAGAAGGGGAGGGAAGTGGCGGCTTCGATTACTGAGGAGGGGTGCGCGGCAGGCGACTCTTCGAGGGTGGCGGCGTCGATCGCGCGAGGGGGGGTGCTCCGTCCGTCTCCTCTTTTTTTTTTTTTTTAATCTGAGAATTCGATTTCGAAAATAAGGGGGGGGGGCAGAAGTATAAAGGAGGAAGGGGAGGAAATTATATATATTTTTTATTATTTAATTATTAAAAAGTTTACTTTCACATACGACCTCTAAACGAGGTCCATCACCTGTCGTCCATAGCGTTTTACCCCCATTCCGAACACAATGGGATATGTATCACAAGCTGATTTGATCGTTTCGATTAGTTTCCTTTGAATTTACATTTAAATCTCTATATTGAATTTTAAACGTACATTTCAAATTACCGGGGTCACATACTAACTAGAAAAATTCCAGAAAAATATTTTCTAGCCTCCTATTGACGATACGGTCCTAACAAAACTAGTTTCGTCGAATTCTGAGACCGTTAGAAAAATGGCCAATTTCCAGTCGATTAAAATCAACTGAAACTAGTCAAACGCGTTTTCCTATGCCACGCTCACCTATTGATTCAGAAAATTATGAAATTTGAAATCTAGCAATAACTTGACATCACGGACCCAACAAAACTGGTTTCGTCGAAATCTGAGGTCATTTGCAAAATGTCCATTTTTAAGGGCCTGAATTCCATAGCGACTATTCAGAATTTTCAACTGGACATATCTATTGATTCCCGCTATGAAATTTGGGTTTTTCGGATTCGATAGAAAGATAATATCAATTAGGTCCTATCATTTTTGGTTTCACTAAAATCTGGATTGTTTTGCACCCGGTACATTCAATTGAAGTTTGAAATCGAATTATCGAACTACCGCGCCATTTTCAATTCTATTTATAATTATATATAAATATTTATATTCTAACGACGACGCGTATAATATATACGTTCTAATATATTCAAAATAAATTTTCTCGTCGATATTATTTAAAATAACTCATTTTAAATAATCAAAATTCGCCAAAATTGCCAAAATAAAAATTTTAAACTGGCCCAGAATTTCCGGGTTATTACAGTGAACGGATGGATTTAGATGTGGTCCATAAGATCGATAAATTTTTTGAATCAGCACTCATTAAATGACAACTAAAATTACTGATTTTTGATTACTTGTATTGCATTTCTACCAATTTCATACACAACTAAATTTGAATGATAAGCTAATTTCTTATGATGTCCTTCTTAAGTTTAGTCTTTATGCATTAACCAATGCATCTACTGATATTATTTGCTTGTTTTGATCTTTTTTGACAACCTAAAAACCTGTTTACATTATCAAGTGCTACAAATTAATGATAGGTACATAGGTTATATACACAATTTGTCTCATGTCACCATGATATAAGGAAAAAAAAAACCATGGCTTATTATTGATGTGCAACTATATTTTTCCAGCCACACTTAGAAACTGGGGGTCTTTTTGTTTTGTCCGAAATCTAAATGGTGGTTTCATTCAATTTGAGATGATTTTGTGCTTTTACATCGAATTTTGGATGCTTTAAAATTTTACTGCAGTGCACATTATCAACAATCAAACTGCTTCACGTATATATTCAAATTTGTACTGATATCTACATAGATAATCTCTGAGAACAACCACCATAAATATTTACAGGAAGCAAGAACATATATGTTAAATCCCATAAAGGAAAAAACATTTTAAAATCATATAGCATATTTAGTGCATGTCTTTCAACTTATTACAGTGTATATATATATCCCTTATTATGAAGTTAAATACGCGAAAATACTTTCTTTAAATGTTTAAGTTAATAAAAATACAAGTGTTATGGTTTTTGTGACATTTTGAAATGAAAAACAAGTGCGTTTCTTAAATTTTGTTTCTTAGGAAGCCGCACTTTACAAAACTACTTAGTGAGAGTTAACATGTTTATTTTCACAATATATTTCAAACAAGGGTAAATGTGACATGTTTTGGGAGTGGTATAAAGAGATATAAAAAAGAAGAAGGAAAGTAATAATAAAAGGAAAACATGTTTAAAATAATGAGCCCTCCCCCAATAAATTGTAACAACCCAGAAAATTAGAACCAATTTCAAATTTTTATTTTGACAATTTTACTAGATTTTGAATATTTAAAATGATTTATTTTAAATAATAAAGATTTAAAATTTATTTAAATCGAAGTTAGAACGTATATATTTAGTTTAATTATATAACGAGCCTGAAATGGCGTGACAGTTTGAAAATTTGATTGAATGTATAGGATTCAAAATAAATCGGATTTCAGTAAAACAAGAAATATTTAAATCTGTTTTAAAAATATCATTCTAATGGATCTGAAAAATTGAAATTTCATAACGGGAATAAAAAGTTATGGCCAGTTGAATATTCATATTAGTCGCTTTGGAATTTAAAAAAAATATAGCCCTTAAAATAGACATTTTGCAAACGACTTCCGTTTTCGACGAAACCATTTTGGTTAGATCCGAAATGTCAATTTATTGCTAGGTTTAAAATTCCATAATTTTTGGAATTAATATGTGAGCATGGCAATGGAAAACGCGTTTGGTAATTTCAGTTTGAATTGGATCGACCAGAAAATGGCCATTTTTCAAACAGTCTCCAAATTCGATGAAATTAATTTTGTTGGGACCGTATCGTCCCAACATAGCTAGATTTATTTTTGGGAATTTTTGGAATCACTATGTGGCCCCGGCAAATTAAAATGTATGTTCAAATCTATAGAATGTTTTATATTTTAATTTGAAGAATAACTGACTGAAACAGTCGAATGGGCATATGAAACATATTCCATTGTGTCCGGAATGGGGGTATTTAGCTAGGGGCGATAGTCGCTGGGTTCAATTTGGAGATCGGGTGGAGAATTGAGAATTTTGGAATAAATATATATATAATGACCAATTAAATAATTCCATTCATTAATTTTATTTTCTAAAAAATCGAAAAAACCCCTGATACCTCCAGTTCGAACGACGAAAAGCAACTCCTCCCTTCTCTATTTTATTTCTTCTAATCTACTCAACGAAATCAATTGATTCTTCAGGGAATTTTGTAGATCTCCTCTCCACCTTCAATCCATATAAATTTTATCCTCTATCGCTGCGTGTTTTTCAAGAACCACCTCCAGAAAGGTCTGCCGTATCGACCCCGTTTTCTTCCTCCATCGTGGTTCGAGTTCAGCACCACCACCAGGCGCGGAAAGCTTGCTCCAGTCTCCACGTCGTGGCAAAACCCGATCGACCTCTCGTGCATTGGTTTGTGTGAAAACTATAAACCTAGTTTTGAATAGGTTTGAAAGGTAACGGCCTGTTTTAATTTAAAAGGTTTATAACACGTTAAAGTATTGCGAAATCGAATTTAATTATAAAAATATATCTTTTTCGTATGTTGTCAAAATTCAGTGAAACAAGAGATATTGGGACCGTGACATCGTACGCTACATTCTAGAAGAGACCGGAGAATTTTTGGAGCTCTCTACAATTTTTGAAGGAGTGGAACCCAATGAGAGCAATCTAAATTCAAAAATAAATGAATAAAAATATATACGTTGCAGACGGGGATTAGTAGCTCCTGACACCATCGTCCACAGACCATGGACGATTTGTTTGATATAATTGTGTTGTAGAAATTGATTGTGGTTATGAATAATTGATTGTGGTTGCAACAAAATTGATTGTGTTTGTGGAAAAATCATTATATTGTGAAAATGAATTGTATTGTGGAAATGGAAGTATTGTAATGCTGCAAGGCCAAGGATAGCAGAGGAGCCATGCTGGACACGGTGCCGGTGCTACCTACCCTGCCATTGTAATGCCGAAATTTTCTAAAACGACTATATAAAATAGTTGTTGTGTTGAAATAAATTGTTTGGACAATAAAAATCACATTTTTATTGTATGTATGACTATATAAAATATTCATGTTAGAAATAAATTGTTTGAACAATAAAAATCAAATTTTTATTGTTCATACAAAGTGTTAAAAATATTCGTATGTTGAATAAATTGTTTGAACAATAAAAATCACATTTTTATTGTATAATTGAATCACCAAAAACATTCATGTTTGAAAGAAAATGTTTTAACAATAAAAATCACATTTTTATTGTATGTAGGAACCTTTAAAAATAGTCGAAGGTTGAAATAAATATTTGTTGATTGAAAATATTATTTTTAACATGTATATGAAGTGTTAAAAATAACCATGAGTTAAAATAAATATTTGTTGATTGATTTTTTTAACATGCATATGAAGTGTTAAAAATAACCATGAGTTAAAATAAATATTTGTTGATTGAAAATATTATTTTTATCATGTTTATGAAGTGTTAAAAATAACCACGGGTTGAAATAAATATTTGTTCATTGAAAAATATTATTTTTATCACATATATGAAGTGCTAAAAATAACCATGGGTTGAAATAAATGCTTGTTCATTAGAAATATTATTTTTAATATGTATATGAACTGTTAAAAATAGTCATTTATGGAATTAAATATTTGTTTGCTAAAAATATTATTTTTAGCGTAGATATGCATATATATATACATATGCTGTACAGGAAAATGGATTAGCTGTTGAGTAAAGAATTTATTTGCATGCCCGACAAATAGGTAAGCCTTAATGAGTTGGCTGTGCAATTTTATTTATTATATAAATTCCTAGGAATGCCATTGGACGCGGTGTGCTGGTTGTTCTGTGTGAGATTATAAACAACACCATAGAATATCAACAATTAATTTTGAACTACACTGCAAGGCATACTTCGTGAAGATAGCATACTCTATCATATACCACATAATCATTTGGAGCTTATGTGACGAGGTTGGAAATACCATACAAGCGAGACGCTTGTATGTAGACGACAACATTTCAGGTTGAACCGAAGACGAACTATTGATTTCATAGCATATCATATTCCATACAAGCATTTGGAGCTTGTATGACGAGGTTGAGATTACCATATCGGCAAGACGCTCATATGGCGATGATTGAATTACAGGTTGGACTGAGGACTGATATGGACTAAATAAAATATAATGGTAAATTGCCAGATTAAGTAAAAACCACACACGGGTGTAGAGTTGACAATAATCACGTCTCTTTAGTTATTAGATACGACACATGGATTATTTATTTCCAACACTGGACGAGGTGACGAGATTTATCTCTGGAGTAATGTTACACACTCCCTCAGGCATAGAATAGGTCACTAAAAATTGTGTATGCTTATTCTGGATTTATTGGGTGCCTAATATGGCCCAATAAATTTCCAAACCCCTCCTTGTACAAAGGAGGTTGTGGCGAAATTTTTAAAAATTTAAAGGCGTTATCCAAATTTTAGAGGTGAAAACGGTTTAGAAATCGTCGAATTAATTATATTTATATATATAACTATAATTAAAATAAAACGAATAGCGACGCTGTAGTTCGCGTTTTGAAATCGTAATTTTAAACGATTACTATGGGAGATCCGACCGTTGGATTTTCCCGAAACCGAAACCGTTGGGTTCGCTTTGGAGAGATCTTTCCAACGATGCAAAGTTTATTAAGATCCATCAGTTAGATTTTGAGAAATGTGTAAATCAAATTTGACTGAAAGCAGCGCCAGTGCCATTGAATGACCTGAAACGTCGTTCGATGAAAATGGGCTATTTTTAAATAAATAAAAATAGCGATAATTCGTTATAAAATATTATAAATGATATGGAATGGAAATAAACCGATTTTACTTGGTTTATTCGATATTCTGATGGTTAGATGTATTTGACATGAAATTATTATATTGAATTGAAACGTGAATGTCAAATAATTTAACCATGAAAAGAATGGATTTGAATTCTATGTATACATCAATTATTTGAAAAGGCCGAGTTAATTCTCATTTCAAATAATTGATCGACGATTAGAAGTCGAAGATATGAAGACGGTGCAAGACCGGTGATCTTCACATCGAATGGATTACTACTGATGCCCTGGATCGGTTAGCTCCCAGGAGGGATTACAGTGGTAGTGGTCAGGACGTATTTGTTGATTGTTCGGATGTGCAAGGGCCTCTCTCCTGTATTGGATATATGGGATGAGGAATAAGGTGCCTCCGGTTTCGTTCCAACCCAAAACGAACTAGTAAATGGATGTGCGTTTGACGTTGGATTTTATTCTGTGCTGATTGATTTCTATTAAATATATATCTGTTTGGTGGTGGCGAAATTAATTTTCTTTCTTAACACCCTTCTCTAAGATGCACGAGCTTAGAGGTTATATATCGATAGACATCAGTCGCATGGCATGGAATGTCAATGTGGCATGCTGAGATGCAACTGATCAAGGCTTTTGTTGAAAAGAAGAGCCTTGTGGTTGATGATCAAAGCACGACTTTAATATAGCATAGCTTTGTGTATAGTGTTAATTCGTGAGCCTCACACCCCGGTATGAACCAAAAAGGGGAGAGGATTACAGGGAGGACATGCGTTTCTTTCTAGCTAGAAGTGGTGTCATGGTATGGATCCTAGACATTTTTACTTATGTGGATGATGGAAAGCGAGGTACCTCGGATATATTGGTTACTACATGGCCGATGGATGATATGGTCGACATACTGACCATTACGCCCCATAGGGCGGGGAAACGTATTGTTCAGGAATAATCAATCCTCAAACGTAAGAGAGGACCGACCCTGAAGATCCAAGGTGCAGTTGCGATTGTAGCCTGAGATATGGTGGGCTAGATTGTCTCGAATTCGGTAAGGACGATCCCTTTCCTTGGCTCGTGATGGAAATCCAACTTCCAATATGACATTGAGCGGTTTTGATTGTAAACCTATATATGGCAGCATAGTGACATGGGACGCTCATGTCGTCTATGATTGATATATTATGATTGAATTTTTTTTGAAACATATATGCACTAGTAATAATATAAAATAATTTTGATTTATACGTATCAAGCATATTTTGGCCATTATAAGGTAAAACTCTATCCTCCGGCTTGCGTTGCATTGTGCGATGGGACCTGAGTCTTATAATGGCTTCACTTCTATAAAAAGCATTGCGATGTTTAAATGATTTACTTGTTGTATGCACTGGCAATCCAATGGAGTAAACCCATTACGCATTAGCGGCGTGGTCCTGTGATTGACCTTATTATTAAATCAGTTAAGTAAGATTTCTCATACTAGTCCCACGACTGACTTGTAGTTTGTTTCAAATTGCAAACTCGGGTGCCCCTATTTTCTACACGGGCAACCTTATATTCAGGTTTTCGCTGGTTCATTCTGGATAGCTGTGGAGCTGAAGATGGATTCTATCATTTTTATTATACTGTTCCAGACTGTATTATGTATATTATGTTTGATTCCGCTGCAGACATTTTATATTATGCTGAAACTGTATTTTATACTAAGTATGATCCTGTTATGTTGTGTAACTCTGATGATTATATTTGTTCCAGTGTAATTTGATGTACATTATCTGGTGTTATTCTATATTTTTGTTCTGCTATTTTTGTTTATGTGTTATATTCCACTGATTATCCTTGCTTCCGTGGCATGGGGGTTTGGGGTCATCACATAAATACTGTAACATCCAATATTTTTGACCATTTAAAATTTTTTAATTCAATAAATTCCTGTAATTCAATATTGAAAAGGAAACAAAATTGAGATTATTAGCAAAGATTTCAACTAGAATGAAAAGAGTAAAGCTGATTTAGACAACTTATAACTATTTTAGTTAGATTTCAATTTGTTGGAACAATTCAAAATATAAAAGTTGCTATAAAAATTGGAAAGTAGGAACAAATCAAACATTAACTATTTGTTATTGATATGGTAACCAACAAGAATCAACAAATTAAGTATCACAGTTATTATAATTTAAAGTGGTAGTTATAACAGTAAGGTAATAAATGGAAACAAGGAAATAAAATGAATGCTACAAGTAAAGTGGTGAATTAATAGGTAATAAATGGTGTGATTACATGGGATGGAAATTACAATTAAGAACGTAAAACCAATGCGAATCTAATTTTGTTGTTATCGATAACAAACATAGAATTATGTTAAAAATGGAGAGTTCCGACAATTCTTCAATTATATATTAAATACTTAATTCAGTGATAATAAATTGAAAATATATTGCAATTAAGTTATATAATACAGTGGTTAATGTGAATTAATATGATTTGTGAAGAATAATTTTTAAGAATTTTAATCCAACGTTGCGAAAATGTAAGTAAAACCAAAATAGATTAATATTAATATGTTGTTAGGCTATATTGGTAACATTGATTGATGGAAATAAATAATGGTTATAAACGGAATAAACATTTAATTTTGATTCAATTAAATAGTAGCATGATAATTTGATTTATTTTAAGCTAATGAACGGGACTTTTGAATATGAATTTGGTATACGCTTGTTTAATCTGAACGTAAAACGGTCGTTAATTTTGAATTTATTTATTTTAAATTTGATATGAAATCAACTATTAAATAAATTATTGAAATATTGACTTTTAAAATACGAGTATCTTATATGAAATTTAGTTTGAGAATTTTACAATGAAGATGTAGACATTAGTTTCATAAAAAAATGTTCTAACCGGCTCCGTTAAAATCGATTTATGGTAGCGACAACGCATAAAGTGCAAATAGCGAATTTCACATGAATGTTAATTTAATAGTTTTCCATATGTTGTGTTGCTCGCATGAACTCACTGAACACAATTATACTTTATTCCGGTGTTTGCACACTCGGTATGAACTGCGCAAAGCTGTTTTGAACTGACATAGTTCGCATTATAGAATCTTGGTTGTCTATTTGTTGGTCTATATTAAGTATAACGGAATAAGACAAATATTTGTTTCAATATTTTCCCGTACATGAATTAAAGAAAGGAAATAAATATTTATAGCCATATTGTGAAATTTATTGCCATGCATATATGTAGCATACTTTGTATTTACTTGTGAAACCAAACAAATGGATAAAAAGGTAAAAAGTGAAGATAGAAAGGCAACAGGTGAATAGAAATTTATGCATGAATGTACGTACGTGTTAAAAGAAATTTATTGCCATAATATTTCTTTTACTTCCCTTAATGCTGCTGAGTGTTTCATGATATATATATATATATATATAATGAAAGATGGCAATGTCCAAACCTGTGTATGAAAGATGGCAATGACATTAATGTTTCCTATGCATGAAAAAAATAAAAATAAATAAATAAATGAGCAACGAGAGAGAGTGGATACTGCGTATTTGTGTAGAGCGGATATTGTGCACCTTTCACGTGAATCTTGGAATTAACACGTTCATACTAACTACATCTCTTTGTTTGAAATTTAACCGTTCACGTCATCTTCCCTTTTTCTTCTTCTACTTTTGGGTCTTTACACTGTCTTCTTAGTTGATATTTAAAACTACTCAAACTTGGAGAAAAAATGGCTTTTAAAGGAAAACCGAACTACCTTGCTTCATCGCTATAACACAGTTCCGAAGTGCCTACCGCAGCCGCCTTCGTTCGTCTGACCAGATGCATCTTCCTACTGAGAATATATCTGACCTTCCACTAAAAAAGAGAGTTATGGAACCGTTAATGAAGAAGACCACGTCAGCGGCAAAGAGTCCGCATTCGAGCCCAGTTGGCTCATGGTGTGGAGGCGAGCTGAAGCTTTGCGTATCACGTGGAGGGGCCAACATGGGCGGCAGTGGTGGGCCATGGCAGTGGCAACTTAGATATGAATTGTTGTGATGAAATGGTGAAGACTGGAGCTTGATTATGCATGGGATGGAGGCGGCTTTGCACGACCTGGAGCACGCGATACAGTAGGAGGAGGGGAGGAAGATGATTAGCTAAGAGGTGGATTTATAGCTAATTACAGTAGGTTATAAATTTAATTTATATATTATTATAAATCAAAATCTTTAAAATGCGTTAGCAGAAGAAGATGAACCCACTGAGTTCCTGTTGTGCGCGAATTTCTGTGAAGCTGGTTAGTACGAACGTGATGAATAGGGAAGGAAACACGTAGTGATGTGGCAAGGACATAAGTGAGTACGGTTGTTTTATTATTTTATTGATTATATTTGTATTTGAATCGTTTGACGTGAACAACACTTGCATACGAATTCAGTTTTACGCGCAGTTGAAACCATTGGATCCGTATCAAAATTCCAGATGATGTGGAGCTGTCACGGATTGATTCTGAGACTGTTGATTTTTGGGCCTACAATTCAATTTCAAACACACTTTAAATCAAAGGTGAGTGATTAAACCCACTCACGCCTAACTAAAATATTTGATTGTTAGTTATATTAAATTCATGTTATGATATGATTGTATTGTTTGTTGTTTGATTGTTTAAATTGCTTATTTGTATAAATCTACATAGACAATATAAATTAATTTAACGGTTATTATATATTGTACAGTTAAAATTTATTTTCTAGTTTAAAAAAAACCTCACACCTGATGACTAGTAAACTGATATTATATTGTTTAGATGTAGTGATTTTGATGGATTTCTTAGATTTATGTATTTAATGTATTGATGTGCAATTCATCATGTTATTGACCTTGTTTATATACGCCTATTGATTTTGTTGATTAATACCAACCATTACCCTAGATGTTACGAGCATCAAATAACCTAGGATTAATCATTAAAATGAATTAAGAACGTAGGTTGAAATGATAAATACATATGACCCTGATTTGGATTGAAATGATATACATCCTTTCCCAAAATACTAAATTTTAAGTATCACTTGGCCATATGATAGAAAATTTATATGGACACCAGTAGGTTAAATCAAATTTGCTTTAAACCTTCAATCTTGGAATAATTGTTTTGATAATATAAATTTTGTTTTATAAATTGGTTTCATTTGAACTTGAATTTGGATTTGAAATATAAAAAATAAAAGAAATACTGCAAAACTGAAGAAAAAAATGAGATTGAACATGAATTAAATATATTGAAATCGAATTGTTTTACCCGTCTTTGAAACCTACTTTAAATCAACTTGATTTATTAGTGATATTTGAATTTTAATTTTGAGATGATTACAGATTGAATAAATTCAAATGAATATTCAAAATGGAAATCTTCAAATATTTGAGTTAAACCTTTGAATTGAATTTAAAATAAATTGGAAGTTGAATTGAATTGAAATGTCAAAGTTGAATCGATCTAATTTAAAATTAAATCATGACCTTAAGTTATTCCGAAGGAACAACTCCAATTATAATTTTTTAAACCATTTTATAAGTTATTTTACTAAACATTTATTTTATTTTATAACATATACACATACATATATAGATGTTGTACTATCTTTATAAACTATCTTTTTTAGTTATATATATTTACTATTTAAATAAACTATTTTAATAACCAGTTATCAATTTTACAAACTACTTTATATTTTACTACATACATATGTATGTAATAAAATTGTGTTAAACACTATTTTAATATTTGAACTTTTATTATCTAACTAATTTATATATATCTAAATTATTTTAACATACTTTTCAACTATTTTTAATATTCAAAATTTTAGAATTGGAGTTGTTTTAAGATTCTAAGTTCGGTTTAATTGGAGACTTTGGTATGAAAATATTATATCTTGACTATTAAAACGAGTTTAAAGCAAAATATGATACTTTGATATGAAGTATGAACCCCTTTGAAATATAAAAAAACTGGCTAGTGTGAAAAATGCAAACATTTGGTTGTTAAAGAGATTGAGAATGGATATCCTCATACGCTGTTCCAATATAGGAAACCACTTTAACAAATGTGTACGTGGTGGAGAATCCAAAATGAAGTAGGTTGATTTGGAGGCGATTACTAGATTTGAAGAAAGAGAACGATGATGGATAGCCTTGACCTTCGGGTCATAATTAAAATGACTAAAACAGGAGCCATACCCAGGCCAATGTGAGTTAGCTACTCTGACCGAGCATGTTTTTTTGATACCATGTATATTACTTTGTGTTTTATTGGCGCCTTTGATTTTTGGGGGTATTGTCTGGGGTGGGCGGTAGCTAGCGGCTATGCATTACTACCAGCCTGGGTACGCAATCCAGTAGAATCAATACTGATGGGTATTACCTCAATGCCTTGTCATATTTATCCTGATCGACCCCCCTACGATTTTGATTTAACGTTGCCGTATAACAACGCATCCCAATCCACTGACCTTATTGGTTTTTTATATGTAATGTTTATGATAATGTATGAACAATGTAAGGGTAAAAATGTAATCCCGTTTACGCTATCTTAATATTTTATATTTAACCATAGACACTATTATAATAGCATATTGTATTATATGGTATCTAGTTTAACGGATCCTTAGAAGATGGAAATTCTCTTAACATCTCTTAAGTTATTGTGCTCATATTATCACATGAATTTGATTTAACTAATATGTGAATATTTTAGTTCTGATCCGAGTGTTTTTGTCTTTTCATTTATGCTCGGGTCATCCCGAGTTTTTCAGTTATTGAAGGTACCATTATAAAGATGAAGACGGGGCTCAACAGATGTATTTATTATTATTATTATTCTGCAGAAAATATTGGTATGTTTATGATAATTCTCTGATAATCGTTGTAGAATAAATCAAATGTATGTTTTAATAGCTTCATGAACTGTTATTTATTTATTATATTTTGTCCTTCCGCTGTGAGATTCTATGATTGTCTTTTTTCTTTCTTTTTCTTATATTAATCCTAATAACTATCTGTATTTTAGATTTGTTTAAGTCGTGATTACTGTCGATTTGAATGGTCAAAAATGCGGATCATTACATTTGGTATCAGAATTTTTGTTTAACGAAAACCTTTGCTCTATTTGGAATTACCTCATTAGAAATAGGGTAGTAATACCCTAGAATGAGTTTGAGTGTATATGAGAGAACTTATTTGTAATTTTGATATAAAATGGTTTTGTATTGTGTTGATTTGTTCTGTTGAGTATTTATGAATTTTGGTCGGTATTTGGGACGCCAATGCATCGGATTTCTAAACACTTGAATATGACTCATTAACATAATATTATTTTGAATTATATTTTATATATATAAAGAATTATTTGAAAATCTATGATTTTTTTAATGACAATATTATATTATCGTAATTTATTATATTTCGAATAATCAATAATTAAAACTATTGGATATTGAATGGTTTAAGAAAATGAAATGTTGAAAATTAATTAGTAATGAAGAAGTTAAATATGAGTTTGAAAATCTAATTTCGTGTGGTTTTGTAATATTGATTTAAAATGGTTTTGAAACAATATAATGATATTTTGAAAGTGGTTTCATGTGGAAATTATTTTAAATGTATCCTAGAAATAAGTGTATACTTCCCTCTTGCCTTTGGAAATGATTTCGTTGATGAGTGCACGCATCATCGACATTTGATTTCAAGAGACTAAGTAGGGGAGATCACTTAGAACTTTTATACTTTGTTTTGCGAAATTGAATTTCATTTAGATCTTTTATAATATTGTTTTATATAAAAGATATAATATATATATAATATTTTGAAAGATGATTTGGAAATGAACCCGATGTTAAATTCTTAAGTTCTAGAATAACTGAAGAAATGAACAAACTTGAAATTTTAGAAAACTTCAGCATTGTAAAATAAGAAATGAATCTAAGAGAAATAAATTAAAGTGGGAACTCTTAGAAAGGTGAAATAGTGAATTTGAATCAAATTGAAACTGTTGAACTTGTGTAATAAATAAGAGAAATGATGAAATATAGATTAACTCAAGAAATGTAAAATGGAATTAATGGTAATTAATTAAAATTTTGTATGAATTTGAACTAAAATCAACTTAGGCTTAAGTGACGAAGCTAATGGAATGCACTAATGTAACGACTTGGGGAAAAGCTTGACGCTCGAGTCTTCGACAACCATACATAAACCCGTATCGCTTGCCAAAAACCCAAGTATCGAACACCCAGATTGTCATGAGGAAGAATTTAGAGGGTGAGAAAAGAAAGAAAGAAGTATTAGAATAGAAGAAAGAAGAAGAACATATCAGAATCTCACAGCGGAACGAATAAAGTATAATATAACCAATCTCTTTATACAAAAGAACTTTGTACACATACCCATCATCAGAGTACAACATATCAGTCACAGCGGGATAATATCTGTATATAATTAAAGGTGAAGCCGCCTGCTTCCAACTCCTGAAACTCCAAGCGAAACCTAACCTGGAACATACTCAGTCTGACCCGAGCACATTTGATTTAAAACAAAATACACCGGGTCAGTCTGGAATACTATCAGTGATAAATTCACATAACACACACTTATTTAACTTTGGAAAATCTTTTTGAAATCAAAGGATAATAGTAAGACCAGTCCACACATAAACACGGACGGTTTTTACCTTACTATAACCCAAACCATTTTCGAAATCATAATTTGATCTGATATTATCATAATGTCTAAATATAAGTAAATATCAATCTAGAGGAACGCTTGCATCTCACGCTCCCCTTATATAGTATACAAACCAAAACCCCGGGTGCTTATTGGATATTGGATTTCCAACTTGACAAGGTATGGGTCCACCTTCCGAACGTGTATCTCTAGAGGAGAATACACTGGGTTCAACAAGAACGTCTTGCAACCCGGCCCTCACATGACCGACCACTCATTTCGCTTGAGTGTATCGAATGTATATCACCGACGGTTGGGATCAGCAACCGCCTCCCGACAAGGGACAGCATCGAACATAGATTAAAGAAGCAAATGGAATTTCTCTAGATAGGTGATCATACATCCTAATGGGAGCGACCCACATAGTCATGTTGCCTGCCCAATTTTTGTCATATCCCGGTTGATGAGGCTTGAGGCTAGAATTCCTTTTCGAACATCTGGCCACCATTCACTTTGAATGCCACATCGTCAGATCCGCCAGATATCACTAATTGACATCCACAAAAATACTCTAGTTGATAAGAGAACCGTCATCCTCCGTCCCCAACTATCGTACGTTTGAAGAAATCAACGTACGTGATCCCATTGGAAATACTCTGTCAGACACTCGTCCATGCAAGTCATCCAGGAACAGGATGAACCGAAGGCACTCTCCTACCGCATCTCATATAGGAATCACCCCATGGATCAGTAGCGAGAAGTCCTTGCAACCCGTGGATTCCAACCACGACAGAACCACAGTTTATCTCTGGGAGCTAACCAAAGATTATTAGCGGTCCTTCCGCTTATGAAGATCCACAGTCTTCAATGCTCCATCTCGACCATCTTCAAATATCTTCACGTATTTGTTTGTCAGAATGGTTTTCGAATATAAATTTGATCCCGGTCTTTCCATACCAACAATCGTATTGGTCTGCTTTGATAGTCGGTGTTTTAACTATCAAATAACAAAGGTGTGAATAAACTGAGTTGCTGATTCAGTACTTGGCAATACCTGGCCCTTTTACAATATATTCGACAAACTCGTTAATTAACTCTAATATTCGACTTAACTCTAACTTGACTAACTTTGATTAACTTGATTAACTTGATTAATTCCGACTGATTTACTTTGATCGATTAACTCTAATTTGACTAACTCGACTTGATTTCTCCTATCGATTAACTAATACACGACTTAACACCATTCGCTTGACACTAGATCACAGCGATCACAATGGTTACGCCTGATTCCCTCAGGAAACATCCGACCGCCGTAGGCTATCTGCAGCCCTGCGAATTACGCTAGTAGTCATATGCAATGGCAACTCTTCCTGATAAACTATGTTTGACTACTTCTACCTCAGATACTGTATTCGATCAACTCTAATTAAATAAACAAATATTCAATATAACTTGAAAATAATATTCGTATTCATATTCCCAAAATCTCGCATTCATTTTTCAATACTTCACGTATGGGACATCACGTCAATCACAACACCTTTCACTCGTTTCAAACCAATACCATTCCTTGATAATAACGAAGCCGTTCAAGTTGGGGTATTCTATTTACCTCTCAGACCTTGATCGACAATGTCCTTATCTCAGAATAATATCAGTTCGCCACTTAACCACTGATATTCAAATCTCGTCTACCACTTTGATTTCAAATCTAGTTTTATAAACCGTTTCATTCATTTGAACTCTTCGTTTAAAAATCCCTTTACTTGATTCTTTTATTTAAGTAAAAATCCACTAAACACCATCTTTAACTTAAGTCATTATTTTGCTTATAACAATTTAAATTAAAATCAAAACCTCTGGCCAAATCATTTACTTAAATCTTTTGGTATTCTTAATATAGAACCTTTACTTGGATTCCACGGTTAATCTACTGATTTCCTTCTTTACAATAAAACCCCTTTTTAACTTGGATTTCATTTCGTGAATCCATAAATCAATATTTAATACCAAAGCCCTTCTATGTAATCCATGTTGCGCTTGAAATCCTTATTTCAATTACAGTGCTTTGTTTAATTAAATTCATTATCATTCAAAGTCATTATTTGTGTTAAAGTCTTTTTAAACCTGGTTTTGATTTCTACTCCATCTTAATTCGCTTTACTTAATTTAAACATTAAGTAAAATCTTATTTAAAACTTCACTTTCATTTATACATCTCACTTACAATTCTCGTCATGAAACTTGGTTTTCTTTATGAAACTCTTTTTACCCCTTTTTCCAAGTCTTATCGCTACATTATAAAAAAAATTATTTGAATTCCAATTAAAATTTTCGCTTTAATTATTATCAATTAAAATAATAATTAAATATTAAAATATAGTTATCTTTTGCCATTAATAGGATCTTATCACTTTTAAAATCTTATCGACATTAAACGATTCAATTATTCTTGTGGTTTCTGCTTCCAACATTAGCATAAATCCCAAAATCTCGTTACATAAACATTTAAATAATTTCTTTATAAACTTGATAAAAATATATATTATAAATTTCTAATTTAATTAATTATATAAACTGACTGAAAAGCTTCAGTTCACTTATATAATAATTTATAACTTTAAACGGCGTCATTTCACCGAACGGTAAAACTGACGTTTAATACAACACGGTTATGGCCTTTCACTGCCAATTACCAAATCAACACTGTCGGTTGATTTTAAACACATCACAGGTGGTTATTTGTTCAACCATCACACTCAAACAGGTTTTTCTACCATATGATGTTTAATCAGTTCAAATATCAACAACATAAAACAAACAAACAACATATATAATATTTGAGGAATCCGGTCGGATCCCTCCAACCTGTCCTTCTCTGCATCACAGCTCGTTAGACATTTCATAATATATGAAATAAATTTCAATCATTTAATACGATAAATAATAGAAACCAATAAACAATCAATAGCAACCAATCAACCAATTTTTACTTTTAAGGGTAAATTATATTTTAATATGAATTCACCACATCACAGAATTCCAGAGGGTGTGAGAATTTACTCACCAGAGTGTGTTCTGGTCGACGATTGACGCGTTTGTCACTTTTAATTTCAGTTGAGCATTCAAAATTTGCTGAATTTTCAACTGCGTCAGATCAGAGCCTAGTCAGTGCCATCGCCTAGGTCTCGTCCCTGCGATCCCAATGGATCCAGTTTCGCTGAAATCCGTTATCGTATGAGAAAGTTATGCTAATTCAAAGGTTATATAAATTATACGAAAATTAATTAAGTTTTAAATAATTTAATAAATCCACTAATTACCTTTAATTACCGTTAATGTTGCCAGCTCATCCTCGTTGCAACAAAACGATGCATTTTCTTTTACTCCATCCGCTCAAACCCGACAGTTCCCTTCACAGCCCAACCCTTCCGCATCTTCTTCCGTTCTCTTTGATCTCTCCTGCCACAGCAAAAAGGAATGGAGAAAACCCATCCCAGTCTTACTCGAACTTACTCCCACTGGTCCACGTGCAGCTCCACCGACCTCACAGCTTTCCCCACCGCTTCGTCTCATGCTAACACCCGCCACCTTCCTTAATATTTTGTGATGATCGCTATTATTTCTTCTCTCGAAATTCTGTTGTTCAAAAGCACCGTAATCCTCCGTCATAAAAACGTGATGCACCTCTCCCATTATAAAACACCCAGTCCCATGAATTTGCGTCATCACCCTTTACACCAGACTACACATCAGGCCATAACAAAACCACGCCAGACAGTTCTCGACACCCCTCCACTTCCCGACGTTCAATAGGGTCCCGAACGCTTCAACAACATGCGATTTCACCCCTAAACCCTCACGTCCAGATCCATCACTGCAAAACAATGTGACGCCGCAACTCCTGCGGATGATCTGATCACCCTACTTTGATGCCTCCAAGCTTGCAGCGCTATACACTGGGATGTCTCCCCTCTGGCCATCAGTTTGGTTGCTGCTGCTTCTTCTTTTTGTGGTTGGCAGAGATGTTTTGGTATGTGAAAAAGGCAGGCTACTGTGTGTTTTTCAAATGAAGCAATAAAGTCTCGGATCTGGTCCCTAAAGCTTTAGGATTAACACAGATAGTGTTTTCAATTTAAATTAGTTTCAGTGTCTTGCGAAAGAAATTAAAAGGAGAAGGAAGAAGTGGGTAGTTCATATAAAGATTGAGAAGCAACTGACTGTATATATTTATATAAACTAGTTCCGTGGGTGCCAAGCATCAGTACGTGGGTACCAAGGAATGCGAGATATTTTTCCTTTCTTCGAGTTTCACGTGGTATCACATGCTTTCTGAACGATGGAGGAAAGAAAATAGGACATCATGCATGTGCGAGGGCTGTCAAATTCCAGGCTCCACATGGGTAAGTAAATGAAAAAGGGACTTGCGATAGATGAAAGTGAAAAGAAAACACATTGTAGATATTTTATTCGAGGTGATCGCGTAATTGACTAATGATATTTTTATTATTTTATTATTAAACGATACTTTGTCGTGAAGTAACACGCAAAAACCACCACAAACGACTTTCGTCTACTGATAAAAAAACTAATCTTGGTGTAAAAAGGTATTCCGGTCCCAATGGGACAAGTTTCGTCGAATTCCGACTTCGTTTGAAAAAATTCCCTTTATAAAACCAGAAATGAACACGCATTTTAATTTTTCACGATCACCACGTAAATCAAAAAAATTTGAAACTTTGAAATCGTACAATAATTTTCAATACGAATCCAACGGCACCAGTCTCGTCGCATTCTGAGACTGTTTCCCCGGTAAGCTATTTTTACGTGCACCGCAATGCCATTTCGGACACCAAATTAGTCGGTCTCCAAAAATAACAAACTATATGCCCATCCCAACTCTAATCGATGATACGAACTCAACGGAACTGGTTTCGCGGCCTAATTTGACAATCTGCTCAAATTACCCTCAAATAACCCTTTATTAATTTAATTCGCGTTATAGAAAATAAACGAGCGTTTTTGGCTACCGTGGTCACATACGACATCGGTTTGCCACGCCATTCAGCATTGTAAAATAATTTAACGATACGGTTCCAATGAAACTGATTTCGTCGAAATCTGAGTCCGTTTGCAAAACGGCCATTTTAACGCGTATATTTTAAATAACGATTTCCACAGCGACTATTTGAAAATTTGATTTGGCCATAAAACAAAATCTACAATACGAAAACTGGATTTTTCTCTGCCATTGGAAAGATATCATTAAACCGGTCCTGATGTTTCTTGTTTCGAGGAAATCCGACTTATTTTGAACCCGGTACGACCAATTGAAGTTCAAGACGCCAAATCGCGAACTGCCGCGCCGCTGCAGCTCGTTATTTAATTAAATTATAAATTAAACGTTATAACATCGTTTCTAAGCGAAATCGCCACGATAATTTAATATAAACCATATTTAACCATTTTAAAATCGCCCGATCACCTTATATTTCAAATTCGACTTTTTCCCTAATTTGCCGAAAATTAAATATTATTATATTATTAATATAATTTAAATATTCACATTAAAATGGTTTAATCGATTATTTAACCTCAAATCAATATTTTAAATAAATAAAATAATTTAAATAATTGGCCAAAATTTACGGGACGTTACATTCCTTCCCCCTTAAAATAATTTCGTCCTCGAAATTGCTAAGGTAGGAAAGAACGTTATATCCCATTATCTTTATAATAATATTAAAATTTAAAACTCAATTTTATTTCAAAATAAATCTAATTGGTCGTAAAACCAATTTTATTCCAATAAAATAAATTCCCAAAAATCTCCAAAAAATTTCTAACACCTTAAATTTTTTAAAATTTTTGGCAGAGTCTCCCCTGTACGGAGGACATCTGCAATATCGTAGGTTCAAGAAATATATATACATCGACTCTCATGGTCGGAAAAATTCAAAATCCAAACTCAAAACCCCAAATAAAACCAAAGTTTCATATTTGCGTAGGCGTACCTTTTGGCGAGCGTTATTATGCGATAAGCGATGTATTATATTTGAGCTTGCTTAATCATTTTGCAGCTTTATTCAAACTGGATTCAAATAACTCCAGAATTTCTCTGGCTGGATTTTAAAGCTGAATTGGCACTTCTGCACCTGTTTCTCAACTCAAATGGATTTCATTAGTCCACAACAAATGTTAGTTATGTTCAAATATCCATACCATTCATATCATCCATATCGTTCACATCAACCAATTATACACACAATTCAATTCACACAAGATTATGATTATTTATAATCACTTCGTTTATTCATTCAGATTTATTAAATTTAAATTGATTATCCAACTTATTTGCTTCATCTTTGGTTTTTCAACCAAGTCTATCTATTTCAAGTTCACGTCCTAGAAATCAACAGCTCCATCCAATCATGGCATTCAAATCATCATTAACCAATTCAATTAATTTTCCCATACTACAATAACCTTTACTTTAATAAATTGGGCAAAATAATTTCAAAAATAATTTTATATCAAAATACAAATACGCTCTCTCGTATATATACACTCAACTCAATCTAGGGTATTGCTAACCCCATCTCTATTGAGTCACACCACAGAGCCAAGGTTATCTCTAAACCAATAGCTCTGATACCACTGTAACGACCTGGGGAAAAGCTCGACGCTCGAGTCTTCGACAACCATACATAAACGTATCGCTTGCCAAAAACCCAAGTATCGAACCCCCAGATTGTCATGAGAAAGAATTTAGAGGGTGAGAAAAGAAAGAAAGAAGTATTAGAATAGAAGAAAGAAGAAGAACATATCAGAATCTCACAGCGGAACGAATAAAGTATAATATAACCAATCTCTTTATACAAAAGAACTTTGTATACATACCCATCATCAGAGTACAACATATCAGTCACAGCGGGATAATATCTGTATATAATTAAAGGTGAAGCCGCCTGCTTCCAACTCCTAAAACTCCAAGCGAAACCTAACCTGGAACATACTCAGTCTGACCCGAGCACATTTGATTTAAAACAAAATACACCGGGTCATTCTGGAATACTATCAGTGATAAATTCACATAACACACACTTATTTAACTTTGGAAAATCTTTTTGAAATCAAAGGATAATAGTAAGACCAGTCCACACATAAACACGGACGGTTTTTACCTTACTATAACCCAAACCATTTTCGAAATCATAATTTGATCTGATATTATCATAATGTCTAAATATAAGTAAATATCAATCTAGAGGAACGCTTGCATCTCACGCTCCCCATATATAGTATACAAACCAAAACCCCGGGTGCTTATTGGATATTGGATTTCCAACTTTACAATGTATGGGTCCACCTTCCGAACGTGTATCTCTAGAGGAGAATACACTGGGTTCAACAAGAACGTCTTGCAACCCGGCCCTTACATGACCGACCACTCATTTCGCTTGAGTGTATCGAATGTATATCACCGACGGTTGGAATCAGCAACCGCCTCCCGACAAGGGACAGCATCGAACATAGATTAAAGAAGCAAATGGAATTTCTCTAGATAGGTGATCATACATCCTAATGGGAGTGACCCACATAGCCATGTTGCCTGCCCGATTTTTGTCATCTCCCGGTTGATGAGGCTTGAGGCTAGAATTCCTTTTCGAACATCTGGCCTCCATTCACTTTGAATGCCACATCGTCAGATCCACCAGATATCACTAATTGACATACACAAAAATACTCTAGTTGATAAGAGAACCGTCATCCTCCGTCACCAACTATCGTACGTTTGAAGAAATCAACGTACGTGATCCCATTGGAAATACTCTGTCAGACACTCGTCCATGCAAGTCATCCAGGAACAGGATGAACCGAAGGCACTCTCCTACCGCATCTCATATAGGAATCACCCCATGGATCAGTAGCGAGAAGTCCTTGCAACCCGTGGATTCCAACCACGACAAAACCACAGTTTATCTCTGGGAGCTAACCAAAGATTATTAGCGGTCCTTCCGCTTATGAAGATCCACGGTCTTCAATGCTCCATCTCGATCATCTTCAAATATCTTCACGTATTTGTTGGTCGGAATGGTTTTCGAATATAAATTCGATCCCGGTCTTTCCATACCAACAATCGTATTGGTCTGCTTTGATAGTCGGTGTTTTAACTATCAAATAACAAAGGTGTGAATAAACTGAGTTGCTGATTCAGTACTTGGCAATACCTGGCCCTTTTACAATATATTCGACAAACTCGTTAATTAACTCTAATATTCGACTTAACTCTAACTTGACTAACTTTGATTAACTTGATTAACTTGATTAATTCCGACTGATTTACTTTGATCGATTAACTCTAATTTGACTAACTCGACTTGATTACTCCTATCGATTAACTAATACACGACTTAACACCATTCGCTTGACACTAGATCACAGCGATCACAATGGTTACGCCTGATTCCCTCAGGAAACATCCGACCGCCGTAGGCTATCTGCAGCCCTGCGAATTACGCTAGTAGTCGTACGCAATGGCAACTCTTCCTGATAAACTATGTTTGACTACTTCTACCTCAGATACTGTATTCGATAAACTCTAATTAAATAAACAAATATTCAATATAATTTGAAAATAATATTCGTATTCATATTCCCAAAATCTCGCATTCATTTTTCAATACTTCACGTATGGGACATCACGTCAATCACAACACCTTTCACTCGTTTCAAACCAATACCATTCCTTGATAATAACGAAGCCGTTCAAGTTGGGGTATTCTATTTACCTCTCAGACCTTGATCGACAACGTCCTTATCTCAGAATAATATCAGTTCGCCACTTAACCACTGATATTCAAATCTCGTCTACCACTTTGATTTCAAATCTAGTTTTATAAACCGTTTCATTCATTTGAACTCTTCGTTTAAAAATCCCTTTACTTGATTCTTTTAATTAAGTAAAAATCCACTAAACACCATCTTTAACTTAAGTCATTATTTTGCTTATAACAATTTAAATTAAAATCAAAACCTCTGGCCAAATCATTTACTTAAATCTTTTGGTATTCTTAATATAGAACCTTTACTTGGATTCCACGGTTAATCTACTGATTTCCTTCTTTACAATAAAACCCCTTTTTAATTTGGATTTCATTTCGTGAATCCATAAATCAATATTTAATACCAAAGCCCTTCTATGTAATCCATGTTGCGCTTGAAATCCTTATTTCAATTACAGTGCTTTGTTTAATTAAATTCATTATCATTCAAAGTCATTATTTGTGTTAAAGTCTTTTTAAACCTGGTTTTGATTTCTACTCCATCTTAATTCGCTTTACTTAATTTAAACATTAAGTAAAATCTTATTTAAAACTTCACTTTCATTTATACATCTCACTTATAATTCTCGTCATGAAACTTGGTTTTCTTTATGAAACTCTTTTTACCCCTTTTTCCAAGTCTTATCGCTACATTATAAAAAAATTATTTGAATTCCAATTAAAATTTTCGCTTTAATTATTATCAATTAAAATAATAATTAAATATTAAAATATAGTTATCTTTTGCCATTAATAGGATCTTATCACTTTTAAAATCTTATCGACATTAAACGATTCAATTATTCTTGTGGTTTCTGCTTCCAACATTAGCATAAATCCCAAAATCTCGTTACATAGACATTTAAATAATTTCTTTATAAACTTGATAAAAATATATATTATAAATTTCTAATTTAATTAATTATATAAACTGACTGAAAAGCTTCAGTTCACTTATGTAATAATTTATAACTTTAAACGGCGTCATTTCACCGAACGGTAAAACTGACGTTTAATACAACACGGTTATGGCCATTCACTGCCAATTACCAAATCAACACTGTCGGTTGATTTTAAACACATCACGGGTGGTTATTTGTTCAACCACACACTCAAACAGGGTTTTCTACCATATGGTGTTTAATCTGTTCAAATATCAACAACATAAAACAAACAAACAACATATATAATATTTGAGGAATCCGGTCGGATCCCTCCAACCTGTCCTTCTCTGCATCACAGCTCGTTAGACATTTCATAATATATGAAATAAATTTCAATCATTTAATACAATAAATAACAACAACCAATAAACAATCAATAGCAACCAATCAACCAATTTTTTACTTTTAACGGTAAATTATATTTTAATATGAATTTACCACATCATAGAATTCCAGAGGGTGTGAGAATTTACTTACCAGAGTTTGTTCTGGTCGACGATTGACGCGTTTGTCGCTTTTAATTTCAGTTGAGCATTCAAAATTTGCTGAATTTTCAACTGCGTCAGATCAGAGCCTAGTCAGTGCCATCGCCTAGGTCTCGTCCCTGCGATCCCAATGGATCCAGTTTCGCTGAAATCCGTTAACGTATGAGAAAGTTATGCTAATTCAAAGGTTATATAAATTATACGAAAATTAATTAAGTTTTAAATAATTTAATAAATCCACTAATTACCTTTAATTACCGTTAATGTTGCCAGCTCGTCCTCGTTGCAACAAAACGACGCATTTTCTTTTACTCCATCCGCTCAAACCCGACAGTTCCCTTCACAGCCCAACCCTTCCGCATCTTCTTCCGTTATCTTTGATCCCTCCTGCCACAGCAAAAAGGAATGGAGAAAACCCATCCCAGTCTTACTCGAACTTACTCCCACTGGTCCACGTGCAGCTCCACCGTCCTCACAGCTTTCCCCACCGCTTCTTCTCATGCTAACACCCGCCACCTTCCTTAATATTTTGTGATGATCGCTATTATTTTTTTCTCGAAATTCTGTTGTTCAAAAGCACCGTAATCCTCCCTCATAAAAACGTGATGCACCTCTCCCATTATAAAACACCCAGTCCCATGAATTTGCGTCATCACCCTTTACACCAGACTACACATCAGGCCATAACAAAACCACGCCAGACAGTTCTCGACACCCCTCCCCTTCCCGACGTTCAATAGGGTCCCGAACCCTTCAACAACATGCGATTTCACCCCTAAACCCTCACGTCCAGATCCATCACTGCAAAACAATGTGACGCCGCAACTCCTGTGGATGATCTGATCACCCTACTTTGATGCCTCCGAGCTTGCAGCGCCATACACTGGGATGTCTCCCCTCTGGCCATCAGTTTGGTTGCTGCTGCTTCTTCTTTTTGTGGTTGGCAGAGATGTTTTGGTATGTGAAAAAGGCAGGCTACTGTGTGTTTTTCAAATGAAGCAATAAAGTCTCGGATCTGGTCCCTAAAGCTTTCGGATTAACACAGATAGTGTTTTCAATTTAAATTAGTTTCAGTGTCTTGCGAAAGAAATTAAAAGGAGAAGGAAGAAGTGGGTAGTTCATATAAAGATAGAGAAGCAACTGACTGTATATATTTATATAAACTAGTTCCGTGGGTGCCAAGCATCAGTACGTGGGTATCAAGGAATGCGAGATATTTTTCCTTTCTTTGAGTTTCACGTGGTATCACATGCTTTCTGAACGATGGAGGAAAGAAAATAGGACAGCATGCATGTGCGAGGGCTGTCGAATTCCGGGCTCCACATGGGTAAGTAAATGAAAAAGGGACTTGCGATAGATGAAAGTGAAAAGAAAACACATTGTAGATATTTTATTCGAGGTGACCGCGTAGCTGACTAATGATATTTTTATTATTTTATTATTAAACGATACTTTGTCGTGAAGTAACACGCCAAAACCACCACAAATGACTTTCGTCTACTGATAAAAAAAACTAAACTTAGTGTAAAAAGGTATTCCGGTCCCAATGGGACAAGTTTCGTCGAATTCCGACTTTGTTTGAAAAAATTCCCTTTATAAAACCAGAAATGAACACGCATTTTAATTTTTCACGATCACCAGGTAAATCAAAAAAATTTGAAACTTTGAAATCGTACAATAATTTTCAATACGAATCCAACGGCACCAGTCTCGTCACATTCTGAGACTGTTTCCCCGGTAAGCTATATTTACGTGCACCGCAATGCCATTTCGGACACCAAATTAGTCGGTCTCCAAAAATAAAAAACTATATGCCCATCCCAACTCTAATCGACGATACGAACTCAACGGAACTGGTTTCACGGCCTAATTTGACAATCTGCTCAAATTACCCTCAAATAACCCTTTATTAATTTAATTCGCGTTATAGAAAATAAACGAGCGTTTTTGGCTACCGTGGTCACATACGACATCGGTTTGCCACGCCATTCAGCATCGTAAAATAATTTAACGATACGGTTCCAATGAAACTGATTTCGTCGAAATCTGAGTCCGTTTGCAAAATGGCCATTTTAACGCGTATATTTTAAATAACGATTTTCACAGCGACTATTTTAAAATTTGATTTGGCCATAAAACAAAATCTACAATACGAAAACTGGATTTTTCTCTGCCATTGGAAAGATATCATTAAACCGGTCCCGACGTTTCTTGTTTCGAGGAAATCCGACTTATTTTGAACCCGGTACGACCAATTGAAGTTCAAGACGCCAAATCGCGAACTACCGCGCCGCTGCAGCTCGTTATTTAATTAAATTATAAATTAAACGTTATAACATCGTTTCTAAGCGAAATCGCCACGATAATTTAATATAAACCATATTTAACCATTTTAAAATCGCCCGATCACCTTATATTTCAAATTCGACATTTTCCCTAATTTGCCAAAAATAAAATATTATTATATTATTAATATAATTTAAATATTCAAATTAAAATGGTTTAATCGATTATTTAACCTCAAATCAATATTTTAAATAAATAAAATAATTGGCCAAAATTTACGGGACGTTACAACTAATAAGTATTAATGTTGAATACAACGGATGTGGTTTAAATGGACGCAAAAAAGGTAAATGAGATTTAATAAAAGAAGAAGAATAACGAATCAATTAAATTGATTAAAAATAATTAGAAGCGAATAAGCATATATGTAATTCAATTAAAGTGAATCAACTCAAAATTAATAAGAAATTGGATGTAAATCTATATAATTATTGATAAAATGAATGTCAATGAGTGAATGTAAATAAATTAAATAATGATAGAAGGTAATATATAATAAACCAAGCATTGACATTGGAGATGATTGAGAAATGAAATAGGATGCTACTATTCACACCCCAATTTACACTTCTAGCTACTAAAACTAAAAGCACCCCAAATATTTTAAATTTCCTCTACTGGCCACTGTCTAAATTAATAACCTTAAAATGGAGAGTCCACCAGCACCTTCCTCTGCACGAACGTTTCCTTCCTCACTTACATCATGCATTTATGTTTTTAAGTCATATGATCGAACATCTTGCATCATATTATCAAAACCATTATGTTTATTGTCCAATTTATCATCATTCAAATACTTGATCTATCAAACGAAAAAAAGCTAATGTATCAATTTGTAAAAAAAGATACGTAAGTTATATGGATAAAAATCCTACAAATCAAAATTTACATTTTCATTCTCTATTACAACGTTATCAAATTTAATATCCTCCAAGCTTGAAATTTCCAATGGAGCTGAAAAATATCCTAAAAAAGCAATGGAAATCCCGAACCATTAAAAAAACCTACCAACATGTCCTATAACATAATAGAAAACAATAAAAATCAAACAATTTTAACCTCTTTTTTACCTTCATCTTCCATCTCTACAAGACACAAAAGAATGTCTGCTTTTGTTAGGGTTTAGGCTTTGAAATCGTAAAGAAGTACATGTTTTTCTTAGGAGAAGTATGGTGGTGAACAACTGAGTGAAAGAACAATGTATGGTGGCCAGAAGTATATAAAAAATAATCATTTGTGTTAAATTTAGAAAGGTGGCCGGAAGTGTAAACCGGGGTGTTAATAGTAGCACTATGAAATATAACAAATGAAAATATGATTGTTTGGAGCCTTTTATTTGTTTCTTTGACTTTATTTGTAAATTCGTTTTAAGTGAATAAGCAAGTGAGTTAATACCTTTGAAATGAATTAAATGTAAGAATATATATATCTATATATATTATGGTTAAAAATATTAAATGACAAATTTCCTACTATGCCTTTTCATTGAAAAAAAGTTTTGAGTGAGGGAGATGTAACATCGCATATTTTTGACCATTTAAAATTTTTGAATTTAATAAATTCCTGTGATTCAATATTGAAAAGGAAACAAAATTGTGATTATTAGCAAAGATATCAACTAGAATGGAAGTAGTAATGTTGATTTAGACAATTTATAAATATTTTAATTAGATTTCAATTTTTTGGAACAATTGTAAATATAAAAGTTGCTATAAAAATTGGAAAGTAGGAACAAATCAAACATTAACTATTTGGTATTGATATGGTAACCAACTAGAATCAATAAATTAAGTATCGCAGTTATTATAAATTAAAAGTGGTAGTTATAACAGTAAGGTAATAAATGGAAACAAGGAAATAAAATGAATGTTATAAGTAAAGTGGTGAATTAATAGGTAATAAATGGTATGATTACAAGGGATAGAAATTATAAATAAGAACGTAAAACCAATGTGAATCTAATTTTGTTGTTGTCAATAACAAACATAGAATTATATTTAAAATGGAGAGTTACGACAATTCTTCAATTATATATTAAATATTTAATTCATTGATAATAAATTGAAAACATATTGCAATTAAGCTATTTAATTGCTGCGGTTTGTGTGAATTAATATGATTTGTGAAGAATAAATGTTAAGAATACTAATCCAACATTGAGAAAATGGAAGTAAAACCAAAATAGATTATTATTAATATATTGTTAGGCTATATTGGTAACAAGGATTGATGGAAATAAATAATGGTTATAAATGGAATAAACTTTTAATTTTGATTCAACTAAATAATAGCATGAAAATTTGATTTACTTTAGGCTAATGAACGGCACTTTTGAATTTGGTATTCGCTTGTTTAATTTGAACGTAAGCAATTAAAACGATCGTTAATTTTGAGTTTATTTGTTTTAAATTTGATGTGAAATTAGCTATTAAATAAAATGTTGAAATAATTATTTTTAAAACATAAATATCTTATATGAAATTTTGTTAGAGAATTTTATTGCAACAACCCGGAATTTCTGAACCAATTTAAAAAATTTATTTTAGCTATTTTAATGGGTTTTGTATATTTAAAATGATTTATTTTAAAAAATAACGCCTAAAATTTTATTTAAATTGAACTTAGTGTGTATAAATTTATATTAGTTATAAAATGAGCCTGAAATGGTGTGGTAGTTTGAAAATTCGATTTTTAAATTTCAATTGAGTGTATAGAATTAAAAATAAATCGGATTTCAGTAAAACCAGAAACATTTGAATCTGTTTAATTATATCTTTCTAATGAATGTGAAAATTTGGGATTTCATATTATAAATTGAAAGTTATGTCCAACTTAAAATTTAAAATATTAGCTATGGAATTTATATATATTTTAATATAATATATAGCCCCTAAAAATAGCCATTTTGCAAACGACCTCCATTTTCGATGAAATCACTTTTGTTGGATCTGGAATGTCAAATTATTGTTAGGTTTCAAATTTCATAATTTTTGAAATTAATATGTGAGCGTGGTAAATTTAAACGTGTTTTGTCAGTTCAATTTAAATTTAATCGACCAGAAAAAGGTCATTTTTCAAACGGCCTCCAAATTCGATGAAATTAGTTTTGTTTGGACCGTATCGTCAAAGCATAACTAGATTTATTTTTCTGTAATTTTTGGAGTTAGTATATAGCCTCGGTAAATTAAAATGTACGTTTAAATTCAATATAAATTGATTTATATTTTAATTTTGATGAAAAATGATCGAAACTGTTGAATTGGCTTATGGAACATATCCCATTCTGTTTGGAATAGGGGTATTTAGCTGGGAACGACATTCGTTGGGTTCCATTTGGAGTTCGGATACAAAATTCACTTTTAAGGATTAAATTGAATTAAAATATTATTAAATTATTAATATATATGTATCCCTTTTCACGTAGAACCTATCTCCCTTTATTTCCTTCAGCACCGCTGTTTCTTTAAGCAAGGGCCGATATTTTCCACAATTAATTCCTTCCAATCTCTCAATCTCTTTAGTAATTCACAAAGATTTCAAATGAATATTGTAAAGAACATTGGACTCTATCTTATGAGTGACTAAGATCGGAAATTTTGGAGTAATTTGGCCACAATCTCTTTTGAGGTTTACAACCTTTGAGGGGAGGCTGGAGGCGTTAGATGGTACCGGACTTGATGACGTTTGGGGCGGTTGTGGAGGAGGGTCGGCCACGTTGACTTCCGGTCATGGATGATGGTCCAGCTACACGTGGGTGACGCGTCGTTCAATTCTTATGCATACGATGGGTTTCAGTTATGTACAGAAGACAATGGAGAACGACGGTTTTAAAAATGTATTTAGGCTAAATATCTTAAGTGTAATTAATGTATAAATTATTGTAACTCTTTCATACGAGCTCAAAAAATGCAAACTCGGTTGCGTTGGATTCGCAACAACGATATCTACATTTCAGAACTGACCAGAACAAAAATGGAAGCTGTTGCGATTTTTGATAAAATTAAATGCGTGTTTAATTTTATTAAAAACAATTCAGAAATAAAGAATGGCGGAGTGGAACCCAAAGTGAGAATTCTCTCACTATAATTTTTGTATAGTTATTATTTTATAACTGCATATATGAACCGCCAGTATTGATTTTTATTAGTTTTTAATTATCATTATAAATTGTATACAGTGCATGTTAGCTCACTTCCCTCATCCACAAACCATGGACGATTTAATTGACTGTATTGTGTGTTGATTGTGTTGTTGAAATGTTTAACATATTAAAAATAATGTTAACATTAATGTGGTAGTTGAAATTAAATTATAAATATCTATTTATAATTTTAAACAATGAAAATTGGCTAATTAGAAAAATAATTCAAACCGAATTAGAAATGGTTAAATTTTTTAACCAATAATTCATTTAAATAAACTGTTGTTGTTTGAAAACCCCACACGGGTCTGGGGATGATAATTTGTAATGAATGCGGAATTTTCGACCTCGAAAATTTGACACACAACACCATGTTGACTATTCAACTATCGAAAATACCGAACCTTAATAAAAAGAAGTTAGAGGGTGAGAATTAGGTAAGATAGAAAATTACAATAGAAGAAAAAGAAGACAACTGCAACATCAGAGTAAACACGAATCTCACAGCGGAACGAATAAATATATTTCAATAACACAACTTTGAAATAAAATAGCATCTGTATACAATACCATTATCCGAGCACAACACTTATAAAACAGCGGAAATAACAATAACTATAAAATCTTGAAGCCTCCTGCTCTAGCTCTCCACCTATATCTGAAAAATCCCGACTGCTTGACTGCACGTACAAAATTGGATGCCCAAGAGTTTAGGAAAAACAAAACAAAATAAACTCTGGGTCAGTCATGTGACTGGTGTGAGTAAACTCCAACCATTTGTTTAACTTTTAAAATCCCTTTAAAAGAAAGGATAATCGTAAGACCGATCCACACATAAACATGGATGGCTTTTACCTTACCATATTCCAAAATATTATTTATATCAAATCTCTTCTGATATTAGAATAGTGTCTATCAACCACAATATAAAAATCATTTAGCAGAACGCTTTCATCTTACGTTCTACATACATAATATATAATCAATAACCGCAGGCGCTTATTAGGTAATGGATTCCAACTGGCAAGGTATGGGACCACCTTCCGACAGTGTATCTCTAGAGAGGAATTGTAACAACCCAGAAAATCAGAACCAATTTAAAATTTTTATTTTGGCAATTTTAATGAATTTTGAATAATTAAAATGATTTATTTTAAATAATTACCACGAGAAATTCATTTTGAACAGAATTAGAATGTATATATTTATATAAATCGAAGTTAGAATATAAATATTTATTTTAATTATAAAAGGAATTAAAAAATGGCGCGATAGTTTGAAAATTCGATTTCAGAATTCAAATGAATGTACAAGATTCAAAATAAACCGAATTTTAGTGAAACCAGAAATATTTGAATCTATTTGAAAATATCTTTCCAAGAATCCAAAAAACTGAAATTTCATAGCGGGAATAAAAAGTTATGCTCAATTGAAAATTCAGAATAGTCGCTATGTAATTATAACCCTTAAAAATGGCCATTTTGTAAATGACCTCTGTGTTCGACGAAACCACTTTTATTGGATCTGGAATGTCAAGTTATTGCTAGATGCCAATTTTCCTATTAATATGTGAGCGTGGTGAATTTAAACATGTTTGGTCATTTAAGTTTGAATTTTATCGACTAGAAAATGACCGTTTTTCAAACGGTCTCCAAATTCGACGAAATTAGTTTTGTTAGGAACGTATCGCCAATACGAAGCTTGAAATAATTTTTTCTGGAATTTTCGAAGTCCGTATGCGGCCCCGGTAAATTGAAATGTGCGTTCAAATTCAATATATAGGTTTATATTCTGATTTTAATGGAAACTGATTGAAACAGTCGAATTGGCTCACGGGACATATCCCATTGTGTTCAGAATGGGGGTAATTAGCTAGGGGCGACAGTCATTGGGTTCAATTTGGAATACGAATAAAATTCTAACTTTTAGGAATTTAAAATTAATTAACATATATACATATATAACATATACTCTTCTCCCCCCTTTTATTCTCCAATCCTAATTCAATGTTCAGAAAAAAGAAAAAAAACACGAGGAACCCATCGCATGCCCTTCCCAGCCAACCGCCGCCTCCCTCCGTCAGACACGAGTGCCCTCCGCCTCCACCTCGACCACCCCCCTCTCATTTCCTCCTCTCTCCAGTTGAAGCACCCAAACCCACGAGACCCCTCCATGTCGCATAACCCAAAGAAAAAAATCGCGTCACCACCTCACGGAGCTGCCGCACCCACGTGCACGCCCGCACCCCACCTCCAGTAACCAGCGGCGCCGCGTTCCCCTTCTCCGACGATGGAAAACCCTAAAAATAACGTGAGTTCTTAATTTTTTTTAATTTTTATGTAATCCAAATGCGATTCGTATGTAATCAAAATGTGATTTTTATATAATCAAAGATTTGATTTTTATGTAACAAAAAATTTGATTTTTTTAATAATCAAAGAGTTGATTTTTAATATGATAAAAATTTGATTTTTATGTAAGGAAAGATACGATTTTTACTAACGAAAATGTAGCGTCCCGGAAAATCCGACTCTCGAATGCAGATACCAATGCATCTCGTGTCCAGATTCAAGTATCGAAAACCAGAAAACTAAAAGAAAGAAATAAGAGGATGAGAAATAGAAAGAAAGAAAGTTAAGAATAAAAGAAAGAAGAAGAACAATAATACACAATCTCACATCGCAACGGAATAAAATATAATACAGAAATAAATCTTTATTGAAAAACTTGAAACAATACTTACACTTATCAGAGTAGACATTCATCATATCTGGACAGTTGTAACAGCCTGTCCTCATTTATAACACACAATGGAATAATTTCTGAATACGTATCATAAGTCTGAACTCTTCCAGCTCGTCTTCTGGAATTCGTATCATATCGTGAATCTGTACAACTCGGACTGGCCCAAGCATTATAAACGCAACAGGTCAGTTTGGTGAACCAGCGTGAGAAAAACTCTCTAAATTATTGGTATCATCCAACTTGATTTTACATTGAAAATCCTTTCAAAAGAAAATGATAATCGGAAGACTAATCCACACATAAACACGGACGGTTTTTACCTTACGATAACCCAAAACAATTTTGAAATAATATCCTTTTCTGATATTATAATAATGTCTAAATAAAATAAATAATCATCTAGTAGAACGTTTGCATCTCACGTTCTACATATATGATATAAAATTGAAAACTGCGGGCGCTTATTGGAGAATGGATTTCTGACTTTAACAAGGTATGGAACCACCTTCCGATCAGTGTACTCTAGAGGAGATACACTGGAGCTCAATAAGAACATCTTGCAACTCATCCACACATGACCGATCACTCATTTCTCTTAAGTGTATCAAATGTCTTTTCACCTTACGGTTGGTATACCATCATAATCGTTCCCGGGAGATACAGAATTAAAAGAAGTAACAAATATGAATATTCTCTAGATGGTGATAATACACCCTAATGGGAGCGACCCACTTAGCCACGCTGCCTGCCCGATTTTTGTCATTTTTTGGTTGTGAGGTTTGAGGTTTAACACTACCTCTAGAACACCATATCACAATTCACTTTGAACGTCACATTGTCAGATCTATCAAATCACTAATTGACGTTCACAAAAATACTCTGGGTGTTAGCTAGCTCCAATAGAGGTACGTTTGTAAAATTCAATGTACGTGACTCTTAAGAAATACATTGTCAAACGTTCGTCCATACAGGTCATCCAGGAACAGGATGAACCGAAGGCACCCTCCTACCATATCCTAGGTATCAACCTATAGATCTGTAGAGAGAAATCCTTGCAATCCATACAATTTCAACCACGACAGAACCACAATATATCTCTGGCCGCTAAACTTGAGATTGTAAGTTGTTCTTACGTTTTATGAAGATCTACGGTCTTCGACTACTCCGTCTCGACCAGTGTCTGACATATTCAACATTTTATGTATTTGCTAGTTGGAATGGTTTTCGAATATAAATTCGATCCCGGTCTTTCCCTACCAACAATCGTATAGGCCAGATTTGATAGTCAGTTATTTAACTATAAAAAAAACAATCATTCATCCATAAAAGAAAATTGACTTTACTGATTCAATATTTATCCTTTTTAATTCAATCATCCGTTAATTAAACTTCTCCATTTCCCAACACTTTGAAATACTCAATTCATTTCTTATTTTAGTATAAGAATATTCAAACGTTCATTTTAAATACTTTAGAACACACTTCTCATTTTGGTTTTTAGTCCCTAACCATAAACCAGTAAGTGAATAACTTCCTAAATATCAACCCCGAAGGCTGAAACCAACATATCGATATTCAGAAAATCATTCATCTCAACAAATCTCCAGTCAATTTCTAATTCAATTAACTTCATTTTTAATTTCTAACGAATAGAGATCTCAAATATTATTTATCACTTATATGAGATATTTTATCTCAACTTATACCCATCTCAAATAATTTTCTGATAAATATAATTTACAAAACGTTTGCTAACATTATTCATTTTTAATACGAAAACAAGATTTCCTTATAATGATATATTTTTATTAATCGACTCAATTCCGTTTTAACCTTCGTAAACCAAGTTTCAAATAACATCTTGATTACAAAATAAATCATGAGTCATTCCAGTTTTATTTTAATAAAACTTCCTTCCGTTCTAGTTATAACTTCTATTCTGAAACATTCGTATATCACTATCATTTGCAAATAATAATTATTATTTATAAACCATATGTAAAACTCTTTAATATAATCTATATTATATTATTCAAATTAGTTCTATTTAAATTCAATTAGAATTTATAAATCTCAAAACTCTTTCTAACTTACTTGTAACAATTCCCTTTAATAAAATATTTGCTTCAACTCCTTTCACCTCACTCGTGAATAATACTTTTAACGCAAATCCTCTCTTCGACTTGATTTCTTAATTGTCATTTCAAATTCAATTCTATTATAACTTAAAATTTCCATTTCCATTTGGAAAAATTCGAATCCATTTCAAATATCGATTTTTAACCCAATTCACATTTAACTTCCAAATTCATACTCAGATTATATTTTCTAAATTCTCTATTAATAATAATTCACTTCTTTATAATTATTGTTATAAAATCAACTTCTCGTTTTATTTGTTACAAACAGATCTTTACTGTTCCATTCCATTTGTAATTTGGTTTTAAATTACATTCCTATTTGATAAAATAAATCCCCATTAAACTCTTTTATATTTTCAATTCTATTTTAAATATCCATTTATATTTCGATATTCAAAAATATCAATATCAATATCAATGTCCAATGTCAATACACATCCAAACATGTCATACACTATCACAGGTTATCAATCATATCATATAACAACACATATGTGAAACCAATAAATAAATGTTGAGGAATCCAGTTGGATCCCTCCAACCTGTTTTTCCTGCAACCACAGATGTTAGTCAACAATAGTAATACCCATCCTGCTTCGAGGTAGGATATCGCGACATAAAGGTCATCCACTATATATATTGTGGGGTGCATAGGGAATCATCTGCTAATGGTACCGCGGGCATCCGCTAATGGTAATGCGGGAATATCCAATCACTGATATTATTGTATAATATTATATATATATATACACACTATTTATCACTTTATATTAATCAACTCATCATCCATCAAGCAATAAATTTAATTTAAACTATAAAAAATAGTTCCCAATAATTTATATGAGTGAGTTTAACTCACCTCGATTTTCCATATCTGGATATTCAGTTAAATTCTGAATTGTTGCATCTACAAATCATCTTGAATTGTCTTGAATAGGATATATTCCTACGATTATACATTTTTATTTAATGATTAACGAGTATTTATTAAAATTACTTAACAAATAAATAAATTGATCTATGTATTTAGTTAAAGGCAGGATTACATGTCTGTTATTGTATTTGGAACTGTATAGTTGATCTCTGCTAAATATATATCTGTTTGGTGGCGGAGAATTTATTCTCTTGCTTAACACCCTTCTCAAAGAAGTACGAGCTTAGAGGTTATATATAGACAGAAATCAATAGTACGGTGTAGATTGTTGATGCGGCATGTTTGTGTTTCCAAAGTTAAATAATAATCAATATTGATTTTTGGGAAGATTAAAACAAAGTGGAGTTTTAATAAATCTTTAATTAGATTGAAATGTAAATTGATAATTTAAATTATCAAATTTGGGAAAATGATCGAGAGTGGAGTATCACCAGTTTTTCTCCAAGTGATAGTTAAATCTTTAATTAGATTTAAATGAGAAATGGTAATTAAATTTACCGATAACACCGTGGTGTTAGTTATGGAGTAATACCAGTTTTGCTCCATGGGATGAATAGGTTGGGATTGAGAAATTAAATAAATGGTTACTGTGGTAGGGTGCGTTAGTCCCGACTAGTTTGGAAAATCTTAATATGGTTTGAATTGATATTCAAAGGGAGATTAAAGAATAAATTTAAAAGAATTTATCTTTGATAAAATTAATGGGAACATATCCCTAAGATTGTGAATATTTGAATAAAAGAATATTCAGAATTGGAATGAGGCGTATGTTGTGTTTTTATGGCACTTGTTTATTATATACGCGAGTTATTCGGAAATGTCGGGTTTATACCCATTCTGAATAACTGATTCGACGATAAGTCGACGATGAAGATGGTGGTGGAAGACCAGAGGTTTTCACATCGTTTAGATGATTACTAATGTCTTGATTGGGCTGTACACCCAAGACGAGGTAATAAATGGTGATCGTCCAGATGTACTTGGAGATCGACGGATATGCGAGGGCCTCTCTCCTGTATTGGACATATGGGACGAGGAATAAGGTGCCTACGGTTTTGTTCAGACCTAGAACGAACTTGTAAATGGATGTGTGTCTGACATTGGATTTTATTATGTGTTGATTGATTTCTATTAAATATATATTTGTTTGGCGGCGGAGAGTTTATTCTCTTGCTTAACGCCCTTCTCTGAGATGTACGAGCTCAGAGGTTGTATATCGATAGATATCAGTCACATGGCATGAATTGCCTATGTGGCATGCTGGGATGCAAATGATCAAGCCTTCTATTGAAAAGCAGAGCCTTGTGGTTGATGATCAAAGCACGACTTTAATATAGCATAGCTTTGTGTATAGCATTAACTGGCGAGCCTCACACCTCGGTATGAGTTAAAAACGGGATAAGGGAACCCAAGGAGGACATGACGTTTCTTTCTAGCTATGGGTGGTGTTGGGGTTTTGCAAGCCCTAACAATTATATTATTTTTACCTTTGTGGTTGTTGGAATGTGAGGCGCCTCGGATATATCGGCTACTGCGGGAGCCGATGGATATAGGTCCTATAGGACTGGGAAATGTGTGTTCAGGAATTGCCAATCCTCAAACGTAAGGGAGGACCGGCCTTGGAGGGTCCAAGGGTCTACTGCGGGAGATCCTGAGGCATTTGCTGGAGTGTCTCGAAGCCGTCAAGGAGTACATCCCTTGCCTAGACTCATGACGGAATCCAATTTCCAATATGTGACATTCGGTTTTGATTGTAGGGCCAAGTATGGCGACACAGTGGGATGGGGCACTATGCCATCTATGGTTGATACATTTATATTTGAAGTTGTTTTCATACACTTTACAATATAATAGTGTCAAAATGATTTGTTTTAAACGTACCATGCATGTTTGGCTATTATAAGGTAAAACTCGATCCTTCGGCTTGCGTTGCATTGTGTGATGGGACCTGAGTCTTATAACAACTTCATTTTTCCAAAAAGCATTTCGCTGTTTGTTTTATCACTGGTATTCCTGGGAGGAAACCCGTTCCGTGTTATACGGCGTGGTCCCTTGATTTACCTTTTTTCTAAAGTAAAGTTTTAAATAATTGTTTTAGTTCTCACACCAGTCACATGATTGACCTGGAGTTTATTGTTTTAGCCTAAACTCTAGGTGCCCCTATTTTCCATATGGGCAGCTAGTAGTTTTGGTTTTGCAGATTTATATTCACAAGATTCTGGTTTACAGCTGGAATGATATTCGGAAAGCTCTGTATCCGTGTATCTCTTTCAGTTGTGTTTTGTATTATTTTCCGCTGCTATGTAATGTATTTTAATCTCTGATATTTTGCAATGTGTAAACTATTCATGCTCTGTATATTCTTATACTCTGATGTAATTGTTGTAATAAGCAATGAAATGTTTTATCTGTTGTGTCTTGATTCGTCTTGTCCTCAAAGCAATCCGAGCTTTCCTTCACGGGAAAGTTCGGGTCGTTACACGTGGTATCAGAGCTTTGGTTTACAGAGTTCGAGAACTAGACACATTAGAACCAAACAAAAGAATTCATCAGATATTGGATTAGTAATATCCAGTGAGAATGACTCGTTAGTGATAGGATTAGTGGTATCCTAGAACGAGTGTGAAGAGTGTTATTTTTAAAATAAAAATGAAAACCAATAATGTTTTGAAAAGTTAAACCATATTCTACGTATTTGAATATTTATTTCATATTGATTTTTAGGTAATCGAGTATATGAAGATTTTGGATATACGCCTAGCTAGCGTGTATTCGAAGTCTCAAATATACTGGGTAGATATAGAATCACACTCTAGTCGCCCAGAGATGGTTTTGATGATCGCTTTAGTACGTACATCATCAGAATTTTGTATTCGACTTTCGAAAGTGGGATTTCTATATATTTCCAATTGACTGGTGTGAGAACCAAAATTAGATAGGATTTAATAGTTGTGACTTGGCATCAAAAATATGAGTTTTGGAATATATATTAAAGTTATGCATTTGAAATCCTAATCCACTAATTGATTGATAGCTGTGTTGAGTGATTATTCATTTAAACCATTATGTGAATATACGGTATATTTAGCCAGATTGTATCAAATGTTAAACTGAATTGAAAATGATTGCAACTGCATGCATATACATGTATATACATTGAACAGGTCATAGCAGGGAAGCTAAGCAGAGGATAAAATTAAATGCCTGACAAATAGGTACATGTTTACTAACTTATTGGGTTTGGAAGATTTTATGAGCCGATTGGCTAGCCGCTTGGCTTTTTCTTTTTGAGATAAGAGGGCCTGTGTGGCGGTTTGGGGATTTTCCCGATGCTCCCTATACAAAGGAGGTTATGGCAAATTTTTTCAAAAATTTAGGGTGTTAGCCAAATTTTTGAAGAATTGTAAAATTCTTAGAAATTGAAAAGTTGAAGAATGAAAGCCAGAATGAAAGTTGAGTTGATTAGTAAAATAATTTTCAGCTCCTTCCTTTTCGAGGACGAAAAGATTTTAAGTAGGGGAGATTGTAACAACCCGAAAAATCATAAACAATTTAAAATTATTATTTTGGCAATTTTAATGAATTTTGAATATTTAAAATGATCTAGTTTAAATAATTACGATGAGAAATTTATTTTAAACAAATTAGAACGTATATATTTATATAAATCAAAGTTAGAATATAAATATTTATTTTAATTATAAAAGGAATTGCATATGGCGCGGTAGTTTGAAAATTCGATTTCAAATTTTAAATGAATGTAAGGATTCAAAATAAACCGGATTTTAGTGAAACCAGAAATATTTGAATCTGTTTGAAAATATCTTTCCAACGAATCCAAAAAATTGAAATTTCATAGCGGGAATAAAAAGTTATGCCTAATTGAAAATTCAGAATATTTGCTATGAAATTATAGCCCTTAAAAATGGCCATTTTGCAAACGACCTCCGTTTTCGACGAAACCACTTTTGTTGGATCCGGAATGTCAAGTTATTGCTAGATTCCAATTTTTATAATTGTTGGAATTAATATGCGATCATGGTGAATTTAAACGTGTTTGGTCATTTTAGTTTGAATTTTATCGACTAGAAATTGACCGTTTTTCAAATGGTCTCAAATTCAATGAAATTAGTTTTGTTAGGACCATATCTCCAATACGAAGCTAGAAATAATTTTTCTGGAATTTTTGGAGTCTGTATGTGGCTTCGGTAAATTGAAATGTGCGTTCAAATTCAATATATAGATTTATATTTTTATTTTGACGGAAATTGATCGAAACAGTCGAATTGGCTTACGGGACATATTCCATTGTGTTCGGAATGGGGTAATTAGCTAGGGGCAACAGTTGTAGGGTTCAATTTGGAATACGAATAAAATTCTAACTTTTTAGGAATTTAAAATTAATTAATATATATATATATATATATTATATACTCTTCTCCCCCTTTTATTCTCCAATCCCTAAATCGATACTCAAAAAAAAAACAAAAAAAAACACGTTGAACCCGTCGCGTGCCCTCCCTAGCCAACCGTCGCCTCCCTCCGTCCGTTGCGAGGCGACGGTTGTTGGGTTCAATTTGGAATACGAATAAAATTCTAACTTTTTAGGAATTTAAAATTAATATATATATATATATATATATATATATATATTATATATACTCTTCTCCCCCTTTTATTCTCCAATCCCTAAATCGATGCTCAGAAAAAAAGAAAAAAAAACACGATGAACCCGTCGCGTGCCCTCCCTAGCAGTCGAATTGGCTTACGGGACATATTCCATTGTGTTCGGAATGGGGTAATTAGCTAGGGGCGAAAGTTGTTGGGTTCAATTTGGAATACGAATAAAATTCTAACTTTTTAGGAATTTAAAATTAATTAATATATATATATATATATTATATACTCTTCTCCCCCCTTTTATTCTCCAATTCCTAAATCGATGCTCAGAAAAAAAGAAAAAAAACACGATGAACCCGTCGCGCGCCCTCCCTAGCCAACCTTCGCCTCCCTTCGTCCGCCGCGAGGCAACAGTTGTTGGGTTCAATTTGGAATACGAATAAAATTCTAACTTTTTAGGAATTTAAAATTATTTAATGTATATATTATATATACTCTTCTCCCCCCTTTTATTCTCCAATCCCTAAATCGATGCTCAGAAAAAAGAAAAAAAAAAGATGAACCCGTCGCGCGCCCTCCCCAGCCAACCGTCGCCTCCCTCCGTCCGCCGCGAGTGCCCTCTGTCCGCCGCGATTGCCCTCCGTCTCCACCTCGACCACCCCCACTCTCGTTTACTCCTCTCTCCAGTTGAAGCACACAAACCCACGAGACCCCCTCTGTCGCGTAACCCAAGGAAAAAAATCGCGCCACCACCTCATGGAGCAGCCGCACCCACCTACGCGCCCGCACCCCACCTCCAGCAAACAACGGCGCCGCCTTCCCCTTCTCCGACGATGGAAAAACCTAAAACAAAGTAAGTTCTTAATTTTATTTTTAATTTTTATGTAGTCCAAATGTGATTTTTATATAATCAAAGATTTGATTTTTATGTAACAAAAGATTTGAATTTTTTTATAATCAAAGAGTTGATTTTTAATATGATAAAAATTTGATTTTTATGTAAGGAAAGATATGATTTTTACTAATGAAAGGTATGATTTTTAGTTTAGAAAAGCTTTGATTTTTATTTATGAAAAGTTGAGATTTTTATTTGTGTAAAGCTTTGATATTTGTGTATATAAAGTTATGATTTCATTTATATAAAAATATGATTTTTATATATGTAGCGATATAAAATATGATTTTTATATACATACCAAAATAAAAATATGATTTCTATACATGTAGCAAAATAAAATTATGATTTTTATATATGTAGCGAAATAAAAATATGATTTTTATATATGTAGCGAAATAAAAATGTGATTTTTATTTATATAGTTGCAGTATAAACATGTGATTTTTATATGAATGGCATTTGCATAAAAATGTAATTTTTATAAGGTAAACATCGTTATGAAAAATTGATTTTTATATATGTAGCAAAGATAAAATTTTGATTTTTATATATATATAAAGCGAAGATAAAAATATTATTTTTAGTTGGAGAAAAATATATAAACATCATATTAAAAATGTGATTTTTAGTATGAACAGCGTAGAAAAGACTGCGTTAAATATCGGGCTAAACCAAGCTATTCAGAAATTCAAAAATGAAACGGCGGAGTGGATCCTAAAGGCGAGAACTTCTCACTTTAATTTTATTTTCTAGTTAAAATATATACTAGGATGCAGACGGTGCTTAGCAGCACCCGACACCCATCGTTCACAGACCACAGACGACTTGTTTGATTTGATTGTGTTGTGAAAATTGATTGTTATGTGAAATGGACTGAATAAAATATTCATAAGTTGAAATAAATATTTTATAGTTAAAAATATAATTTTTAACGTGCATATGAATAAAATAAATATTCATTTACAAATCGGACGATTTGTATTTGTACACACATTTGACTGATATGAATTGGGACGATATATTTTACTCATCGCCCAACTGCACAAATAAATTTGTGCTTGTTGTTTGAAAACCCACACGGGTATTGGGATGATATTTGAGGTACACTAATCCTAATTATTTATTTGTATGTCGATCGCTTGGTTGACATGCTGTTATAAGCGTTGATTATTCTTATTTAACGCTTATGCAGTGTGGAATGCACTCTATTTTACGGTTGATTGTTTATCATTGTTGTTCTATACATGTATACATGTGTTGTATGAAATCCATATAAATAACATTATATGGTAATTGACTGTGTCTGATTCCAGTTCAGAAAGAATGAATATTTTAAAATAACGAATATTTTAAAATAACGAATATTTTAAAATGATATTCAGTAAAAGATCAAAATCTGATTTTGATGTCTGATTTGGGATGGACACGAAAATATTTAAATATATAAAGCCATGTTGATTAGATTAACGCCATTTTGACGTGAACGATATTTATATCGATTTTATTCATTTTTATAATGAATACCGAAATGGAAGTGATTTCAAAATCTAATGTTTTGAAAATATTATCATTTATATATTAATGATATTGAATATTCAATTTTGATTTGAAATTGAATATGAAGTTGAAATCGTTTTGAAAACAAATTTAAAACGATCTACAAAATACGTTTTAAATGGAAATCGACGAAATACATATAATATATATATATAACGACCTGAATAGAACGTGCCGTGTCGCGGCAGTTCGCGAATTTCGGTCATTGACTTCGAATGGACATTACGGGAGATCCGACCGTCGGATTCTCCTAAAACCAGAACCCTTGGGTTCGTATCGAAAAGAGCTTTCCGATGAATATAAAGGATTTGAAATCTAATGGTTGAATTTGGAATTATGTCCAAATCAAATTTGGAAAAGGTCGCTGTGAGTGTAGTTCGATGACTGTTTATGGAAATCGACTGTACGGGCCTTGATAAAATTATTAAAAATATTAATAATTTGTGTAAAATCATAATCAATGATTTGGAAAGAATTAGGAAGAAAAATTCCATATTTGAAAAGATAAAAATATATTTTTATCGAAATGTACTAGTTATGAACTAGAATTATAAATCCAATATTTTTAAACAAATAAATTGGATTCAAAATGGTTTTGAAAATAACCAGAATTTCCAATATATGAATTGGAATGGATTTGAATCAAAATTGTCTTCTGAATATTTTGATATTGGATTCCGTGATTATATGGATATTATGGAGTAATTCGGAAGCTATATATATATTGTTATTCCCAATACGATATTTGAGGATTTCGGAATTTGATATTGATTATAAGCCGATATAATTTCTATTCAGAGCCTTGTATTTAATATTGAATTGGATTTTGGGTTTGTCGTGAACTGTGTTTTAAAACACTGTTCTTAAATCCAGTGTGAAAAGAATAAATCTTTTATTAAGATTTAAAGAAGAATTACCAATTAATTAAAATTTAATTGGAATTGAAAATGGGGTGTGAATTGGGTTTATGTGAACTATGTTTTTAACGACATTCATTCTTTAACCCGATTTATAATGAAATGTGATTTGGAATTTATAAATCTTTTTACTAAGATTTAATGAGAATTTTCCAAAGTAAAGTATTCCAATTTAATATATTAAATTGAAATTGAATGGAATTTGATTTGATAATAATTGAAGTGAACTTCTGTGGAGGAAGACTGTTAATACATTCGGAATTTTAAAGGCTTTGTCGTTATTCCATTTATATTATTAGTCAGGTACGAAAATTGATATCGATTATATATTGATTTGTTTTTCCGTGAAGATTCCACATTTAATGGAATGTGATTTGGGTTTATCGTGAACTGTGTTTTAAATGACATTAGTTCTCTAACCTATTTAAAGGCAGGATTACATGTCTGTCATTGTATTTCGAACTGTAAGGTTGATCTCTGCTAAATATATATATGTTTGGTGGCGGAGAATTTATTCTCTTGCTTAACACCCTTCTCTAAGACGTATGAGCTTAGAGGTTATATATAGGCAGAAATCAATAGTATGGTGTAGATTGTCGATGTGGCATGTTTGTGCTTCCAATATTGATTTATGGGAAGATTAAAACTAAGTGGAGTTTTTAATGAATCTTTAATTAGATTGAAATGTAAACTGATAATTTAAATTATCTAATTTGGGAAAATGATTGAGAGTGGAGTATCAGCAGTTTTGGTCCAAGCGATAGTTAAATCTTTAATTAGATTTGAACGAGAAATGGTAATTAAATTTACCGATAACACCATGGTGTTAGTTATGGAGTAATACCAGTTTTGCTCCATGGAAAGAATAGGTTGGGATTGCGAAATTAAATAAACGGTTACATTGGTAGGGTGCGTTAGTCCCGACTAGTTTGGAAAACCTTAATATGGTTTGAATTGATATTCAAAGGGAGATTAAAGAATAAATTTAAAAGAATTTATCGATAAAATTAATGAGAACATATGCCTAAGAACGTGAATATTTGAATAAAAGAATATTCAGAATTGGAATGAGGCGTATGTTGTGTTTTTGTAGCACTTTGTTTATTATATATGCGAGTTATTCAGAAAGGCCGGGTTTATACCCATTCTGAATAACTGATTCGACGATAAGTCGACGATGAAGATGGTGGTTGAAGACCGGAGGTTTTCACATCGTTTGGATGATTACTGATGTCTTGATTGGGATGTACACCCAAGATGAGGTAATAAGTGGTGATCGTCCAGACGTACTTGGAGATCGACGGATATGCAAGGGCCTCTCTCCTGTATTGGACATATGGGACGAGGAATAAGGTGCCTTCGGTTTCGATCAGACCCAGAACGAACTTGTAAATGGATGTGTGCCTGACATTGGATTTTATTTTATGCTAATTGATTTCTATTAAATATATATATGTTTGGCAGCGGAGAATTTATTCACTTGCTTAACGCCCTTCTCTGAGACGTATGAGCTCAGAGGTTATATACCGATATATATCAGTCGCATGGCATGAATTGCCTGTGTGGCATGCTGAGATGCAAATGATCAGGGATTCTGTTGAAAAGCAGAGTCTTGTGGTTGATGATCAAAGCACGACTTTAATTTAGCATAGCTTTTTGTATAGCTTAATTTGCGAGCCTCACACATCGGTATGAGTTAAAAACGGGATAAGGGAACCCAAGGAGGACATGACGTTTCTTTCTAGCTATGGGTGGTGTTGGGGTTTTGCAAGCCCTGACATTTATATTATTTTTACCTTTGTGGTTGTTGGGATGCGAGGCGCCTCGGATATATCGGCTACTGCGGGAGCCGATGGATATAGGTCCTATAGGACCAGGAAACGTGTGTTGAGGAATTGCCAATCCTCAAACGTAAGGGAGGACCGGCCTCGGAGGATCCAAGGGTCTACTACGGGAGATCCTGAGGCATTTGCTAGAGTGTCTCGAAGCCGGCTAGGTACATCCCTTGCCTCGACTCATGACAGAATCCAATTTCCAATACGTGACATTCAGTTTTGATTATAGAGCCTAGTATGGCGACATAGTGGGATGGGGCACTATGCCGTCTATGATTGATACATTTATATTTAAAGTTGTTTTCATATACTTTACACTATAATAGTGTCAAAATGATTTGTTTTAAACGTACCAAGCATGTTTGGCTATTATAAGGTAAAACTGTATCCTCCGGCATGCGTTGCATTGTGTGATGGGACCAGAGTCTTATAACAGCTTCATTTTTCCAAAAAGCATTGCACTATTTGTTTTATGCACTGGTATTCTTGAGAGGAAACCCGTTCCGTGTTATACGGCATGGTCCCTTGATTTACCTTATTTCTAAAGTAAAGTTTTAAATAACTGTTTTAGTTCTCACACCAGTCACCTGACTGACCTGGAGTTTATTGTTTTAACCTAAACTCTGGGTGACCCTATTTTCCACACGGACAGCTAGTAGTTTTGGTTTTGTAGATTTATATTCACAGGATTCTAGTTTACAACTGGAATGATATTCGTAAAAATTTGTATTCGTGTATCTCTTCCAGTTGTGTTTTGTATTATTTTCCGTTGCTATGTAATGTATTTTAATCTCTGATATTTTGCAATGTGTAAATTATTCATCCTCTGTATGTTCTTGTACTTTGATGTAATTGTTGCAATAAGCAATGAAATATTTTATCTGTTTATGTTCTGATTCGTCTTTTCCTCAAAACAATCCGGTCTTTCCTTTGCGGCGAAGTTCGGGTCGTTACAGGAATACACCGGGTTCAACAAGAACATCTTGTAACCCAGGCTAAACATGACTGGTCACTCATTTCGTTTGAGTGTACCGAATGTACTATCACCAATGGTTGGGATCAGCAACCGTTTCCCGAAAGGGACAGCATCGAAATAGGTTAAAGAAGTAAATGTAATTTCTCTAGATCAGGTGACAATACTCCCTAATTGGCAACTAGCCACTTAGCCATGCAACCTACCCGATTTTATACCATTTCTTCATTGTGCAGCTAGAGGCCAAAACGCAAAAATCACACTTTTATTTACTTTGAATATCACATCATCATACCCGTCAAATCAAAAATTGATTTCTACTAAAATACCAGGGGTATACAGCCAAGAGAAACGAATTCCTCCGCCATCAAACGTAAATACATTTGAAGAGATCAACTTACGTGATCTGTTAAATATACTCTGTCAGATATTCTTCAATACAGGTTGTCCTGGGACTGGACAAATCGAAGGCACTATTATGTAAATCCATCTTAGGCAATTTCTACCTAGGATTTGCCAGAACAACCCTTTCATAAACTCCATCTTCAATTATCTTCATCATATTTGATTCACAAAGCTAATGCCCATATGGAGTGGTTTTCAGATAATAAATCTGATCCCGGTCTCTTCGTATTGACGACGGAAAAATGGTCAAAACTTTGATAGTTGGTTATTTAACTATCAAAGGAAAACATCCACACACACACACACACAACGATCTCATTTCCAAATGGAAATTTTATCGATCAATCATCAATCAACATTTTTTTCTTTAAATTAATTTATCATTAATTTATTCATTTCTCCATTTCCTGTTTTCATATATTTTAAATCCTTATTTTCTAAATCTAGAAAATATACTATATTAACATTGGAAAACGTTTCCATTTCTACTCCCATTTCTTAATTTCTATATTATAAAACGTTTCTGATTCTTATTTGGAAAACATTTCCAAAACTCCTTCATTGGATTTAAACAGATGTTTAAATAAAACATCGCTATGTCAACTCAAACCATTACACTCATTAACTAAATTCACTTAACCATCCTTCACTATCAAACCTTAAACATTCCTTAGTTAAAAATGAAGTCAATCAAGTTGGGGTGTAACTACCTCTCAGACCTTAAATGAACAACATTTTTAACATCAAAATAGACAAAGTTCACCTTTCTAATCTTTAACGAACTTCCTTACATAACTCTCAGAGTTTATTTATGAATCCACTTCTTTTATAGAAGTCATTTTGATTATAACAATAGTGTTATAATCCCATGATTCCAAAATATAATAACTTAAATATAACATTTACTTATTAATTTAAATAAATAATTAAAATAGGTAAATAAATACTTAAATCTTGATTAAAAATCGGAAAGTGAATAGTACTTTCCCGACTTTGATATAATCGAATTTCAACGTATAACTCTCTTTCAAAAAATCTCTATTCGATAACTCTCTTTCGAATAGTCCCTATTCGATAAAACTCTTTCGAATAGTCTATATTCGATTAACTCTCTTCGAAGAACTTATATTCGATTAACTCTCTTCGAATAACTTATATTCGATTAACTCTCTTCGAATTACTTATATTCGATTAACTCTCTTCGAATAACTTATATTCGATTAGCATTCCGAACTTCAGAATTTATTTACCATCTCATATCAACTAAATCTCTAAATTCATTTTAAAATTTAGTACTTCCAAATATTTATCAATTTTCTTGTTATTCTATAAAACGTTCACTTTTATAAAATTATTCACTTTAAAATGTGAATATTATTCCTTTACAGAAAACTGGACTCGTTTATCAAATCAAAACTTGATTTCATAATTTAAATACTAATATAGGTTCAAATTCAAATTATAGAGTCATTTTATAATTTCTTATTCACATTCCTTTTTATTTATCAAATCTTGTTTACATGTCAACTTCATAGTTGATTTTATTTAATAAGTCTATAATTCTCTATTGCCTTTATATTCGATTTTGAAATATCAGTTTCAAACCGAATATTAATTATCTTGTAACAATTTGCTTAGTCGAATTCTAGTTACAAACCTTTATGGATTATATTTTAATCCTATTTATATTTCGAAAATTGAAATAAATTCCATCGTTTCTTTTTCAAAACAAATTCCCACATTCCTGTTTTACATTCGCTGCTGAATTTACAATCCAAATTATCCACTGGTAATTATTTATATTTCATTTATGAACATTGTTTATAAATCACACTACTTATTTTTATTATTAAACAAGTTATTTATTTCTAGCCATTCGAAATTCCATTTTTGTTTTAAAATAGATTTTTTTGTTTTCAAATTCATATTTCCATCCTTTATAATTCCCTTTATAAATGTTAAGTTTACATTCCATTTTCAAATATTGGTGTTAAAACCAACTTTCACTTCTCTATATAAATTCAGACTTATATTTTCATTTATCCAATGATACATTTTTCCTTAATTTATAAATATCGTTTATAAATTATTCTTCCTAATTTATCTGTTAAAAACAGATTTCTATTAAATATTCACTTTAAATCAGTTTCCTATAATTCTTTTATATCTCGCTAGTTCCCCTTTTATAATTCTATTCATTTCCAAAACTATATTTATTCCATAAAGTTCTTTATTTGCTTCTTATTATTTCCATTAAGTATTCTAACCAAAAATGGTCTTTTACACTTCCATATGACTGTTAATAATTTTATACAAAAGTTCCTTATTTAATATTCAAATATCTTCTTTTATAAAATCCATTTGATTTTATAAAATTCCACAATACAATATCCACTTCATAATTTCCTTTATTATAAAATCCTTGATTTTATATAAATATTTTATTTCCAATATGAACTTTGAAAATTCACTTTTTACATTCTAGTATTTCTTATGGTATTTAAAATACCAAATAACAAGACCAGTGTCATCGTAATCAATCACAGATTATATATCACATCATATATCACAATATATGAAAACAAATAGAATTATAAATATTGAGGAATCCCGCTGGATCCCTCCAACCTGTTTCCCTGCATCACAGATGTTAAACTATATAAATAACATCCATTTCATATTGATATGAAATATTCTGATAAACAGAATCAATATTTAATCAACGATTTATATATATAATTATATTTTTGTTTTCAACCAATTAATTAGCAGTTTGTCCAAACAATCAACACACAGTAATCAACCATCATTTATCAATTCTAAAAATATGTTATAAAAATATCAACTGAGCAGAGTTAGTGAGATTTACTCACATTGGTCGGTTATCGTTAAATAACGATAAGCGATCGTCGATTTAGATCAGGCAATTTATTTCACTATAAATTGTAACGAGCTCTGATTCACCCCCAATCAGTTCCATTTTGTAGCTCGCGTCCATACTATCACAACGGATTTTATTTTGTCGCATTTGAAAATGGACGGATAAGTTATGGATATTATAACTAAATACCCTATTTATTTTGGAATTTAACTTAGATTTATATTCCCTTTTGGGCTTTTACCTTACACATCCAGCCCAACTCCACTAGCCTACCCACCCGAACACTCCTTCTCCAAATACACATCGTGTTCTCTTGTATCCATCAGGACATTGCTGCAATTTTATTTCGCTATAAATTGTATCAAGCTCTGATTCACCCCTAATCAGTTCCATTTTGTAGCTCCCGTCCATACGATCCCAACGGATTTTTTTGTCGCATTCTAAAAACAAACAGATAATTTATGGATATTATAACTAAATACCCTATTTATTTTGGAATTTAACTTAGATTTATATTCCCTTTTAGGATTTTACCTTACACATCCAGCCCAACTCCACTAGCCTACCCGTCCGAACACTCCTCCTTCTCCAAATACACATCGCGTTCTCCTGTATCCATCAGGACATTGCCGCAACTTTGCAACTTCCATACTCTCTCATAAATCAAAATAAAACCACCAAAGATCATCTCATTTTATATGCTTTCAAACCACACCAAGATTGTAAACTTCGAACTCCATCTTCTCACATGAAACTCCCTGCGCAAAAGCCATTGTCGCTGCAAACTTCCTCCATACCCACCTCGACTCACCATTGTTTCAAAAACCGAAGCAACCACTCTTCTTCTCTTCGCAAGAGCTCCATCTTTATCCTCATTTAATTAAACTTGAACACTAGACTCCAAACGCGGTTCCGGCCCTTTTCTGCAGCATTGAAGAAAACTGCGAACTTGATTTTCACTGCATTCCTCACAAATGTGCCTACAAGTGTTACTTCTCCCCAGGAATCGAAAAATGACATCACAAACATGAATCATTGCTTCGAAAATCTACGGAGCACAGCCCTAGCTCGCACTAAGCCACACTGTGAAAAATGATAGCGGCAACAATGTTGTTCGAACGCTTTTAAACTCGCACAGGATGAAGTGGAACTCGAAAACACTGGTTTCATGAATTATGGAATTTATCTCGTTTTCTTTTGATTTTCCCACTTCCATTTTTACTGTTTAAATTGCTTTCGGTGGCGGCTATATGTTTTTGACCGAGGAATTTTTTTTTCTAGGGTTTAGATGGTGTAGGGATATTTATAGGAAGGGTATAATATTTTTTTAAATCGATTATTATATTTATTTTTATTCCAACACTGTCTATATCTGTCAATAAAATTCCCTGTGGTAACATACAATCCAAATTCGAAGAAAATGGACATACGACCACAGTTCGACATTACAGGCCCAACAAAACTTGTTTCGTTGAATTCAGAGTCTGTTTGCTCACACAGTGTATTTTTAAAGTCAAATTATTGACTGTTTTCACATTAAAATCCTGTACGGCCACATACTAACTCCAAAAATCACGAAAATTGAAATCAAACAATAATTTAATATTCTGAATCCAACAAAATTAGTTTCGTCGAAAACGGAGTTTGTTTGCAATAATGGCTATTTTCTAAGGTCTAAAATAAACACATTTAAATATTAATATATTTAAAGCAATTAAATTAAATATTTATAAATAAATATTATCGTATATAGTCACAATAGAGTATCATACAACTCCAAAATATACATATCTGGATTTATAACTCCATATTTCAAACCTAGTTAATCGATATCCAATATATAAAATAAAATCCTTTTATTATATAAATAAATCGTTATAAATTATAATGAAATTCCATTGCGACTTTTCGAAAATTTGATTTGGACATAACTCACAATCTATACGATGAAATCCCGATTTTTCTCTTCCATTAGAAAAACATACTTCACCAGCTCCGAACATTTCTTGTTTCATAGAAATCTGACTTAAAATGGATTATGTATATTCCTTTAAAGTTCGAATCACCAAATTACGAACTATTGCCCCATTTCGAGCTCGATTATAACTATAATATAATTATACGTTCAAACTTTGTTTATTATATATATTCGTTATTATAATTCAACTTTAAACTAAATTACATCTTATAAATGATCCAATTCACACAATATTATGAATTCCACTATTTCCGAATATTTCAAAAATTAAATATATTATTCTATTATTTATATTAATTAAATATACAAAGTTATTTAATTTAAACCATTTAAAATTACCAAACCATTATTTAAATAAATAAATTAATTAATTATTAACCATTAAAAATTTGGGACGTTGCATTCTTCCCCCCATAAAATAATTTCGTCCTCGAAATTGCTAAGGTAGAAAACAAATCCTGTTAACTGGGTTAAAATTTATATTTTTACTTCTTAACTCCAGTTTCACTGGACCAACTTATTTTAACTAAATTATTAATTCATTTCTATTAACAAAAAATTTCAAAAATTCTAAAAAATTTCTAACACCCGAAATTTTTGAAAAATTTCCCCAGCGTCTCCTTTGTACTGGTCAATTAGTACAACTACAACTCTCCTCACTGGGCCTTCTCCAATCAAAAGTGTAGCGCCCCGCCTCTATACCTATTATCGTACAGTTTATTTCAGAGAAATGTCGTAGACCATAATGGAGAATGAGGTTCGTGAAGAATGATCGATTGTATGATTACTCCATGTGAGGAATGCACATCGAATTCTGAAATTTCGACATGACCATTCGACACATAGGGCAACTACACAACGGCTATAAATAATCCGAAAAGCAGTATAAAATAGACAACAACAACGATGTATAAATACCTCATAGCCAGACATAGAATAATCATATCACAAAGGCGAAATAGATATGAATAAACCAAGGATGTGTACAATATGCTAGTAGTCAATAAAGATCCACTAAACCCAAAAAATAGATACATGTACCATGATCTAAATAACAAAATATGTACACCACGATAGATAATGTCGTAGGTACATGTAACAACCCGAAAATCTGGGCCAGTTTAAAATTTTTATTTTGGCAATTTTAGCGAATTTTGATTATTTAAAATGAATTATTTTAAATAATATCGACAAGAAAATTTCTTTTGAATAAAATTCAATCGTATATAGTTATATAGATCGACGTTAGAATATAAATAATTATATATAATTATAAAAGGAATTGAAAATGGCGCGGTAGTTCGATAATTCGATTTCAAACTT